>BSBN01000001.1:2400000-3600000 GCA_027924645.1 Cunninghamia lanceolata | reverse complement strand
GGTCCCATTTTGAGTCATTCCTACATATGGGAAACCTAGAAGCTCAACCTATATGAGGACCTAAGAGTGACACTTACTCAAAGACATTAAAATCATAGGCCCAACAAGATGACACCAACAAGATATTTCATATGAACCCAACAACTAGAGTGGTTCAAGAACATGTTAACTTGATGGATATCTTTGAAAGAAAACAAACAAAAAAATCCTTTGGTAAGATTACAAACTCCATTTAAAAGAAAACAAAAAAAACAATCCTTTGGTAAGATTACAAACTCTAATTAATTAGATGACATGGAGTTTCCATTAATGCTTAACCCATACAATAAAGGATTATTATGAGGGAATGCGAGCAACACTTAGACACAACCTTCCACGCTCCCTTTGAGGCCATCCTCTCCCTTGTTCACATCCAAAGTTGCCAAAAATTAGGAAAGAGCCATATTAATAATAAACTTGTATAAAGGGCATGATTAGAGACAAAATAAAATAAATGTCACAAGCCTTGGATTATCTTTCTTAAACAATATGAAAAGATGAGAAGGGTTGAACAGAAACCCTAAAACCGCACCAAACCCAAATCGTTAAATTTGCACAAGCCAAAACCAAAGCTGTCATATTCCTTCAAATGTGGCCCTTTTGAATCAACCATTCCACAAGATCTATTTCTGTAAAAATAATTTATTTAGATATCCATATTGCTATCAACACCAGATTATAAGACTATGCCCATATTTTCGATTTTATTTTTTAACTAAAAAATCCTCGTTGCCATCCCACGAAAATTATTTTTCTATATAATTTAGATATCCATGTTGCTAATTTGCTATCAACGCTAGATTATAATACTGCCCATATTTTCAACTTTATTGCTATAATTTAAAAAATATATATTGTTGCTGTCCCACCAGATTTTTTTTTTAATATAATTTAGATATCCATGTTGCTATTAACACCCGACTTACCTTTGTATCCTATTTGGATTATAATCTGAATTAACCACAGCATAAGAAAAAGAAGAATTGGCTCATTCATTTGCCAATCAATGAAGAAAGACAAAGCTTTTGGTCAGCTGGAATTTTCATATACAAAATTTCTAATGCCTAACCATCTCAACGACCCCTTTTTATAAGGGAATCAAATATACGTTAGTTGGTATTGAACAGTTGTTAAATAAAGACATACATCCGTTTTTAAATAAGGAACATCCGTTAGACTTTGCATGACAGGAACATCCGTTTTTAAATGAAGACAATTGTATAGTTGACCTACTCCATTGACGTAATAATCCTTTTATAATTGACTGGCTATCTCGAGTAAGATCCTTTGTTGAACTGCTCTCTTGGTTTGATCCTTTCCATATACCGACTCCCAGATAATGATGAGCAGTTGATGGCCAGTGGACAATTTTATTTAGTGATTATGAGAAAAGACTCTTGGACTATAGCAGAATTTTTGCCCATTGGCCCCACTCCTACCAGATGGTATGAACTATGAACCACAAACCAGTGGGAGAAAAGGGATTTTGGAATTTAACAGAAATATGTCCAATAATATTTCATGAAATACAGAAGAACAGCTGTAAGTAGTTATCATAGACCACATTCATCTCCTTATATGTTCTAATAGAAAAATTGAAACAGTGGGGGTTAAGGTTTGTGGTGATTAAATCTATTAAAAAGACAGTTTCCATACTGATTTTTAGGGCTTCAAGATTCAATAATTTTTCTAAACGGGGTTTCTCAAAAAGACCTGTGATCATAATTTAAGAGCCATCAACATTTCAGACCTTATACAGGGGCTGGCTAGTTGAACAAAGAAATCCATGAACACCAGGAACCCAATTCCACTTTAAAGAACTTGTTGCTGGTAGATTTATCATTTTTAGCACATCAGATTCCTTTCAAAATATAACAAGGCCTTTACAGTATATTCATCACACCGAATTTATTAAGCCCTTGGGAGCTCTGTAACCTTCAGGCTTATAAAAGTTAAGTAACAGCTACATTTATATTGAGAACAGAAAAAATGCAACACAAAGCTTCATTCAGCTGCGCCGTACCGAATTTAGAACATCAAAACTCTATGTTCAAGAAATGTATATATTTGAAGCTTTAAAAAGCCAAACCAAATTATATGTCAGATAGCCAAACCCATGGCAGAACAAATCCAAAAAGAGATGCTACATAGCCAACTAATGGACATAAATATTGTAAATGCAACCATATCTTTATTGCAAATAACAATGTCTAAGAACTCACAAGAATTCTAACAAGCCCATTCCATTATAGATAAATTTATAACATATAACCAAGGCAGAAGGCGGTTAGTCTACCAAACTTCAAAAATACTGTCCATTACGCCTGTTGTATGGCATGGTTCTGTTATTAGTGTATTTTTTTCTCAAAACCAGACCTACAAATATCAATTTCATGCCATGATTAGCTAATATTATAATAAAGATGCATGATATAAGTCACATCTAAAATCCAGTCGTAGAAGTTAGAGACTAAGGTCACCTATGTTAGAAACTGAATATCAAACTTAGGTAGTAATTTGTTACAGAGTTAGATCTTCTCTTAAGTTTTATTTGATCTGATTCTTCTCATTCAATTTCGTAATGTTCGATTTCTTGTCCCATTTCTTCAACTTTTTTCTGTTTATCCTTGATTCTCTCGAGTTTTTTTTTTAGTTCCTTGTATTTTTGATTTCTTGGGTTGTTTCTTTTCTCCAGTCTAGAATCTTCTGGTCTTGAGGAGAAATGAATTTCTTCTGTTTTAACTGATTCTTCTTCTAGGTTGGTTTCATTTGTTTCACCCGTATACCCAAAATACCAACACATCTTGTTGGATTTCTCGTATAAAAACATATTCAAATGGTGAATAAAATGTGGTTATACAATCATTTGGTATCAGGGCCAGGCTAGGAGCCCTGGGCAACCAAGTGTGGTTCAAGGGGGTGTTGGAAAAAGCCCTGGTCACAAAGAAGACCATAGCTCAGTGGTAGAGCATTTGAGCATGCACATGGGAGGTTCTAGATTCAAGTCCTAGCTGGTCCATGAAAAAAAGCAACCTATCAAACAAACAAACAAAAAAGTGTAGCCCATATAAGCTATACTTTTCAGATTTAAAATGAGACCAAACATTCATGGTGCAAGGAGAATCTGCAACTGTTTGGTGAGTGGACTGTCAGCATAGGAGTAGCAGAAAGTTAGAACTGTAGTTACTGTCAGTTAGAAAAAATTGATTAATGGAATTATCAGTTCAGTTTCAGTTTGCCATCGATTTAGGGATAACTAAGGAATGCAAGGAGCAAAGAGTATGGAAAGCATTGAGAGGAAAAACAAAAGACACTGAAAACTGAAAACAAAATTCAACTTCATTCCCAGGAATGTGATGCTGCTTTCAGCAGTTTTGGCACTTGGAGACGAAAACCTCCAGGAGTGTCGTTCAATTACCTTGGGGACGGAAACCCTCAGGGAGCAGATCGTGGTACAGAGGGTCAGCAAGATCATACAGATTGTTATCAGGATCATCAAGGCGTTTAGATTAGCATGCTGCAGGGTGTCATCAGGATCGTCAAAGGCATTCAGATTTGCATGCTGGCTGTGCTCAGTAAGTTGTTTCAGTCCAGTAAATTTCAATTCTTATGTGTGTATTTGGTTAAATTTAAAAAATAAAAATAAAAATTGTTGCTGGAATATTTCTGGGTTTGTTTTCTTTTGGTATGCAATTAGTTGGGGTTTTTCACAAATTGCGAAGAAACTTATACAGAAAAAAACCAGATTTAAACTGAGACCAAGCATGTTATAAACTAAGAAACCTACACATACAATGGTTTTTATTGCTCAAGCTCTTTCTGAAATTGCTATTCATGTTATAAACTGAGAAACTTATTTATTGTTTAAGCTCTTTCTGAAATTGCTATTCATGTTATAAACTAAGAGACTCATACAGAAAAAGACCAAAAAACATGCAATAGTTTTATCGTTTAAGCACCTTCTTGTATGGCTATTTGAATCGTATTTAGACTTAGAGCCAAGGGATTGGCAGATATTCTTAAGATAATAAAAATGAGGTACGGTTGTACACAACAGCAATGAATAAACTTGTAAGTCCATTGATAAAATCCACCTTTGCAACCTTTTAGTACACATTTCTTTCTTCTTCAAATCACTGTTTTTTAATTTTTCCTACTGACGAAAATTAGATTCCAAGAAAGCAATGCACATAAACCGAATCATTGGTAAAGAATAAACCAGGTCTTACTTACAAAGGCAGATATGCATGGCAAAAGCAATCTAGGAACCACTCTATTTTTTTGTAACATCACTGTCAACAAGTTGCAGACCTCCTTTCACTTCTCTCTGGAGATTCACTGGAATGAATTTTGCAAGGAGGATTGTGGAAAAAGTACGGCAACAATGACATTAGTGGGGCAACCTGGTCACAAAAATGATAGATACCAAAACCTACAAAAATGGGTATTGTTTCCTAACCAAATTTGACTTCCGGAATCTCTTTGTCCTTGCTAGTTGCAGGCTCATTGAAATGCAGGAGAGAAGTTCCACATTTTGGGCAGCTTAGAGCATGTTTTGGGAGCATGTAATACATAAGACAACTTTGACAGCCTGCTGCAACCAACACAGTTAAATCCTGGCTGCTGCTACTGCCAGCTTCTTCCTCTCTTTCACAAGTCTGATACATTTCACTTGCTTCCTTCTGAGATCTTTCCGAACCGGTAGAATCTTCATCCGTGGAATCAAAATCTTCTGCTTCTGAATAATAAAAAGGAGCTGAGGGCTTCACAATTCCAGGTCTGCTTGGTATTATTCCCTCCGAAACTAGCACCTTTTCTGACATCCTCAAAAGTTTCTTAGGATGGCTTTTGGTCCTCCTGCCAGCGCTCGAGTCATAGAAGTAGAGTTCTCCTGTCTGTCATCACATGATAAAGCTTAAATGTTTTTTTTTTTTTCATAAGAAAATCTTTTCTGCTAGGCAAAAACAATACAGCAAAAACGTTGTGTAATGGATACCTTTAGGTCCAAGAATTGCTCCCTTTGAGGAGATAAGTCGGACATGGATTTAGACTCCAAGGGGCACTTATGTGAGGAATTCTGATTGTGATGCTGCTGCTGAATGGCGATTTCATCCTTGGCATGAAAGCAGGCTTCCTCATTGAGGGATGCCTGGGATGAAGACAGAGATCCGTGATTGATAGACAAAGCCTGAAAACGATGCTCCAATGCACAGCATGTACCAGGAGTTGCCATTCTGCCTCTGCCCATTAAAGGCCAAAACGTCTCGAGTTCCAATCTCAGAAGGATCGGAACACCCACCACCAAACGGAAACTTGTATGTTGAAAAACATTGCAAACCTAGTTCTCCATGAACATCAAACGCCGTTCCATGTGGGTGTCTCTCTTTAAACCTCTTTTCTATCTCTGCTTCACAATCTAGACCTCAAACAGCAATAACAACACATAAATGGATTGAATTGAATCCTAAATTAAAGAGACATCTTTAGAGTGCCTGATTTACTGCGTTTCATGAAGTCACATTTAAACACAAACAAATAAAATGGAAGGAAGGGTGGTGACTTGTAGTGAAATTAGGCTTGCAGAATATCATCGGATCCGTTTAATACATCATGAATTTCTAGGCGATATCTTTCTGTTGTTCAAATGACAATTTTATTGACTGAAAGACGACAACTGGGTAACGGTAGAGGAGGGAAGTAGGTAGGTTTTGAGGCCAAATCTTGTAACGGAGGGAAAGCGCTTGGAAAGGACACAATTTCCCAAGAGAAATGATCTGGGTATGTCTATCTTCTGATGCCTCTGCTGTAATTACCTGCCCTAAAACAGATGGTCACCTGTGTATACACAGTGAGTATCCGTCCATCAAATTGTAACGGAGTTTAAGTGCCTGAATTGGACACGAAGCCCCAGGGGAAATGAAGTGGTTTAAAACTAACCGCGCAAAGAGTAGTACTTAAATAAGAGAGCATCTTCTGATGCTTCTGCCATAATTAGATGCTCTGATACAGACATATAATCAGGTTCCGTCAGCTTGACCGGCCTGCAAGCAATCGCCCAATTAAAATCAGATTACATAATTTTCAGGCTGCAGAACTTACAATAATAATTAATATGTGTGGGCCTTGAAAATTTTGGGAGGCCGGTCGGAGATGAAAGCAGTGGAGGCCCATTTCACGAGGTGTTTTAGAGGACTGAATTTCTTTCAGGCAAGTTTTTAAATTTCTTTTTCCCCATTTTCTGCTCCACTAATTGCCAGCTAGGTAAACCACCATAGATCCAAAAGTGAGAGGAACAGGCTTTTATGTGCAGGGAGCGAAAGAGAGAGAATATATGCGCTTTCTCGTACGTTTCTTTTGTGGCAACTATTTCAGAGTTGTTGGAAAGTCCACAACTCAATAGTGGAACAAATATTAGAAAACAAAAATGCACCCACCAATACGTTACCAACCCTACCAGAATCTTGAGCTCTGTTACTTTCTACTTTCCATTAACACCCATTAAAAAGTCTTAACCTCTTTTAATGTAGGTTAAATGTCGCTGCAATGCTGCCACTTCAAACTTCCTATGTTATTGTCACAATGCTGGCTACACTTGTTTGGTTGATAGAAATTTATATGGATGTCCCACTGAAAACCATAGCAGGATCAGGGGATTAAAAGCTGCATTTCAACTGATAACTCTAATAGGTTAATCCAAGCATCTTTTGTTTATGTGGGGATTTTTAATCTCATGTAAACATTAGTGTGTTTTAAGTTTTTTTTTGGTGATAAATTGAAAGTGTATTTTGTTTATTCAATTTATGCAATAAAGAGGAAGAAAGAAAAATCAAATGTATATAAAATAGTTATATTGTCCTTGATATCTGGACTCTAGAAAACCATGATTGTGATTGCTCATAGGAGAAAAGTTGAAATAAAGGATTGTCCTCATGACTCTTGGTTGATACCCTGCCTCTAGCAAACCATGATTGTGATTGCTCAAAGGAGGAAAGTTGAGATAAAGAATTGTCCTTATGACTCTTGAGAAGACCAACTATATATTGGGCCATCTCTCTGATATGAATATGGCTCCACATCATTGATCCTTATAATGAGTAAGATCTTGTAAGAGCCTTGAGTTTTTCTAAAGAGACAAGCAAACCTTCCATAGATATCATAATATATTAGACACCTATATAGAAAGTGGTCCTTTGATTATGGTCCATTGTTGTGAAGTGTCCAAATGTGTTGGTGCTTAAAAAATATGATGTTCTAACTCCATGCAACACTGATGAAAGAAAGCACACCCAAAATTGTTCCAAGGGAAATCTCAAACAAAATGATAACTTGATGTACTTGGAAGGAATAATAGGTCCTTCAATTTGAAAACGATGCTTAAGTAGTGATGTATTTCAATTGATAATAGTTTTATCCAATTTGATTTTATGTAAGCTTTAAGGATCGCATCCCTAATGCCTCTATGCATATCTATCTTCAATGTGTGAGGAGTATTGATGGAGAAGGTATTAGGGGTAAGATAGTTAATATCAAGATCAATGCTTTGCAAGGACACATATTGGAACCCTTGCTCACATAACTTTATAAATGATTGGAGAGCCTTAACTGAATATCTATTGTCATGCCCAAACTTATACATCAACAAAAACACACATAAACATGTAAACAACCATTTTTTTAAAACAACACTAAATACACTATTATCACACTTACACATGGTAGTTTTCCTTGTCCACTGACACCATTGCACATGCAACAAGTGAATTTAGGTAGATGATTGTGTCTCCATGGCGTGACTAAGCAAAGACCATTATGTAGACACATAAAAATGACAAACCCTATACGGTCATTTTCCTCATTCTCTATCATGCTAACGTATCCCCTTTCCCGTAACTAATTAAATAAATCAATTTATTTAATTAATTTGTCAATCCCCATAGTCACTTATTCGTAATTAATTAAATAATTTAAATTTAATTAATTACTCTCACCTAACCATTGTCCATAATTAATTAATTAAATATTACAATTTATTTAATTAATTATGTCATCCTTTGTCACTAACCTAAATTAATTAAAATAAAGTCTATTTATTTAATTAATCCACCTAACTTATAGGCTAATTAAATAAATATCATGTATTTGATTAGCTACCCTACCCTACATAGTCCCTATGACCAAATTAATTAAGTAAACCCCTATTTAATTAATTTGAGCCACTAATTAAATCATCTCTTAATTTCACCCAGCAATATTAATTAAGTTAATCACTTAATTAATTAAACTAAGCCTTCATTATCCTATCTCCCCATAATTAATTAAATAAGCAAGATTATTTAATTAATTAGAGTCACATGTGTCTCCACCTCATCTTTCTGAATCCATGCAAGAGAATTATTTAATTCATTTAAGTCACACATGTCTCCACCTCACCTTTCCAAAGCCATGCAATTGTTATTTCTTATCCCACTCACCCATTAAAATGAATTTAAAATTCATTCACATGTCTCCATCCTCATTAATGCAAAGTCTTCTCAAGGCTAAATTAAAAATTGTAAAATATTGAGAACACTCCATCAAATCTCCACCCTTGGATCTCACCTTTGAACCTCCACCATTGATCTAAAAATCCTCAAAAATCTATAAATAAGAGTCTCTCCTGAGCCATTACATTACACTCCACAAGCTTGATATACCATCCTTATGCTCCAAAAATTCTCACATCCATAGCCAAAATTATAGTCAATTCCACATCCAATTTGTATCTAAATCCTTACTTCCACTAATTGAGCAATCCACATTTGTTCATATTGGGTAAAGTTAGGAATTTGCATTAGGTTCATGCATTTCCTCCACCTTATCAAGGAGACTTGAATGAAGGAGATCTAATGGTATAACCCATTGTTTTTGGTTTGTTTTGTGTTTCTAACATCTCCTACTTTCTTGTATCTTCACATTAAAATTAAACTTCATAATCAAGCTAAAGACATCAATTAAATCATAAAAGAATTTTAATGATTAAGAAAACACACTTTACCAATACGGCCAAAGTTATTACTTATCGATTTAAGATTATCATTAAAGTGCAAATTAGACTAGCTAGATATGACATAATTTTAATTACAAAACTAAACACTCTAAAATTATTATTAAATCTAGGTTAAAATTAAATTATAGATTAATAATAATATTTTTTTAAATTACTATTTTTTGCTAAAGAAAATTTAACTGCCAAGGTAGAGAAGACACTTATTTAAATTGCATTTATATGCATCAACCTCTATTTAATCATTTATTAATCATTTAATAAATTTCAAGTCATAATTTAAGCGTAATTTATTTATTATCAATTTAACAATTACACAAAATAATTATTAAACTCTATCATTCTTTAAATTTCAACCTAAGCAATTATTTATGTTAAATTACTTTATAACAACCCCCATTTAAAATAAAACACTAAACTAATCAAATTCATAATTAATTAAACTACATTATAGCAAAACCTAAAAAAAACTCAATTACATTGACCACATATTTAATCTTAAATATAGACTAAATATCAGTTATTTAAGTTAAATCTCTCAATCTTTAAAATTAAAGTCTAAATTTAATAAATAAATTAAACTGTGTACTAAACTAAATTAATTAATAACAATATTTAAATATTAAATTTTAGGGTAGAACCTAAAACAAGTGAAATGTAATACTTTTTATAACTTATTTCAATTACCCTTTCCATTTGTATTTGAATGCTCAATTGTTTCTTCTTCTTTTCTTCTCTTTTAGAGATGAAGAATTCCATGGAGAAGCCATGGGGATCTCATGGCTAGATCCACTCTTTTCTCTCAAACTCCTCTCCATTTTTTCCATTTTTTTTTCATGAAGTTTTCAAGCGTAAAATGAATTGAATAATTTTTATTTTCTTATTTATTTATTTTATTTTTTGATTCAAGTTATAATCTATATTTAAACTTGATTTGATTTAAAATATATATACAAATACTTATCTACACAAGGTTTAATTATTTACCCTTTTGGGTATTCTATTATTTGTTGAAAATTCGATCAAAATCTCAATATATATTCATATGATATTATCTGTTGAAAATTTGATCAAAATCTCAATATATGGAAAAATTCTCTTGTTGATAGATGTGAAGTCTGTTTGTGTCAAATATGTACTATTTCAAATGTTGCTCATGAATAAAATTGTGTGTTGCAGAAATCATTTGTAAGTGTTTTAGCCTTGAGATCCTCTTGAATATCACATTTCTCTGCTTTTCAATTACTTGTTTAGTTAAAGATATAATAGAAGCATCTTTCTTTCTACTATAAATAAGGTTCTATGTGTAAGGTATGCTATGATTTCAATTGCCCTTCAATGAGTAGATTAAGATCGACTGCATCACAACTATTATATCATATAGAATGCAACTATCATCTATTTTTCTTGAATCCACAATAATGTGCTCTAGTTCAACTATCTAGACCAAATAGCTCGCAGGTGAAAGCATACAAGTATATTTAGCACCAATGTGCTATTGATATTAATTGTAAAACCTACAAGAATTTAGACCATACCATCCACCCTCTTATAAAGTATACTCACACAAAAAACCAAATGCTATGAAATTCATAATTCATGAAGGTGTTGGATTAGAAAATATTAGATAAAGTGTCATATGTATTTTAAAAATCAACAATATAATAGTAAACCATATACTATGATTCCTTTCTTCTTCCAGTATAGGTCGAAGCATCAAAATATGATCTATTTTTTTGGTGATTTCATCAAATCATTTAATACTATAGTAAATAACTTGCTCAACATATGCCCAATCATGATGCTTCTATAACTAATTGGTTCTTATTGATTTTCTTATCCAAGTATATGAGATATCTACGCAACTAAAAATCCATGAGGATAGAGTAGATTGAAGAGATCAACAATATGTTGCTAGAATAGTTGGACAAAGATGAAGGAATTGTGCTTTTCAGTTTTCTATGTCAACTTATTTACTTGTCTTGAAATTAAAGATATCTTGAAATACCATTTTATCATGTGAAGAAATGCTTACCATGTAGCATGTTTTCCATTGAAATTGAAACTTGGTTTGAAATGTTATAGAGAGAAAAGGAATAATTAAACCAAGCATGTGTATTAGATATTATGTTGGTGTGGTCACGTGTCTGCCATTTAATCAAGGTTACTTAGGTATTTAGGTTATCCTAAGTTAGACTTTTAATTACTTGCCCATTTTCAATAATTAGGAAATTAGAAAAAGTAAGTTGCTGTGCAAGCCATCCAATCATAGTTGTTTGATGGAAAGGAGAGATCTAGCCTACAAGATTAAACTAGGTCAAACCCTATTCCATAAAAATTGAGACACAAACCGAGCTTGGCTTCTACCCATGAAGGAGAGCCAAAATACAGCCCTGGGTTTTGTCCATTTGTTGCATTTATAGGAGTGTCAACCAAATTCAATCAAAGTTAAACAACCAAACTAGGGCAAAAGATGAAACCCTAATTGACCAAGATCTACAAATAGATGACTGTCAAAAATAGATACGAAGATTTTGAAAGTACAACAAAGATTAGGAGACAGAGAAGAACTCGGTCTGAGTTCAGGAGCACAAAAGTACCAGGGCACTGGGCACCCTAGACCCTAATTAGGGTTTTGCAGAAACTCAAAGCTTCTCTCAACCTGTACCTACAAAACCTTCCTTCTTCTCAGATCTTATCTTCTGAAACCAGTTACTTCAACCTGCACACAAGCAAAGAGGAAAAGGTTGTGTTGTGTTTAGGGGCTTGCCTTAGTCAAACCCAATGTTGGTGTTTCTACCTCCACAACAGTGATGATTAGTTATCCAAGAGTGTGTGCCCTAGGAGGGTAGAGGCAAGATCAACAATATATGATGAAAGTATGAATGGAAATAATAAGGATTACCACAATATGTGAAACCCTAGTTGGAGTAGATAACTCAAGATCATGCACCAACAAGGAGATAGGTAAAGATAGCTTGAACTTCCTTCAAGACCTGCAAATGAGCATCATAACATCCACAAACATGTAGCATCTCCAAGCAAGAAGAGCACTTGAGCATAGGAGATCAATCATGTAAGCAAATTCTAATCTTTTATTGTCCATCTAGGTGTAAAATGAATAACAAGACTCCTTTATATATGCTAAGGATGTGTTCTAAGCCAACACCACAAAAATAAGGCTAGTGTAACCATCTAGGACTAGGGCACTAGGCGCCCTAGTCCTTTAGCCCCACAAACTCTGGGGAGTGTTAAATTGGTGGGCTTAGGCCAGTCCTAAGTTTATTTTGTCAGGTTTATTCATCAAGATCAAGATTTAATCATTTAATGTCCAAAAGGGTGTTAAAATAAGTCATGATTAAAAAGGGTAAACATTTTACTCCATAACATTTAGCCCCCACTTTAGCGTGGGTGCGAACTTACATTCAAACTCACACTAAAGTAAGGAGAACACAGATTTCAAACATGAAAACATAGAAGCCCAAAGAATTTTGCCAAGTTGTGGACTATAGTAGCCCCCAAGCTTAGGATTCTAAGGTTGCAAACATGCAAGACATTGTAACATAATTCACACATATGTGGAGTACTACAAACATAAATAAGGAATACACATGAGAGACATGCAATACACGAAGGTAATACACACCATATACACAATGCCTACACACTTGACACGAAGCATACACATAAGGTGTAAAGTATACATGGAATGCACATGAAAAACATGATGAAGACACACAAAACACGTAGAATCATTAAGAGAATACAAGTTCAAACAATACATCGAACAAGCAAACATAGAAACAAACACATAAGCAACATGACTTTGACACTAGCTTGCTCTGTTGCTAGGGGTCATGTGAAGAGAAATGTTCTCATGGATCACGAACTAGTAAGGACCGCTAAATTACTAGGTGACCATGACAAGTCACATGAAGCACACAGGCTAGCAAACTTCATTGTGCTAGGTGGCTCATGGACCAAGAACAAAATGGAAACATCACGGGCTAGTGAGGACCACTGAATCACTAGGTGAGTTCCATGTCAATCATAATTAACAAGTGTATCAAAAGAGCATAGCGCGATGTATGCCCCCACCTTAAAGTGATTGCTTACTTCCTTGGAGAGTAATTGCTTTAAGGTAGAGCATAATACAATTACAGGCACAAGAGATTTTTGGAAGCACATGCCTACATGATATGTTCCCAAAAGCTACACCACAATAAAGGGTTGCCCCCAGAAAAGGCAAACTGAGGCGATGCTACGAGCATGATACACAATGGCTTGTGTAGTCATGGTATGATGCCGAGCATAAAAACAAGGTGCCACATAAATCAAATCATACAAGTAATATCAAGTTAGAATGAATAATATAAAGTAATAACACAAAGGGATCTACCTGATTGGCGTCAATATATGAATGGTTGTATAATAGTAGTATAAATATTTGGAACTGTCATCATCTGCCAGTCCATGGAACTACGGAGACAAAGGAGGAAATATCACATGAAAGCAAATATAAAGCTTTGGGTTAACAAGGAAGGATGCTAAATCATCCTACACCTTGCATTGTCCCCAAAGGAAACAACAAAAATGCAACTTAAAACATATAGAGGAATGATATTACAAATAGAGAGAATGTCACAATGGATTTTGGTCCCTTTGTATCCTTGTACCAGCAAGGGTATCAAGGGTCATCCAAAGAGAGCTTAACAAACAAAAATACACATCAAGAAACACAATACGGGGGTAGCAACACATGTAATCATAACACAAAAGAGAGAGAGGCCACATTTGTAAGTCAACCTAAAACAAATCGTCCTCCTCCCAATCTTACTCAGCATAAAGGGAAGGTGGACAACATGCAAGAGGACCTATAGCAAGTGTGGTGTAAGGAACGAGAGCCATACCTATATCATTATTATCTTTAGATTCACTATCAGAATATAGCACGATAGATTCTGCTACAGGTTGTGAAGCATTATCTTTCACTAGTGGAGATAGAGCACTAGTAGATGTCTCTTTTGCATCCGTCAATGATAAATGCTTGTGAGGAGGGAGATTCTCCTCTCCTGCGGCAAGGTGATCCATAGCACGACGATGCTTCTTTCTTGCTCTTGCAATTTTATTTCACTTAGCTTTGTTTGTGATGTTTGTCAAGGGAACCAAAGTATCTTCCAACGTGGATTCCTTTTCTTCCTTTACTTCAGGGACATTAGAAGAAATAAGAGGAACCACCAAAGGTTGAGAGACCATGGGGGGAGGGTTCCTCAATGTAGGTTGCTCTTCCTTCTCAACTTTTGAAACAGGTGGAAGTACTTGAGCATCCACAAGCAATTGAGAAACCTTAGGAAATAACTTACGCGCAATTGATTGCTTTCCACTAGTCTCCACAAAGGTAGGCGAGACAAAAGTAATATTACGATTGTGGGGAGGTATGTTTTGTGCTTGACATTTGCCTCATTGTACTTGGAAGGATGGCAAAGGGGGAACCTCAACATATCTACCAGACGCTCAGGGATGGGGAGGAACCTTCGATTCGGGCTTAACTTCATTCACCACCTGTGGGATAGGGGGAACTATTGTCATAGCCTCAAAGGATCGAGGGGGTCCAGGGACATCACAAGGAGGTATGTTACTAAGCAACAATTCTGCAATTTTCTTTGCCTTATATTTTTGATATGATAAAAAGAATAAATCCTCTCTAGCTCAAGCAACTCCAACTGGTTTTGGCTAGAAGTAGTCAAGTATAAAGTGTCCATGATGAGAGACATGCTAGTACCGACTGTGATGTACATCATGCACACGTCCCTCAAATGGAAACTTTAAGCACTTATGAACCATAGAGGGGACTACCTCAATGGAGCGGAGCCATGGGTGACCCAACTTCACATGGAATAAGTCCAATGTTGGAATGATAATAAAATTAAAATCCAAGGTTCTTGGCCCAACCTTGATATCGAGGGTTAAGGCACCAAGAGTTGGAAGAATAGACCCATCGTGTGCTCTAGTTGATAATTTTGTTACATCGTAGTTATCACGATGTAAACCATACATGTAGAGAAACTCTTTAGTTACTACATAATTTACCATGCAAATAGGATCAATCATAGCACCTCTTATGGGTTTATCATTGATTTAAATGGTGATGTCTAAAGGTCCATCAGAAGCTTCAATAGTAGCATCATGAGGAGTAAAAGATATACACGGTTCAACATTTGCTCGCTCTTTATGAGGGTGAGAATCTACCATGCAAATTTCTCCTTCATAATCTTGTTCTTGATGATTATAAGTACATAGCATCTTCTAAGATGGATCCACAACATTAGATTCGTGACGAGGTAAAGGATTTGTATATATTTGTAGGTTTTGATTAGGTGGAGCCACCGATTCATTTTCTTTGTTGTTTACACTAGCAACTTGGATGATATTGGAATCAATGAGGTCTTGAACTTCATGTTTAAGATGCATACATCTTTTAGTGTCATGGCCGATGGTGTGGTGAAATTGACAAAAGGCCTTCAAATCGAAAGAAGATGATTGCATCTTACTTGATCGAGAGGTTGAATAGATGGAATATTGATGAGATTATTGTTCAAAAGTTGCATCATTATAGAGTAGAGAGACTTTGATAATGGTGTGAAATGTCTTGTCTTTGGTTTTAATTTATATGGGGTGGGAGCAAAAGGTGATGCTTCGGCCACATGTTTTCTTATGTTATTTGATGAAATTGCATTGATCTTGATGAAATTTTTGTTGTGTCTTTTGAATGAATGATTGTTTGAGGCTTTAGATTGACCAACAAGAGCTGATGAGGGATTATTCTCATACTAACTAACTGATAGTTGGTAATCACAGAGAGTTGTGCAAAGATGAGTGAAAGATTCATAAGCATTAGCAAGATTTTATCACGGATGTGAAGTTGTAAGTTTCCAATGAAGATTCTTTGTACATCAGCATCTGGAATAGAATATTGAACTTGTGAAAAGAGAGCTTGATAACGCCCCATAAAATCATTACTTTCTCCTTTATTCCTTGTTTGCAATGAACCAAGTCAGTCAAAAAGACTTGAGGTCTAATGTTATCTTGAAAGTGTTTGAGGAACTTACTGATTAGTTGTGAAAAATAAGTGATTGAATTAGGAGGTAATGAGAAAAACCAATCCAAGGCCATGTCTTTGAGTGATAGGAAATATTTTTGTCAAAATTGCATCTTCAAAGAAGAAATCACTACATATAGTTGTAAAGTCTGCCACATGGTTGTTAGGGTCTCCCTTCCCATTATACCTCTCAAAGAGAGGGGTTTCAAAATTCTTGGGCATTTGAGCTCTTAGGATAGGATAAGATAAAGGGTTGAGAATATAGTGTGATGTCATAGAGGGTTTCGAGAGACTTTGGTTTATGCTTGCTAATTATTGTTGGATGGAGTTCATATTTTGCAAAATTTGATTGATGACAGGGTCGAAAGGTGAACTAGGTTGAGATTGGTATGAATGGATAGGGATAACCATAGGTTGCGACACTATATGATTGGATTTTTGGAAAGTGATATTAGTCTTAGTTTGACTTGATGTAGGAGGGGTGACACTAGGTGTGGTATTTGGGTAATTAAATGGAATGGAACTATAATGATGAATAGGATTCTCAGTGGATAACCCAACACATGTGGTAACACTATTACTTGGTTGTGTAGTTGAGGTGAGAATAGTAGAAGTGTATGTAGGAATAGGAAGTGTTGGTATGGGTGTCGACACTTGATTCCCTATTTGATTAGAAGAAGTCACATTAGTGATGATTTCAGTGCAACTAGATGTAGACAAAATGTTATTGTGCACTATGTGAGCTAGGCCACATAAGACTTTGAATCCCTCGTGTCCTTCGAGCAAAAAACTTCTTAGACTCTCAACAATAGGGAAAGCATCCTCAGCTATATGTTTTGAGCTTACAAATTACTCAAAATTAGCCAACTCAGTGTCTAATCTTTGAATTTGAGCTTCAGGAACGTGAGCCACGAGGTCCTCTATGTCGATGGTTTCATGAAAAGTTGATGCTTCTAGGATATGTGAAGTAGGGATATTAGGAAGAAGTGATGGGCAGGGATTTTTTTAGTGGCAAATAGTTCATTTTCGTGAATGAGGAATTGGCGAATACATTACCACCGGCGAGGGGCCAATTCACCTAGTTTTTATGAATTTTTGGTCAAATGCGTTCAATTCGCCACCCTATTAATTTTTGAGTCATTTATAGTTAGTATTTTTGCCATGGTATACTATGCGGTTCTAACGGTGATTCACCTGGAATTTTAGAGGCATGTTTTAATTCATCGACTTATTCGCCAATATCATTAAACGGTTGACACGCATGAGGACCCAATTCACCAATATCATTAAATGATTGGCATGCACGAGGACTAATTTCTCCAGTACAATTAAACGATTCACATGTATAAGGACCAACTTCGCCAATACCATTATAACTCCATGCTAATTGTAGGGCCATATTCGCCTAACATTTATAAGTGTCCTATTAATAGTATGTAGGAATCACCATATTATTATAATAGCATTTGAAAATCTCACGTTATTCGCCAAAAATGTATTTGAAACTCTAATTAATCCTTTAAGTTTACACATTTTGTTCAGCTCAGCTCTCGAATCCTCGATTCATTTCAGATCATAGAGAAGTTACAGCTATAGGCATTGGCGAGTCACTAAAAAGTAAGTGATCATTTCTTTACAAGTTGACTGTGTAATAATATAAGATTCATGTTGATTATTTGTGTCTTTGTTACAGATGATATTGATTGAGTAGGAATTAGGACTAGGGAGATATCTTAATCTAGGAGTCTAGGACCCAGGGATCTATATTCTATCATCTATGATTGCATCTTGAACAAAATGACATTATTTTTGTAGATTTTAATTCATGAGAGATGTCGAGCAAGAAGAAGTTGTCTGAGGGTGGTGAAGGGACTCAAGATGAAGGGAGGTCAAGGCCATCAAAACAGAGAAACAATAACATAAAGTCGTACTTTGGCAATGTTGGCGGTCCATCGGATGTAGCTACAACATCAGAACTTGTACCATCTATTGACTTGCATCATAATGGCACAGATGATATTCCAAGGAATACCCAATGTAGCAGGAATGATGACAATGACACCGATGATATTCCAAGGAATACCCAATGTACCGAGATTGATGAGAATGCCACATATGATTCCAGGGAATACCCAATGTACCGGGAATGATGAGAATGCCACAGATTATGTTCCAAATCTAGGGAATACCCAATGTACCGGGAATGATGAGAATGCCATAGATGATGTTCGAGGGAGTACCCAAGGTAGCCAAAATGATGGCAATTCCACAGATGATGTTCTAAGAACAAATGATAATGAAGCTAATGAAGTTATAGAAATAAATGAAGATGAAGATCCTACAAGTGCACGCAAGGGGAAAAGAAAAGCCAAATAAAAAAAGGGGCGTGAGTGGGAAATGTCAAAGAGTTTTTAGATTGATTAGGTGTCAAAATTCCCATCCATTGAGCCAGTGGAGAATAAAAACAAAGATGAACCTCCCACATAATGCAAGTGTAAGATTTGCAGTTGGAAATATCATAGGGAGAAGAGGTTCCAGTTAAAACTTGACACCATAGAAAAATATATTGGCAAAGTTTATGAAAAACAAATCATAGATGGACAGGAAAAATTAGTGATAAGATGGAAAATAAAGGAAGAATGTCTTCATGTAAAGAATGCCTTCGAATATGAAGCGCATTTGCAAAGAAAGGCAAAGATTCATGCAGGTGGAGGTTCAATTGAAGCTCAATTTGGAAAGATGATGGGAGAATTACAAATGGAAAAAATTGTTCAGTTGGGTGTTGTTTTTCATATTTTGAGCAGAGGGCGTCCTATGATAGACTACCCTGAAAATAATAGTTTATTATCTTTTATGGGCGTTCCTAATTTTCCCAACTCACACTGGTCAATAAACAGTGGATGGGAATGGGAAAGTTCTCTTGCTAAGGTGGAAAAATGTGATTTACAAGAAAAAATAAAAGAGTCAACTTTTATTGCATTATCTCTAGATGAAGTTATAGCAATAAATAATACTTCCTGGGTATGTATGCATGTGTATACTATGGCAAATCATGTCCGCCAACCTCATCTACTCTCTGTTTATAAAATGAAGGAGAATGCAACGTCACAAAATCTATTTGAGATAGTTAATAAATTTTTGAATGAAATTGGAGGTATGGATGACTGCACAATTGCGAGAAAGTTGGTGTGTGTAGGGGCAGATGGAGCTTCAGTAATGCAAAGTCATAGGAATGGTCTGTGTGTGAAGCTACAAACTTCTATTTCACCATACATGATTGGCATTCATTGCATGGCCCACAGAATGAATTTAGCATTTAAAATTATGAGCAAGTTTCCTGTAGTATCAAAAGTTGAAGATCTAGTCCACAAGCTCTACTCATACTTCTACCGAAGTCCCAAAAGATTTTTAGAATTTCAACATTTTGCTGAGGGAATAACTGCAGGAAACAAGCTTCCTAAGGATGTTGATACCAGATGGATCTCCTTGCTTGAACCTATTGCAAGTATGAGGATAACTGGTGTTGTCATTGATGTCAACATACTCATATTTCATTAATGAGAAGGATTGGATGAGCTGTGTGCTGAGGATATTGAGAGAATAAGTCTCAATCAGGAACAGTGAAGAACAGTGATGACAAGAAGGAAAAAGTCCTAAATAGGTTGAGGATCAGAGGATGCGGTTTAAAGGGTTTGTAGATATGAGTCTTGAGATGTTCCAGTCAAGATTTCAAAGGTCCGCATGAAAATCTGAAGAAGTTATGGTCGCTCAAGTAGAACCGGTTCCGGTAGGTGTTCAGAGGTGACAAAGGGTCACAGAAAGGTCCGGTGAGCTCCGGAATTGCATTATCTCACTCTGCAGATTGGAGGGAGTGTCGAAGAAGTCTGTGTGAAGTGACAACTAGATTTGTTCATGGTTTGGAGGTCCGGAAGCATCTTTTTCATTATGACAGTGATGACAGACTGTGTTCTTGAAGTTCCGGATGAAGAAGAGAAGAATTCCAGTAAGCTGATAAAGTGTGGATGTTCTTGGTGACTCAGGAAAGGTTTTGGTGATCTTTGGATCATGTACAATTCTTATTGGCGGTCCGCATTAAAGTTTGAGTTTGCATTTGAAGAATAACCACGGATATTGGTGTTCTTCCTAAAACAGGCCGACTGGATGTATTACATGTCTTACGAATGATCTTATAGGTGTTTGCCGACTTAGATGATTGTTTCTAAGTCGATGCCTTGTATAAATAAGGGATTGTGAATTCATTTTGAAGTGTGTCTTGGTATGGATGAGTGTGGCATAGCGAAGAAGAAGAGCAAAAGGCAGAGCAAGAGTTTTCAGGCTTAAATGGAACTGATCCAGACATGGTAAAGATGTCAATCTCTAGTTCAAGTTTGTAATACTTGTTACTTTGTAGACAGTGTGCCTCTTGTAGGCAGTGTGCCTCTTGTGAGCAGTGTGCTCGGGCAGTGAGCCCTAATTGGCATGTGACATCTATTTTTCTTATTCTTCTAACAGAGAATAATCCTTGGGTTAATCACCCCATGGTTTTTTCCCTTGACCGGGTTTTCCACGTCAAAATCTTGGTGTCTCATGTGTTGATGTGTATCTGCTTTGGTGTTTATGCTTTATGCTTTCATGAGTGATTAACTAATATGCTATTAAATAACAAAGAGGATTTAAGTGTTTGAATTGGAAGCAAGTTTTTGTACAACTGATTCACCCCCCCTCTCAGTTGTGTGCCCTAGATCTAACAATTGGTATCAAAGCTAAGTTCCTCTAAAAGGAGCTTAACCACTTGAGGAGATCCAGGATGTCGTCATATAAGAAGGACAGTCTGAAGTTTGATGGAACCAACTTCTCTCTTTGGAAAGGTTGCATGAAATGTCACTTGGAGTGTATGGGAAAGGCGTACTTGTCCATGGTCACAAAAGCATATACACCTCCACAGGGTGGTCTGACAACTCTAAATGAAATCATAGATGCTGAAAACAATCTGCGGACCAAAGAGGCTCTTCTAAGCGCATTAACTGACTCAGAGCTCTCAAATGTTATTGACCTACCAACAGCCTATGAGATCTGGATTAAGCTGGAACTTCTGCATGAAGGAGATGAGTATGTTAAGAGTGCAAGGTTGCAGAGTCTCAAAGGGAAATTTGAAAGACTGAAAATGAGAGATGATGAAAATATCACTACCTTTATGCCAAGAGTAAATGAGCTGGTGTGTGGAATTAGGAATGCTGGTGGAGTTTTGGATGAAAATGAGATTGTTGGCAAAATTCTCAGATTCCTTCCTACTGCCTACAAAATCAAGGTTGCTGCCATTGATGAATTCAGAGCCCATACAACTGTCACAAGAGACCAATTGGTTGGCAAACTGGCTGCATTTGAAATGACCGAGTTTGGAGATGATCCCCCCAAGACTGAATCTGCATTCAAAGCCAGTGCCTATGTGAAAGGTAAACAAAGTTTTGATCCAGGAGAAAACTCTTCAAGGAAGCTATGATGGTATGATCAAACAAGAAGAGACATGGAAGTGGAAGAAGCAGAAACAGCTCAACTTGAAGCCCTCATTGCAAAGAGACTGTCAAGAGGATCCGGTAAGTATGAAGGAAAATTACCCTTTAAGTGCTTCAACTGCAATAAGATTGGTCATTTTGCCTCAAGATGTCTGGAAAAATCTACAAGGTCAAATTCTAACAGACAAAGGTTCCAAAAGAATTGTTATTATGTTCATGAAGAAGATGATAATGAAGGAGTAACAGATGATGAATCAGAGATAGGAAACAAATCTGAAAATGAATGGGTGTTTATTGCCATCAAAGAAGAAGATCCAATATCCTCTGAATCTGTCAGTCATAAAGTTGTAGAAAGAGCTTTGGCTGCCCAAGTTGAAGAGAAGGATGATTGGGTTATTGACAATGGATGCTCTCACCATATGACAGGTGACAAGAATAAGTTCTTAGATTTTGAAAGGTATGAAGGAGGAATGGTAAAGTTTGGTGATAATTCTGCTGGTAGAATCAGAGGAAGAGGAACTATTTCTTTTAATGGAAGAAACAAAACTGGTAATGTGCTGTATGTTGAAGGTTTGAAGCACAATCTTCTTAGTGTTGGACAGTTGGTGGACAAAGGCTATGATCTCTGATTCAAGGATGAAAAATGCAAAATCTTTGAAAGATCCGGAATAGAGATTGTATCCGGTACTCAAACAAAAGGTAATATCTTCCACTTGGTTGGTGATGGTAAAAGTTGTCTGTTTGTTCAAATAGATCAGAGTTGGTTATGGCATAGAAGGATGTGTCATGTAAATTTTGATAACATCATCAAGATATGTAATACTCAGGCTGTAAGAGATCTTCCAAAATTGGTAAAACCTACAAACAGTTTGTGCAAAGAATGTCAGATGGGTAAACAGAGCAGAGTCTCATTGAAAAGCAAGGATCAGTCCTCTACCAGATTATTGGACTTAGTTCATACTGATCTATGTGGTCCAACAAGAATCAAGAGTATGCAAGGTGATAGATATTTCATGTTACTAATTGATGACCATTCCCGGATGATGTGGGTTACCTTTCTGAAAGAGAAATCAGAAGCTTTTGAGAAGTTTAAAATCTTCAAGGCTATGGTAGAGAATCAAACCGGATTAAAACTGAAATGTCTGAGGTCTGATAGAGGTGGTGAATTCACATCCGGTGAATTCATAGACTTTTGTGAGAATCATGGTGTAAAAAGACAGTTATCTACTCCTAGGACTCCACAGCAGAATGGAGTAGTAGAGAGAAAGAACCGGACCATCCAGGAAGCATCCAGGATAATGATAATGGAAGCAAATGTTCCCCAGATGTTTTGGAAAGAAGCTGTCAGCACTGCAGTCTATACTCTCAATCAAGTTCAAATCAAAAGCAATACCGGTAAGACTCCTTATGAACTTTGGTTTGGCATCACTCCTACTGTGAGATATTTCAGAGTATTTGGTAGCAAATGTTACATTAAAAGAGATGAAGATCTAGGAAAGTTTGATGCTAGAAGTGATGAAAGAATTTTCTTGGGTTACTCCACTCAAAGCAAAGCATATCAGTGTTACAATAAGAGACTGAGAAAGATGATAGAACGTATAAATGTAAAGGTTGATGAAGGTATTGAGAAGCCCTCAAGATTTTATGAGTATGATGAAGATGATCAAAATGGTGTTTTGATTCAAGGAACTCAATCCTCTCCTGAAAGTCAGATTCAGACTAATCTGGTAAATCAGGAAGAAGAGATAGGTCTGAATGAGCCTGATCAAGAAGTAGAAGTGCAAGAAACTCCCAAAGTTCCAAGGTATGTAAGACTGAACCACTCTGAAGATCAGATCATAGGTGACAAAGGCAAAGGTGTGCAAACTAGAAGGAATGTTGCTCAAAATTCAGATGAATGTTGTCTGATTTCAAAGATTGAACCTAAGACAATAAATGAAGCCCACAATGATGAAAATTGGACCAAAGCAATGGAGGAAGAGTTGATGCAAATTGAGAAAAATCACACTTAGGATCTTGTTTCTAGACCTAGAAACAAGAATGTGATTGGAACCAAATGGGTCTTCCAGAACAAACTAAATGAAGCTGGTGAAGTAATCAGAAATAAAGCCAGATTAGTCTGCAAAGGCTACTCTCAAATAGAAGGGATTGATTTTGAGGAAACCTTTGCTCTGGTGGCAAGAATTGAAGCAGTCAGACTATTTCTTGCATTTGTTGCCTTCAAAGATTTCAAAGTGTATCAGATGGATGTCAAATCTGCTTTCCTGAATGGTGACTTAGAAGAAGAGGTGTACATTGAACAACCGGATGGATTTCAGTTATCTGAGCATGGTGATATGGTCTGCAAATTAAAGAAGGCACTATATGGTCTATGGTATCCTAGAGATCATAATTTTTCTCTTCATGCATATACAGATGCAGATTGGGCAAGAGATGTGGATGATAGGAAGAGTACAAGTGGAGGAGCATTCTTTTTGGGAAAAAGGTTGGTTTCTTGGCTAAGCAAGAAACGAGAGGCAATATCCCTATCTACAACTGAAGCAGAATACATTGTAGCAGTAGGAAGTTGCACTCAACTTTTGTGGATGAAGCAAATGCTAAGAGATATTCAAGTAGAATATGAGGAGCCTATCACAATTTTCTGTGATAATTCAAGTGCAATAAATATTTCTAAGAATCCGGTGTTGCATTCTAAGACTAAGCATATATCTATCAAGTTTCACTTTCTGAGAGAGCAAGTGAACAAGGGTGAAGTCAAATTGGAGTATGTGCCCTCCAAGGATCAGCTTGCAGATATTTTTACTAAACCTCTTCCCAAGGACTCTTTTGAGTATCTCAGGGAGAAGTTAGGGGTTATTGCCCCTCCGGTGATGAACTAGGATGCACTGATGTGCATCAGTCCGGTGGATATCATAGTCATATCTTGTGATCCAGATTGATGATGGGGAGCTGCTACTCAGGGGGAGCAGCTGGTATGATTCTGATGTGTTCAAGTTGCAAGTATGAGTCCTTTGCCATTGATGTCAAAGGGGGAGAGAAGGCATGTGAAAAACAAGTGGTTGATGATCAAAGGGGGAGCAGTAAAGGAAGAGAAGACATGTGAAGGGTTGTTGCTGATAGGGGGAGCTGTGACAGAAAGGAGAAGTTCTTGTCTTGATAGTTTTTCACATCATATGTTGCCATCAATGACAAAGGGGGAGATTGTTGCAAGTATGAGGATAACCGGTGTTGTCATTGATGTCAACATACTCATATTGTATTAATGAGAAGGATTGGATGAGCTGTGTGCTGAGGATATTGAGAGAATAAGTCTCAATCAGGAACAGTGAATAATAGTGATGACAAGAAGGAAAAAGTCCTAAATTGGTTGAGGATCAGAGGATGCGGTTTAAAGGGTTTGTAGATATGAGTCTTGAGATGTTCCAGTCAAGATTTCAAAGGTCCACATGAAGATTTGAAGAAGTTATGGTCACTCAAGTAGAACCGGTTCCGGCAGGTGTTCAGAGGTGACAGAGGGTCACAGAAAGGTCCAGTGAGCTCCGGAATTGCATTATCTCACTCTGCGGATTGGAGGGAGTATTGAAGAAGTCTGTGTGAAGTGACAACTAGATTTGTTCATGGTTTGGAGGTCCAGAAGCACCTTTTTCATTATGATAGTGATGACAAACTGTGTTCTTGAAGTTCTGAATGAAGAAGAGAAGAATTCCAGTAAGCTGATAAAGTGCGAATGTTCTTGATGACTCAGGAAAGGTTTTGGTGATCTTTGGGTCATGTACAATTCTTATTGGCGGTCCGCATTAAAGTTTGAGTTTGCATTTGAAGAATAACCATGGATATTGGTGTTCTTCCTAAAATAGGCTGACCGGATGTATTACACGTCTTGCGAATGATCTTATAGGTGTTTGCCGACTTAGATGATTGTTCCTAAGTCGATGCCTTGTATAAATAAGGGATTGTGAATTCATTTTGAAGTGTGTCTTGGTGTGGATGAGTGTGGCATAGCGAAGAAGAAGAGCGAAAGGCAGAGCAGGAATTTTTGGGCTTAAATGGAACTGATCCAGACATGGTAAAGATGTCAATCTCCAGTTCAAGTTTGTAATACTTGTTACTTTGTAGACAGTGTGTCTCTTGTAGGCAGTGTGCCTCTTGTGAGCAGTGTGCTCGGGCAGTGAGCCCTAATTGGCATGTGCCATCTATTTTTCTTATTCTTCTAACAGAGAATAATCCTTGGGTTAATCACCCCGTGGTTTTTTCCCTTGACCGGGTTTTCCACGTCAAAATCTTGGTGTCTCATGTGTTGATGTGTATCTGCTCTGGTGTTTATGCTTTATGCTTTCATGAGTGATTAACTGATATGCTATTAAATAACAAAGAGGATTTAAGTGTTTGAATTGGAAGCAAGCTTTTGTACAACTGATTCACCCCCCCTCTCAGTTGTGTGCCCTAGATCTAACAGAACCAGCTAAAAGAGTATTTGCAGAATATCAATCCTTGATTGGTTTAATGTACGAACATTGCTTCACAGTTGACAAGGCTCCTGACCTCTTACATAGGTTAAGTGACATAGAGACACTCCTCGTTTTAGCTGGTATTCTTCCCATGTTGGAGGAAATGAACATGCTTGTGAAAAAAGCCCAAGAAAGGTCTATGTATGTTTCTGAATATACTAAACTACATAGAATGATATGCATGAACCTCGATAGTCTATATCTATCAAACCAGTCCTTCATAAGTCCAAAATTTAGCAACTGGCATTTGATAACAAATGTGACCAATAATGCTATTTTTTTATTGTTTAATTGTAGTGGGGAGTTATGTGTCTCTGTAAAGGGATTTGAGATACCAATGTACTATTTAAACAAGGTCAAGCGCACTATCAAAGAAGAACCTGTTTCAAGGGAAGCTTTTGACAAGATTGTTAATTCTATAAGTACTACTTTAAAGAGTATTGTGAGATCTCTTTCCTCAGAGATTAGAGATTGATTCCCTTGTGATGAACTGCTTTAAGCCATGTCTATAGTGTATCCTCAATATTGGGTCAACTATGAGCCAAATGATTTTCACAACAAGATAAAGACCTTAACAAATCATTTTTGCAAAAGTATAGAATTCAATGGACAAGTAATAGAAGGAATTTTAAATCAAACTAAGCTCAATGATCAATCAGGTCGATTTGCAATTTCAATGAGGGAATAGTTTAAACTCATGGAGGCTCCCCACCAACATGAATCGATAACAAAGATTTGGGCAACCTTCAGTCAAAGAGAAATATTGTGTGATGCATTATCAGAATTTTTCAAACTTGTTGATTTATATCAAACCATGATATTGGGGTCGGTGGAGGATGAGAGAGTTTTCAGTGCATTGGGGTTCTTGAAATCAAAGATAAGAAATAAACTTGACAAGAATTTGGAAAATTGTTTGAGGATGTTTACAACTAGACATGATATCTGAAGTTTTCCTTTTGATAGGGCACTCGCAATCTGGAGGTCCTCATGTGAAAGAAGAGGGTTGTGCAACACTTCAAACAATAATAGCATACAGGACAGTGACTTGATGAATACCAGTGCCACATGTAGTGGTAGTGGTGATGATGAGACACTCTTAAGTGGAGATATGGAGATAGAAGAAACTAAAGAACATGATCAGGATGATTCTGGATATCATGGTCACAGGGAGGATTGGGAGAATTTGAATGACGAGATGATTTGGCAATTTGAAGGGATTTAGAAGCTACTAGGTATTTATACTGTATTACATGTTCCAAACTCCAAAATGTTGTTGATGGAATTTTATTTCAATTTGTCTATCTGTGATGTACATTTTTTATTTTCGATCAAAAAAATTAATATTTTCATTTATTATTGTGTGATTCTAATAATTTTTACAAGCATTCAACTAAATGTGAAGTAATTTTTCTTCTCTATAATCACAGTAGTGTTTCATTTGTTTTCCTTTATTTCATTGTGATGGTTTTTTAAATTCCCAGGCTCCAGCTCTTGTAAACTATAGAATAACGCGTTGCATAATTGCATTACCATACTTTGATAAGTTCCTAAACCAACTCTACTTAAGAATCCTTGTAATCACTCAGAACACTCAATATCTTCTTAAAGCATTAAATTTACTCTGAGTATAACCATTAAGATAAATATTCAAACACTAAATTTAGGTTCCTCGGTTATAGCGTTTTATCAATTTTAAAATAGCAGACCCCATCAGATTGTTCCACGATGTCCAGCAGAACATCCTGGTGGTGCTTCCTTAGGATTTAGGGTTTCTGGTTCACTTGGTTTCATCCATTTGAATTTTGAATCCCTAAAATTCTAATTGTTTATGCTTTGTGCTTCCTGCGCTTTTTCTTCTTTCCCTCTGTTAACTGTCTGTCAAAGGTTATCGGTCGCTTAAGTCACAACTTAATGTCTTCACACCTGTGAGTTGACTGACCCCTAATCCTAGCCTTACCTACTATCACCCGTAAAAGTCAAAGCCTTAAGTCTTAGGTTAAAGCTTAATAAAGTGCATTTCACAGCTTCGCAGCGCCTGTTTCATGACGTCACACCCCCCCGCGACGATGCGAAATGACTGCCATCTGTCAACTGATATGACAGTGGTCCACGGAAGAACTTTTGATCCAACGACTGCACTCCATTGCAGGGGTATCTCTCTGAGGGGAATATTCATTGCGCTGTCGCGAGATGGCAACACGCGGCGCTCCTCTATTAAAGAATTGAAAAGCAAGGCCCCACGCGTCTAGTCTGGTGATGTGATCTGCAGAGAGGATACAGCTGATTCGGCTTATTCTGATTGGTCAAGGTCTTTTCAAACATGGTGACGAAGATTTTCAAATCTAGTCACATGACCTCAATTGTCGATTGTAGAACCAAAGGCAAGGATCAATGGCCCCATTTCAAATTTCCTATGAATGAGGATTTTTCAACTATACGCGGCATGATCTTATTAATGGTTGTCGCCGCCAACATTAATACTGCAAATGGTAAGAAATCCAACATTATAAGGGCATAAATTAAGGCATTGTCTGTCATTTTCGAGAGCACAGTTGCATTCCCAGCGAAAGGAGTTTTGAAACGAGTAAGTTGATGTGATTCCAAGCCTCTATTAGCATCAAAAACTAGTAAGTGGCTTCTGTTCCTCTATGTCTCAACAATTCAGCTATCTGTTCATTTCAAAGTGTTAAGAAGTAATTTATAGTTGTAGAAGCCCTAAGTTAATTGCATAAACACAGTTTAGAAGGATGAGTCAGTCTAGTAAACCTTCCACCTCAAAACGTAGTCTAGACGAAGACCTCATGATCCAATGTCCCAGGTCATTGAGGAAAGTTGCAACAGGGCTAGGACAAGTAGGAAAAAATGATAAAATCTGACTTGTGTGTGAATTGTAGAGATGCTAGGATACCCGTATCAGCGTGGAGCCTATGTGAGCATTGGCATAACAGAGAAGACTATAGAGCCCCTATTTGCCATGCCTGGAAGCTTGATTTGGCTAAGTTGATTTACCCCAACGTCTTTGTCAATCTAGACCTGGTCAGAGCAATTGCAAGTAGGTATGACCGCAAAACTAGGTCTATTCTATCTGGAAATGGTTCTATCATAATTAGATTCACAAAAGCCTATATTTCAACTATGTTCAATTTATACCCTACTGCCAGTATGCCCATTGACCTAAATGCCTTCAAAGAAAAGTATAAGATTGTCAGATATGCCTATAGATCATTCAAACTGGCCAAGCATAGACCAAGGGGAATTGATGGAGGCCTGGTAAAAATTTCTGACAGTGAAGAGGAGCCCTTCCATTGTAATTTGTTCATGGAATATTTTGTCAGAACTTACCATAGTTTATGCCATGTGCTTAGGAGGGATGTAGTTGACAGAATGCCAATATCCTTGATGATGATGGCAGTTTGCATTCAAGATCTTGGAACTAGACATCCATATGACTATGCGGGTTACTTGGCTGAGAAAATGCACAAGCAGATGGTGACAATAAAAAATAACCTGTATATTGTAGGTCCCCATGTGGAATTCACATGGTATACTTTGATGTGCCACATGATCCTATTCTCTCTATCAGGCCACTGCCAGTGGCATAAAGATTTACATGTGAGGATGACAGATGAACAAGGCAACATGATGACAGTGCAAATGTGGACTTGCATGCTTGACATGCATTTTAAGGATGCTAGTTATGTTATTTTTTAGGAGCATTTTGTAAGGAAGGTCTTAGGTTTGTTGAAACCTGAGGGGGACAGAATACCTAAAGAAGTTAAGGATTTATTGAGACCTTTGGAAAGAGCCCCACACTTGAACATAGAACATAATTGGGGAGATTGGTTTCTACATACAAACACTACTTGCATCAGGATTTATGGTTGTGAGGCTCCACCTTACACTCTGCCTAAGTTTGTGCCCAAGGGGCTTGCCTTCATGGAAATCATAAGGCAATTAAATGAAGCTGACAAGGAGCATTTCAGAAAGCACAAGAAGGGATCACTCATCCCTACTTCATTGATGCTCAGTGATTTTATAACAATTGATAAGAATGGATTAGATCAGATTGGCTCCATGCTTCAGTGTTACAGGATGGATATGGAGCAAGTGAGAGCATTTGAACTTGAGTGTTTTATTCGCAAAACAAGGTTGAAGGTCAGTAGGCCTGGTTACCCCCACCAAGTCATCTTCGATGAAGATATAGTAAGAAACTACCAGTCAATGCAGGAGATATATCTTTTGAGAAATAAATGGAATGCACTAATTGAGGGAGAGAGGATGAAGAGAAATGCCAATCCTGCATACCCTGGGGCTTTTGCTGAAGTGCAAGATCCCATAAGGAGAATTGATATGATCCTTGCCAAGGCAGACGAACTGATAGCTAGTGCACCTGCAGGTGAGGAGAGGCCATCTTACCAACCAAGTAGTTATAGGGGTAAGTATGTAAGAGAAGAAGAATCCCCTGATTCCCCTGCTCCAAAGAGAGCAAAAATCATTGACCTTGAGGCAGAGGTGGAGACTGAAGTTGTGGAACAGATGGAAGAAGCAGTAGAAGAACAAATTCAGGAGCCTTCCCATTAGGTGAGTTCCCCATTAAGGATAAGGCCATACTCTTCACCAAATAATAGGTTGACAAGGTCAACAATTAACAATAAAGATGATACAGAAGATATGAGAGTACTGGCATGTAACCAATTTATTGCAGATGATGCATTTGTCAGCACACCTAAATTTAGGTCATTTGTGTTGAGGACAAAGAATGAAGAATTTCAAAGGAGAATTGAGGAAGCAAGGAGTGGTGCTGACCCCTCTGAGTATGATACTATTACTCAAAGGGTTTTGAGTGAGGTTAATAAGGATATCAATGCAATAACCCCACATGAGGGCAGGGCTCTTGTAGCCAGAAGTAACATCCTACTGCTACCACATTGGACTCTATCAGATGCAATTGCATTTGATACCATAATAAGGGATGACTCTGATATGACAAAGGAACAAGTCAGCAAAGCTTTGCAGGGTGCTGCATTTGACCCAAGGTTTGAAACCTTGGCAATTTGGGCATTGGCCACCAGTGATAAGAAACCAAAAGTTGGTTTGGAGGAACTGAGTGGAAATGTCATAATTAAAGGGTGTCAAACACCCCTACCCCTCAAGCTGCCAGTCTAAATGTGCAAACTACACAATTTTCTGTGGCAACGACAATTAAACTGCAGAAAGACTATAATGAATTGTTGGAGAAATATGCAGTGGCCATGGCCAGGTTGAACAAATATGAAGGGAAACCACAATTAGAGCATAGTCCATCTCAGAGTCCCCCTATCATTCAGACTGCAAAGTCATTTCCAGTTGACACACAACCTCTCCTTTCAGAAATGAGAGAATTGAAGGAGGATAACAAAAAATTGAAAGAAGAAAAGGAGAACAAAGTAAAGGACATGGTCACCAATTTGATAAAAAATAGAGTGACCAAACTCTTGGCTAGAGTGGAGGAGGCCTGGATGACTTACTCAAAATTAAGGATAGCCTACGAGAAGCATGAATCTGATAAGCAAAGACTATCAAGTGTGAAAGCTAGGTGGCTACCAAGAACTTTACAGGTCAGAGATTTTCTTAGGTGTTCTAGATTTGATGCAAATGCACCTCTTGAGTTGAATTTGGTGTTAGATATACTGAAGCATCTCGAGGATGTGGCCAGTTTTCAATTGAAATTAGATATAGTTTTGAGGGAAAAGATGCATGCAAGAGAAATGATGGACATTAAATGGTTGCCACATATTTTGGAGGGTGATGGGAAGGCTAAGGACCTGGACAAGTGGAAGAGACAAATAATAGATAATGGTCATCAATTAATTCCTGCTCGTTGTGATGAAGGCGATCCAACCATGCAGGTGCTGGGTTTATCACTTGACAAGCTGCATTTGGTTGAATTTACTTTTGATACATTCTACAAGAATGTAAAGTCTATTTTGGATTCCAACTATGTTAGTCATAATGGCAAGATCACAGAGGTTATCTCATTCTCCTGGCCACTTGAAAAGACATACAGTGAATGGAAGGACAAGTATGGGTCGCAGGATTGAACAGGCCAACCACCTTTTCCCCAGCATTAACGAGGCAGATCTTCAGGCGGCTACACATCTCCCAAAGTCCATCTACTCCTCTTTTCTTCTCTCAAATGAAATTAATGTTCTCAATTGTGTTAATCATTCTTGTGTGGTTGGAAGATTTTGAAAATTTTGAGAAGTAAATAAGATACAAGTACTACTTTGTAAGGTTGTTGGAAGATTGGGGAAGTTTTGAATAGTGAAATATAATACAATTCTGATAGGTTGCCCATATTTCTAGACTTGTAAGTTTCAATTTCTTGCATGTTGCATGATTTTTCATGAGCATTTTATCAATTCTAGATTGAAATATATGAATAATGTTGTAGCATATTATATTATTAATATACACCATTAGCAAATATTTAATATAAAGTGGGCAATTAAATAATACAGACAATTTCAACACATAAAAGGATTTCAGTGTTATATTGGTTTTCAAATGAACATTGAATGTCCAAAGGAAATTAGAATACATTGAAGACTGAAGTATTACATTTCATTTGAAGGTCCAAAGGAAATTAGAATACATTGAAGACTGAAGTATTACATTTACAATGTTTAATAACTTGCTCAAAACCAACTCTGTACAATGCTCTGTTGGAACTTGAAAACACATGTTTTTGATTAGATAAGTGGCAAGCCAAGGGTTCTGAACCCATTACAAAGCAGCCCCTAGGGCAGTCTAGATAGACAACAAAAAGAATGGATGCCAAAAAACCAGAGACAACATTCCAACAGCCTAGTCATTCTAGTATTGATGTCATTGGAAACACATGTTACTAAATCATTGTATCAGCTTTTGTAGAGTGCTCCACTCTTCATCTGATGGAAGTGTAATTTTTCTTAACCCATGGTTACTGAGTTGTAACTGTGATAATATTTTATAATTGATATTGTTACTTGATTTGAATGTATCACTCAAAGTTACATTCAAGGTTATTAGTGGTAGGATGGAATCCATAAAAATTGCCTCATCAAGATTTTGAGGAAACTGGTCCTTGTCGAAGTTCATTTTATCCTCCATTTTCTTTTTGAAAGCATTCTTTCCAATGTATCGGTTTGATGGGTCAAAAGCCACCGACAAACCAAGCTTTTTGAAGTGTTCTACATTTGTTTGCAGTTACTTTGTCAATAATGTAGCTTGTACCAAAAGTTCGTGTGCTTGTTCCAGCTTCGTACATTTTTCAATGATAGTTGAGGCCTTTATTATGGCATCAATACGGTGCTAAATTCCTTTGGATTCCAATTCTTCACCACTAGCTATGTAGATTGATTGCAAAATTTTGTTTGCATCTGACTGTCTTGAAGTTGCCATGTCTCCATTTTCAGCAATGTGTTGTTTGAGTGTATTACTACATAATACTAGATCATCAATGAATTCAAACATTTTAGACAAATCATCAATCCTCTTCATTATTTTCTCCCAAATGTTACTTTTTATATAAACCATTGTGTTTCTATATAATTCAGATACTTTGTTTTGGTAGGATTTTATTTCATTCTCTTCATTCTTCAATTTGTTTTGCAATTTTTCAGAGAATTCTCTCTCTCCACATTTTCTTGCCACAAATGTCCTGATTTTTTTGATTGCTCCAGTTTGGTAGTGGCTTCAATCAAGAATTGTTCTAATTTTTCTGAATTGGTTGTTTGAATATCATAATTTTTTTTACTTTCACTTAACATTTTCTTTAGTTTATTCACTTCCTCCTCTGTCTGTTTATTCACTTCACTTGTAGATGTAGAGTCAAAGTTTTTTATCCTTTTCTCTAATTCTTTGGTCTTGTTCTCTGCTCCTTTCCTCTTGGCTTTTTCACTTGCTATGTCTACCTATAACTTTCCTATAAGAGTCTCCAACATGTTACGTAAATCACAAAGTCAAATGAAAAAGAGCAATATGAATGGAATTAACATCACTAAATATATTTTCCTTCTATTGTAACTCAATTACTAGAAGATGTGACCTATCTATCTTACAACTTTGATTTGTAGACAATATATTTAACAAGGTGACTAGGAAATTAAAAACAATCATACCTTTTTTTTCTCTCTCTTGCTTTAGCAATGATGTGTACACCACTTCGTTGTTCTTTTTTGATACATTAATTTTGTCAAAAAATTTCATTCTAGAAAAATCCACTTGGATGGTGCTCACCTCATAGTCAGATCATTGTGTTAGTGCCTGAATTGACTGGTAGTTTTTTGAGCAATTTTCATTCAGGCACTCTCCCTAAGTATCCAAAAAATGTTCTAAGTGTTGGACCTCCTCAGCAGTTTTCAGCTGCATCATCATAATTTCTTGAGGAGGAGGTCATCATCATCATGTTTGTTTCGATGAAGGTCAGCATCATCATGTTCTCCGTCGACCGGTTTCTCATCGTCATCATCATATTGAAATATCGGGTGATATTTGGTTATTATCCTAATGATGCTGATGAGCTACAGTGCGCCCTGATCTGCTTCCGAGGGTGATTTTTCAAGGTATCCGGTGATCTTCCATTTATCACCTTGCCCAGACATGATGATGATGTTGCCCCGATATTCTGAAGGGGTTATTCTCTAAGTTGTTCGACCTGACTTGCTTTTTCTTAAGGGTCGTCGTCATCATCATCATATTTTCAGTTATCACCGTGTTGCTTGCGAGGGTCATCATATTATCTGCATCATGATATCTCGCCGGGGTGATATTTTTATCATCGGGTGATCTTGGTTATGATCTTCCTGATGATGTTGTTGAAGAGTTCTAAGTGCGACCCGATATTCACTGGGGTCATCATATTTTGAACGTCAGGATGATCTTAGTCAATATCATCCTGATGATGTTGTATCACCTCTTGTTCGTTGTTTTGTCATCCTGATGATGCTGACGTCATCCTTATATATTAGGGTGATATCTTTCTTTCTGCCTATCTGCATCATGATATTTCTGAAGGAGGGGGTGATATTCTCATATCACCCGGGTGTATGTTTGTTCCAGCGTCATGATGATGCTGATATCAAGGAGATATCCGCCTGTCGGCTTCGTGCATTATCTAGTGGGGGGTGATCTTTTCAAGCATCATCATATTCATCAATCGCCCCGATCTTATAGTGGAGCTACAGTGCAACATGATTTTCGTGCATCAGGATGATATTTCCAAATATCCGGTTGTCTTCCGAATATCATCCTGATGTCGATATGATGATGACGTCATCAAGGTCCGGGGGGGTCATATTTCTAACACTGATCATCTTATGGAGATCCCCTGATATTTGCAAACATGATGATGACGTCATCCGGATATGAGGAGGTGCGCAGTGGGCGGATATGATGATGACGTCAGCAGGATATGATGATGACGTCAGCAGGATATGATGATGACGTCATCAGGATGTTCATCGGCCAGACTTTTGGTATAGGCTCAGCAGGAGGATGTTTCTCCGATGGATCAGGTTGTGCCGATGAAGGCGATTATCATGCGGTTGTATTGCAGATATGATGATGACGTCAGGGTGATATTTCGGGCAACAGGATATCATGCTGCTGGAGGATGATGATGATGAAGTCTTATACTAGTGTCGTCAGGAGCAAAAGTACCGACATGATATATGCTCATGACCCAGTATATGAAGTGTTAAAGAGGTCATCGCGGGGTGCATGTGGGATAATGTTATCCTGCATATTCGAAATATCATGATGATGAATCTCGGCGGGAAATGGTTGCGATGCAGAATTAATGTTCTTCCCAAGGCCGCGGGTTGGTGCGCCATCAATGGCGATTGTTGCAGAGGTATGGGCGATGGCGTGGGCGGATCTGGTACCCGATGGAAGGTGTACATCAGTGGCGCAGGGCTCAAAAAATCTTCCTGTCTCCTCCCCTACCTGCTGCATTAATGTTTGAGCGCCATTTTTATGATACTGTGTATCTGGCGGGATTTTTGGTCAACCTGGTAGTTAATGCTGAATACACCCTCCTGCTATATAATGCAGACGGTGTTATTCATTCAGGGTTGTTGAAAGTTGATGATTTTTTGGCTCTGTAATCCAAAACCAGCTGATCTGGTTGCTCTGTACAGCTTGAACTTGTGAGTTTATGTATCTCCTGTTGTACGACTTGGCATGAATCCACTGATTTCATGGTTGATCTTATATGAGTAATGCTATCTTAGCATGTGTTGTGTTAATTCTGTCTCCAGTATTGCATGTATTCTTCTTCTGGATCTGGATATTTGCGTAATGTTTAGACTCTAGAGCATAGAATTCCTATGTTGAATGTCTGATCTTTTAACCTCTGCTCAAGGGGCAGATTAAACTGTTTTCAGGTTGAACATTGGGAGGGGTATACTGTAGTAGGGATGCCATAAGTAGAGATGACTCAACACTCTGTATTGGGAGATATCTGTAAGGCAGATATCATGTGTATCCCCCTGAAGTCCAGTTTTAGCTATTCATGCTGATCATTCACAGGTGTATGTCTACCGACTCCAAGCCCTGGATAGGCACCAATCATGCTGTGTTCTTGTGTTATACACCATGTCCAGCTTTGCATCCAAATTCATATCAAAACATTTCATACTTCCACCTGTTAGTTGTAGGAGTAGGATTAGGAACCCCCTGCATGCTCTCATACCCAACCAGACATCATGTCCAAGAATGTTGCCAGCCTTGTGATCTATCATGCAGATCTTGGTCCATACATGAGAGTATTCTGCCTGTTGTTGTCAAGTTAGATCCTTCTATCTTTGAGCTAGTCAAGGTTACATCTTGAGTTATAGGGATACCCCCCTTGGTGCGGCAGAACCAGAAGTGAAGGGGAGGAGCTCACGCAACCTCCTGTATTCAGTTGGCTGAATCTGCCTGTGCATTAGAAGTGGCAAATCCCTAATGCAGATTCAAGGAAATGTCAACACATTGCATCTGGTCCTCTGGTTTATCTTGAACTTTGGGCACAATAATCATGTAATCCATTTTTTTGTTTTCCGAGTCAAATGTAGTCAATACCCTGGTTGTTGCAGGCTCTAAAGTTGTGGTAGTCTCTATCTCTAGCACTTGCTTCTTGTGACTTTTAGATAATTTTGCTTTCTTTTCAAACTCAACCTTGTAATCACAATCTATGACACTTGACATAACTTTGAATGGCAAAGGAGTAGTTGTAGTTTTGGCAGCATCTCTAATTAATTGTGGCTGAGTATTAGCCATTCTTGTCCCAATCACACTAACGATAGGAGGGGGTGCCTTCTGGAAACAACTACTTTGATGTGGATGTGGAATCAAAACCTGCCATAACCCTTAGTCTTCACAAGGCCTTGCTCTTTAAGTTTGTCTATAGTTTCATTTAATGTTGTTGATGGCATCTTTTGAGTTTGTTGTTGCATCTCTTGCTAACCACTACTACTACTAATACCTATACCATCGACAAAAATGCCACCAGTAGCACTAGAATGTCCACCATCTCCTGCAAGAAAAGAATGAGAAACATGTAGATCAAAAAACCCTTGTGGTACTGTTAGTGATTGAATCTCACTCTAAGGATTTAAAGCTAGAACAAATCTAATCTCTTGATCTATATGTGTATGCCCTTTGGCTTGTTCATCACCTCCAATGCCGAGTAGAAGATCATTAGGTTTTCTAGGGTATACCTCTGGTACCATCCAAATGCCTTCTCTCGTGGGCCCCAAACCACCACCTTCATAACCCAATTTTTGGGCTATTGATGCCCCTTTAGTATATGTTTGTCTTGTGGTCTCACTCATATGAGGTTTGAATACATAGGCACTAAGATCTTTGGGTTGGTTTTCATCCTCATCGTTACTTTCAACATTAGTTGCTTGAGCTTTAGAGGGATGCTCTTTATCGCACAATTTGTTGAACTCTTCATCCTCTGAGACGTCTTCGAGATCTGCAGTAGCTTTTGGATCACCGAGATCCTTCCTCATAGACCAAAAGGCATAAATTTTTTACGGTGTCCAACGTTCCTCTATACAAGCTTGTTTTAGAGTCTCTAGAATTTTTGTACACTTCGATTTTTTCAGCAGCTTTTGTATAGAAATTGTTGAATCTCTTGTTTACCACTGCATCTCTCTATGTTTGTGGATTTGGATGCAATCCCATATTTTTTATGACAATTTTTCAAAAGAAATACCTCTTTGAGCAGCAGTTTCTTCCATGACTTTTCTCACCTCCTCCCAAGAATTCTTGTTTTTCAACATTTCTAGTAGAGGTTTACTTTCATGTTGAATTTTAGTTGGAGCATTCTTATTGGCCACAAGCCTTCTTTTAATCACGTCACATGGGTCATACTGCCAGTGAGAGTCAACATCAAATTTAAAAAGTTGTAGAATTTCATGTGCCATAGTGAATGCTTTTCTTTCGAATGTGAACCCTCCACATGAAAAAGGTTAAGGAAGGAAATATGCTCTTCTTTTACTGACTAACAAAGTACAACTGATCAGTACTCTCCATCTGTTGTATGTATTCTAATGTAAAATACCTCTCTGTCACATGTATTGGAAGTTTGTGGGGCTGTGCTCTTGATCCATAAAATCTTAGGATAGTATATTCCTCCATGAAGTACCAGTCAGCCAATTGTATTTCTTTTCCTAGTTGAATGCAATTTCTACAAGACTCGGGCAATCTAGGCATTGGAGTATTTGTAATGGTTTCATACAATGGAGCCAAAAAGTAGACCACAAAATGATTATAGTTCTTTTGATTATGATACATCTTTATCTTATGGGTCCAATCCAGTAGTCCAATTTTATCTTGCTGACACTAAATTTGAAGCTTGTTGTCCTCAAACATCCCAGCAAACTGCACTAGAAAAAAATAGCACAAGTAGGTTGTGAACCTAAATGTCTTTCTGTTGGCACTAGGAGTGGGAGGTTCACTTTGGCTTTGTTTAATCATTAAAAACTGACAATGCATGGATTCTACAATGTGCTCAAGAAATCTGTATTTAGCAGGTGGCATGAATTGATGGATATTGTATACCATTTCAAGGAGGCTTGCATCCACTTCACTATGTTTATCCAATCCAAGGCAAAACACTAGCATTGAAACAGTATCCTGGACCCATGATCTAAAAATATCAATTTTATAAGGAGGCTTATGATTCTGATTGAGTTGGACACCATCCGCTATTAGGGATTTGATAAATCTTATTTTGTTATTTTCACTAACTGTTTCATAAGTATTAGCAAGTTTTTCTAGGTTTATGAGGACTGCTTCACATTCTTCAACGGTAAAACCCAACAATTTGCCAAAATGTTCTCCATTAATGGGAAGAATTATTTCTTGGCTATCTTTTTTAACTATTGCTTTTCTTTTTTCATCATAATTCTAGGCACAGACCATGATAAATTCAGGGCAAGGGAAAACCTTAGGTAACATCAAGCGTCCCAATCCAACCACCCATGGTGCAGTCATCCCGTTAATTGGTATTGGGTTTTTTGGGTCAAGTTGCTTAGCTTGCACTTGACGTACCTTATTCTCCAATGAAAACCTAAGTACTGAGGTAAACCTTCCAAAAATTATAGGGTCATAAATATCATGGTATTCATCTGTAAAACCTGGGGCTTTAAGCAGTCTGGCATAGTTTGTTTTTTTTTTCTTTGGTTTTCCCAATTTTGGGTTTGGTTGTGCTGGTAGACATGCTTGTAAACACTCAACCCTAAACCCCAAGATTGAAAAAACTGAAGTCTTAAGGATAACAATAACAATAATAGTAATAGGAATAAAGTATATCTGTATTTCACTCACTTGGATAAGATGAATACAAAAACTGGCACTGAGTGAATCTGTGGCATCGCACAATCAATATTAAATTTTTTGGTGCACTGCAATCTCCTTGTCACTTGATTCCTTAAACCTCTCAGCTCTCACTTCCAAGTAATATCAATTAAAATTGCTAAATGCTAAGTGCCAATTGTGAAGTAAAGCGAGTGAAACGTGGTTATTTCTTTTATTAAAGTTCAATACAAGTATGTAGTTTTAGTTGTACACTTGTACTGAGTACTCCCACTTTAAATTTCAAACGAAATTTAAGGATGGCATGAAATTTAATATAGCATGTACATTGAGCAGTGGAATTGAAAATTTTAAAAATATTGTACAATCTCAACCGTTGATCTTTTTATATCTAACGACTCTTAATTGATTCCGGAGGTTTGAGATCGCAAGTCTTGTGCTCCAAACTTTCGTTCTGGAATTCAACTACATCTGTCCATCTGGCATCAAAACATTTCGCTAGAGTCTGCAGCTCCTTTAATATTTATATGAAGTCGGGCCCACTTTGATGATATAATAACTAATAGAATAAAATGATCACATTGACATCATTGCATCAATAATAAAGTAGAAATTATATTAATACAAAAATATTTACACTTGTGACTTGAGTCTTGGGTAATTATATTAATACAAAAAGATTTACACTTGGGTAATTATATTAATACAAAAAGATTTACACTCGGGAAATTATATTAATACAAAAACCACTCCAGCAGCCAGCCCAGGCTCCAAAAAACACACAACACCAAAGAGGCTACCATAGTACCATAGAAATCCCTAGCCCCTTGACTAAGCGACTCCTCGAAACCTTTCCACCCTACCACTCCTACGGCCACTGCAAGTAGAATCCCCCCGCACTCACAATGGCTGCGAAGTATTCAAGCCATACAGGAGTCTCCTCTGTGTCCATTCCAATTGCCCGCCAAAGAAAGTGTCTCCCACGAACCGCCCAAAACCTGTGCCTTCCCAATTGTTGCTCATTCATGTTTAGCAGGAACGACTGCCTAGCTACGCCCACTTGTCCCTCCCGTAGCTTCTCCAAGCTCTCGGCCACGGGATACCGACCCCCAATTCTGCATAAATCAACACGTCTACGTCGTCCAAAAGAATATCTGGAGTGAATACCTCCCGTAGAATCCTCAGTGCATCCACCTTTGCCTCTCCTAGGTCCAACAAAGAAGCTAGAAAGCGTGAGGAAATGTCTAAATTTACCCTATATCTATCCTCAGAGACCAAGAAGTTTTACCGTGGACCATCTTCACTGCCTCAAGGAAGAATCAATTTTGCTATTTACAAATGTTCATCAGTCTGCCATCTCTGATATGGCCCAGAAAGGTGACCTGACGCTTATTGCAGCAGAGCCTTATGGGAGTCTCCATGCTATATTTTGAGCAAGCCAGCCGAGTGTCGTTTTGCTAGAGACCTCCAGGATTTAAAGGAAGATTGTTAATGACCACACGCCTCAACTAACAGATGCATTTATTCATTGTCCAGATTTTTTGTAGCATCAATCTTCGGCTCATGTAAGGATCAACCAACAACGAACTTGTCAGAACTATTTAATAAATTAAAAATTAATGCCTGGGAAAAGTATTTTGCAGCCCACCAAATGAAATCGATATCAATATATAAATTTATAATAATATCATATGATATTATTTTATATAATATAATTATAATTTATTATTATATTATTATTATCATATATAATATAATATAATTATTATATATATTATAATATATAATAATATAATATATGATGTTAATAATATGATGTAATTATTATTATTATATAGTCAGACTTAGAATAAAATAAAGGGGCTCGGGGCCGGTAACTTAGAGCAAAGGGGCCAGTAACTCGAAGACAACCAAGGGGATAAAAGAACAACTTAAGTTGGGGAAACCGGCTACACAAGTAAACGATGAATTAGAAGGATAAACCATAAACACCTTAGACAAAAACAATAGCAGTGTTATTTAATATTGAAAATTTGATTCTTTGAAAAATCTATACATTGCAATTTGCCATTGAACTCATGTCAATTTCAAACCGTAATTACTTCTAATATTATTTAGTAAAATTTAACATCACGCTTCAAAAAGATTGGGGAATTACATCGTACATGAACCTCTAACCAACCTCAAAGTTCCAAACAAAACTCCTATCATTCGACCTTCAAACCTTGCTTTGATCCTCCAAAAAAATTTTGCTTCCTCTTTTCGACGACGCGTAATGAATATTTCATTGTAGTCCATAATTATCCTATTAACAGGCAATGGGTCTGTTACAAATTTAATTATGTCCTCATTCACAATGACAGTCAATGATTTACTATAGAACCTTGCTTTATATGTACAAGAAACCACTAGGTATGGGTAACAATAAGGCCAGTAAAGGAGAAATAAATTGATTTTCTCGAGGTCACTGGCAATTGAGTTGCAATACCAATTCCATGCATCAATTCGAATTTCCAATTTCTCATACATGCATGTATGTGTGGGAGATTCAACCCACCACCCAGAATAGAATGCATCATTTGCAAATGTTAAAAGTGTCAATTCTTGACACAATTTATTCCACTTGACGAATGCTTGTAGTTCTTCATTTTGAGACATGCAAAGCAATAACATCCTGCATAGCCACACACAAACAAAATTTTCCATCATCTTATTACTATTCTACATCTGTGAACTGAGAACTCTATCACACAATTAAATTCAAAATCATGAATGATCACAAAATAAATACTTGGTAACTTACTTTCTTCGCACAGCTATTGTAATGAAAGCCATTACTTCAAACTTTTATAGTTTATTGATTCTTGACCTATCTGAAACTTAGTAATGCAATATAAGGTTGAAACAATAAAGACTATCATATATACATTATATGTACTTCCATGACAAGTGGGTAATAAATAACAAGCAACTCTGTTTAATTGCCTCTATTGTACCGTGGAAATTCGTATTGGCTACTCTGTGCGGTTTGTCACGACTCAGTACTCACTTGCCATTAATGAACTTAATTGAGCATTGGCTAATCTATGCGGTTAAGTGCATTCAATCAAATCAATCGTACCACCACTGATCATTTGATGAATCCTAGAACGAAAGATCAACGGTTGTAGTTCAATTTCAGAAGGTAGATTTCCCACGTTGCACATTGCTAACAAAATCCTCTGGAATCAACTAGCAGTCGTTAGATATTATTAGATCAACGGTTGACAAATTGACATATATATATTGAGTATTCTGCAAAGGTCAAGGTGGCAGCGCGGTAGAGTGCAAGTCGTCAACTGTACAACTACAAATTTGGGCAATTGGGTGTGTCAGTACTTTTGCCCCAAATAGAACTTATGCTGTCGATTTGCGATCATCTGACAATCAAAATCTAACAAAATATTTTCCATTTAATGACATCCACGCGGCAGAAGTGACCTCTATCCTTTCGTAATAAATAAGGAATGTTTGAAAAGCACAATAAGATGTTTTTGAGAAGGCAATTTATGCGGCTCAATTATGAATCGTACAACAATACATGCCGCCAAAAATTAATGCAATTTATTGAAACAATTTATTGGGTTTGCAAGTTGCAACCCTTGCAGACACATTCTGCATTTTCAATTTTTCACTAGTGTGCTTTGAGTTTGGAGGAGCTCTAGACTACGTCTTCTACAGGTGTTGAACACGAGCTTTCACAACCAAGTTAGCTAATTTGTGCTCTTTCTTGCCCATTTCTTATAGTGACAAATTTGAATACTTTAAGTCAAGTGGGTGGGAATTGGGAAGAACAATTATTTTTCATGAGTCCAGACTATTTGTTTACCCAAAATCTTTTGGAGATTTATTTAACACCCTTAGCAGTTACAAAAGCTTTTGTTTATTGGTTTCTCAAACAAGTAAAGATGAAGCTTTTGTTTATTGAGAATGATTTAGCTAAGGTGAAGGATACCGATCTAAGTCATATAGATTTTGACTTGGAGGATTTCTGGGCTCAATTAGAGCAAAACCCTAAGTCACCTATAGCCCAGAAAATCCTTACAAGCGAGTTAGCTTGTGGTCAAGGTTTCCCACCTATTGTGCCATGTCCAAACCTAGTTTTTGCATGTGCAAAGAACTATTATCTTGATATTAAAGGGAAATTTCAAGAGCATGCTGGTTCTTCTTCTGTGCATAAAGAATCAGGAACAAGAGAGCAAGGAACCTCCCAGGCTTCTGAAATTCAGAAAACTTCAACTGGTGTGGAGAAACCTTATCACAAAGTTGGTTCACAATCTGGTAGTGGTGGGGATGGAGAGCAGCCTGATGATAATAGGAAACTAAAACTAAAAGGTGTATGTGAATAGGATGGTTAGCCTGCATTCGTGAAACCACGAGCGGAGAAGAAGTTGGATGCCTTACAACAATTGCAGGTAGATCACATGACTTCTATTGTGTCTCCTTCACCTGGTAATGATTCTTCCATTTACCAACAGATTGCTGATGAGGGTACTTTTAGTTTTCGTTGCTTGTTTGAGAATCCAACTTCCCTCGTATCAAATGAAATTCCCATGCAAGATACTCCTAATCAGCCAGAGAGAGTTGTCCTAGGTGCAAGTGAGAGCGGTATAGTTTTGTCTTCCCCTTCCTGGCTAAAGAAAGTTTTTGAGAAAAATAGGAGATATCCCTCAACACTAACAGCAGACATAAATGTTGACGTTGTAACTACACCTAAGCCTAAGAAGGCTAAGAGGATGTCTCAGATTGTAACGGATTCTTCTTTAGGGCATAGGATCTTGGAGATTGTAGACCCCATCGGGGATAAAAATGAAAATGAAGTCACAGAAGTGGATTTCAATATGACCAAGATTGACATGGGTCCTCCTACGATGGAAGGTGATTTATATCATTTAAAATTCTCTCAACACATGCTAGCAAAGAGAGTTAAAGCTCAACAACAGCAGAATGCAAAGCTACAAGCCCAGGTGAATTCTCTAACATCTTTCATTCAATCTACTTTGAATATTACTTATGTTGATGGAATGGATCTTAGCATGTTGCAACAAATCAAGAGATATCAAACTCTAGGTAAGGCCACTGAGCAATGGGTAGAGCGAGTCACCATTGATGGTTTTTTGTACATCGAGGAGGTCATGAAACTATATCCCCTCCTTTCTGATAAAAGGAAAGGGTTAATTGCAGAGTTATGAAATTTAAAGAGGGAACACAGAAACCTGCTCGCAGACTTTATAGAGATATAAGAAATGATGAAAATTGATACAAATATTCTTGTAGCTGAGAAAGTTTTTAATGATCCAAATGAGAATGATTCTGTTTTTAATGATCCAAATGAGAATGATTCTGCGTCTTGGCTAGATGCACTAGAGTGGAAGAGATCTGTGCTGGGGGATTTTAGTGGACAAATAAGAAGAATTTTGGCTCAACATTTCACTGCTATGGCTGATCTTAAAAACAATTGTACCATCTTAGATGTAGAGATTTCAAATGAAAGTAGAGAGAACTTGCTTGATGTCAAGGAAGTAAAGCAAAATTTTAAGAAGAGGCTTATTGAAGAGCATGTTGCCATAGTTAATGGTGAATCACTAGGGAAGCTTGGGCATATAGCATCGTATCTCACAACTTTCAGTCATGGAATTGATGATGTCTATATGAGAGTAATAGATGTTGAGAGAATGATAGATAAGTGGAAAGATCGGGCAAAGAACACATGTACACCAAGTTCCAGGACTTTAAAACCCATAATTAGTAGGTTCAAGAGATACAAGGTGAAACTGAGACCACAAGTGGACTCGACTGCTACTGGTGAACAGGACAAGGAAAACGAAGTGACTTAGGAGGAAGACCAAACGACTGCAACGTGATGGTATTTCTTAGTTTTATGTTATTCTTTAAACATGCTCTGAATTCTCTTATGGTAAAAGACTTATTACTATATATTTCAATATTTATATAATTTAGTGTTACTATATATTTTTGTTATTTTCAATATATGTATTATGAATGGAAGCTTGAGGAGTTGATTTCTGAAGTCATAAAGTTTGTGTTATAGTGGATGAATCTGTATTATTTTTATGTTTCCTTTTGAATTTTCTTTTTTAAATAATTATCTATTGATTTTCGTTAATCAAAATCGTTGTTACTTGACACTTATCTCTATTCCAGAGACTTTATGCAGAAAGATGGGTGTGTCAAAACTGCAGTCCGGAATGGAACTTCAATTGATGCCATTTGATTCTGATGCCGTTGATTCTGATACTGAATAAACTATAAATTCACCAAGAAGATTAGAAATTATAATATAGCATTTGATATTTTCACCAACCACACTATGACTTTTCAAAAAATTGCCAGCACAATTGCCAAATATTCTATTTTATATTTTTGAATATCTATATAATTCGCCACCTAATTTATTTTATATTTTTTAATATCTATATAATTCGCCACCCAATTTATTTTACTTTTTGGAATACAACTATAAATCGCCACCTAATTTATTTATTTTTTTGGACTACAACTATAATTCACCAATAATTTAAAAAAAAAAAAACTATATACAATTCACCAGCAAAACAGACAGTGTCGACAAATTTGAAAAAATTTGCCAATGAAATTTTTTTTTCCGAAATAGGCATAGATTCGCCAGCATTTTTTTGGCGTCAAGCTAGGATTCGCCAAGATTTTATAGGCTTTTTTAGGGGGAGTCCTTAAAGTTATCCATGGTGATGGGCCTTCTTGTGTGATTGGACTTGCAAATTGGGGTTCTGATTGTTGATATCAGAGTTATTCAAAGCATTGGAACCCATAATTTGAAGACTTCTTCGCACAAGAGTGTTTGAATTAGGACACTAGATCACAAAACTCATAAATTTCTTACAAGCCTTAATGACACACAAGATGCACACAAAGAAGAGATGAATGAAGTGATGAAAGAAAAGGTTGACTTTTTGTTTAAATGAATCAATGTTTTTTACTTTTGATCAAATGAAAAAACATATAATGCAATAATAAACCTTTGATCAATTTCAACTCTACTCAAAGCCAATTAGATATTATCAATGTTGATCTTCAAACCAAACCCTAAATTTAATTCTTTTTTCAAAAAGTATCAATCCAAAAATTGTTCTTCCTCTTAAATTTCAATACAAGATAACATTTATAATGTATTAGAGAAAGGTAAAATCAGATTTGGAATGCAAATGTCATCAGCAAAATCTGAAACAAGATATGAATCACAAAACCTTAGGTTTCAAAATAACTAGGTTTTGTAACAACTTCTTTTTTGAAAAACCCAATCAATGAACACATTTAAATGCAAAATATAGCACTATGCAATGATTAATTGCTGCAATACCAATTATATCTGATCCAAAAATCAGAAATTTATATCTTGAAATGATGATCTATACCTATGAAATGTAGACAAGGTAATAAATATGCTTTTTCCTAAGCCTAAAATGCTTGATTTTTACTTTTCAATGCAAGTATGCAAGAATGTATTTTTCTTAAACACAAAGATGATATGCTACATCAAATGAAATCAATTTAATCATCTTATCAATGCTTACAAAGATCTGAAACAACTCACTAATCTACAAACCCTAGGTTCAAGACTAGCTAGGTTTTCTAGGAATGCAAGGTTTTTGTAAACCCTAATTTTGAAATAATGTAAAAATAAGCTATGTAGGTATGCAAAATGATCAATGAATTCAATCCTAATCAGATCTAGGGCAGAAAATAACTCAAATCTTAAACAAGAAGGATGCAAGGGTACAAGATACATAGGGTTCACCAAAATGCTTGATGGAAAAGAGAGATCTAGCATAAGAGATTAAACTATGTCAAACCCTCTTCCATAAACATTGAGATACAAACCAATCTTGGCTTCTACCCATGAAAGAGAGCCAAACTACAAGGGTTTTGTCCCTTTGTTGTATAGAGGAGTGTCAACTAAATTCAACCAAAGTTAAACAATCAAACTAGGGCAAAAGATGAAACCCTAATTGACCAAGATCTACAAATAGATGAGTGTCAAAAATAGATATAGAGATTCTGAAAGTATAGTAGAGATCAAAAGACAAAGAAGAACCTAGATCTAAGTTCTGGAGCATAGAAGTACTGAGGTATTGGACGTCGTAGACCCTAATTAGGGTTTTGTAGAAACTTAGAGCTTCACCCGACTTGTACTTGCAAAACCTTCCTTCTTCCCAAATCTTATCTTTCGAAACTGATTACTTCAACCTGCACACAAGCAAAGATGAAAAGGTTGTGTTGTGTGTAGGGGCTTGCCTTAGTCAAACCCCATGTTGGTGTTTCCACCTACACTACAATGATTATTAGTGATCCAAGAGTGCATGCCCTAGGAAGACAGAGACAAGATCAACTATGATGAAAGTATGAATGAAAATGATAAAGATTACCACAAGATGTGAAACCCTAGTTGGGGTAGATAAGTCAATATCATGAACCAACAAGGAGATAGGTAAATATAGCTTGAAATTCCTTCAAGACCTACAAATGAGCATCATAACATCCAAAAGCATGTAGCAATTCCAAGCATGAAGAGCACTTGAGCATAGAAGATCAATCATGTAAGCAAATTCTAATCTTTCATTGTCTATATAGTTTTAAAATGATTAACAAGACTCCTTTATATATGCATTCACACTCACTAACAATGAATAAAATCCCACAAACCCCGAGGAGTGTTAAATGTGGTGGGCTTAGGCCAGTCCTAAGTTTACTTTGTCGGGTTTATTCATTGGGATCAAGATTTAATCGTTTAATGTTCAAAACGGTGTTAAAATAGGTCTTGATTAACAAGGGTAAACATTTTACTCCATAACAATAGTTAGCCTTAAATTTGGCCAATCAAAATCAAGTGTAATGAAATATGGAGTTATTAAGATTATTTTGTAGGGCTAACTTAAAAAACTATATAAATAAGGTCTACCTCCCTTTAGAATTCAATGAGGTAAAACATTAGAATACTAGAGAGAGAACACACATGTGAGTGTGAGGATACATTATTATATTATCTCCATAAGAGGATCTTATTGGTTCAATGAAACTATGTTGTTTTCTTTCTTTTAAATACATATAAATATAGTATTTGGTTTGTGATATAGTGATTTCTTGCATAGATGTAATCATAAGACCTTTTATAAGCAAGTTGAGTTCTTTTAATGCAATCATAGCATGAGAGTTCATGCCAATGTTTCAACATGTTATCAAAGTAGCTTCTATGCAAAAGTTATTTTGTGAAAATATGGATCTCATAGACCGAGGAAATCGGTGTCTGAAACACCTTACTAATTTTTCCATCTCTTTTTCCTTTTCTCACAACCCTTGGTTTTTCTCCTCCTCTTCTCTCCCCATTCAATTTATATTAAATTTTCCTTTTAAAAGCATAAATTGGTTTTGGGTGTGTTGAAAAACCATTAGGAATATCTAGTTTGATGAATATTTCAATAATTATTTTTCAAATTTTGGGATTTTTAAGAAAAAATAGTTTGGGGTTTCGAGAAATTTGTTCAAAAAATAAAAAATATATAATAAGGAAAAAATTTCAATTTTTGGTGGTTTACCTATCTCCCTAATTCCTTTTCAACAAAAAAATTATCCAATATCTTAGGTTTTTAGAAAAAATTAAAATATTTTTGGTCCCTATTGGGTCAAACCAACTCCAAACTACAAGGTTAAATGCCCTAGGTAAGGTAACCTTTTTGACCCCCATCATCCTTGGTCAATGTCATGGCAACCTAGCCAACTGATCCTTTTAGATTTTGATAGCCATGTCAATCAACCCCACTAACCAACCCTTTTAGAGCATAACAGTCAAGTCAATTAGCCCATCCTAGGAATGACAACCATAAGGAGGTCACCAAAACCCCTCCAACATTCCTCCAAGTGTGCTAACAACTCTACTTTGATTTTGGAATCCTCACTAAAAACCTAAAGGTGGCTACCACTCTTAAATCTCGTAGTATCTCTAGATTTTACATAGCCTAAGGAAAATTTTGGGGGATTATTTATAGGATTCATGTGTTGAATAACTATGGTATCTCTAGATTTTACATAGCCCAAGGACAAATTCTGGGTATTATTTTATAGGATTAACTTATTGAAGTACTATGATTGATGCAAGTGTAGGTGGAGGGTCTAATGAAATACTATCTACCCACACATCCTAATATACACATCTAAGTATGACACAATGGATTATTAACAAAAAATACATGAATAAATTTTTAAAAAAAATGTGTTCATTCACAATGATTACATCAAGCTTCAAGGCTTTACAATCATGTCCACATGGCCTTACGATCATAATACAATTTACTTAGCTAAAACAAATATCATAACCAGCTATCACTTCATAAATACCTCTTCCTCAATGCACATATTCAATTTAGACCTCTTCTGCAACATAAGTGTTACATAATATCCCTGTGTATTACCTATTCCTTTTTAAGATTCCGGCCTTTATGGCGGAGAAGATTGAACAAATTCAAAAAAGATTTTTATGGATTGGTGTTGAGGAAAGAAAGAGGCTAGCTCTAATCAATTGGGACACTATTTGTACAACCAAAGACAAGGGTGGATTAGGCATAAGAAAACTTAGAGACTTCAACAAACATCTTATGTCGAAAGTTGGATGGGGTATTATGAAAGAGGAGAAAGACTGGGGTAATATATTGAGAGCTAAATACTTTAGTGGCAATGGGATCCACAACTTCATTCATAATAGTTGTTTTCTTGCATGCTCTGTCATTTGGAATGGGTTGCTCAAAATCAGAAGAGTTCTTTCTATGGGGGTGACATGGAGAGTAGGCAATGGTCAGTTGATTAATTTCTAGGAAGATGTGTGGAAACATAACCTTCCTCTTTTAGGCCATCCTACTTTTGCAATCCTAAAAGAAGATTGTCTTAGGATCTTTGGGGATAAATTAGAGGGGTATGTCTTATTCCAGGACGGGAAAGCACATTGGAAGGACTTCAATCTCTCTTTGATAATGATGTAAACAATACTATTAGTCAATTCCTTGGATTTTTGGGGGATTGCCAGTTCTTCAAGAAAGATAGAAAAGATGAACTAATTTTGAAACCTCATTCTTCTGGAAACTTCACTGTAGCTACTACTTACTCCCTGTTATCTATTGTTCCTTGGAACAATAAAGATTGGAAGATGGTTTGGAACCACAGAGTAATTCCCAAAATCAACAATTTCTGGTGGTTAGCAAACCACTACAAAATCTTAACTCTGGATAAAATTTGCAAAAGTGAGGGTTTCACCTCCCTAACAAATGTCATCTCTGATGTCAAGATGAAGAAAGCATAAACCATTTGTTGCTGTACTGCTCTTTTGCTAGAGAGATCTGGGGTCAAATTTTTACAAAGTTTGAGATTGATTGGGTCATGCCTGAAGGGCTTGATACCTTTCTCCCCCTCTGGTTTAAGGCTCCTCCTTTTTTGCACCCTGTTCTCAGAGAATTGTGGAAGAAAACTCCTCTGCATGTTGTCTGGGGCATTTGGAAGGAAAGGAACAACATGATCTTTAGAAATTCTACGATAGGTATAGATCAGCTCATTCGCTCTATTGTCGGTGCTATTCAGGAAAACATTAATGTGGCCAAGATAGGGAAATCTAAGTCTCTTCCAACAGAGCGGGAAATAAGAGTTTGTAAAAATTGGAGCATCACCTATAACCTTAATGACATGAATCATCAAAAAGATTACATAAGGAAACATACCAGATGGAGACATCCCTAATCAGGTTGGGTTAAACTCAACTTTGATGGCTTCTCAAAAGGTAGTCAAGGGCCTTCATCAATGGGAGGTATTATAAGAGATGAAAAAGGTAAAATCATTGAGTGTTATGCTAAGTCTATTGGAAAGGCTTCTAATAATTTGTTTGAAACATATACTTTATGGTGGGGTCTTCACAAGATCTATTCCTATGGGTTTAAACAGGTGGAAATGGAAGGTGAATCTAAGTTGGTGCTGGATCTAGTCATGAGGTCATCAAACATACCTTGGGTGCTAAGGAACTAGATTGAAGACATAAAAAAGTTCTCTTTCTAATATTCCTTATATTATAATTCAACATGTGTATAGAGAAGGAAACCATGCTGCTGATAAACTTGCCAACCTCGGTCTCAATGTTGTAGGGAGTTGGTCCACTACATTAATTGAAGAATTACCACAAAGCATACAAGATGTTATTCTAAATGATGCTAAGAATGAAAATTAATCTTGACATTTATGCTATGGAAAGGGTTAATTTGGCTTGCCCGATGAGAATTTTCAAAGAGAACAAATCTTTAATTCCTTTAATGGCTATTTTTTTTGAACATTAATGTCATTAATTCCAAAACTCAATCGACGATGATGGAAATATCTTGGCATATTTCTTATGCTATTATTACAATTCATATTAAGCTCTAGATGGAACCGAAGAGACAAGTCAAGGACAAATTTTTGAAAAAGGCAATTATTAAACTTCACTCCACCATTTGTGCGAATAGAGTCCTTATGGATCAATGATGACACCTACTCTCAAATTGTTGTCATCCTTGACTCTCAATATGTTAAGCTTATTCAGTTAACATTTGTGTATTTCTATTTGGAAATTATCTGTGATGCTTTACAAGGATTTCAAAGGATTCTACAATTTGTTGTGGGTGATTATAAGATGGGGGGCCAATTGCTTTAGGTGGAACCTGCATCAAGTGCCAGTTTGAAGAAGAATTCTTAGGTGTGGAGTATATTTGAAGAAGGTGGGCTTGGAAATTATGTCAGAGCTATGCGAGGGTTCGATGAGTTGGTGTCTCTACAATTTGTCAACTCTTGGAGAAATAGGGAGTTGACTGTAAATGGGATTTCATTTACAGTCACTGAAGAATCAATTGTTGAAGCCACATGTTTGTCCTTGGATGGGAGAAAGGTTTAGAGATTGGGGAATAGAGATTATAAAGATTTTATGGACACCTTTTTGGAGGAGGATGAATCATTGACCAGGCGTCAAAATGGGTATCACAAAACAAAGCTCCATGCACCTTGGGGCATGGTTTCTTATCACCTAATGAAATATGTGACACTGGAAGGAAGATTCAATACAATACATGGCTATCACTTCCCCCTGCTTGATCATCTTCGACACGGTAACTTCATTAGCTTCCCCTTTTTTATTTTGTCTTCCCTTTAAAGAAGCATAATTAAGGGTGCAAATACCCACTGCACCAGGGGTTAATGTTAGTGTTATATGAATTCAATGTGTTGTTAAACCCTCCTATACGTCAGGAAAAATTTAGGAATGTGCATGAGAAAATTAGGCTACATAAGGGAAAGGGTAAACTTACAAACCCTAGCTCTTCTGGTAAAGATGATAGCAACCTAGAGGGTAGAGCTACAAAAAAGAAAGGGCCTCATAGTTATAAGGGAAAAGACATAGGCTATAACCCTGTCCCAGTTATCCCTTCTATCCATTCTGCAAAAAACCTTGTTTCCAAAGATAAGGACTCATCGAAGAATATATTGTCGTCCTTGAAAGAAAACTGTGGGATTACCCCTAAGGGCACTGGCAAGAAGACCAAAATTCTCAACATCAAATTTGATGCTGCCAAAGTAAACCTATTTACTAGGTTTGTTGACAACGAAGATAATCTTAAGATCCATAGTGCAGCTCCTGAGAGAAGATCTACAAGACTTGCTAATGTTACATTGCAGAAGAAAACTAATAACAAGAAAAGGCTAAACAAGAACAAAGATATTTCCATTGAGGAAATAAATTTTGATTCTAAGACTAAGGAAGGTTCAGATATAGAAGATGATAAGGGTCAAAACTTAGAGGCTGAAGAGGAGCAGGAAACACACTGTGAGGGCTATGAGGAAGGTCACTATGAGGATTATGAGGTAGATGGACAAGGTGAATTTCAAGGTGAGGAAAGGGAGGTTGGGGCTGCTAAGCATGACCATTTTGAGGGGGATGACAAATTTGGGGGAAATGCTTTCGAGGAAAACTTTGTTGAAGATATTCAGACTGATATTGGGACCTTTGAAGCTGAGCTTAACTATTCTGAAAAATTGCTAAATCCCAGACCGCCCCTAACCTTAAGGGTTTGTCTGATAGGATAGTCAAAATGGAAGAAGTTTTTAACAAAAGGTTAAACTACTCTATATGCCAGGAAAGTTGGAGAAACATGTTTGATATGTGCCATATGTTTCAAACCAAAATTGGGAAATTAGAGAAGGGTGTGATGGATCTGGCTAATTTCACAAATGGTATTTTGACTAAAACTGTTGATGAAGTGAAGAAAATCAAAACCCATATGGAAAAAAGGAAACAGGTATAGGAGAAAGGTTATGAAAAAGAGAAGAGACAAAAGACTGTCAGAGATCCCTCTTATTGGGAGGAGGTGTTGAAGAAGATGCAAAATGACTGGAATAGTCCTAAGTTTTAATACTTTTACTTCTTTCTTAGTTGATGCTATTTTCTTGTTGTTTTATGTCTGTTTTGTTCTGATGAATACTATCTTGGACTACTTGGTTATTATCAAGACATACTACTTTTATGCTACTCTTTCGTATAGTACTAGTCATGGTTATGGTCTTGGCTCCTTGGCCCTCCTCAGGTTATTATTAGGGATCATGCTTCAAACTGCTATTATGGGGGGGGTCTTTTTTGGATATGTTTTTGAGACTGATAAACTGATATTGTTCTTTGATGGCTCCCTGGCCCTTTCTAGGTTATTATCAGGGAGGTTTTGTTATGCTGATTTTCTGATCCGATCTGCCTTTTGTATGGGTCTGGGACCCTTTTCCTAGCTAAACATAATAAAAACATAAGTGTTACCACCAATATCCTATCCTCTTTTTGCTACCCTTGTATTTCGCCTTTAGAATATTTAGATAATCTTCTTTACTCTTTCATGTGCCATTAGATTTCTAATCTTTCACCTCAATGTTAGGACACTTTTACTCAATCCTTGATATGGATTCTTACCTTCTTTGTCAACTTAATTCATTATTCTAGCACTACCCAAGTGAGTCTAACTCCCTAGATTATATAGCCAACCCTAAAACCTCTAGTGTACTTACTCTACTTAGGCTCGACATCATGAATCGTTAAGATTGGGATTAGTATAAAGCTAAGAGCTTGACTTTATTTCAAACTTGTGTGAATGTAAAGGGGAATGAATGATGCTGATGATAATTTCAAGAATCTTTCAGGCCTAGAAAGAACAACCTATACTAGACAACCTTAGACTCATTTCTAAGACAAAAATTATACAAGAGCATACCACTAACAAATGCATGGCGAACATAATGAGAATGATTTTTTATTTTTAAGAATTTTGTACTTTTTATGGGTTTTTTGAAGTTTTTATTTTTTTGGATTTTTATGCATTTTATGATTTTTTATGGATTTTTCAAATATAATACTTCTTTAGATGAAAGGTGTTAACTATTTCATTGAATTCTTCACCCTCCATGGTGCACAAGAGGTAAGCGTTGTTTCACTGAATTCTTCACCGTCCATGGTGCACAAGTGTTAAGCAATATTTCTAGCATCTTCCTTAACCACATATGGTCCTTCCAATCTTATTTAAATTCTCACTTCTTTCTATGCCTTTTATTTTTAGTATTACCTTTTTTTGAGGACTATCTCTCCTACTATGTAAGGACATATTGGGGTCTCTTGTTTTGGTGGTATGTTTGTGGCAACTTGAGGTAAGGTGATATGAGCTAAGGATTGATATGCTTGCTAGTGAGAGGGGGTCCAATACAAGGTTCCATCACTATTTAATAACATAGTAAGTCAAACTCATCTTGCATATAGACCTTAAGTTTGACCTGTTCTTGGATACTTTGTAAGAACTAGAATAATTTGAAGGGAGTTTGAGGCTCCCTTTGCCCTTGTGGAGGGACAAAGCTTATGCTTATTTTTATGTTTGGTTCTAGTTTTAGGTCCATGAAATACCCTATGTAATCAAGGATAGCAGGTTCTTCTAACCCAATGGTTATTTGTAACCTTCTTTCTTTCTAAAATTCTCCTACACTCATCTAATCTTCATCTAGATATCTTTGAATTTGGACTTGTGGGGATTACTATGTGTCACTTGATTGCATTGAAATTGAAGTTGAAAGTGATTAATGTAAATTAGGAGTTTTAAAAGCTTTAGATGAGATTTTTGGATCATTTGTGGACTTGAACTATCAATTGAGTAGGTAGAGTCCATTTGCATTGGATGTGTCCAAGTCTTTAGGGGGTGAAAGAGGTGTGTAGGAATTCTTGATGTAGGGGTCAGAGGTGTATAGGATTCACTTGATGAGGTTTTCTTTGGGGGTGTCAATGGAGGGTAACTCTTTGACGATTCCTATTCAACATCAACAAAGGCACCTAGATATATCTCATTCAAATCAATCATTCTCATCTGAAACTAATTTTTAGGTATAGGCCATTGTGGGATAAGAGGAATTTTGTTTATTTGTCCCATCTCAGTTTGTTGAATCATTTATTCTTCTTATGGATTTGTGAACACATTGATGGTGCACACATCAAGGGGAAATTGTATGGGACTTTCCTTCTCTAATAGGTCCATTATTTTAGTTGTTGTCTCTTTTGAAACAAATAGCCCTTATTTTGATCATTACCCTTTCTCTCTTGTCTTTATTTCCACATTTTTGATGGTTTAAATTGGATCTTCTTTCTTTTTCAAATGTATGGATTGAGGGGTCAGACCAGGTATGGAAATTTTATTTATGGACAATTCGTTGTCAATCTGGTTGCCTATCTTCTTCTTAGTTATATCAATTTTGAGCATGCTAAATGGCTTAGGATCTCCTTTTGTGACGTACACCTTCTCAAGGTGTAGAAAGTGAACCTCCTAAAATAAGGTTGAAGGTACTGCCTTATTCTATAAATCTGGGGTCTTCTTAGCAATAAGTTGTAGCTGATGTCTTTGTCGATAATATAGAACACTATGTGGACCATCTTAGATCCTAAAGAGACTAGAAGCTTGATTTTCTCAATTGTTGCTAGTTTCAAATTAGCATAACCCCTTAAGGTATCCCAATGTGATGTTATGTTTGTATGCCCATATCCCATCCTTTCAAGAAAGGAAAATGGGACTATGTTTATTATTACTCCATCATCAATTAATGTTCTCTTAATGTAGTTATCACAGATCCATACTTGTAAATACAAGACGGGATCTCCTCTTTTAGTCAATTCAACATTTTTAGGCATCTGCTTAAAGTCAAAAAAGAAGCCAGGATCTTGAATTTCTACATTAGCAGGGTTCATGTCGAGATCCACTTGATTGATTTGTTCATCTTGTGGAGGAGTAATTTGATCTAGGTATTTCAATCCTATTCCTTGTAGCAGGGTAGAACAATGCGATGACAAATTTCTAAGAAGATCTATGACATATATTTTGGCATAAGTATTTTTGAGATCTTTTATTAGATCATATGGTCTAGCAGGGGGTGGTGTAGGTTCCACCATTGATATTGCCTTCCCATGGAACTCGACCTCTTATTCAATTTTGGATTCTTTGTTTTCTTTGTCATGAATGATTTCTACTAGCCCTAACATTTGTATTTCTCCTTTTGGTCCTAATTGGGCAAGGACATTTGATTTAGTAGCACTAATAGCTCCTGAATTTATCAGATTTTAATTGTCTATTTCACCACCATGATGGGTAGGGAAAGGATCTTGAAATATTTTCATGTCCACATTCTATAGTGTGATGGGTATTTTCGTAGTGTTGTTATTGTTATTCGTCTTTATTGTTAGTGTGGAAAGTGCTTTTACCTATCTAGTTTGACTAGGTCCTATTCACACTATGCTTAAGCTCACTTAGATGTTATTTAGACTTTTGTCTCACCTCATATGCACATAGTATGTGTGCTCACACTTGTCTCAAGTGAGTCCACATGTGTCACATCTTTGGAGGGGTAGTTAGAATTTAAGTCCTACCATCTCACCTCCTCAACCTTGCCTTTATATGCAAGGTCTCTATTGTAAATTTGTATGCTCCACATTTTGATGCTTGTATGATATTTATTTGGCTTGTTTTATGCAATTCAACTTTGTGGAAGTGTTATTTGATTTTGCAAGTGATCTTGGCTACTCCAATGGTTACTTCTTGTGGGTTGAGGAACATCTCAATAAATAGGTGTTGTTGGTCTTTTGACAATATTACAATGAACCTATTGTATTTGAGACATGATTCAATGCTATATCCCCTTGTTCTATGGAAGGATAAAAATTGATTGTATTTGAAGGGTCAATGATATGGCTCATATATATTTTCATTCCAATTATGATTCTTTCATTGTTGATTACCCCTTTGGTAAGAATTATTGTTTCGATGGTAATCTATGGTGTTGACATTTTGAGGGAAATAGTCCCTTCCATTGTGATTGTCTTTTACCCTATTCCTCATGGGGGGTTGATCCATTACCCCATTTGTTGTCACGTTGTGATTGTTTTTCAAGATTTAGATTACAGAAGGGTTTCTTCCATTGTTATGATTCAATTGAGTTTCCAATCATCCATTTGAACTATAAGTCCTTCATTTGTTCTCAATCACAGCTTGATCAATTCTCAACACACTCTCTAACACTTCTTTGTAAGATTGATATGGTAAATTTTGCACTTCCTCTCTAGTATCCCTATTAAGGGCATGCAAGAAGAGGTTGCACAACTCTCTATCATCCATGTTCGGGGCTCTAGTTGACAAATAGAGGACTTGTCTCCATCGTGTGATAAAGTGCGCCACTAATTCATTCACATCTTGCTTCATTGTTAGGAACTCTCATATTCTTGTTATAATCAATTTGTTCATGTCAAATGCTATTATGAACTCACCAATGAGTTGATGGAAGGAATGATTGAAGCCTCTAGGAGGTGATAGTACCAATCCAAGGATATTCCTTCAAGGTTCTTAGGGAAGATTCTTGCTACAACTCCATCCAAAGGAAGGAATTCTCTTACTGTTGTAATGTAGGATTTGATGTACGAGTTCAGGTCTCCCTCCCCTTTGAATTTTAGCAAGTCAGGGAGAGAACACAGCAATAAAACATTGCAAATGTTGTAGTCAAGGGGTTCCTTTAGATATTTGAAATAAGTTCCAAAAAATACACTTAGAGATGTTGGCATTGAAAACATGATTCCCATAGATCTAGGACTTGTTGGTTTGGTATGTTTGTCTGATATCTAAGGTATGGCTAGACATATTGGTTGAACTTGTTTGTAATTTTGGGGAGCTTGGTAATTTTGCATTGGATAGGCTCCACTAGGATGTTTTAGTTGATGTACTGTGTCATTGCTAGCATTACCTGAATAAAAGTTCAAGTATGGGGGGTTTGAGTTGCCCCCTAGTTTTGTTCAACTCTAGCACTCATTGGATTAATTTGTGCTCCAGCTCTTGTTTCAACTTTGTTATGAGGTGGCTATTTTGATCCTCTAGCTTCTAGTGTCATAATCCATTGGACTAAGGTGGCTATAAGATTTCCAAGGATTGTAGCCTCTGTTCTTTGAACTTCTCCACCTTGCGGTGGCTTTTGTAAATTTTCTCTACTTGTTTTCTCTATTAAGGCATTTCTAATTCTTCAACTTGACATGCAATGTGCAAAGCTTCTTGAGCTTCCCTGGCTTCTTATAAGTGTCTTTCTAGATGACTTACTTCATTGTCTAATTGAGTGGTAATTCTAGTGTAACTTGTTGAAGGTTGGTTCATTTGCTATATTTCTAATTGAATGAGTACTCAATGTGCTCTGCCTTGATTGGAATAATTAGGTTGTAATATAGTATCTTGTTCCCATGCGAGATTGTTGAATGTTAAAGAGCGATGAGTTTCTCACCTGTCATTCTCATAGTCAGAATCTTCGTACTTGAAACAATTTGTGATGGATATCAAAGGATCTGACAGTACATGCCTATTAAATGAAGGTGTTATTGGTTCACTTGAGGCAATGTTCCCTGGGTTTTGATTTGATTCTGTCATATTTGGGGGTGTCATAAACATCATAGAATAAAAGGAATGGAGAGAGAGAGAGGAAGATGAAAATGAACAACGAGATGAAGATGAGAATGATGTATGAAATGGAAGAGATGCAAATTATCTAGAAAGATTTGTCTTTCATGTCAAGTTCACCAAAATATGTGTTGTTCAAAATGTGACTCAGACATGACACAGGTGAGCCAAACTATGATGTGGCACATGAATCATATCCATGCTATGGGTGATCTAGTCACTCTCTCTCTCATGTCAAGAGTAAGTCAAGTGGAGGTGTAACCAGGGAGTTGTTCTATTCACGAGGGAGCATAACATCATGATTCATAGTTGGGTTGATTATCTGATGTATGGATGTATGTGGTTGTTTATGAAAGTTATAATGAATGTCAAGTGATGTTGAAGAAAATGTACAATGGTTGTTGTGGTTGTGATTGTAATATGACTCGAAGGGTCACTTGTTCTAAGCCTATCTCAAAGACTATTTTGTTCCTTTATGATACAGAGGCAATCTAATCTCCTTTTTTAATTTTGAATGACTTGTTGAATGATCCTTTGTTGATGAATGTTTCTTTGTTGATGTTCTTCAACTTGTCTTTTTTGTTACATTTCTTGTTGAATGAGTATCGAGATAAGTCCTTGCTCTTGGGATGTTTCTTCTATGGGAATTGGTTGAGAGATGATCTCCCTAATCTTTTCTAAGGTGGATTTAACCCAATCTTTCCTTATGCTTGGGCAGAATGAATGCTATACAAAAGAGGGAGATTTCATTTTCTTTGATTTGTTTTGGTTGAATTGAATTGAACTAAATCTGTTGACCTCGTGATGAAATTGAGGGTTTGTTTGATCACTTGATTTTCATGTTTTTGAATGTTTTTGGCATTTTCTAAGAGTTCCTAAATGTAACTATGTTAAATGAATGCAAACAAATTTTGAGTTCCTTTTTTTTAATTTTGGATGAATTAATTACTAGAAAAGGGAAAATAAATGTAAACTATGTGACTTTTTGTATGCAATCTAAACTCTTTTTTTGTGTATTTTATGGATCGGTTTTGACTTATAATTTAATTAAGATAAATTTAATCTAAGAGAGATGGAAATGAAATTAATCTAAGAAATCAAATAAAGCTAATTTAAGCAATTTAAAAAGAAAAACTATTTTATGAATGTCACATCCCTAATTTTTTAGTATGTTTTACTTGTTACTTGTATGTAATTAGTAGGTAATTTTCACATGATTTAATGATTTGACGTTATGAGAAGATTTCAAAATAAATCAAATGATTTCATGAGTTTAAATTTATTTGTTTAGAAATAGACATGTGATTATATTTTATTGTGATTATTCATTCATGATGTATATGAAGTAACTAATGATGCACTAATCCCAATTTGGTTGATTGTAAGTGTAACCAAGAAAACATGTTTTCCACCCTCTAAGAAAAGAGGAGGAGAGCATCATCGAAGAGAAGTGAATAGACATATGGAAAGAACAGTTTGTTGCCATCTAAGTCTCGTGTTTGTTCATTTTTGTGACCCTGTGAGATTGGTAAGTTGAGTTCAACTTTTTTGGCCTATGATTGGATTTCGATTCAACAGTAGTCAATTTGACGTCAAAATTCCTCTAGCATATATTTTGTCATATAATCTAGAAGGGATGGTAAGACCATCATCAAGATGTAGTCGATAGTCATTATTTTTATGAGGTCAATATAGTATATATTCATGAGTATATATACATTTATGATAGTGGTTAACTATCTCTTTTTTAGTATTTTTTGATTGAGATTCCTTTATGGTATCCAACCAAGATATTTATGTTAGATAATTGTGTTATATTTGTAAGGCAGAGAAGGGGGAGAATATCTCAACCCCATTCTCACAATATTGTCAAGTGTTTAATCAAACTACGTAAGTATACATTGTGCATGCTTTCTTTACTTGATGACGTGCATATATATATAAAGTTAGATATTTGAATGTGACCTTTTTATGTTAAGGCCAATAAAGGGCATTGTTATTCAACCCCATTATTCTCTCAACTAATTGAAGTTAGTGAAGAAGTTTTTGACCCAGATATGAGTGGTCATAAAGAACATCATTTCCATGAATTGCATGTTGTCAAAGAGATTTATGACAAGCATTTATAGTAAGCAGTGGAACGTGGTTAAGAGCAAAAGCTCTATATAGCACCATGGAGTCTTCTTTGTAGAGGGAGATACAGAGACACTTGAACTACAAAGAGGAAGGACTTCTGAAGAGACGCCAGAGGAGCTTCGATTGCACGTCGTACCTTTAGGTTCTTTCCTTGTAAATATTATTTTGAGATGATAGTTCCTTGTTTGATGTCAGTTTTTTTGATATGATTATCTAAGTTTTAGAACAACCTAAAGTATATCATAACCTCTAAGTTTTAAGTATTCGATACTTTATCATATCTTATGTGATTTAAGTATATATATATATCGTTTGATTGCATAATCGAGAGCTATACTTATATTGTTGTTTCGGTATAGTCGACAACATATAGATATCTATGTGCTTGTAGACATTAAGAAGTTAGTAAAACTATGTGCAGTGAAGCCGTAGGTTTCCTAAGAACTCTGTGATCTTTAGAGATGATACTTTCTTATATTCATATGTTTTTGTAGTCAAAGATTTTAGCTATCTTTGTGTTAGAGAACCCTATATGTTTTCCTATATTATGAAGCTGATAGTATTCACTATTTTTTCCTATGAGAAGCCTTTAAACTGTCGTAACTTGTGTATACCTAAGTGTTTGATTAAAATCTTTTTAGTGGAGAGTTAAAGGCCGAATGGTCATTCTGTTGCTTATCTTTGGATGATATCAATATAAGTCAAAATCTATGTTTCTAGAGAGTGAGAATTCTCTATGATAAGATATTATCATTTAATCATTCTAGTCAAGTGCGGGCTATTAGGATATCAAAGCATTACCTGTGTAGGCCGAAAGGTAATGAATCACAATAGCTTTTTCTTAAAACAGTCAATTAAATTTTCTAGTTCAAAAGTCAATTTGTAATAAGAGGTATGTTTTATTCCAAAGTTGATGTATCCCTGTCATGTATAACATGTAGACAAAGTTAGGGGAGTAACCAATCCATGATTATTCTCAGAAAAATTCAAATAATCTGCTTGACTATATTTATCTTGTACTCAGAATAATGAGGGATACAAAAGATGTAAATTATTTCTTTTAAAACCTCATGGAACCTATCTTAGATGTAATTTTTGAGCCTCTAGAGATTTTGAGCCTCTCGAGATTGTTGTTCTAAGTGTTCGAGATTAAGACTAGAAGTTTCACAAAGATACATTCTAAATATATTTTAACTCTTATTAGTTTCATTCTTTTTAAAACACTAGACTTCGAGAAAAGGTTCTCTCTTATTCTAAAAAGAGTATAGAATGATTGGAATATCATTAGGAGAACTTGAAGCTATGTTATCTTTTTATATTAGCACATATGAGTATATTTAACTAGATTATGTCTTACCATTATGCTTAGATGATGTCCTATCATTCTAAATCTTAATCGATGAGTGAGAAATGATAATTAAGTTCAAAGACATCATTACTTTACTATCCATTTAGACTTATCCTTTTATGATTAATGATTGAATTTAGTCAAGAATTCTTGTAATCTTGTCAGTATCTATTAAGACTTGATATAGAGGAGGTTAAACCTTATATTATATGTGTTCGATAAAAAGGTGAAGTCATGTCAATAATTTCAGATTCTCAAAATTCTCTATAATTAGAATCTTACAGGGCTCTATTCCTTGTCTTTGAATTTCCATTATAAGTATTATAGTGTCAGTTTTGAAGGGTTATTCTTAAATATTATCCATTTCAACAATTAAAAGTCAATTTTGACCAATAAAAATAAGACAAATATTTATACCTTTTTGTTGTAAATGAAGTGTAAAATTGCTATTAACTGTATAACCATTGCAATGGATGATATTTAAATAAAATGATTTTGAAGTAGAAAAAAATAAAAAAAAGTTGTTTGATCCACTTGCAATTCTCTTCAATCACACTCCTTTTTCAATTCCCTGTGTAGTGTCTACTATTTTTCCTTTGTATGATCACTTTTCTTTGAGGATATTTAATGCCACTCTTTAGGAAGTTATCATTAATGAAAATAGTGTCCAAATCTACTCACTGCTTCTAGCATAACTTAGGAGGTCATCTCGCCCTTTGGGTACAGAGTTCCCTTTAAACAAATGTTTTATCATTTTTCCTTCTTGGCATATTCATTAATACATATTATGTTTCATTCAACCATTGACTATTAAAAAAATCTTAAACATGGAAATAGTAACTAATCTTCACTGAGTTTTATTTTCTAATAGAGGATTTGGACACAATAACTTTACAATTTCATTGATTTATTAATTACACATTCAATTTAATAATTTGAAAAATCATAATATTAACAATTTAATTGAAATTAAAAAAATTTATACTTTAATTAATTAATTTACTCCATTTAAATTAATAAAATTGTACTTAATTAATAATTCAAAAGAAGAATAGTGCGGGGCATTATAAATAGGAGGGTATTACATTAGACATAAAATATATTTTGAAAACAAAAGACTTAGTCAAGCACATGAATCCTTTTCTAGATTAAGATATTATAACAAGCAAGAGTTGTAGTGGCACCAAGGCTTAACATTGAACTCTGTGAAACTAGATGTAATGGCCTCTCCAATAGGTATAATAAATAAATCATTAAATTCATAACCTTTAAATAAATATATAAAAACCTAGTAAATATTTTGTTCAAACAATTCAAAAGATAACAAAGTTGTCATGAACTAGAACAAACATATTTTTAATGAATACTCTAAATAATCCTTTCTGATTTCCCCAATCCATGTGCATGTATATCAAAAATTCTTATTTAGAGAATGAATTTGAACTATTGGCCTAGGAATCATACTCATTGTAGATCCATGCTACTAGCATGAGATCGCAATCCCACTATACTCGTGTAATGACATGATTGGAGCATACCAAGGAGGGTAACTTAAACAATCTCACATAAACATCTTACTAAAATAATAAAAAATGGACTTCCCCCTGAGTGTTTAACATAAGAGATAGCTAGAAGTCAGTTCTTTTATACTTAATATGAAATAAAATAGGTTATAATAGAAACTATAGGAGTTGGGAAACTATAAGTGTAAGTTTGTTAAGCTATAACAAAGAAATGGAAAAATGGGATAGATGCACCTAGAATTTGAGTACTCTAATTTTGGAAATGGATTTGGGGATTGGGAGAACGATTCTAAGTAAATTTTAGACCAAACAAAGAACATTAAATTTAGGGTGCTACTACAAACAAACTGGTTGCTACTACAAGTTATTATTGGGCACTAGTGTTTAGATGTCAATCTAAAGGCCTCACACATGTGTGAGGAAGTCTTGGAGCTTTCATGTAAGAGGAGCATACAATGCAGTGATAACTTTAAGAAATCCTCCCTGAAAAAAAATATAAAATCCTGGCGAATCTTTCTTTTTTTTGGAAAAAAATATTAATTTCTATTGGTGAATCTTTCCTATTTTCTAGAAATAATATTAATTTTATTGGCGAATTATTTTAAATAGCTAGAAAATTGCAGAAAATCCTAGCGAATCTTGATGAAAAATAGGCAAATGCATTGATAACCATGGCAAATCCTTCCTTTTAAAAAAAATTAAATTCCTATGGAAAAGTAGGTGCTTGAGGGTGGAAGTGATTGACTAGTTTAAGGTGTAGTGCTCGTGTCTATAATTCCTTAATATTTTAAATCAAACATTGAATATTTTGAATTAGTCCTAAATTATTTTTCACCACCCTTGATTTTATTTATAATCTAATGATTTGGGTTCTATTCCGTGGGCCAAAGTGTACCCATGGAGCTCCAATGAAGATCAACAACCTAAATGTAATTTCAAGCCCCGTGGGTATTGGAGCTCCGTTGATACATTTTAGCCTGTGAATTTTAACCCCAACCATTAGATTATAAATTGAGATCAACGACCCAAATACAATTTTGGGCTCAATGGGCATTAGATCTCCGTGGGTACATTTTAATCCATGGAATACAACCCCAATCATTAAATTGTAAATAAAATCAATGGTGGTGATTAAAAATTGGCGATATGTCCCTAAAGTAACCAATAATTATATAATTTTATTGGCAAATTAATTTCATTTTCTACTATAACTTATAAAATTTAGGTGAATCTAATCTAATCGAGTATCAAATATTTAGCGAGTCTTTGAGTTTAAAAGTTTAATAAAATAAATGTTCTGGCGATTTAGCTAAGACTAAAATAAAGTTTTGTAAAAATGTGGCGATTCACGTCGCATTACAAATTGTGCTATTAGCCAAATTTTGAATCCCCAATTTCAACTATTAGCCAATTGGCAAATATTAGCCACTACAAAAATCATTGATGCAATGTACACTCCTTTCCCCAATGTCTCACACATGTGTGAGTTGTAATGTCCAACCTAGTATTTTTCTAGTGTGCTTTTTGATTCATATGTTATATGTTGTATTGAGTGTTTATCAGTGTATTATGTGATTCTGATGCTTTGATCCATTGTACCAAACTTGTCAATGAGGCCTATTGCACCATCGAGAGGTTCTAAGGGTGTATTTTGAATGACCATCGAGGTGTTTCCAATGGGTTTTGCATTGATATTTAGATTCCAACTATACATTATGGGATGTATATGTTGTGATTGTGTATGATAGATCATCGCAGTGTTTCAACTTTATTATTTTCACTATATCTATTACAGTTGTGATTATTTTATTGTTTTAGCATTGTGAATTGTTGTTCATTATGCATCATGTTCCTGGATCATGCTAGTCATAGATGATTACAGTAGATGTGATGATTTTATATCACGTATAATTTACACCATGTTGAGATGGATTATGTTGCTTCGTCTATTATATGTGGAGTAGGTACGCTTGATGTTTGACTTAAGTGTGCAAGCAAATTACAAGTGTTTGACTAATGAGGAAAATGTGGAGAAGGTTGGAATGGGATGCTTAGTCATCTCACCCTTATCATTGTGTTGTAGAAACCCGTAATGTGTGATTGATTCCTTTGCATGTGTTTCCTTTATCTTTTTTGCATTATTTTTTAAATTATCTTGAAAAGCATGTTTTCTATGTTTTTAAAATATTTTAATAATTTAGTTGAAAATGATTAAATTAGCTCAGTGGAAAAGTTTATTGCATTATTATATGCTAGAGGAAGAAATTTTAAGTGATTTTGATTCTTTCTTCGGAATTTAATATTTTTTCCTTCGAAAAAGTAGAATTGTATTATTAAAGAAATTAAACTCATTGTATGAGTGTTTGGATTTATCGGAATGCAATTAAATCATATTGCAATTTCCTTGTGAAAATAATTGCATTAATTGAATTGGTTTGAATTTCATATTGTTTCAAGTATTTTGGAAAGAGTTATTTGGGAAAAGAAATTAGAAAAAGAAATAAAAGAAAAAGGGATTTTGGGTATAAAGGAAAAATAGAGTTATTTTTGCCTTACATATTTTTCATTGGCATTTTCATTCTCTCAAAACCCTCTTCTTGCTTGGATGAAAAGAATATTTGTGTGGATTAGAAAAGGACAATTCTTATTTTGGAATGAGGAATGGTTTGAAGATTTCTTGGTGGTGGATAGAATTGGCATAGCAAAAGATTTGCTTTCAAAAAACTTCATTGTTCTTGGTTTTTCAAGGATTGATTAGAAAGGTAAATCTTCTCCAATTTCTTATTTTTAAATTTTCTTTGCTCTTCCTTTGCCATGCCACTATGTGTGGTTTTCTCATCGCTTCATTTGTATAGGAATTGAGTTGTAGAAAATGGTAGTAGTTGTTGTTTATTTGTTAAGTTCTAAATTTTTGAAAAACTTGCAAAAATAAACAAAACTATGGCAAAATTTTATTGGAAACACACATCTTCAATTTTATTGCATGAATGGAGTATTGTACATATTTGGGACAATGGGTTGTCATTTGATTTTTGAAAAATCTTGTATTTTAGAAAATTAAAAAATCCAAGGTTGCAAAGCAACCATTAATGAAGGAATTGGGATTTTCATGGTTTTTATGAATTTTGAAAAAAAAAAGTAAATTTTTCATTTTAGAACCAATTTGAATGATTTGAAATGTGGGATGAGTAGTCTCCCTTATGATTTTGAGTATTGCATATTTTTCATTCATGTCACAATTTTTTTGCCTTGTTTTTTGTGCCATGCCCAAGTTGTGAAATTGGTGAGATGGACGTGTAGAAAGAGGTATAGGGTAAGGAAGGAGTGGCTCCTACTACATACCATGATACAAAGGGATCATTGGAATTAGTGAATGAGGAGTTTAAATAAGATTATCCATAATGAAATTGGGTAAATAAAATCTCATAATAAGATCTACGCCAAATGGGGATGCTTTCTTAGATCTAGTTTTGGTCATAAAGAGCATCTCACAACTTGTAGAGTTGGTGAATTTTGGAGTAGACCCCAGATGACTGGGTTGCTAGTGACTCATATTCTAGGAGGTCATCATGCCATTGTAATGGGACTCCTTGTCTTTACTAATATGTCTCTCTTCCTTGCTTATCATAAAAATTGTATTCGATGTGATGTGATCCTAGCATTTGCTTGTGCATTGAAATGTCTGATTCATGCATACATGTGTATGCGTGATGGTGTGAGAATATCCCTTATTCTTGAATGTCTGATTTGTGCCTTTTTTGGCATGCATTGAAGGTGTGAGAATATCCCTTATTCTTGAATGTTGTGATGTCATTCTATTATATTTGTTGGCTTGTGTGAGCCATTCATGCTTGTATATATTTGATTGGCAATTTACCACATGTTATTTGTATGTATTTGATTTGCAATTGTTCTACATATGTCTTGTGTACATTGATTGGCATGTATGCCATATGTTTCCTTATATGCTAGTTGTATTGTGAGTTACCATATGTGTGTAGTGTGCTTGATTGGCTTGAGTGTCACCATGTATACCTTGGATTTGTGTGAGATGGCCTTAATAGTGGTGTTGCCATGATCTTCTTCTTCGTAGCTCGAGGGTTGCCTAGAGTGACATAGATATATATTACACTTGATGATGGTAATATAGTAGGGTGGTAGGTAACAGTTCCCCATTGGTCCTATGACAAAGATCTTTCAGGAACTAGATGGCTTCCTTGTCCATTTTAGCAGGTTGAGCATGTTGTACTATGTGCCTATTGTAGCACATTGGTGGTGATTTATTATTGATTTATATTTATACCATGTGTAAATTAATAATTGGAATGCAATCCTTCCATGTTTGAGAAGTAGCCTCAATCAGATTATTATTCTATATGATCGTTTGCTTGGAAAATGACCCTTATCTTGGATGGAATTTACCATGTTGTAGCATTGTTTCATGTGATGGATATGGTTAAATGAGGATGTTGGAGCTCTCCATTATATATGTTATTTTTATTCTATGATATATTTTTTTATTAAGTTATATTTTTCCCACATTATGGTTGATTTTCCCATAATTGTATTTGGCACATCTTATCATTAGTGTCGAACAAGCATGGTATTCCTTTTGGTATTTCTCATTTTGGCATGTATCTTAGCATGAATTGAGAAATGTATATTATCTTGTTTTGATTTATTCTCATGATTTTGAGTTGGCTGTCATATTTATTAAAGGTTAGAGAGAAGATGCTTTGTGATTGGTTTTTTTGTTGGACACTTTGTCCTTGTGAGGTTTCGTGATTGAACCTCCTTTTTGCTGGTTAGCCATTTGTCAACATTGATTGACTAGTTGGCCACATGTCAAAATTGGTTGTTCTTGTCTTGTAGAGAAGGGTGTGTCATTTTTTATACCTTCTCTCTCGTGCCTTAGTGGCACTTTGGTGATTTTTCATGATTGGGTGTGCAATTGTGTCATGCAAATGTACAATTGCATCATGAAAATTTGTCCGTTTGGTGTTTGTTCAACTAATGTCCTAGGTGAAATCTTGGGGCATTAAACTTAATATTAGAGCCCATGTTGTAGCATTGAGAGCTTTGGGTTATTTGCATGTGTGGTTCATCTCATCATATAATGAATTTGAGTTGGTTGTTTCCCTCATCCTACTCCATGTGTTTGCGAGAGAGTAAGGTTGTGGACTGGCATCCAACCTTTGTCAAGGAGGAAGCTCCATCCTCTAGTGTGGTGATCATGGTGGTTTTGTCATGCAACTTGTGAAGTCTTCCACTTGTTTTTTTGGTGGTGTGCATAGACCTTGCTTGGTCCTTACACTTAGCTCCTTGGTCGATCTCCTTCCTTGTTGTAGAGCACATTCGACGTGCACAAGCGTTGTCGATCTTGCTTGGCCTTCAGGCTCTTGTTTTGTCTTATGGATTTTTTTTAGGATTCCTTGAGTGTTCCTATGGTTTTTAGTGGCCTTGAGGTGGCATGTGTGTTTTTCTTGAGTTCGTACCTTTGAGAAATTTTTGTTCTAGCATTGTTCAAGGACTATAGTGCCCCAGGAGGACTACAGTGCCCACGAAGGACTCAAGTGAACCAAGAGGACTATAGCACCTAGGAAGGACACTAGTTCCCAAATGGGACACTAGAGAAAAGTGATAGAGTCCTTGAAAAGCATTGGAGTCCCAATCCTACACTATTGTCCTATTCTGTGTTGTGGTCCTTGAGCCTTCGGACAATAAGCATTTCCCAACATTTCTTGGAGAAACTTTCTATATGAAAGATGTTCCCCTTGGTCCTTTGATTTTTCCCATAGTTTCATCTTGATTGGGCCTAATGTATTTTAGAATTTATGATCACTTTTGTCTTGGAAGCATGCTTCATGCAGTGTCGATTAGTTGTTAGGTTTTTTAGTGAAGGTTACAATTCCCCTAGTGGATCCCCTTCCTAGATAGGTTGCTCCATGTGTTTGGAGATTGTGTTGGACCTTTTCTTGGCCTTGTTCATTTTGTGGAGTGTGATGTTGTTCCCCGGTACACTCTCCATGTGGTAGGGATTGGAGGTTAGCATCATGGGGATAGTCAGGCCCATGTCATTCCTTTTGTTATGCGCTTCTCATTTGGTGGATCTTCTTGCTTCCTGGAGTGCTTGAGAAGGATCCTTGATTGCATGTTTTACGTGATTATCCCTTGCATGATCCTTAATTCTTTGGTATAGTTGTGATAGAATGCTATTGTTGAGTCATGAATCATGAAGTGATATTCATGCTAAGGGTGAGTTTTTATGTACTCTTCTTGTGTATGATGCATTATGTTTGTTCAAAGGAATGATGTATTAAAATATTGATTGGGTTAGTGTAGAGTAGAGCCCCCAACTTCTTGGTTTTCCCTTGTGAATCATGTTAGTGTGATTAACCTTTTTGTATTGATAACATGGTTGGGGTGCTTCTTTGACATAGGCCTTCCATTTGAGTGAAGTTGTTATACCTTGCACTATTGTTATGTGTGCTTTTTTAGATATGCTTGTCAGATCATGTTGTGGAAAAATTTAGCTTTGTGAGGATGAAACATTGGGTAAGAGCTTAATTCCCAACCTAATTCCCCCTTGTTATATTTTTTGTGTTGAATGTAAAAGTTGCATTAATACATTACTCATATGATTGGTGAATCCCTGTATGGTGTGGAAGATTAACCACTCCTTGTGGTGAGAGTGATGTGTTGAGATATCTTGGTTTGTGACCCTGATTTGTCCTAACTTAATATTGGTTGCTAGATGATTTCTAGTGTGAGACTATGTGTGTCATTGCATGGTGATTGTAATTCCCTTGAATGGGATGAATCTTTTGTTGCTTGGAAACTTGAGTTATGTTTGCTTGGTTAAGTGAAATTTATCTCATGCTTTATGACTTGATTGGAGTCTTAGAAGATTTATTTGTTTGTTGTGCTTGATCACGTTCTCTTACTTGTCTTGGATTTTGTAATCCCAGTGTAGTGTAGCATTGTACTCCATTCCTAGTGTCTGGAATTAGTCATGTAGTGCATGTAAAATGTACCTTCTAAATTTTGATACTTTCTTTCAATTATTGGTGAATTCTCTAAATGTTGTAAGGGCAAGTAAAGAGCAAAAAAATGACAAGAGGAAATACAAAAGATAATGCAATAAACACAGTACTTCTCACCTCAAATCACTCTTATTCCTCCTAGCGTGGAAGTAGAGTGTACCCTTGTTCTAATTGATATGCTCTCTTGATATGATGAAACTTGTTCAAATGTGGATTTCTCAATGAACCAGCATAATCTTGCTCCTTGTGAAATTCTAGATCTTTTCATTCATCTCTTAATTAGTTCAAATGAGTTGATTGAGAGGGATATTTATATGATCTTGGATGATAGGATGAATGGCTAGGATTAGATTAGAGATGGATGGTTAAGATTTAGTGGGACATGGATCAAGGATGAATTGTTGTGATTAAGTGTAAATGAATGGATGAGAGGATGCATTATGGGAAGGATAGGACCTATCCTCATGTAGTTAACTAAGAGTGAAATGAAGAGTATAGATGGATTTAGTTATTTTTAGATTTTTGTGCAAGGTATGTGGAGAAAAATTAATTAAATAAAATTATTTAATTAATTATAGGATGGGAGTGATGTAGGAAAATTATATTAATTAAATAAATTTTATTTATTTAATTAATTTAACTAGAGATAAAATTAGACAAAATTAATTAAATAAATATAATTTATTTAATTAATTTAGTGATGAGAGAAAATGGATTTAATTAATTAAATAAATATGGACAATAGAAGTGTCCTAGGATGAAAGTGTGGCAAGATGTCACAAGATGGATGTCTAGGTGATGTTAGTAGTGTCACAAGGATAAGGTTGATTTTAGGTGTTTACATTTTGCCCCTCTTTGATACGGCACGTAGCAACTAATAGAAGTGGTGTTATGTCAAAGAGATAAATTATGCCCCAATCGACTGGAGGGATGATGGAGGAATGATAGAGGAATGATGCCCCCTTGAGAGACCATCTGAAAAAAATTAGGTGGGCTCTCAAAAAGAAGAGGAGGTAAGTATAAGTGGACAAGAAATGGATGAAGAAGATAAGCGTAGGAAAATGTATGGAAAAAGAATGTGGGAAGGAGAAAGTTAGTAAGATGGAACAAGGATAGTTAGTGCATACTAAACATGGAGGATGGGTCCTATAGTATGGTGTAGGTTGGGGGAAATGGTAGATTGGATGGATGGATGTGTTGCAAGTATGTGCAGTTAGTGTTGTCATTGATGTCAACAATATTGTGTTGTCATTAGTGTCAACTGTATGAGAAAGAGGATATTGCAAGAGTGTGAGAAATTTGGTGTTGAGTGGATACTATCTCTGGTGATGATGAAGTGTTGAAGATGTTGCTAATATGTTTCTGGTGCTTGGTTTCCAAGTGATTTTGAGAAAATTTAAATAATAAAGGAAACAGTGTGTTGTAAAGATGTTCTATGTTGCAGAGTGGTGTTCTGGTTTTGCTTCGCATTTATTTTATATTGAATATCTATTTATGCGGTTTGAATATGTTGTTTAGAGGTGTTTATAGATGCTATATTCATAATTTGGCATGCTAGATTGATGTGCAGAAGAAGATGTCTTCACTAGTGTGTGAACTGTGATTTGCAAAAGCATCTAGGAGAAATGTTATTGCCCATCCTTCTTTGAACTAGATGCATAGGGAGATGCATCGGTCTAGTGATTTTTAAGATTCATTTTGTGTTTTGGACTGATGTTGGAGGCTACCTCTCAGGGGGAGTAGGTAGTAGCTTTGTTGGTTGTAGAAGTTCGGGGGAGTAAATGTTAATGCAAGTTGTGTTTCTAAGGGGGAGTATGCAGAGCAGGTACAAGCAATATCTAAAGGAGAGAATGAAAGAGAGATGTGTCACCCTTTGCCATTGATGTCAAAGGGGGAGAGAGAGCAATGTGAAAAAGGAAAGAGTTAGTTGTCAAGAAGAGAGTAGTAAGCTGACGGGGAGTGAAAAAAGAAAGAAAAAGTTGGTATGAAGCATAGTATTGAGGATGCTATTATATTGATGTTTTTTCACATCATGTGTTGCCATCAATGACAAAGGGGGAGATTGTTGCAAGTATGTGCAGTTAGTGTTGTCATTGATGTCAACAAGCTTGTGTTGTCATTGGTGTCAACTATATGAGAAAGAGGATATTGCAAGAGTGTGAGAAAGTTGGTGTTGAGTGGATACTATCTATGATGATGAGGATGTGCTGAAGATGTTGCTAAAATGTTTCTGGTGCTTGGTTTCCAAGTGCTTTTGAGAAAATTTGAATAATAAAGGAAACAATGTGTTATAAAGATGTTCTGTGTTGCAAAGTGGTGTTCTATTTTTTCTCCGCATTTCATTTATATTGAATATCTATTTATGTGGTTTGAATATGTTGTTTAGAGGTGTGTATAGATTCCACATTCATAATTTGGCGTACTGGATTGATTTGTAGAAGAAGATGTATTCACCAGTGTGTGAACTGTGATTTGCAAAAGCATATGGGAGAAATGTTTTTGCTCTGCATTTCTCTGCAAAATGGTTTTAGGTCTTGCAGTTTTGGAAGTGTTCTTATAAAGTTGATATCTATCTTTACTTGAAGTTGTTCATGGTTTGGTGCTCTGGAAGCTGATTTCTTGAGTTGCAGTGCATGACAGAGATAGTTAAGTATGCTAGGTAAATAGGATAAGGTTGTGCGGGAGGTGAAACTTGTTGCAGAGGAATTTGTTGGATTTCAGGATGTTTTTGGAACACTCTAGATCATGTTCAAGCATGGTGTGTGGTTCGTGAGTCATCTTTAGTTTTTGAGGAAGCATGTACATAATTGATTATGGTGTTAACACAAGTTTGGCCAACCTTGGGTGTTTACACTAATTGCAAATTTGCTTCAAAGATTGTGGAAGCATGGTGTGGCGTGTATGAATGGATTTAGGTCCAAGCTAAGTTGTGGTGTGGTCCGCCTTCATTCCTTTCCACCATAGGAATGTTTTGGTGCCGACCTAATTTGAATTTACATGGTTGAGGTGCTTTGCCAACTTTAGAGAATGTTTTCAAGGTTGAAGTTAGTATAAATAAGTATCAAGGGATCGTGATTGGGGGTGTGTGTGATGAATGAGATGTGAATGATAGTGAGGCAGAGTGTGTAGTGCAGTACAAGATTTCATGTGTTAGATTACTGGATGCAGTAAGCAGAAGGTGTCTACAATTCTTCAGTATGACTGTGAAGGTGTTGGTGATGTTGTGTTGGACTTCTCTATTGCATTGAGATAGTTTTCTCCTTGTAACAATTTTCTCTATCTTCTTTTCTATTCTAGTAGTGAGCCTTTCTTTCTTTTGGGCAGTGAGCCCTCTAGCAGTGAGCCTTACTTCTGGCCAGTAAGCCCTATTATATTTCGGTGTTGATATTACTTTATATTGTGAGCTAATCCTCACCTTGGTTTTTCCCTTCTTGGTTTTCCCAAGTAAATATGTTGTTCTCTTATGTTTGGTGTTGATTTGATTCAGTTTTTGTTATTTGCTTTCATGCTTAACCATCTTAACAATTTAAGGGATTAATTGAATCAATGTGGATCTGAATGTGTGTGAGGATTCTAAAGTTTTAAGTTACAACTGATTCACCCCACCTCCTAGTTGTCTTATGCATTCAACATGATGAGGGATATGAAGAGAGATGTGTGGAATTAGATTATGATAGTATGTGGAGAGCAATCCTATATTTGATATAGAAAAGGATATTATGCACCAAGGTATAAGGAACCAGGGTGACTAGGTTTTCATTACATAAAAGGATGTCCTAGCACAACACAAGGCATTTGACAACCTTAATGAGTATTGTGATGAGACCACAGATAAGGAGAAAAGAAACCCTATGCCGTATAGCACAATGATATGAAGGACCATGATACCGTTGTGGTAGGTAGGTTACAAGGACTAATGCAGATGCAAAAATGATGATGCAAATAAGAGATAAAATGATAATGCACATACACAAGCAAATACACATGCACAAAACAATGCAAAGACAAACAAAAGATCAAATATTATGCCCCATTGTCTGTTAATCAACAATGCACCAAGATATAGGAAGATCTAGGTGACCTTGAGTAGGCAATAGAAGGGGATCGAAAGATAAAATAAGACAAAAGATAAATCAAAACAAAATACCAACTAACAAAACAAGTCATGCAACCATCATATCTCTTACCAAATTAGGATAAGTGATATTGGATTAGATTGTGCCTAATATTGGAAAGATGTAATGGATGAGGATAGATGGGCAATAGGTATACTGACTGAGTATTGTTTTGAAAGCTAAACTTGTGTCTGATTTTTATTGTAGCATGACGTTCTATGTGTGTTTTATTGAGTTCAAATGAATGTCAAGTCTTTTGAAAGTACATTATTGTAGTATGGGATGGTGTGAAACTTTACTATTATAGGATGCATGAGACGTGTATACATGAAGGACTACCCCAAAAGTGAGGTATATGATAACGATCTAGTCAATAAGCTAGAATTAAGGTCCTACCCCTAGGAAAGGATGTGAAAAGGGTGGGAGGGACATGAATTATGTATGGGACGGAATGGACGATGACACTAACTAACAATGATCAAGCCATGATAGATGGATGTATGATGGAGTGGGGAATAAGGTATGGAAGGATGCATGCATGAATGACATAGTATATGGTGTATGGAGGGAATACTTGTGAATAACAATATGGATGGGATTGGCATGGGGTCTGTTAGGTCTCAAAAATGCAGGTTGTTAACCCTAAGAGGATGCCAAGCTCTCTTAACGCTTTTGGCTAACGAAACAAGGTTTATATGATTGAAAACTCCCTTCTCTTTAGGTTCTACCAGACCTAGGCGGGTGTACCTTGATAGCTAATGCAGATTTGTGTAACCTTAGTGATCTACTCACAGTGGCATGTAAGTGTGAGATAGATATAAGGCTAAAAGTTATTCCTAATGCTAATGCTTGAAGTTTGAAAATGTGAATAAGGTTTTGAAATGTTGTTTTGTAATGACCAGTGCCTAATTCTATTGGGTTGATGGGGTCAAGTTTTGTATGATTTGTAAGTTTATCTTATTTGGCTTAACTCTTACTACCTGGCACCTTTTGAATGTTTACACTTTGTGTGAACGTCCAGGATTGTTGGTTGTTAGACTCTTCTTCAAGATCCAAATGATATTTCACCAAGTTACTATGGTTGTATCAAAGGAATTTAATTCTACTTTGAAGGAAACCAAATAAGATGATTTATTTAGAGGATTTTAACTCAAGGCAGAGACCAATAAATGTGAATCACTTAGATGGACTTAAATCAACTTCATGTAGAAACCAATCAAGCATACCACACAGAGACAACAAATGTGCCTTGATAAATCTAATTGATTTAAATAATTGGAAAAAATCAATGTGGAGACAGTCAAACAACTCATAAGATTAAATACCAATAGAATAGTAGAACACCATAGATATGTCCACAGGTTTAAACCATCTTGCCCAGTGTTGTATCTTGCTTCTAAAAATATGACTGAAAGAGATATTATAGTATATAATAATTGTTCTTCTATCCATCGATGCTCTTATACTTGGCTTTGGTTTTCCTTATAGACACGGGAAGCAAACAAGCTTTAGGCCAAAACAACATGTCTATTCATGTATTGCACCTTTTCATATAACTGAAACATAATTAAGAAATGCATAAGCTTTAACCCAGGTTTGAGTCAATTAATAATCATAGAGTACCTGTGACTGCTAGCCTAGCAAGGTCCTCCTCTCCAATGTTGCAGTATCTGTCGAATATGCTTTGCCTATTATTATTGCTAAAGCAATCCCTAACTGAGATTTTCATGGAGGTAGGTGCATATAAAACATACGAGGCATCCTTTTGCTCTTTGAATTTGAGATACAATTCAAATTTCACTTGATAATGGTCTTTTGTATATCTTATGCAATCACAACAACATACACATGCAGACTCCATCGGGTTTATGAAATAGACTGGAATTATCTTCGAGTCTGATTATGTAAATATTTGCCTGTACCATATTTTTTTGTAGATCGCATACATGTACCTTATACATACACAAACGCGCTGTTGACTTTTCCTTTTTCGTTATGTATAGATGCACTTTATTTTGCAATTTAATCCTCTGTTCACATCTGTAATTGTATCTTGCCCCTTTTGTATATTTAATACATGCATCTCAATATATAAGCGCGGACCCCACCTGAAGTTTATAAAGTCTTAACTTTCAAATCGCATCCGGATTTGTATATGTATTTGAGATACATGCGCTTATACATACAAATATAACCATTCACTCTCGCCTTATAAACTCAATTGAATTTTCCTTTTCGGGTCTGTATCTACATTTGTATAAGAAAGTATAATCTTATCAATGTATTAACCATACAAATGAGATGACCGCGACTTATATGCTGATTTTGAATTTCCTTTGATGTCTGTTGATGCATATTTTGGATTTGTATAAAATATACATATACAACTGTGAATTTCAACCATTATGAAGTACACCTATGAAAAGCTGTCAGGTCCAGATTGGCATTTAAGTATGTTTTAACTACTTAAGATGCAAACATTACATGGGATTTAAACACAATGCAAACTATAACCCGACATACCAACATACCCAGGGTACATGCAAATGTTTTGTATATGAGATACAATTTGACCAATATACAGTTTGACTTTAGTTGTCTTGGTCATAACTTATGAAAAACAAGGAATTTTCAGGAAATTCAAAAAGCAACCCTAACTCGTTTTCAATGTTGATGCCAAAATTTTAAGGTTCCAATAGGGTCTTGTACACTCAAAATCATAACTCCGGTTGCCTGGGGTTGTCGGGTCGGCTTTCAACACGCACACGGACCCTTTCCCTCCTTGCCATGGGGCGATCCGCCATGTCACTCTTGCTCACATGGAATTAGCCAGTCGAGAGGAGGTGAGACACGACAGGGGTATGGCTCGTTGGAGAGCTGGACTTCGCAGAGAGGGGTCGACAAGTACTACGGCCTTTATTGTTGTGTGCTTAGTTGTATGTTTCATTTGATTTTTGTTGTAGTTGAGATAACCCTATGACCCGAAGGGTCACTAGTTTCTCTTCTCCTGTTTGGATTTCTAAGGTTCCACCTCTATGTGGGTAAGCAATTGTTCTCGTTGATGTCCTCTTGTCTTTGTAAGTGTTGCAAGAGTTCTTGTTGTTTCTGGCGTTGTCTAATTTCTTCTAACAATAAGAGGACAAATGGGTCTCCTTGTGGTAGAACAAATGTTTCTCGTTGTGTTCTTGGATAGATCTCTTGGATCTCATCACGGATAGCCCTCACCCGCTCTCCTCTCACTCCTAACCACATTCGTGAATCAAGATGGAGGTAGTTGTATGATTACTAACCTTAACTAGATCTAAGGTTTTGACCTAGGGTTTTGTTGACATAGGGTTTGACTTGTTTTTACCTCGTGATGGGATCGAGGGTTTGATTGGATCATTTAACTGTGGTTACCTCGTGATGGAATCGAGGGTTTGCAATTTTGTTTATTCTAGTGTTTCTATATGCATGCAAGCTAAATGATATGCAAAACATCTTTTTGGTATTTTTTAGTATTTTGGAAATGAAAATGCTTTTAATCTACGAAAAGGAAATATGTATGCAATTCTATATGACTTTTCTAATGCAAAGTTAACCTACGTTTTTTGTGTTTTCGATGATTTTGAAATGATCTATCTAAAGAAAAGGGAAAATGCTTCTTCTAACAATTTAGATCTAGGAATTTGAAAGCAACTAATCTAACATGCAAGATCTAATTATCAAGGAAAAAGCATTGTTTTACTGTTCCCAAGAGCAAATTTGATTCTCTAATTACTATTAATTGAACAAAAGCAATGAAGGAACCTAAGAGAAACGAAGATTTGTTGACTCCACTACCCTCAGAATTCCTTGTAATTGGCAACCTCAAATCCTTTTGTGGCAGCGGGTGATCCTCTTGACAACAAAAATGACACAAAGAAGCAAAAAGAAGCTGTGATGAAGCTTGTATGAGCTCAATGAGAGCTTGGATTGAGCACAATGGCATAGAATGAAGTAGCGTGATGCTACTTGGTTGAACAAATAAAGAAAAAGGCACCTTTGTCCTGTAAGAGCATTTGAATGCTAAGTTTGAGAGCAAAATTGGCAAGAGTTGTGTGCACAATGAATTTGTCTCCCTTTGTGCTTGAGGGAGGGGTGTATTTATAGGTTTAGAAGAATGGATTGATTGAAGAGTAAACTCATTTGATTGATGAGTTAACAAAGATGATTGGGGAGTTAACAAGGTTGATTACCCAGTGAACTCAGTTGATTGGAGAGTGATGAAGCAAAGATAGCTTATCACTCAAGAGAAAATGGAGGTGAGGGAATGCATGAGATTGATTGAAGAGTTAATTTGAGATCAAATAGAGTTAATTATGCATGTGTGGGTGCATGAAATAGTTAACTCTATATTAGGGATCAAAAACCATGCAAACTAGAAGAAAAATGCATGAACACGGAGCAAAAACGAGTGAGAAACTCGAGTATTTCTGTGGCTACAAAAATGGCAAGGTCACCCCTTTTGCCAGTAGGGTCACCCAGGGGAGATCCAAGCTGGACAGTGTTAGATGCAGAAAAATAGGCTGGGAGATGGAAGAAGAGAAGAGAAGGGGGGTTTTGCATCAAGAAATAGGTCAGTCATGTGGAAGAATCCAAATCTCCACTTGCGTCAATAGGATCTCCTAGGGGAGATCTCGAAATAATAGGGGGAGATTTGGATTGGTTCAACAAAACTGAAAACTGAAAGTGGGAGATGGATAAGGAGACCTCTAGAAGGCTTCTAGGAGATGCACTAGATGAAAAACATAGGGCAGAGGTGAAAACTCACCTACAGGACACTCACAAGGCTTAGGGGCAAGGTTGAAAGCTCATAAAACACAAGTCAACAAGTGTCGCAACAAGTGTCGAAAAGCATCGCAAACGGGGAGAGAGGGAAATCGACAAGGAAGAAACAACATAGGATAAGAAAGGAGGATATGTCATCAAGAGGCTTGCTACTTAAAGGACTTTATTTAACGCTTACATGTATGTGACAAGGATTTGAATCATCATAGGGTTCCTTGTGGAGGTTGTGCATGATTTTTGTGCTTACAGGTCCGGCATACTAAGCCAAGCACATTTATTTATCATTTTAGACCAAGTTAAGGTGGCAAGTTTGTATCTTCAAGGCTTAAAATGATTGTTCATCCATATTGGTTAGGGAAGGGATTTTGGAAAATCCTAAAGTTTGAGTTTTATGGGGAGATAGGTCCCTAGTTGTTGGTTGTAGGAATGTCTTACAAATAAATGAATATGTCTATAAATATAAGTTATTGGTCCTCAAGAAACTTTGGAATGAACTTGTCATAATCCTAACAATTTTTAGTATCATGACCACATGTCTTATGACAAGCATTAAATTTCCCAAGGTCATAATCTATTGACCTTCAATAGGAATAAAAATAGTTTTCATCAAAGGGATAGTTGTTTCTTGGGTAATAGTTGCTTTACGATGGGTAGACTATTGAAATGCACTAGACAAATGAGAGGGGGGGGTGAATCAGTTGTCTCTAAAACTTTAATCACTTATCAACACATCAAATCTTTAATTATTGTTATTAAGATTTAACCATAAAAACATGAAACAAGAAGCTCAACACAATAACACATTCAACATATGAGACACCAGATTTTTTACATGGAAAACCCTATAAGGGAAAAACCACGGTGGGTGTTAGCCCATAGATATAAATATGTTATAGTAATACTGAAAAATAGAGGCTCACTGTCTTAGGGCTCATTGCCTAAAATGCTCATTGCAAATGTTAGGGCTCATTGCCAACATCAACTCACTGCCAAGGGTTGGTGAACTGATTTGATAGTATCTACTCCATGCCTGGGTTCAGTTCCATTGAAGCAGAGTATAACTCCTTCGCTCTGCTCTTCTTACACCTTTACACTTATCTCTTCATTTTCGCTCAAGGACATCTTTTTCGCAACTACATTACATGTTTTTATTCACTTCATCAACCTTGGAATGCACATCAAGGTCGGTATTACATTCTTCACCATTGGAACAATCTCCAAGGTTGGAATTACAAACATACATAGAAATAGGTCTGGACCTAAACAAAATTTGCTAAGGTAAAGATGTATGTGGATCATATTAAGCCTTAGCTGGGACTCAAGTGCAATCTTCCATGCCATGACACGCTTCCACAATCTTCAATGTATCGAGCCACAAGTAGTGAAATCAACCAAGTCAACCAAGACAAATGTTATCATTAAGTCTTCCAAGAACAGTCTTCATTCATGATCCAAATTTCTCTTTGCGGACCAATCCAAAGGTGGGAACATGATCAGAAGACATCCACAAGCACATTGTAATCACCAGGAACAACTGCACAATCTCTAACCACTCTGCCAAGAAGATTCTTCAAATCGAAGCACATAGACAACACTGTCAGCTACTGTCATAAAGAAAAGATCGCTTGCGGACCACCAAATCATGAACCATTGGAGATGAAGGCAATTATCATCATTACAAACTTGATTCCAGTACTGCAGACTGAAATACTTAAATGCAGAGCATAATACATTCTCCATGTCACCACCAAATATACAGAAAAAATAGTTTTCACTCTGGTCAACATAACTCACTCAAATCTTCATACCAGAGGCTCAAACTTGGAACATAGCATCTTCAGACATGTCTCTAACTAACTTCCAATCTGCAAACAAACATATTCATTCTACAAGAAATGTGGAGCAATCTACTAGACTGTTCTGCTGTATCAGGGATGCTTATTATCTTCAACACTTAACTCATTACAAGCAGGCATCAAAACAAGAGCACAATTGACACCAATGACAACACTGATATGTTGACATCAATGACAACACCGGTTAGGCACATACTTGCAACAATCTCCCCCTTTGTCATTGATGGCAACGTATGATGTGAAAAACTATAAAGACCATCAAGACAAGATACTCCCCCTTTCTTTTTATACATTTGCACTCTTTCTCCTCCTAAGTTTTTCACATGATTTCTCTCCCCCTTTGACATCAATGGCAAAGGGCGTATACTTGCATTCTGCTACTCTGATTAAATTATCAATGCTGTAACACTTACTGCTCTTTATCAGGAACACATATAAGAAACACTTGCTACTCCCCCTGAGAGGTAGCTCTCAAAACATCAATCCAGATCAAAGAATGAAGCTTTGGACACCACTGGACTGATGCATTCTTATGCATCTTAGTTCAGAGAAGGAGGGGCAATAACCCCTAATTTTTCTCTAAGATACTCAAAGGTATCCTTAGGTAGAGGTTTAGTGAAAATATCTGCAATATGATCCTTTGTGGACACATATTCCATCTTTACTTCATTCTCTATCACCTTTTCTCTCAAAAAGTGATACCTTATTGATATATGCTTTATTCTTGAGTGCATCACTAGATTATTTGAAATGTTTATGGCACTTGTATTGTCACAATTGGATCTTTATACACAACTCTTATACCCTTCAAAGTCTTTTTCATCCATAACACTTGAGTGCAACAACATGCTGCTGCAATATACCCCGCTTCTGCAGTAGACAAGGAGATTGAATCTTGCTTCTTGCTCAACCATGAAACCAACCTATTTCCCAGGAAGAAAGCACCTCGACTTGTACTTTTTCTGTCATCAACATCTCTGACCCAATCTGCATCTGTATAAGCATTGAGAGTGAAGTCATTATCCTTTGGATTCCATAAGCCATGATCTGATGTGCCTTTCAAATACCTCAAGATTCTCTTTACTGCCATCACATGTGACTCTCTAGGATCTTCTTGCAATCTTGCCACAAGACATACTACATGCATTATAACAAGTCCGGTTTGAGTTAGATAAAGTAATCCTCCAATCATAGATTTGTACCTTTTTTTATCAGTCTTAGGTAATTCATCAGTTTTGCTCAACTTGTAGCCAGTCACCATGGGAGTGCATACTGGTTTGGAGTCATCCATCCCAAACTTCTTCAACAACTCTTTCACATACTTAGACTGAGAGATGAAGATTCGTTTATCTGATTGAGTAATTTGCAGACCTAGAAAGAAATTCATTTCACCAAACATAGACATCTCAAATTCATTTTGCATTTCTCATTCAAACTTCATGCATATACTTTCATTTCCTCCAAAGATAATGTCATCAACAAAGACTACAATAATCAGGATTTGATTATCATTGATTTTGAAATAGAGATTGCTATCAACAATGCATTTACTAAATCCTAATTGCAACAATTACTTGTCTAACCTTGCATACCAGGCTTTGGGGGCTTGCTTCAGTCCATATAATGCCTTCTTCAATCTGTACACCATATCATCTTAGTTTGATAACTGAAATCATTCCGGTTTCTCAATGTAAACTTCCTCTTCCAACTCACCATTTAAGAATGCAGACTTTACATCCATCTGATACACTTCGAAATCTTTGTGAGCTACAAATGCCAGAAATATTCTGATTGCTTCAATCCTAGCCATTGGAGAAAAAGTCTCTTCAAAATCTATTCCTTCAATTTGAGAATATCCTTTGCACACAAGCCTTGCTTTGTTTCTTACAACTTCTCCATTTTCATTATCTTATTCCTGAAAACCCATTTAGTTCCAATGACATTTTTGTCAGTAGGTCTAGGAACCAATTCCTAAGTTTGATTCTTCTCTATCTACATCAGCTCTTCTTCCATGGATTTTACCCAATTTTCATCATTGCCAACTTCATTTACAATTATTGGTTCAATCTTTGAAAGCAAATAGTAATTCACTTGTTCTTCTACAACTCTTTTCCTTGTCAGTACATCTTTTCTTTTGTCACCTATAATCTTATCTTCAGAATGATTAATCCTTACATACCTAGGATTCTTAACAACACTTTTTGGAGCCTCTTCTTCATCTTGATTGTCTTCTTGCTCAACTTTTTCTTCATTCACTATAGCCACAGGTTTGTCTAATTCATAGCCACTCAGATCTGATATTCTTTCCTTGTCTTCATCCACCTTCACATTAGCACTTTCAATGATCTTTTTCAATCTCTTGTGGTAGCACCGGTAGGCCTTACTTTTGGTAGAGTAACCAAGAAAAATCCCTTCATCACATCTAGCATCAAACTTGCCTAGTTCTTCTTCTCTTTTGATATAACACTTGCTACCAAAAACTTTGAAATACTTCACTGTAGGAACTCTTCCATACCATAATTCAAAAAGAGTCTTAGAGTTGTTACCTTTGACTTGAACTCTATTTAGGATGTACACAACAGTATGTATGGTTTCTCTCCAGTATACTTCCGGTAGGTCATCTTCCTTTAACATAGTCCTAGTAGCCTTTTGAACTGTCATGTTCTTTCTTTCAACAACTCCATTCTGTTGAGGAGTCCTAGGTGCAGACAACTGTCTCTTTATCCCTTATTCTTCACATAAAATATTGAATACATTTGATGTGAACTCACCTCCTCTATCAGACCTTAAGTGTTTAATCCTCAACTCTAACTCATTCTCAACCATTGCCTTGAAAACTTTGAACCTGTCTAGGGCTTCAAAATTTTTGTTTAGAAAAGTGACCCAAGTCATTCTAGAGTAATCATCAATAAGCAACATAAAATACCTATCACCTTGCAGACTTCTTGTTCTTGTGGGACCACACAAATTTGTATGTATTAGCTCCAGAAATCCAATAGAAAATTGTTCTTTGCTTTTGAAACTTGTTCTTGTTTGTTTCCTAAATTGGTACTCCTTGCAAATGGTGTCGGTTGGCTTCACAAGTTTAGGCAGATCTCTTACAGCCTGTGCAGAACTTATCTTCATCAAATTGACAAAATTGATATGACAGATCCTTCTATGCCACAACCAACTCTCATCTGTCTGAGCCAATAAACAATAATCATTAGTTTCTCTTAATTGGTAAATGTTACCTCTGGTCTTCGTACAGGTAGCAATCACTGTTCTGGAGTTTTCCATGATCTTACACCCATTATCTTTGAATCTCAGATCATAACCTTTGTCACACATCTAACCAACACTCAAAAGATTATGCTTTAAACCCTTCACATATAGGACATTATTAGTGTTGTGCTTTCCATCAAAAGAAATAGATCTTTTTCCACAAATCTTACTAGCTGCATTATCTCCAAACCTAACCAGTCCTCCATCATACTTTTCCAAACTCACAAACTTACTTTTGTCACCGGTCATGTGATGTGAGCATTCACTGTCAATAATCCATTCATCCTTATCTTCTCAACCTGAACAGCCAAAGCACTCTCTTCCATTGGTTTTTCTTCCTTCACATAGCTAGCAGGATTAGTGGACACGGGTTCTTCTTTAATTGCAATAAACAAGCATTCATTTGCACTAGTACTAGCATCATCAGATTCAACATTTGTCACTCCTTCATCATCAATATCTCTAACATAGTAGCATTTCTTTGGAACCCTAGGTCTATTCTCAAATCTTTTTCTATTCCTTTCAATTCTCTCAGGATACCTAGAACCATAGTGACCAACCTTACCACATGTAAAACATTTGAAAGGTAATTTGCCTTTGAACTTATCGGAAACTCTTTGCAGTCTGTCAACAAAGTTGGCTTCAATTTCATCAAGTTCATCATCAGGTTCCACCTTGTACTTCTCAGCTCTAGAGATCTTATCTGAAGTACTGGCTTTGAAAGCAGTCTCAACCTTTGGCAGACCATCACCAAACTCTCTCATCTCAAAGGTTGTAAGCTTTCCAAGCAACTGATCCTTATCGACATCTTTTACAGTCATTACTTCTTCAATTGCATCTACCTTGTGACTGTAAGACTTGGGTAATGACCTAAGAATTTTCATCACAACTTCCTTCTCATCAACAGTTCCTCCCATACCTTTTATTCTATTGACAAGTTCATCAACCATTTGCATGTAGGTTGTTATGTTTTCATCTTCACTCATTTTTAAACCCTCATATTTCGCTTTTAGGCCTTGCAATTTGGCTCTTTTTACAGAATCATCTCCTTCATACAAAATTTTCAGCTTTTCCCAGACTTCATTAGCAGATTCTAGATCCATCACCTTTACCAGCTCAGTGTCAGACAAGGCACTTTACAGAGCATCTCTAGCTTTTATATTTAACTCATATTCTTTGATTTCATCTTCAGTTGTCAAACCATTCTGAGGCATCGTATATTTTGTATCTATCGATTTCCATACTCTATAACCAAGACAAAGAAGATGGCTTTTCATTCGTACCTTCCATAAAGTATAATTTGTCCTTATGTTGGGTAGAATTTAACAGAGATCAAAACAAAGCAAAGATCAAATTTTAACCCAAACTCAAGAAATCAAACCCAAAAAGCTAAATGAAGACATGCATATCAAAACAACATTACCATGGGTTGAACGATTTCTTGTTTGATTGCTCATGTTCTGCATCTTAACAATGATAGCGATTTGATAGGATTGAGATTGATAGAAGAAAATAGGTAGGTGATGGATGAGGTGAAATTTCCGTAGAGTAATAGTACTTAGAAGATTCATCCATGCCAAATGGCTTTGAAATGAGTGAATTTATAGGAAAAGGTGAGAAGATGGAGGTATGAAACTTCCATTTTTGTGGGTGATAGTGCAATTGGAAAGTTGCTATGCAACTTGTTAGAGAAAAATGGAAGGTAGGTGAGTGATTTGGGAGATGAAAATGGTAAGTAGGTGAGTTATAATTAAATAATTTAAAAATAAATTATTTAATTTATGAGGCATGTGAGGATTAAATGATAAATTAAATTAAATTAAATATTTATTTTATTTGATTTAAGAGGAAAGGGAAATTAATAAAATTTATTTATTTAATAATGCTAGGGGATGGGATAAATTAAATAAATGTCATATTTATTTAACTTGTTAGAGGAAGATGCTAGATTAGGTGACGATATGGGGTATCTAGGGCAAAGATGCTACAAGATGCCTAACTGATGTAACATTGCGACAAGTGGACATTTTTAGGTGTCTACATTTTGCCCCTCTTTGAGATGATGTTCGAGATGATGAGATTTGTGTCGAGTAACATCATTTCAAAGAAGCTAAGTTATGGATAGAAGAAAAGAATGGGATGCAAAGAAAGATAGAATGAGGATGGAATGATGGGATGATGATGCCCCCTCGAGAGGATAAGTGGGTTGGACAAACATGGGTAGGCTCTCGAAATGAAAAGGATTGGTCAAGGAAGAAAGATAAGGAAAATAGATAGAAGAAAAGGAAGGATGCATTATGTTGCAATGAAAGTGAGCAATCATATGTTTGATATAGCACAAGATGTTATGCACCAGGGTATAAGGACCAAGGTGACGATGTGTCCAATGCCCCAACGTAATACAACCTTGTCTAGATACAAGAAATGAATATTAGCTGGGAGGATACAGATGCAAATGCAAGATAAAAAGATAACACACACAAGCAAGCAAGCAAGCATGCACAAATGATAAAAAAACAAACAAGGTATTGCCCCTGTCAAACTGTAAACCAATGATTAATTGCTGATTGATTGATGATGATGGATTGATGATAGTGTTGTCATGGTGGGGAATGATATATCCCTATAGCAACACAAGGATGATTGATAATTGATTGGGTTTACAACAAAGATAGGATCAAGACCATGGATGTGGTTGGATAATTTGACAAGCTTGATTGACTTGATTGGTATGGATAAGGATGACTTGCATTTGAGTTTATTGCTTGGATGATGAGAAGTGATAGAAGAATTGATTGATGAAGATTGATTGGAAGAATTGTTTTGAAAGATTGATTAATTGATAAAGATAGATGAGAGAAGAAGATGATGAGAGAAGAAAGAGGAATATCGTCTATGCCTGAATCTGGGCACTTCCTTCGTACTCCAGACTGCCTACATACCCGTGTCCACGGGATCAAGGCACGTAACAATAGAGATGAGATGTAGTTATGATTGGTGTTTTATTGATGGTGAAGATGAAAGTTGACGGACTCATTAGATTGATGGGGTTGATGTGATCTTGATTGATTGATAGATTGGGATTGACTGAGATTGATTTGATGGATTGATTTTGACAATTGGACTAATGATTGGATTAATGATTTGATTGCTGATTCGATTAGAAGTTTGACTTGATTTGATTTGATGATTTGATTAGACGTTTGGCTTGATTTGATTTGAAGTTTTGATTTATTGAATTGGATTTGGTGATTGAATGATTTATTGTTGATTGAATGATTGGAAGAAATGATTTAGTGAATTGATTTGGAATGATTATTTTGATTTTTTTAGGACAGTTTATGATTTTGAAGAGATGAGTTGAGAGATGAGTCGAGTTGGAAATAGAAGGTAGGTGAATTAACTAGAGAGGATTTGGGAGATGAAAATGGTAAGTGATTTTAATTAATTAAGTGGCATGCATGAATAATTAAATAAATAGTAAGTATTTATTTAATTATAGGATGAAAGGTGGGATTAAATAAATAAATAAAGTTTATTTATTTAATAAAGTGAGGGATGGGATTAAATTAAATAAATGTTGGATTTATTTAATTTAATAGAGGAAGATGCTAGTTAGGATGGCGAAAGGGTTATGATGGAAAAAATGCTACAAGATGCCTAAGTGATGTAACATTGTGACAAGCAGACATTTTTGGGTGTCTACATTTTGCCCCTCTTTGAGATGATGTTCAAGATGATGAGATTTGTGTCAAGTAACATCATTTCAAAGAAGCCAAGGTATGGATAGAGGAAAAAGATAGGATGAGGATGGGATGATAGGATGATGATGCCCCCTCGAGAGGATAGGCAGGTTGGAAGAACATGGGTAGGCTCTCGAAATGAACTAGCTTGGTCAAAAAAGATTAGAGGAGGGAACAAATAGAAGAAAAGGAAGATGTGTTATGCTGCAATGAAAGTGAGAAACCATATGTTTGATTTAGCACAAGACGTTATGCACCAGGGTATAAGGACCAAGGTGACGATGTGTCTCATGCCCCAGCATAATACAACCTTGTCTAGATACAAGATATGAATATTAGCTGGGTTGATACAAATGTAAATGCAAGATAAAAATGATAACACACACAAGCAAGCAAGCATACACAAATGATTCAAAAACAAACAAGTATTGCCCATGTCAAGCTGTAAACCGAATGAATAATTGATTGACTGATTGATTGATGACAGATGATAGTATTGTCATTGCGGGGAATGATATATCCCTAGACCAACACAAGGATGATGATGATGATTGATTGATTGATTGGGTTTACAACAAAGATAGGATCAAGACCAAGGATGTGATTGGATAATTTGACAAGTTTGATTGACTTGGTTGGTATGGATGAAGGATGACTTGCATTTGGATTTATTGATGATGAGATAGATTGGAAGAGGTAATGGAAGAATTGATTGATGAAGATTGATTGGAAGAATTGTTTGGAAAGATTGATGAATAGACGGAGATAAATGATAGAAGAAGATGAGAGATGGAAGAAAGAGGTATATCATTTGTGCCTGAATCTGGGCACTTCCTTCGTACTCCAGATTGCCTGCATACCCGTGTCCACGGGATCAAGGCACGTAACGATAGAGATGGGATGTAGTTCTGATTGGTGTTTTATTGGTGATGATGAAGGTGGATTGATTTGATTTTCATTGATTGATTGATTTATATATGATGTTGATGTGATTTTGATTGTTTGAGAGATTAGCTTGATTTGATGATTGAATTTGATTGGTTGATTTTATTGCTTTGGATTTTTTGTTGGATTTTATGATTTTTAGGAGTTTTTTCAGGACATTTTGTGATTTTTTTTTGTAATTTTTGGGAATATTTAATTTTTTTAATATTTTTTCAGGACTTTTTGTGATTTTTTTGGATTTTTTAAGGACAGTTTATGATTTTTTTTTGTATTTGGAATTATTTTAGGACATTTTATGATTTTTTTAGATTTTTTCAGGACGTTTTATGATTTTTTGGATTTTTGCAAGGCTTTTTATGATTTTTTAGATTTTTTGAATGTTTTGGGATGTCAATGGATTTACAACTTGTACATCCTTTATGCGAAATGCCAATGACAAGGGAGAAAACCAAGTCTAGGTAAAAGAAAGGATATAGGATGGATTAGGATGAATGGATAAAAGGATGGGCAGTAAGGGATGGAAAGGAAGACTCATAAACAATGATTGGATAAGAGGATAGGCGACATTGGATGTATGCATAAGAGATCTAGGATGTGATCTCAAAGACTATGTCGCATCAGAATAACATGCCCCATTCTAGATAGTATGCTTGAGATTTTTCATGACAAGGCTGCTGACGATATGCCTCATGCTAGGATTAGGCTTATGACAATGGGACGATGAGAGGATGATAGGATTGATTGGTTTGAAATGGATGGAGTACATCAAGATTTTTTTCCAAGCATGTTTCAACATTTTTGTCCCCAATCTTTATCAAGATCAAAAAGAGGAAGGGTGAATGGACTCAGTAGGGTAGGTGTATAAATGTAATGGATAAGGATGGTAGGAAATGGTATGGTAGGATATGATAGGATAGAAAATGATAGGTAGGATGAGACAAGGTGCCCCCAAGTGTAGGTAACATAGCAGATCAACTTACACATGATGCCTGTTTGCAAGGTTTTCATCATGGTACTTATCCAGGGCACCTGTTTGCTAGGTTTTCATCATGGTACTTATCCAGGGCACCTGTTTGCCAGGTTTTAACCATTGGGCGAAGGGATTTCTCTTTACTCTTTTTTTTTTTGACTTTTTTTGACTGGGATAGGTGGATATGGATGAAAGGGACTCAAGTGTCTAGCTCCATGGAAGGTGATAGTCCCGCTAGAAAGATGTCATCGCATGGACCATGTCAAGTGTGCTCATAGATGTTGGTAGGGGATTTCATGAAAGATAGATTAGGTAGATAGCAGATTATGGAAGGTGTGATAGTGGATCATGATGTGGATTATGGATGGAAGGATAATGGATTATGATGTGGATTATGAACGAATTATGGATGGATGGATGACTTATGCAAAAGCATGGACCATAGGGAAGTGATGAGGAAGATAGGTAGGATAATGGATGAAGGATGGGGAGATGGAGGTATGTAAAAGTGTTGTGGGATGGAAGGGAACCATGACCAACGGTTGCACACACCGTGATAAACGCTGAAGCTTTTGATGGAAAGGTGGTGTAGGAAGCAATGGTGTTGTTCGCTTAGGAGATGGTCGATGGAGTGCTGTAGGGACCCACATATACTTAGTATTTTTTAGGTTTTTACTTTGCTTGTGGGATGGAGGGTTTTGGGATTTTTGGATGGAATGGATGGAAGGAGATGGTTGGGATTCACGAGAGGTGGATGCCTCCTTTGACTTGATGGCCTGTTGCTTAGGTACCCACACCTTTTTCATATTTGCTTTGAGGTAGGTGGTTGTATGCAGCTCTAGAGATGGATTTGAAGTAATTGCTTGTTGCTTGGGAACCCACACCTTTTTCATTTTTTCTTTGAGGTGTGTGGGTGTATGTAGCTTAGGGGATGGATTTTTCTTTGATTCTTTGCATTTGTGCCCTAAGGCATGAGGCTCTTTAAGATTTTTTTCTTTATGGGTAGAGGCATCCAAATTTTTGCTTTGGAATCCCATGGGTATGGTGGAAGTGGGGTTGGTGGAAGCTCCATGTTTAGACAATATGTACATTTGTTGGTCATGATTAGGGTTTTTAGAGGGCTTATGGATGGATGGATAAGGTGTTGGAAGTAGTGGAGGTAGATTCGATGGAGGGATATTAGGAGTTGGAAGAACCGGAGGCAAATTGGATGGTGGGAGGTGGATGGTCACATGCTTTTGACATTTATAGGATGATGGATGTGGAATGGTGACATATGTTCTCGGTGTATGATGGGATTTGTGATAGGAAGTGATAGACTTAGGAGGTATGGAGGAAGTACCAACATCGTTAGATTGTTGTCCTTGGGGTGTGTATCTAAGGCCAAATGAGCACAGACGGACATCGACATGGATAGGCTCTAAAATGCCTTGTTCAAGAAGGCCTAGGCCTTTACCTTGATAGTTCATGTTTTAGAGGATGTGATCGAAAATGGGACTAGGTGTAGGTGGAAGACTAGACACAAATCCTTTATTGGAACACTCATGGATAAAGGTGGATAGACTAATAGGACATGATGGTGGAGTTACGATAGGGTGGATGGTGGATATGAAAGCATCATTAGGGTCTTGCTTTTCATTTTGCTCATTAAGTTCCAAGGTATTGATTTGATCTTCTGTGCTTATGTGGGGGACATGTGTCTCATCCTGACAGGTAGATGTTTGGGGATCATGGGTAGGGCTAGATGGAGGATGGATAGGAGCAATTTGGATATCTTTTTTGTGGATGATCATGGGAGTAGGGATAAATGGAGTGATAACCTCTTTATCATGAGTTGCATAAAGTTTGGCTAAGAGGCTCATCATGGTTTTTATGATCATATATAGAATCTTGATCATAACTGTGAGCATAAAAAAGATTAATTTAGCTATGAAAGGGATAACTTTGCTCATGAATAGGGTTATGATCATAGCTAATATTTTGATCGTATGAAATATATAGGTCATGGATAGTTTGAACTTAGAGGTGCTTTGACCTTGATTCAGATGAAGGCTTGGTGTTTCAACATGCATTGGATTATGCTCTTCACATAGCACTTGGATTACTTGAATAGAAGGGGATGACTCTTGGATAGGCTCTTGGTCAATAACATGAGGGCATGATGGATCTTGATGTGGACTCATGGGAGAAGTCTTTTCAATAAGTTCAATGGTTTGTGGGCCACATGGTGGAGTTGGAGGAATAAGCAAGGTATTAGGAGAATCTGTGATAGGCTCGTGAATGGGACTTTGATGACATGACAATGATTTATTCCTTGCTAATAGCCAATGGATCACATCCTCTGCAAGTGTATGGGTGGATGGATAATAGAGGGGATGGATGATGATAGTGGATGGTGTTATAGGCTTAGAAGTAGGATTTAGATTGGATGGAGGGATGATGAGGCCAGATGGATTAAGATTGGATGGAGGAATGTTAGGGTTGAATGGAGGGATAGGAGGATTGGATGGATTAGATGGTTGGTGTGTCAATAGACTAGGAATGGGATCAATTGATGGTATCAAAATGGGACTAGTAGGCTCATGTGTTGGCATGTGATCGGATGGTGATGGAGGATGTTCATAGGATGCTTGCTCTAGGCTGGTGTCTCCCTCGTCAAAGGTTATTAAGTCTTGCTACAAAGGCAAGCTTAGGGATAATTAATTTATGTACAAAGGGTCACTTAGACTTGAGTCAAAGGTTATTAGGTCTTGTTGCAAAAGTGGACTTGGGTTGACTTGATTTATGTAGAAAGAGCCACTCAGATTTGCATGTTCATGTTGTGGGGGCCATTGATAGTCTTGTGAATGTGTTTGATGAAGAGATGAAATGGTAGGATGTGTAGGTAAAATATCTTGGGGTATGGGTTGTTGTGGATAATGGTAGATATTAGAAGAAGTAGGGTATGGTGATGTGGCATTGTTATGGGAAGGTATAGGATTAGGAGATGTGGAGTTGTTATGGAAAGATGTAGGATAAGGTGATGTTGCATCGATATGAAAAGATGTGAGATAAGGTGATGTGGAAGTGATTTGAAATGCGGATGGATTAGATTGATAAGGAATAAGACAAGGTGATGTGGAATTACATTATGATATATGAATGGATTAGATTGGTGTGAAACGGAAGGAGATGCCACATAGGAGTGAGGTGGAATTGTTTGGTGTTGAATGGATAAGGGATGATGATGTACTTTTTGGGTCTGTAATTGGCAAATGGCTATGAGGTGTTGGGCATGTGCTATGAGATGTTGCATGTGAGGTGATTGGCTTGCTTGAGGTTGAAGTTGTTGAATTATGCGATGGACCCTCTGAATCATTTGTTGGTTTAGAGGTTTTGGTGCTTGATGAAGGATGTGAACGATCTCTTGTGCTATGTCCTCTAAGGTTGGCATGGTGTAACTTTTGACAGATGTTTGATTAGGGTTATGATAAAGACTTTGAATGATTGGGATGATGGGATGATGTGATCAGATGAAGTGTAATGATTGTGAAATGTGTTATGACAAGTAGGTTGAGGATGATGTGGCAATATCAAACACAAGATCTCACATGAACATGCATGCACACCAAACATAATGATCAATGTGTACACCCTAGGCTAGGCAAGGACAGTATCTGTTGGGTTCCCACTTGGTTTTACCCAGCCGTGCCTACTTATGGTTTATAGCCCCAGAAACTTGGGGCATGGGCTCCCCCTTACAGTGCACTCACTTCTCAGGCACACCAAGTTACAGGTCCTCAAGATGCACAAATCTTGAGGTACCTTGCTATCTATGCCATAAGCCGTGAAAATGTGGGATGGCTATCAGAGTTTCCTCTTGTACCAATAGATAGGGGTTTTTGGCTACTACATAGAGGTTTCTAGTTAGGGTTTCTATTTGGGTGGCTATACATGCAATGATTCACTCTATTAAGGAGGCTTCTCATCCTGCAGAGGTTATGCTCTGCAGGCTTTTGGGGGAAACATTCATCGGTACAGCGGAACAACACCTGTCGTTTGTGACTTTCATCACAAATGCATTATTTATATAGCGGCTTGGAATGGTCTGGATTTGACCTATTTCCTCTTGAGTCATACCCCTTCTCATAGTGGGAAGGCAGGCCCTCTAGAGTTGACAATGATTTCTCGTGCACCCCAGATCTGTTGGTTAGGCAGGGGAAGAGGATACTCTCATTGCCAAATCAGGTAACAACCAGACTCAACAAGCAAGCAAAGAAATGAAAAGCAGACACAAAGTAGATGATGTTACTTTTAAGCACCAAACTAAAGTCTACCTAATTTAGTGATAAATGATTGTTCTTTGACTACCCGAACCTGCAGAAGATAGATCAGTAGTTTGTTTTCTCCATTCTTTGACAAGCGATTAGGACAAGCTGCGCAGATAGATTGTTAGATGCCAAAGATATGATCAGATAAAAAATTGCAAATTATGATCTGATATAGCCAAATGGACATCAGAAACAAAAAAATTAGATGATTCTATGCAATTTTAAAAAAAAATCGTTAAATTTACATGTGTTTTGCTCTAGTTATGTGCATTTTAAGTTTGAAAGAAGGCTGAACTTTGACAGAGAAATTATCTGTTGAAATGATGAAATTACCTATTGAAACCTTCACAACTGCAAAGTTTGTCTTCTTACCTTTCTAATGAGTGTTTGTTTCCAAAAATCCACTGTTGTATGCTCCTGTTATGGCAAAAAGAAAAAAAATACCCCCTTTGGCATGTAGATGAAAACCAAGTTGACTTAGTTGACCAATTTGACTTGTTTGACTTTTTTTTTTTATGCCTTTTTGGATGGTTTTGCAAAGTTTCTTTCTTGGTCACATGAGCTATTTGTGTTCGAAGAAAGTTTTGGGTTGGTAGTTTGAGATAAAACCTCAGCCCCTCTTTTTAGAAATTTAAAGTTCAAAACATTAGGACCTAACATTGAGATTTATAATGTTAAACCCTACATATTAGGTGCTGCAAGCTAAAGTCTACTATGTCAATTGCCAAATTATAATGATAAGGTCGACTATAGTGAATGTTTTATTAGGGATTTTTGAGGTCGACCATAGAGTATTCAACGCCGACTCATGCAGTTTAGAATGCTGACTTTGGAGAGCTTACAATGTCGACCAAAGAAGAGATATCTACGGTGGAAAGTTTCAGATGGCGTTGATTGGAGGGAGTCGACAGAGGCATGAGATAAGGTGTTGACAAAGGGTTTTATTACTGCGATTTTAAAATGTTTCTGACTTTGGACTTGAAACTTTAAATTGAGACTCGAACCTAAGTTACCGACGATATATTAAAGAGGAGGCGATGTCATGCTAGGTTGAAGGTTTGAGCACGTATTGCAGGCATCGACCAAAAGGTGACAAGAAAGGACTTACAAGGCCTAGGTCAAAGGTGGTGGGGTCCTCCAACAATGCCGACCAAAAGGTAAACACACCAGCGATTTAAAGGTTTTCTTTCAGCTGAAGGCCGAGCGGAGGGTAAACACAGTAGTGACGACAATCTTTGGAAAGCGACGACAATAGATTTGAAGAATGGCGACATGCTAGTTTTTAATGTTGACTAGAAACCTTTTTGATGCCGACTAAGGTTGTTTGATGATGGATGACATTAGAATCCAGAGACGACAAAAATTTTTTGAGGGATGGTGTAGGGGAAACTCTAAAGTATTGACTATGAAGAATGAGCAGAGATATTAGCTGCGGGTGGTGATCCTGCACATGGATGCTGACTGCACAAGAGGTGATGGCTAAAGAAAACAAAATAGGTAGTGTATTTTGTAAAGACGAGATAAATTTGACATGCACGTCAACAACAGTCGCTTGTTGATTATTCTCGCCTATTTTATTTTATAATGTACTACATATTGATGTGATTTGCAACCAACAAGGAGATAAGGAAGTTGACGTGCTTGGGGTTTTGATTGATAGTCGGTGGATGGGGAGAAGTTTTTAAGGATTGTAAAAACATAAAAATTTTGAGCAACGACCACTAGTTTTTAGGGTTTTTTGAAACTATTGGCCAGTCGATAGGGAAGCCCTTAAAACTGATGTATTTTTCCTACAAACAAAGCTTGTTCCGCAAAACAACATCGAACCTTGATCAAAAGCATGACAAAGAAATATGCAGGTGAGACCCCAATGACAGGCTCCTATTGTACGGACTCGTACAGTACAACTGCCAAAACAAACAAAAAATTAAATTTTTACAAAAATAATTCTGTGACAAAAGATATGCAAATTTATAGTCCCGGACCTTGGAAGCGGCCTTTCGAACACGATGGCGCTATTTGTTTTTGCCCTAGAGATCACCTGCAACAGATTCTTGCAAAAACTTACAAACGAGGGTTAGGTAAAAGCAAAATTTTAAAGCGAAAACCTGCAAAAAAAACTAGTGATTCGGTCCCACCGGACGTGCCATTTTGTGTTGGGTAGAATTTAACCAGATCAAACAAACAAAGAGCAAGATCAAGATTCAACCCAATCTCAAGAAATCAAACCCAAAAATGAAATAAAGACATGCAAACCAAAATGATATCACATGGGTTGAACGATTCCTTGTTGAAAATGTGGGTTGGTCACAATGTGGAGCATGACGGTGATAGCGATTGATGGATGAAAGGATAGATAGATTGATGATGGGTGATGGGGAATAATTTTGGCAGAGTAACATTGCATGCAAGATTCATCCATGCCAAAATGGTTTGGTTGAGGGGTTTAAGTAGACAAATATGAGATAAGGGAGGGATAATGCAAGATTCATCCATGCCAAAATGGCTTGGTTGAGGGGTTTAAATAGACAAATATGAGATAAGGGAGGGATAAACCTTCCAATTTTGCAAGTGATAATTGAATTAGAAAGTTGCTATGCAACTTGGGAGAGAAAAGTGGAAGGTGAGTGATTTGGGAGATGAAATAGAAAGTGGAAGAGATGAGTTGAGAGATGAGTTGAATTGGAAATAGAAGGTAGGTGAATTAACTAGAGAGGATTTGGGAGATAAAAATGGTAAGTGATTTTAATTAATTAAAATAAAATTTTAATTAATTAAGTGGCATGCATGAATAATTAAATAAATAGTAAATATTTATTTAATTATAAGATGAAAGGTGGGATTAAATAAATAAATAAAGTTTATTTATTTAATAAAGTGAGGGATGGGATTAAATTAAATAAATGTTGGATTTATTTAATTTATTAGAGGAAGATGCTAGTTAGGACGGCGAAAGGGTTATGATGGCGAAAATGCTACAAGATGCCTATGTGATGTAATGTTGCGCCAAGTGGACATTTTTGGGTGTCTACAGCCCCATCAAACTGTGGAGCTTCCTTCTTAAAAGACATCCTGGATCGACCTCAAGCTGTTAGGCTTACTTCCGAGGAACCCGCTCTGATACCAATTGTTGAAATGCATCAGACAACTGAGAGGGGGGGGTGAATAGGTTGTTTCTAAAACTTTAATCACTTATCAACACATCAAATCTTTAATTACTGTTATTAATATTTAACCATAAAAACATGAAACAAGAAGCTCAACACAATAACACATTCAACATATGAGACACCAGATTTTTTATGTGGAAAACCCTATAAGGGAAAAACCATGGTGGGTGTTAGCCCATAGATATAAATATGTTATAGAAATACCAAAAACAGAGGCTCACTGCCCAAAATTCTCACTCCAAATGTTAGGGTTCACTGCCAAGGGTTGGTGAACTGATTTGATAGCATCTACTCCATGCCTGGGTGTAGTTCCATTGAAGCACAATATAACTCCTCTGCTCTGCTCTTCTTACACCTTCACACTTATCTCTTCATTTTTGCTCAAGGACATCTTTTTAACAACTACATTACATGTTTTTATACACTTCACCAACCTTGGAATGTACATCAAGGTCAGCATTACATTCTTGAACCATTGGAACAATCTCCAAGGTTGGATTACAAACATACATAGAAATAGGTCTAGACCTAAACAAAATTTGCTAAGGTAAAGATGTATGTGGATCATGTTAAGCCTTAGCTAGGACTCAAGTGCAATCTTCCATGCCATGACACACTTCCACAATCTTTGATGTATCTTCGCAAGTAGTGAAATCAACCAAGTCAGCCAAGACTAGTGTTATCATCAAGTCTTCTAAGAATAGTCTTCATCCACAATCCAAATTTCTATTTGCAGACTAATCCAAAGGTGGAAACACGATCAGGAGACATCCACAAGCACATTGTAATCACTAGGAACAACCGCACAATCTCTAACCACTCTACTAAGAAGATTCTTCAAACCGGAGCACATAGACAACACTGTCAGCTACTGTCATAAAGAAAATATCACTTGCGGGCCACCAAATCATGAACCATTGGAGAAGAAGGCACTTATCATCATTACAAACTTGATTCTAGAACCACAGACTGAAATACTTAAATGCAGAGGAATGCGGAGCATAATACATTCTCCCTATCACCACCAAATATATAGAAAAAATAGTTTTCACTCTGGTGAACATAACTCACTAAAATCTTCATACCGGAGGCTCAAACTTGGAACATAGCATCTTCAGACATGTCTTTAACTAACTTCCCATCCGCAGACAAAGATATTCATTCTACAAGAAATGTGGAGCAATCTACTGGACTGTTCTGCTGTATCAAGGATGCTTATTATCTTCAACACTTAACTCATTACAAGCAAGCATCAAAACAAAAGCACAATTGACACCAATGACAACACTGATATGTTGACATCAATGACAACACCAGTTAGGCACATACTTGCAACATAGACAACATTATTGGCCATTGTATGTATATTTTGGCCTCTTTGGTTGGAATTGTTGTTGTTACCACTATAACTATCCAAGTTATAATTCTTATTGTTAAAGTTGCAACCATTTTTAGTGTTATTATTCTTGATTGGTGAGGCATAAGAAACCCAATTTGTGGTCCCACTTCTATTAATTTTCAAGATCTTTAAAACATAGGGCTTTCCATTAATATTTTTCATAATTTATGCACTAATTTGGCCATAGTGAGCAACCTTTCTTTGGCCATTTGTTGATGGATACCTAGTCTATTCTAGGGGTGATCTTTAAAGATTCCTCTTAGGATTTGTATGGGAGATTTTGGATCTCTTCATGCATGCCTTTGTTTAAGTCATATAAGAAGAGATCACAAAGTTCCCAATTATTCAAGTGGGGACCTATTAATCTTAGTCTAAAGACTTGGTTTCAAGGGGATAATAAGCCACATAGGACCGAGGACATGGAAAGTCTTGAAGGCAATAATGTGGGCCTACAATGAGGGTGATCCCCATAAGACAATATTTGGGATAGGAGGGTTAGCTCCTTATCTATCTAATGGTTAAGCCTAAAGTTTTTTGCATTATGGGGGGTGAAATGGGATAGAAGTTGTTGAAACAAAATAAATAAAAAATAAAGACTCATGCCAAATAGATAGTCTTAACTACTAAAGCATAGATTTACAACTCACAATGCAATAATCAACAAGAGGGATATGCACATAACAAGAAACAATGAATAAACACAAGCCAATAGTCACTTGGATAATTACCTACTTTTTTTTAAGATCGTAGATTATTACAGAGAGAGATGCATATACATTAAAAAAACAAACATAGAGGCTCCCCTACATAGCAAAAAAGTGTAATTGGACTTCATCTATACATCAAGCTCAAAAGCTTAGTTATACAAGAGTGGCCTAATAATTGAGCTACATATTAGGCTCAAAAGCTTGGCTATGAAAATATCTTCCCAAAATCAACCAGGTATCATTAGAGTGTTTGTCTCAAAAGCAAATAGGTGTCATCTATGTTTGAACAAGCATGCAAGCCAATAGTTATAAGCTATACTACCTAGCCCATTATAGTTTTCCCTACCAAGTACATTTTAATTTTAAAAATCATGGAGAGAAGACATCTCAACAAGTTCCACACCTTAATTGCACATGTCGATGGTTGGGACTAGTTGCATGACCTTTTGGTAGCTATTTTGTGAAGTTTTCCACCAAGTACTATACTTTAGCAATGTTGGTATGTGGAACTTGTCATCTAGACACTGTACTTATGGTGACCATGAAGATTCAACATTATATGTTTGAGAAATTTGAATTCTTGTACCTGAATAATCCTACCTCTACTACCCTAGTCTTCTAGAATTTCCTAGAATGATGCAAGGAAGCCATAAAAGCTAAAACTATATTGCCAAGATGTATGGTGAACAATTTCTATGTTGCAATGGTCATGTGTCTCGTGAGTCACTAGATGAGTTCATCCATGGTAGATTTGATGGTCCATGCTATTTTTAGAAGAGTTTGCTAGTTTCTTTTGTGAGAATCCTCGGGATCACACCACATGGCCTCAGTTAAGTTACAATTTAACTTAACCAACAAAAGAAGTGGAGGTTGCCAACAATCATAATAAGAACCTTTTAACTTTATTAAACTACTTGCATTGTCATGCATTACAATGTTGGGGCTTCTTGAAAACCTTTTCTACTTACCTTTGAAAGTCCCATGAGTTGTCAAATGAGATTTGACATGGAATATCAAATGACACGCATTCACCAAGACTTAGTAGTTTATCAAAACTGTAAAATACCAAAAATTAAAGAGAGCAGGGAGGCTCGCAAATGCTCCAAGGTATGAACTTATAGATCAAACATCAAGGAGGGATGAATTTTTCACCTGTAGTGAAGGATTCACTATAGGACCACTAATGGGAAAGTATAGAACTTTCCTCCATCATTCAAGAAATGAGCTACTCTCTCATTATGATCTTTATTAATGTTTAAAAATTCTTTAATCCTAGTTTTAACAAGTTTGTTCATGTCAAAATCCACAACAAACTTGCTAATGAGTTGACAAAATGAGTGGATGGAGCTCTCTGGCAACCACTAATACTAGTTAAGGACAATCCATTCAAGGGTTTTTCAGAAAATATGAGCTACTACTCCATCCCAAGATAAGAGTTCTCTAATAGTGATTTCATACACTTTGATATGGGAATTAGGATCCCCATCTCCTTTAAATCTAGGTAAGTAAAGGAGTGACATTGGTTGTATGATACCTCAAATGACATGATCTAAGGCCCTGTTTAAATAATATAGGTATGTCTTGGAGAAGTGACCATTGATAGAAGTTAGTGATGACCCAAACACTGATCTTATAGGAAAGACTAAGAAAATTTGATAGTTTTCATATCCTAGATTTATCTTTTGAAACCTAAGAGGTGTTTTATAATTTGAATAGCTTGGGTTTACTTGTTGAAACCAAAAAGATGTGTAGTTTAGTGCATAAGTTTGGGGGAATCCACTGGTAGGTATGTGGAAGTGATGTTAAATTATGGTGATGAACCTAATGGTGGTCACTATGGTGGAGGAAAGGGAGGAAAGAATGCCTCATTACTAGTGTTATGTGAATACATGTTATAAAATGGAGATTGTGAAATGGTCCCTTGGTTGGCTTCAAGGGGAGAGATAGCGAATGGGTTAGTACCTGTGTGAGGCCTAGGAGATCCTTGTCTTCCATTACTATATGTAGAGTTTTTTTGTGATTGTGGAGCACTACCTACTCTAAGCATCCTAGTTCTCTCCACAAACATGTTGATCTCAAATCTTCAAGAGTGTCTAGATTATGCATCAGGTTAGGATAACTATTGTTTCAAGGGTTACCATCTTGAGGGTGGTTTTGTTCATTATCTTGAGGTTGGTCAATTTGAAAAGGGTGTGGTATCCTTACTTCTTGTTCAAGTATCGCTTTGGATTGAAGCATCATTTAGGTTGTTGGTGGTTTTAGAGTTATGATCCTATGCTAGATCATGTTCTAATTACTGTTTATTGTTTGATATAAGCATATGTGTCCCTAAAAGGGATGAAGACTACATCTCAAGGATAGATCTCTAACTAAACCATCAAATGAGGGTTTTGTAGAGCTAGAGGATTAAGATCTATGGTAGTGGTTTGAACATTGTGAGCTCTAGCTTGTTGACACATAGGATTTTTGAAATGTGGTCATGTTTTTCTCTTCTTCATGGTATTCATTAGGACCATATGAATTGGACTTGTAGTTCTTTATGATGGAGGCATCTAGGTCCCTAGATACAGGAGGAACCTATCCTTGAATTCTCTCAAATCTTGACATATTTGGGGGTATTGTAATCACTGCAAAGTAAATGGGTAGGGAAGGAGATGGCAAAAGTGAAAGTCTTATCAAAAGATGTGATGTAGTCTGGTGCATGAGATTGGGGAATCCACCAAGTAGGCAAGTGATTTAAAATTATGGTGGTGAACCTAATGGTGGTCCTTATGGTGGAGGTAAGGGTGGAAAGAATGCCTCGTTGCTAATATTGTGTGAATACATGTTATAATATGGAGGTGGTTAAATGGTCCCTTGGTTAGATTTAATGGAAGTGATAGTGAATAGTTTCATAATTGTGAAAGGCCAAGGAGATCCTCCTCACTTATTAATGTGTGTGGATGTTTATTGTAGTTGTGGATCACCACCTACTTTGAGCGTCCTAGTTCTCTCCACCAACATGTTGATGAGATCCTTAGGAGTGGCATAGTTATGTGTCAAGTTGGGATAGCCATAATTTGGAGAGTTACCATCCTAAGGGTGGCTTTGTTCATTATCTTGAGATTGACAAACTTGCAAAGAGTGTGGTATCCTTTCTCCTTATTTAGGTCTCACCTTGGGTTGATGATGTCAGGGAGGCATGGCATCATTTGGGTTGTTGGTGGTTTTGGAATTGTGATCATGAGCTATATAACATTCTAGTTACTTTTTTTGTTGTTTAATATAAGCATATTTATCCCTAAACGGGATGAAGACTACATCCCAAGGACAAATGAGGGTTTTACAAAGCTATAGGATTAGAAGCTATGATAATGGTTTGAACCTTGTGAGCTCTAGCTTGTTGTCATGTAGGATTTTTTAAATATGGTCATGTTTTAATTTTCTTCATGGTCTTCATTAGGACCATCTAGATCAAACTCGTACTTATTTATGATGGAGGCATCTAGGTCCTTAGAAAGTAGGAAATCACCCTTGGGTTCTCTCAAATCCTAACATATTTCAAAGTATTGTAAGAACCACAAAATAAATTGGTAGAGAAGGAGATGAGGAAGGGTGAGGTAGAAGGAAGAAAAGTGAAAGACTTATAAAAAAAATTGTTCCCTTCAAGTTGGATTCACTAAATATGTTGGGTACATGTGCTTGTTCACATCAATCAAATGGAAATGATGACTTATTGTTATAGACATAGTAAGAGATGGTTTACTAGGTTGCCTTATTCTTGGAGACCAAAAGACAAATATAAGTGGAAGAGGCTCTCTAATAAAAGGTTGAGGGGTCATGGGAACGTGTTTAAATGTGATGTTTGTGAATGTGCAATGAGTTTTTAATATGTGAATGTTTGGTGCAGAGTTTCCAAATGACCATTTTCTAATTGGATATTTTCTAAAAGAGTTGTCTATTCAAGAATAAGAGTGGGAGGAGTAGTTGGGGCCTCTCCCAATAATCCTAAGATTTCTAAAACTAATTTTATCCTCAATCCATGACACATGTACGATAAAATAAAAATAGTCTTTGATGTTATATGAAAACTAGTTAATCTATTAGAATTTGTTTAAATTTTGAATGATTGGTTTGATATTTGTTTGCTTAGAGTTGGATTGTTGGATGAGTACTTTTTTATTCAAATTATTTATGTTTTTTATGATTTTGAGTATAATAAATAAATCTAAATTAATTAACTAATGGAATTAAGTGAAATGTTTTATTTTTGGTCTTTTACAATTAAATAAATGAACTATTTTAATATTTAAAACTAATTTAATTTATAATAGTTAATTAATTAATTCAATTGAGTAAATTGGATTTCCCTCTTACATGAATGTAATTAACTAAATAATAATTATCAATTAATTGGTTAACTAAAAATATTAACTAAATAAATATACATTAATTGGTTCAGGTTTCAATTACTTAATCTAACAAACGTTTTTATTTTTATTTTTAAGAAACAAAATAAAGCAACTAACTAACTAATTGAGTAATAAAGATAACCATTTAAATAATTATGCTAAATTAAACAGATCTCTAATCAATTTAATGTAATTAATTAATCAATTAAAATTAATTAGCATTATATAGCTAACAAAAGTACAAAGGTAAAAGTTTTTTTTGAAAAGAAGCAACACAAAAGATTTTTCCCTTTCTAAACAAATTTATGAGTTTCTTTTTGAAAGAAAGTAATTAAATAAGCAATTTTCTCTAGACAAATATTTTTAAGAAAATAAAGGATTAACAACGATTTGCTTCTTTCCCTTAAAACAAAAGATTTAAAATGAAAAATTTAAAGCTTTATCTAGTAATTATGGAAGATTGTTATTGGTGTTTGTTAGAGAACTTAGATCCAATAAAACTATCTTTTAAACCTACTTATGGTGAAATTTTGGTGAATGCTTATGGTAAAGTCCAATAAAACTATCTTTTAAACCTACCTATTGCATGATGATATGTTTAAAGGGACATCTGTTGCATGACAACCTAAATCATGCTTAGTTGAGATAAGTGAAAAAATTGTGATCTCATGATTAAGATGGGATTAGAGTCTGGGAAGACTCGTTTGTTTAGATTATGCTTGAGTATGATCTCTTAGTCCCTATGGATTTTTAAAAAATCTAGGTGAAGTGTAATTTTACTCACTTGATTATGACTATAATTAGTCACTTAAATGTTTGAGGAATCCATAAATAGTAATGGTATTAAGAGAGATCTTTGGTTGGGAGTAAGCTTGTTGAATGGTGTGAAAATCATAACTGACTGGTAGTGAATAATGGATGATGGAAATTCTAGTATGAGTTTAGAGGAAAATCTCTAACAATTTGACCACATGAATGAAATATGTGGAAATTCTTGAATATTTTGTATTTAGTAGTGGTTGGATGTCAACATAGTCCACCAACTAAGATTTTTTTTGTTGGTCATAATATCATGCCGACTAATGTACCAACTATAGTGGAGGTTTTTGATATTGTGTTTAGACACAAGGACCATGACGTTAAGAACATAAAGGTACATTTCTAAAGTTACATCATCATTGTCAAAGTTTCCAAGTATCATAGGTATGATAAACTTGGTTATGAATGAGTTATAGTAACCATTAACCTTATATTTAATAATGAAATTAATTAAGTCATTATTGTGAATCATTTAGTATGAGTTGATTTACTTTGGATTAGGATGCCATTCCTTTTGGTTGTTTTGCCAAATGTGGGCAATTAGCAATGTGAGAACTATCAAATATGGTAAAGTAGGTTTACCTTTACATTTGGTCAGTGCATAATTATATACTAATGTTGTGTACTTAAAGTAGATTATTGTCTAATAATACTTATGTGAGGTTGAATTGAATTTGGTGTTTTCCTATAACCATTAAATATAATAAATGGTTATACATGATATACATGGCCAATATGAGATGTTTGTTTGTCATCAGAAATGGCAGTGAACTAGGGTGAATGTTTTACCTGGTTGGTATGGATAAGGATTGGGAAAAGAATAGTATGTATTGTGAAATTGTTCATATATGTTCTAGAGTCACTGTAAGCACAAAAATCACGCACAACCTCCAAGAGGATCCCTATGATGATTCAAATCCTTGTCATGTACATGTAGGCATGAAATAAAGTCCTTTAAGCAGCGAGCCTCTTGATGACGTGTCCTCCTTTCTTGTCCTGTGTTGTTTCTTCCTTGTCGATTTCCCTCTCCCCGTTTGCGACGCTTTTTGACACTTGTCGACTTGCATTTTCTGAGCTTTCGACCTTTCTCATAAGCCTTGTGAGTGTCTTATAGGTGAGTTTTCACCTTTCCCCTGTGTTTTTCATCTAGTGCACCTCCTAGAAGCCTTCTAGAGGTCTCCTTATCCATCTCCCACTTTCGATTTTCAATTTCATCGAACCAATCCAAATCTCCTCCTATTATTTCTAGATCTCCCCCAGGAGATCCTATTGATGCAAGTGGAGATTTGAATTCTTCCACATGACTGACTTGTTTCTTAATGCAGAACTCCTCCTTTTCTTCTCTTCTTGCATCTCCCAGCCTATTTTTCTGCATCTGACCCTATCCAGCCCGGATCTCCCCCGGGAAACCTAGGGTCACCCCCCCAGGCGACCCAGGGGCGACCTTGCCATTTTTGCAGCCGTGGAAAAACTTGACTTTCTCACTCGTTTTTGCTCTGTTTTCACCCATTTTTCTTCTAGTTTGCATGGTTTTTGATCCCTAATATAGAGTTAACTATTTCATGCACCCACACATGCATAATTAGCTCTATTTGATCTCAAATTAACTCTTCAATCAATCTCATGCATTCCCTCACCTCCATTTTCTCTCCAGTGATAAGTTATCTTTGTTTCATCACTCTCTAATTAGTTGAGTTCACTAGGTAATCAACCTTGTTAACTCCCCAATCATCTTTGTTAGCTCATCAATCAAATGAGTTAACTTTTCAATCAATCCCTTCTTCTAAACCTATAAATACACCCCTCCCTCAAGTACAAAGGGAGGCAAATTCATTGTGCACACAACTCTTGCCAATTTTTCTCTCCAACTTAGCATTCAAATGCTCTTATAGGACGAAGGTGCCTTTTGCTTTATTTGTTCAACCAAGTAGCGTCACGCTGCTTCATTCTATGCCATTGTGCTCAATCCAAGCTCTCATTGAGCTCATACAAGATTCATCAAAGCTTCTTTTTGCTTCTCCGTGTCATTTTTGTTGTCAAGAGGATCACCTGCTGCCACAAAAGGATTCAAGGTTGCCAATTACAAGGATTGCTGAGTGTAGTGGAGTCAACAAATCTTCATTTCTCTCAGGTTCATTGTTTTTGTTCAATTAAAAGTAATTAGAGAATCAAATTTTCTCTTGGGAATAGTAAAACATTGCTTTTTTCTTGATAATCAGATATTGCATGTTAGATTAGTGGTGCAAGGCACCTTGTAAACTTCATGCCTCCATGAGGCAATTTTGTAAATTTTGAGCTATTGGTTGTATTTTGTTTGTAATGAGGTCATATTTGGACTATATCTATTGCATTTGAGTCATTTGAATAGGTTTCTAGGTAAAGTGTGGGCCAAGTTGTCAAATATTGTAAAACCTTACAAATATTGTCAAAATTGCAAAAGTGCAAGAAATGGAATATGAAGTCACTTTGTAAAGGGAAGATTTTTTGACATTAGAAACTCAAGGGGCAGTTAAGATAACTGTTGTAACATGTTTAAATAGCCTTGTGAAGGCAAGAAAGAGTGGAGAAAGTTGTATCTTGAAGAATTTTTGAATAAAGACTCTGTTTTCCTGCAAATTTCAACATTTTACCTGTTTTTGCAAGCATTGTACAACCTGTACAGCATCACCAGGCCATAATCTTTATTGTTTTTTGATAGAATATGGTATTAGCTCTCAAATAAACTTAATTTGAGGAAATTTCATTGAGATTTAAGCTTGTTTGAGTCATTTTCTATAAACTGTCCTGAAACCCTCATTTTAAGGGTTTGAGAGTCTAAAAAGGGAATAAACAACCATTCTACCGATGGAGACCTTTGTAAATCAGTGGAATGGGTTAGTTTGGGTTGTTTTCAATTTGATTTTGTTTTCAAGTGCAGGGGAAGGCAAGTTGCATAAGTTTGTTGCTGCCCTAGTGGATTTTTCATGATTTTTGAGTATGAATGCATGCCTAGAAGTTAGGGTTCGAAGAAAAGACTTTGGAACAAAGTGGGAAATGGTTTACTAAGCATGTAAAGACCATATTTGATGTGTCTTGGCCTTTGGTGAGGAGTTTGGAGGTCATAAGTACATAGATCCAATAAGCCCTCATGCAAACTAGTTGAATTAGGCCTAATTGTAGCAAGAACAGTCATTTTTTGGGACACTCCGTACAAAGTGATCCCACCCCATTTCTTCGTATGTTGAAGAGAGCCATAAAGGGTATCTAAAAAGGTGATTTTTTTCTGGGTTTGAGGTCTCACCTAAAAGTTATGCTTGAAAAACCTAGTTTGTTGTCCTAATTAGGCCTTTAGGACAGCGGGACAGTCAAATTTTGGAGGTTACTTTTCAAAACAACCCTAGTTACCTATTGAATATGTTAAAGGAAAGCCAAAAGGGTATTTATAATGCCAATTCTTTTGTGGGTTTGAAGAGTATTTTGAAAGTTATGCTCTGTTTTCTCTATTTGGAGTGCTACAAGCTAATAGGCCTCTTAGGTATGAACGATGGGATAATGAAGGAACTAGGGTTCTAAGGAAGTTTGGTTGGCTTAATCTAGTCAATATTATGATGCCTAAGGTGTATCAGAGGTTCATTGAAAGTTTGGTGTCTTGAAACCTCCATTTGGTGTATTTGTAGCCTTTGAAACCATGTTTCATGGAAGTGAATTTGTGAGTGTTTAGGTGATCTATCAAAATTATTGCTTTGTAACTTTTAAAACCTTTTGAATCCCACCATGCTCTACATCAATTGGTATCAGAGTTGGTTGATCTGGAGGATTATGAAGTGTGTTGGTTGCAGGTGCTTGTGGTCCATCTTAAAGCTGCAAGAGAGAAAGAGTTATGAGAAGGTGTTTTTTCTACAGACATAGAAGAGGTCTGTGATCACTGTCCTCCAACAGAGATGAAGCTGGGGAGAAGGTTCAAGAGTTCCTCCACTGAGAGAGAGAGAGGGGGTAGATGGAAGCATCTTCCAAGATCTTTGTTGGGTAGATGGATAGTATGTTGTGAGAGATTGTGCGATGAAGTAGTGAGAGAGATGGGTATATGTATGAGGAAGAGCACATGAAGGATGCAACCATAGAGATGCTGAAATAGAAGGTATGAAACATAATTTGATTTTGGAGGGAAATTATATTGAGTTGGTGTTCAATTTTGCTTCTTTGAAGGTCAAGGATGAATTGATTTTGGAAATGCAAGAATGGATTGAGAAACATGTTGGTAGGATGGTAGGAGAAGGTTGAATGATAGGTAAAAAGGCAGGTTCAACACCATTTTCAGAAGAAGAACAGGTCAGGAATCAATCATCAATTGAAAGACAGCATTCAACAATGAGGAACCGGTTAAAGACAAAGGGAAAATGTAGATTTTCAGTTGTTGGTGAGTGCAAAGACTACTTGGAGGATTGAAGAATGATATTGACAAGCTTGAATCTATTGTGCAGCACTATCCTCAAGAGGACTTGAGGCAAAATTTTGCCCGAAGTATGGTGCAGGGCACCTTGTAAACTTTATGCCTCCATGAGGCAATTTTGTAAATTTTGAGCTGTTGGTTGTATTTTGTTTGTAATGAGGTCATATTTGGACCATATCTATTGCATTTGAGTCATTTGAATAGGTTTATAGGTAAAGTGTGGGGTCAAGTTGTCAAATATTGTAAAACCTTGCAAATATTGTCAAAATTGTAAAAGTGTAAGAAATGGAATATGAAGTCACTTTGTAAAGGGAAGGTTTTTGGACGTTAGAAACTCAAGGAGCAGTTAAGATAACTATTGTAACATGTTTAAAGAGCCTTGTGAAGGTGAGAAAGAGTGGAGAAAGTTGTATCTTGAAGAATTTTTGAATAAAGACTCTGTTTTCCTGCATATTTCAACATTTTCCCTGTTTTTGCAAGCATTGTATGGCCTGTACAACATCACCAAACCATAATATTTATTGGTTTTTGATAGAATAGGGTATTAGCTCTTAAATAAACTTAATTTGAGGAAATTTCATTGAGATTTAAGCTTGTTTTAGTCATTTTTCGATAAACTGTCCTGAAACCCTCATTTTAAGGGTTTGAGAGTCTAAAAAGGGAATAAACAACCATTCCACCGATGGAAACCTTTGTAAATCGGTGGAATGGGTTAGTTTGGGTTGTTTTCAATTTGATTGTGTTTTTAGGTGCAGGGGAAGGCAAGTTGCATAAGTTTGTTGCTGACCTAGTGGATTTTTCATGATTTTTGAGCATGAATGCATGGCTAGAAGTTAGGGTTTGAAGAAAAGACTTTGGAACAGAGTGGGAAATGGTTTAATAAGAATGTACAAACCATATTTGATGTTTCTTGGCCTTTGGTGAGGAGTTTGGAGGTCAGAAGTACAGAGATCCAATAAGCCCTCATGCAAACTAGCTGAATTAGGCCTAATTGCAACAAGAACAGTCATTTTTTGGGACAGTCCGTACAAAGTGACCCCACCCCATTTCTTAGTATGTTGAAGAGAGCCATAAAGGGTATCTAAAAAGGTGATTTGTTTCTAGGTTTGAGGTCTTACCTAAAAGTTATGCTTGAAAAACCTAGTTTGTTGTCCTAATTAGGCCTTTAGGACAACGAGACCGTCAAATTTTGGAGGTTACTTTTCAAAACAACCCTAGTCACCTGTTGGATATGTTAAAGAAAAACTAAAAGGGTATTTATAATGCCAATTATTTTGTGGGTTTGAAGGGTATTCTGAAAGTTATGCTCTATTTTCTCTATTTGGAGTGCTACAAGCTAATAGGCCTCTTGGGTATGAACGATGGGGTAATGAAGGAACTAGGGTTCTAAGGGAGTTTGGTTGGCTTAATCTAGTTAATATTATGATGCCTAAGGTGTATCAGAGGTTCATTGAAAGTTTGGTGTCTTGAAACCTCCATTTGGTGTATTTGTAGCCTTTGAAACCATGTTTCATGGAAGTGAATTTGTGAGTGTTTAGGTGATCTATCAAAATCAGTGCTTTGTACCTTTTAAAACTTTTTGAAGCCCACCATGCTCTGCATCAATTAGTTGCTTTCGAATTCTTGGATCTAAATTGTTAGAAGAAGCATTTTCCCTTTTCTTTAGATAGATTACTTCAAAATCATCGAAAACACAAAAAACATAGGTTAACTTTGCATTAGAAAAGTCATATAGAATTGCATACATATTTCCTTTTTGTAGATTAAAAGCACTTTCATTTTCAAAATACTAAAAAATACCAAAAAGACATTTTGCATATCATTTAGCTTGCATGCATATAGAAACACTAGAATAGGCAAAATTTCAAACCCTCAATTCCATCACGAGGTAACCACGGTTAAACGATCCAATCAAACCTTCGATCCTATCATGAGGTAAAAACAAGTCAAAACAAAGTCAAACCCTACGTCAACAAAACCCTAGGTCAAAACCTTAGATCTAGTTAAGGTTAGTAATCATACAACTGCCTCCATCCTGATTCACGAATGTGCTTAGGAGTGAGAGGAGAGTGGGTGAGGGCTATCCGTGACGAGATCCAAGAGATCCATCCAAGACCACAACGAGAAACATTTGTTCTACCACAAGGAGACCATTTGTCCTCTTGGTGTTAGAAGAAATTAGACAATGCCAGATACAACAAGAACTCTTACAACATTTACAAAGATAAGAGGACATCGACAAGAACAATCACTTACCCACACAGAGGTGGAATCTTAGAAATCCAAACAGAAGAAGAGAAACTAGTGACCCTTCAGGTCATAGGGTTATCTCAACTACAAAAACAATCAAACGAAACATACAACTAAGCACACAACAATAAAGGCCGCAGTACTTGTCAACGCGGAAGTACTTGTTGACCCCTCTCCGCAAACTCCAGCTCTCCAACTAGCCAGACCCTCGTCATGTCTCACCTCCTCTCGACTGGCTAATTCCACGCAAGTGAGAGTGACATGGCGGATCACCTCGTGGCAAGGAGAGAAAGGCTCCGTGTGCGTGCCAAAATCCGACCCGACAACCCCAGGCAACCGGAGTCACGATTTTGAGCGTATAGTCACATATGAGGTAGGTATGTATGACAAGTGAATATTTTTCTTCCTATTTGTTACCTTCTGTGAAGGATTGAATTCACCTTTAATGTTGAAGATGGGAGAATTTTCCTGATCACTTCTAGTAAACCTTTTGAGATTATTAATAAATGTTTAGATATACTTAATTGGAATGAATTTAACTCATTTATATTTGAATGCTTGGCATTTGTTTGATGTTTCATTTTATGTAATTATAGGCATTGGAAAATGACTTCTCTGAGAGGGGAAGGATGTCACATACCTGCTAATATGCCTAGTTAAAATACATTATATGAATTTAATTTGTAGTTAGCAAACAATCAAGGAAAAGATAATATTATTATGTTTTGATTATCAATTCAACTTGTTAATAGTTATGATTACAAGTAATGTTTAAACATTTGTGAATTATGTGGATATCGAATTATGACATCTTTAATTGTTATTTTTAAATGTTAGATTTAAATTATGAATTTGATAATGACTAACTATTATTTTTGGTGTTCATGAGTGCAACAAGAAATAATCAACAATCTCGCAAAGCAAAAAGAGAGTATCATTAGGGAGAAGGTGTCACATCCCGTTTGCTTTGCTAGTTAATAGTTAATTAATAGACTGTTTAGAAGAGATAATTGACTATGAAAATTGTCTTTTGAATTTCAATTTAAATGATTTCTAATAGTGTTACTCATTACAAGTTTATGTTATATATCAACTTTATGATGGTTAGTCATGTGTTTTATTTCCGCAATAGTGATAGAAATACTAACACCCTCTCTTAAGTAATAGAGAGCATCATCAAGTAAGGAGGATTTAGATGTTTAAAGGCAACATAACATGAAGGACATTGTCATACTCACCTAGGTGCACTAACTTAGGATGCATTGTTTGCATCTTTGTTTATGCGTGTCTCTGTGCCTATACTTGTGCGCATGCATGACAAACGTTGTATCGGATTTTGATTGGCCTTGTTTAATAAATTGAAGTTTTGGAATTCTTTTGTTGCGAAGGACTGGGTAGAAAGGTTTAGGGGTGTGGGTTACTGGCATGTGATGGATCCCTTTATACAGTGTTTTAGCTGTGAAGTCTTACATTAATTCTAATCCAATCAATGTGAATGTGTATTACGAGTAATGCAAATTCCTTACCCTTGAGTTGCGTGAAATTTTTCTTGTTTTTAAGGACAAAATGCATGAGAAACAATTTATGGATTTACGCCTATCAATTACTTTTATTTGAAAATTTCTAGAAGTACTCCTACAAAAGTGCGCGATATTCTACAGTCATTGCTTTTAGTGCGATGCCACCCCTAGAGGCTTTTAGTCAAGCTATGCACGTGCCTTGTCATGGAAATCTCTTTTTTCTTTCATGTCAAGCAAGGCATTGGAACACATGAAGGGAAATGATGGCGTTGGAGGACGGATTATGGGAGGCATTGGTAAAATTTATAAAAAAAAATTATAATGGGCCTTGGCACAACCAGAGAGAATGCTGGGGTAAAATAATGGAATTTAGCTTTCTCCGAAAGAGGTGCCTTAAACATCAATTTTGGTTAATAAAAATAAAACAAATAATTATCATTTTATAGTATGGATGAGGTGTAAATTTGTTATTGATTGTTTGACCATTGAAGTGGATGATGTTTAAGTAGAGCATATTTCAAGTGGTAAAGCTTAACCGGCCGATGAGTTGTAAAATGACCCGCTGGTCGAAGTCGTGCCGACGCAAGTGTTTTGGACAAATTGATCATTAAACAGGTGAATTAAGCAGGTCGATTGAAATGCAGTGAAGAGGTCGAGTGAGAGGTCGACAGAAAACAGAGTTGAAAAAACCGTAAACACTCAGCACAACAATGTGCCAGCTGTTTACGGTGGGTGATTTCAAGTGGGGGGGGGGCAAGAAAAAAAAAAAGCTGCAGGGGAGTGCGAACAGAAAGCAAAAGAGTCACGAAAGAGGTATTTGCATCAGTTCTTTGTTTTCCCAGCACAAAAAGAAGGAAAACTAATAGTCTGATTGCTGCAATTTCATTAATTACTATTTATTTCAGTGCAATGAGATTGTGTTTTTACAAATCCTCGAGATGGCAGTGTTTGAGGTATTCTATCAAACAGTTGTGTCTTTTCTATGGTTCCACTTTTGCATACATGTCACCAGCGTAGTTATAACTACAATACATGATAAAAATTATCTTTCTTTACGCTTGATGGGTATCCATACCCTGTTCCAAAGCTCCCATTTTAGCAGAGGCAGGGGAAGCACTGGCAAAGGTTGTGGTATTTGAATTTACATCTGCTAGTCACATTTGCTTGAAAGTTTCTAAAGCCTTTTAACAAAACCATTTTGTGACTATTCAGTGGTCATTGCATTCCATGAGACCACGTCTTTTAGGCATTTTTGTGAAACAGTTGACGTGCCTGCTTGGTTGCCAGGGCACTTGCAACTCCAACATCTGACCAAAATTCCCCTTCTGTTATGCTTTGATGGATGTCCTTTCATTATTAATGGAGATCCAACACTGTGCACATTATTATAGTGCTGCCTATTTTTATTTTTAGATTCCTTCATTTAGCATCACCCATAATTTCCACCAGAAATTTGTTCCTGTTTAAAATGATGGAAATGGTCCATAACTCTCACAACAATTTCTCTTACAACAATCTTGAAGATAAGTTTCATTGTAGTATGGCAATCCAACATGTACTTGAAGGTTCTTAACAACTCTAATACTTGTTCTATGGGGCATGCTTAACAAACCAAAAGCTGTCGCCAACTTTTACTATGCATGTAGAGGAATAATTTTTTTTTTTTCATCTTCCACAACATTAAGTAGAAGTCTTGAAACCAAAAAAAATTACCCAAATGCCTTCATCTTCTAAGCCAATTTATTCCACTTGTCCATAGAATTGAAATTCTCACTTTTTTGGGGGGGTTAAATTTCGAAAGTGTTCTAATTGCGAACCTTAATCTGCTCACAATATGGCATTTTTAAATGCAAAAGTTTGATTTTTACTTTATAATTATTTTCATACAAAGTTATGCCTCAAAAGAGTTCATATCTTTTGATTTTGAGTTTGCAAACCTAGGATTGAAAGAACGAGATATTTTCAACCCTTATTAACTTTGTAACTTACTTCTTGGGAATAAGAAAAGATCATGATGATTGTTAGATAATTACTTAATGCTGAGAGTAAGGTATCTTAAGCATTATAATCCAATGGCTAATAAGTCATTTGGATATTTCAACTAGGTTGAATTCTCCAGTTATCCTTTAAACCTAAGACTACTATAAAGGTGATTGAATCTTTTGGAATTCCTAGGAAATTATCCTAAGGGAATATAAATTTTCTAATTGTATGGTAAACATACCCCAGTAGGACAATTTAGAGGATTATGAATATTAGGTCCTAGAAAGATGTTATGTTGTTTAAAATTAAATGATGGAAATCAAGTGGACCTCTGTGAAATTGCCTTTCTCTTCCTAAATAGAAAGGGATTGCGCTTATATGTGTATTAAAATTTATTGTTATTCGGAATATAATTCTAGCTTGTAAGAAAGTCTAGAAATTGATATGTGGTTGAATGTCTAGATATCTTGGAAAATGATTAGGAATTATTAGTATGTGTTTATGATTGTGTTATTGATTAGCCTCTAAAGTATAGAGATTCTTACTTGAGGTAGTATATGGTTGAGAACTATACTTAAAGGGGTTGTGGAAAAATTAGATAAGGACTTTGCCTCTTGGATGTTTTTCCATCTTGTTAAACTTTAAGATATTTGTATGAGTTGATAGGATATTATTGCTTGGATTCTTTAGTCATGACTACTCTGATAAGACTTTTGTTTTTCGAGTCTCCTAACCTAAACATCGACATCTTAATAAAAAAATATATATTACAGATGCAATGGATGGTAGTGCTTGCCATTTACATCTAGATTAATTGGTGAGTAACTATGAGTAAACTAAGTGATAATTTAGTCCATTCTATGTTTTGATGACATAGTAAGTTCTTGTCCTTAGATCCACGTAAAATTAAGTGGATTCGTCTCAATCTGCATATTTATGATTTGTGCTTTTAATATGGTTTGTTCAATATACTGTGATCCTTGGGAAGGGAATTATTGAAACTATAACCAAGAGATAGTGTAATGTCGGATGAAGGCATTTGTTGCTCACTTGCCTAGTGTCAGAGGCAGTTGAATCTTGATGTTTATATGTATCTTGTTTTAGATTACTTACTAGGAATGTCAAGGACTCATTATAGTATTATTAGGACATTAATCTATTGCTTGGTAGATGATGCCTAGTCTACTTGAAGCACTTGTTGTCTGTTGGGTTACATGTGCTTATCATGTCAAATTGTTTGAATCATATAAGCACTAGGTGTCAGTAATTCATGGGGTGTGCAGATTCCTTCATGCATGTCACCACAGATTGCTAGATGCTTGTGATGGGTCGGGCTTCCCTAGTGGGGTAGCATGGGGAAGCTAAATGCCTCTCTCTCTCTCTCTCTCTCTCTCTCTCTCTCTCTCTCTCTCTAGATTTGTGTTCAGTTTCAGGATGTGTGAACCTAAAGCAGTAAAGGTAAATGTAATATTTGTTGATTATGGTTTTAATCATTGTTTGGTTATATTTTATTTGAGATAGTTTTATGTAATTAAAAAAATTCACTACCTTTTCTCTTAAATTATTGGATTATTAGTATTTTATTGTTTTATTTTGGTCGTATGTTACAGAAGGTTTCTAGCAGTTTGAAGGTGACATGACATGATGAAATCTAAACACACACACACTCCTAGAAGTCATTTAGTTAGGTTGCATATGTGTGTGAGTGTGATTATTGAAGGAAACCATTTTATATGTGTTTCATAGATTATAAATATTTGCTTAATTGTTGATTTTTATGAGTAGAAAAATGTGTGTGTGTGTATTCTATATTTTATTTATTTTAATAATAAAAGAAAAATTTAAAATAATTAAATGAGATTTTAAAAAAAGAGATAGGAAATCTTGAGAAATCTATCGACTATGAGTAGGGATAAGAATAGTTTTGCTTTATTATTTACGATTAAATTTATAAATTTAAGTAAATAAAAAGATAAAAGTATAATTGAGTTTTTGTGTTTTATTTTTACTTTAGTGAGGGGATAAGGATTATATATAGTTATGTATATATAATTTTCAAGAGGAGGGAGGTTATTACGTTAAGTTTTTTTTCATATTAATATGCAACCATGCCTTTTTACACACGTCTCATTCAAATTTTGGAGAAGAAAGGAATCTTTATGGCAGGTTAAACAATATGAGGAATAAAAGATCTTTTATTTTTTGAAGAGAAAGCTACAAGAAGGAGGATACAAAGCTAAGTGTTACAGTTAAAATTAAAGGTCAAGTTGACAAAGAGTGTCCTTGAATGGTGCACAAAGAAGACTACATTGTCACTGAAATATAAAAGGTATGCATATTGATGCCTTCTCAACATTGTAATAATGATATTGTTGTTGTGATCATTGTGTTTCTCCTTCGTATGTATGCACACCTCATTACCACTGTATTCATTGTTTTATGACTCTCTGAGGTCATGTTGCTCTTAGCATGATTTTATAACCATGAGAGAGTCAAAGGATTTCTATAACAAGTTTAGGTTTCCTTGTGTAATCCAAGTCATAATGTAGTATTGTGTAAAATTTTCTAATGGCCTATTGTGTGGCGTGGTTAACTAATCCACTTAGTATTCATCTCAAAGCCTTTTGGCATTGCATTGTCCTATTTACAAAGTGGGGATTGCTACGTCTAAAGGGCATAAAAGCATTGTAAAACCTTATTTATGTCTATTTAATAATCATAGTCAAGTCACATTTGTTTGAGTAATTTTATCAAATCGTTGCATGCCCTAAATGGAAATAATCACTCTGTTAAAGATTGAACATCTAGGATTCTATTGCTTTCTACGAGGCGTTGCCCTTGTTTTCATCTAAATTGTGGGCATTTTGGCCAGACTAAATCGTTGAGGATTTATTTATATTAAAATACATGTCTAGATACTACCATCTTACCCATGTTATGGTTTATTCTCTAGAACTCTTTTAGAATAAATGTTGGATTAAAAATATAATGGATTTGTCTAAAAGTTAGCAAAATTATTATTCTCTATCTATTGATTTCCATACTGTGCGTAATTTTCCTCTATCCTTTATCCTCGATGGATGTCCATACCTCATTTTTTATGTAGAAAGGGCACGACAAATGTTGTGTAATTTATATTTAAACTCGCTAATCATATTTGCTTAAAAGTTTACCTTTTCAACAACTCCATTTTGAGAATATTCTGCAATCGTTGCAATTTCTTGAGTCGACATCTCAAATCATATACTGAAATATGTCATTAATTGCAATTTCTTGAGTCGACATCTCAAATCATATACTAAAATATGTCATTAATTGCAATTTCTTGAGTCGACATCTCAAATCATATACTGAAATATGTCATTAATTGCAATTTCTTGAGTCGACATCTCAAATCATATACTAAAATATGTCATTAACATCCTAGATATAGCCATTCATAAAATGGTGTTGGTGATTATTCAGTCTGAATATATGAAGCTTTCCATAAGATCTGACCTCCCTAATGGCAATATTTAATGATAAAGTATTTTTAACAATTGATTCGGATATTGAAGATATCTAGTGGGCAATACTTAAATTGTTAGAAGTTAGATATGTTATATGTGGAAGCAAATGTAAATCAAGAATTCAAAAATAGGAATACATTTAGAGATGGGCATATTAAAGATACATGACCATAATAGAAATGGTATTAATATAGACACTTTGGACATGGCATCCTCATGAAGAGTTGATTGGCTAACTATCTTTCAATTTATTTGTCTATCTCTTTCTAACTATCCACCTTTGTACAAGTGATCAAACTTTGACAGAAGGAAAAGAACTATCATGGAAGATGAAAAAACAAGTGCTCTTCACAAGTGATTCTCACCTTCTATCGGTTATGTCTAAGCCATGGAAAAATACCCCAATAAAGGATAGGAACATAGATAATAATGGCATTGGTACTACTATGCATAGAGAGTTAAGCTCTGTAGTTTGGACCATAGGTGACTAGAACATTTCACAATGAAATGTTTGAGATTAGAATCATAGATTTCTTAAAAAAATGCTCAAGAGACTATATAATATAAAATCTCTAATCAGACAAGTTACTTGTTGGCATGGCAGGATCAAAATGCATTACCTTGTTCTCTGATTGAATAATCAATTTGATTGAAGGTAATTTTGTAAGACAAACACTTTCAAGCTATAATTTCATCATTGGGCACCATATCCATAAGTGAGTCAACCTCTATCATATATTAAAAGATATCATCCAAAGAGCAAACATAGTCATCAAATCTAATACATTATTCTCATCACGAGCTCTACTATTTGCAAATACATACTCTATTTCAGTTGTCCATGGTGTGACCTTACACCTTCTACATGGAAACCTATTATTATTGCAAAGGAAAAATAAAAATTGAGAACCAAATGGTCCCATTTACGTCTTTCTCATCTCTCTACTTTTTTGAAGAAACCCCTCACAAAGTTTTCTATGTTACAACTTGATGAGCACAATACCTAATAGTGGATTGTGATACATATTAACCTTGTGCACAAATTGTGATGTAAACTTGTGTAGCACTTAAATGTGTTAGTATTGCTTTTGTTGATGGTTGGAGATTCCTTCCAACTTGTTTAAATGTATGTTAGGAAATCATTATGAATTGATTAAGACATTATTGCTTGCAACGTGGCTATTATAGAATCTTGTTTGAGACATTTGGATTGTTAGTTGTCCTTTATGGTCTAATTTTATCAACCTATTTTAAAACTATACGGATTATATCATAGTATGTCAATGCAGTACTATATTGAAATACCCGAGAGAGACAAGACGAGTGTTGAATATGGGTAACCAGAGAATAGTAAGTTAGTTGACTAGCTTACAACCTAACATGTCAGTGTAGTACTGCATGTAAAAGTTGCTTTGGCCAAAGCTTTAAATTGAATATAAGTGTAGTACTTAATTTGATTTTTATTCTCTACCATATCATGTTTTTCTAAGGACATGTGCATTAGATATAAGTATGCTAGCATGATCATTAGATAAGAATGTTAGTGTTATGTCGTAAAATGTCCCCCTAGAACTTTTACCCCCTAAGTTTAGCTCTTAGGTCCCTTAGATTTAATCATGCATGTTAAAAATGAATCTTGAAGCAAAATCCCCCGAAACCCATGACAAATGGGACTTAGGGGACACTCTTGAGCTTAATCAAGTCCCAAAATAGGACCCTAGACTTGTGCACCCACACCCTAGTCCAGACCTATTTTGTTGGGACCCAAATTTTAAGTCCACAAAGTGACCATTAAAAGGTTTCCCTTTGTCGGCCTATTTAATTTGAATTATGAATGTTTAGCGGGAATGCATATATAAACATGTTTAGGACTTCATTTTAAACCTAGATGGATAATGCAAACTTGTGATCTTGTGCTAAGGATATTCAAGGCTTTCATTGTGTTGCAGAGCATAATTGTGTTGTGTTTGTACTTGTTTGTTGTAGATTTGTCTTGAACATCAATCCATCTCCTCATGGAGTGAAAGATCTTCATCTCCCCATGAGAGCTTCACCTCTGAGGTGACATCTATTTTGTGTTTCAATCAATTTTATCATATCATTTGCTTTTGCCTCTGTCCACCAAGGACACACACTCTATCTAACAACGGTGTTGGAAGGCTTAAATGCTATTTCTGGGGCTTGACCGAGACAAGCTCCTAAACACCACAACCCCCAACCCCTCTCTTGTGATTGTAGGTTACAGGTGTTAGATCTTGCGGAGAGGAGTTGTAGGAGATCAAAGTAGAGCATAAAGATTCTAGATCTAAAGAAAACGATAGAAATATCCCTAATTAGACACAAGCACCTACTCTTTTGTCCTACAGTTTAGCATTGTCAGAAATCTCTAAGCAGGTTATAGTCTGAAGCATATTTTGATTCAAAGCCCTCAAAAAAAGTGCCACATTGGACACTAGATCCCACTCTTTCATCCCTGAAGTTTCCACTTCCCAAAATTTAAATCCTAGTATGTTTCTAATATGCATTTAATGCCTTCCTGTGTGAGCATTTGTCGGGTTTCATCCACTTGTTTACGATTTTGCATAATTAGGGTTTTAGGCCTAATTAGATTAGGATTTAACAAATTAATCAACAAATTCTAAATTTCCTTATCTTTCCAGGTGACACCAAACCTATAGCTGAGTCCTCTTGCAAAAGTTGTGATTCAACTTGATTTAATATCCTTGAATGTATGTACTGAAAGGAGGATCTAATTAAACTATCAACCTCATCAACAAACCCTCATTTCCTACATAACATTTTGGTGATCCCATGTTTTTCTGAATTTTGCATCTTGCTAAGTGTTGTAAATCAAATTTACATTCATACATTTCATTTCCATCTTCAAACATTTGAATATCTTGCATCAATTTGAAAATTTTGAAAAAATAAGCATTTTTAGCTTGCATTTAGACATAATTTGCACTATTTCCTTGCATAATATTAAAAACATTTAATTTTTTGATATTTACATCAGATCTGAAACAAAATGAACATTTCATCTTGTTGTCATCATTCACCTTTCATTTGCATCTCTTATTTGCCAGGGTTTTGCTTGAAACTTTGCATTTTTCATATAACCTAGTAATTTCAAAAGCTAGGGTTTGTAATTAAAATCTTGTTTCAGATTTTATTACTCATTTTAACACTCTTTCAAATCTGATTTTTGAATGTAGTGGGGCTACATTTTGTATCTTTGCATTTACATTGAAAAAAGTGAAAAAAATGAGCATGTTAGGTGCATAAGCAAGCATAGATTTTCTTTGTTTCATTGCATTTTTCATAAATATCATTCATTTCAGATCTTGCATTCATTTTCAAGCATATATTCATCTATCATTTGAAAATTTGGCATCATTTAATGCTCTAGATTGAAAATTGGTCCATATTTGCTAAATTACACATTGTGTATTTCAACAAGTATATTTTGATCCTTTGGCTTGTTCTATTAGTTTGTGCATTGAGTGTTGTATGCTTTTGCATGATTCAAGTCTAACCCGCTGCCCTAATAGAAACATCCCTTTAAGGATAAGTCTTAGATTAATGGGTTCTAGTGCTTCCAATAGCAACGATGTTCCTACATTAGAAAATCCATTAAACACCTACTTTACAAAAGGAGAAACACAAACTTTGCAAGATATCATACCTCCTACAACTACAATGGAAGAACAAACATTTCATGATTTTGAGGATCCTATTGATATAATAACACATGTACCTAAGGAACAAATAAGCAAACTTGATAAAGAACTAGCGGATTTTCAAGCATTTGTGGAAAAAGAAAGGATAGCGGAAGAAGCTATGCATGTTGTTCATAATTTAAGGGAGTTTTTAAAAGAAGGACAAGATGGTGTTAACATGCTTTGTGGCTTAACACATATAGTGAATCATAATGTTATGCCTGTGACTGAATGTGCAAACGTCATCAATAATATTTCATCACCAATTCATACATAAGTATCGGCACCTATACCTACTACCGGAATGTCTACTTTTACATCATCAATCCTTACTACTAATGCACATGCTTGTAGTAATTCTAACACTAGTATTAGAGTATCTAATGGCATCAATTCATAGAATTACAAGGCTGTGGGATTCAATTATCAAAACTTAGCACCTAGGGTGACTTCTTATATGAATAATCACTCTCAACCACCTCTTCATTCCACCTATTCTCAACCACCTTTCACTTACAATTGTTCTCAACCACATTTCAATTACAATTGTTCTCAACCTCCTTTCATTACCACTCACAACAAATCACCTCAAAATTTCATGATTACAGTTTCCAATTCTTCTCAACAACAAACTGCATCTCCTAATGGTGCCCTTTTAAATCAACTCTTGCAAAACATGACTTCTTTACAACAAAAGGTGGCAAGCTTGACTAATCCTTCCCAACCTACTTTACCATCATACCATGCTCATAATCCTCTATCTTATGCAATCCTAAGAACTTCTAAGCCTAAAAATTTTAGACTCCCCGCTTTGAAAAATATGGTGGTAAAGGTGATCCTAATACTCATGTCACAGCATTCATGACGATGTTTAGTGATTTCTTCTTTGAAGAGGACTTGTTAGAAAAAAAATTCCCATGATCTCTCAAATATAGTGCTTTGGAATGGTTTGCTCTTTACCTCTGAATTTAATACATTCTTTCTCAGAACTCGTTCATCAATTCTTACAACATTTCCAAGCAAACATTGGACCTGATTGATTTAGTTCATTGCAAGAAAGGTCTGAAAGAGAAGTTAACTGGGTTTATCAGTCAATATCAAGCTCTCTATGTACAGATTCAATACCAGATGAATGATGAGGATGTTCAGAAGGTGTTTATTACAAATCTACAACCTAACATCTGTGATTAGTGAAGTATAGTTCTTTCAACATTTATGCACAACTCTTTGTGATTACTAGCTTCCATCTAGTTAGTATGAGAACCAAAACTCATTGGCTCAAGGTGATCAAGCTCAAGCCGGAACATCAACGACAAGAATTTTAGTAAAGTAAATGGGCAAAATTCAAACAATTTTTCACAAGTGTCCGCTATTAATAATCCAAAGAGGGCATAGTTTCAGTTTCAACAACAACAAAGATAGTTTACTCCAATATTTGATTCACTACACTCTATTATGAATCAAGGAGTGAGCAATAATCTCTTGAAGCTTCCTCCCATCAAACCATTTGATAGTAATAGAATGCAAGGACCTCACTTTGATGCTAATGCTTTATGTCATTATCATCGACAAACAGGGCATGACACTGAATGATGTATGCATCTTAGACATGAAATTCAAGACCTCATCGACTCGAATGTAATACAAGTAACTGGTGTGAATGACAATGGAAATAAGAAGGTTACCCCTCTGAATCAAAATTTATAGATCTTTACTAATCCATTTCCTAAGCATAGTGACAAGAATATAGTAGAACAAAACACAATTGAGCAAGAAGATGATTATCTAGATTATGATGAAATTGTTGGTATGATAGAAGTGGATAAGGAGAAGATTGAAGACTCACCTCATCCATGGGGAAAAGGTATCTATGATGAGGTTCCTCCGTTGTTATCCCTTCAAGGATCGAGAGTTAACCTAGATACACCGGATTTACAAATTGAACAACCACAACAAGATATTATGATACAAGGAAAGGTTGCCACGATGGAAAATACCCCATTCTGCCATGAAAAGCTTAACAAGAAATCAAAGGATCAGAAAAAAAAAATGAGGTGTTTATCATTAGTGGGAAATAGCAATGATTCCCCTCCTCACAAGCAACAGAAAATTTTGAATATATAGGGATATGAGAAACAAGCATTGCATGACCATCTTGGAAATAAGAATCAATCAGGTACAAACTACTCAAACATTTTACAAAACTTGATGGAGCGCCTTTCTAAGATGCTCACAAGTTCAGACTCCTCTTAGATAAAATACAAATATATATCTATATATGTGTGTGTGTTGTGTTCCCCTGTGATGTGTTATGTGTTGTTTAGGCCTCCTTGGATGACCATTGATACTCTTGTAAGGTCAAGGATACCGAGAGATCGCCTCTATTGTGACCATTCTTCTATTGTTTCATCATTCTTCTATTTGTTTCATCATTCTTCTATCTTGCCTCTCCTCTATTTTATTGTTGCGTCTCATGCCTTAGGGGCATAGCATTGTGGTTGATGACCTGGGGGCATCCTCCTATGTGGTGTTCCTAAGGCACTTGTTCTCCTCTCATTTTTATTATTTACCTCCTTCAATGATTCTACCTAGTTAGTGGATGACGAAAGAAAACAAAAACTGATATAGACTGTGTGTCCCTTTAGCGAGAAAGAAAAAATGGACCTAGTCCATATATGAAGATGGGTTGATCTATATATATCCGACGCTTGACTAGTAGAATCACTCCGTGTGATGTACCATCTTGTGACTAACATTTTACAATTCACTCAATATTCTCTTGTACACTTTGAATGGTATCTCACCTTGTTGCTACACTCGATTCTGAGGTACCTGCAATATAGCCCAACGGTTATACTCAGCTCCGAACCCGCGAGTATAGCCTTGGTCCTTGATGTGATTGTTTTCATGAATAGCTTTTATGATGTTATATGGTTGTTATCTTAGAGTAAGATTTTCTAACCATCTTGTTATTTATCTTAGCATATTATATCAATATGTTTGTGTGAACATTTGGCGATCGTGAGCACATGTCACCTTGTGGGCATGGGATTTGCGAGAGGTCTTGTTCCCTTGTGTGTCTTCTCTCTACCTTAATGTGCTTGATATCGGTACACAACATCAACCACCTTAAGGTGGGGTCATATATATAGATATGTGTCTGATGATTTTGACACTAACGAAGCATGTTTGTAAGCCCTCTCCATGAGGTGGGATGTTGTATCTCCGACGTGAGTGCACATCCTTATATCAATTGCAATATAAAATTCCTCTTCGTGAAGCGGGATAACATATCTCTTGAGCTAGTATGTATCCTTTTATATAAAAGGCCTCATCATGAGGCAGGATGGTGTATCTCTTGAGCTAGTGTACGTCCTTTTTATTACAAAAGTCCTCTACGGAGGCAGGGTTGGATCTTGAGACTATGCTCCCTTAAGCATGTCTTCGGCGGTTGTTGTGGCATAAGCCCAACCGTTAGGTGTGTCTACAACGTGTTTGAGATGGTGGGACTTAGCAATAAGCTCCTTCCATCGCCTATGTTTGCCATGTTTAAGATGTATAATATGTCTATGGCATGCTATACGACACTCGTTTATTCTGTGTCTTTCGTGTGTTTTCCCTCATGTGTGGTGTAAAGGGTGTGGCGATGACTCCCCCCCACACTCAGGTTTTGTTTGGTGTGTCTTCCCTCGTGTGTAGTGTAAAGGGTGTGGTGATGAGTCCCCCCTACACTCGGGTTCTATATGGCGTGTTTTTCCCCTGGTGTAGTGTAAAGGGTGTGGCGATGAGTCCCCCTACACTCAAGTTTTGTATGGCGTGTTTTCCCCCTAGTGTAGTGTAAAGGGTGTGGCGATTAGTCCTCCCTACACTTTGAGTTTTGTACTATGTGCTTTTAGGATTTCATTTTATATATGAAAATGTATTCATCATGTTTTACATGTCTTCAATATTGTCTTCTCCATGTCTTGTGTGCTTCCTACTGTCTTCATTGTGTTTTGTGTGTCTGCAATGTGTCTTCTAGTGCTTACCTAAGACTTGGGGCTAGAAATACTTCCTCAATCTTTGTGTATGCTTTAGCTTCAAGTGCCTGGCATGTCTGTTGTTTTTTCGATCATACTTTAATGCCTGTATGGGTCGTAAGATCATACATACATTAAAATGGGGGCTAAATGTTATGTCGTAAAATGTCCCCCTAGGACTTTTACTTCCTAAGTTTAGTTGTCGGGTCCCTTAGATTTAATCATGCATGTTAAAAATGAATCCCGAAGAAAAATCCCTGAAACCCATGACAAATGGGATTTAGGGGACACTCTTGAGCTTAATCAAGTCCCAAAATAGGACCCTGGACTTGGGTACCCTCACCCTAGTCCAAACCTATTTTGTCAGGACCCAAATTTTAAATGTCTGCAAAGTGACCGTTAAAAGGTTTCCCTTTGTTGGCTTATTCAATTTGAATTATGAATGTTTAGTGGGAATGCATATATAAACATGTTTAGGACTTCATTTTAAACCTAGATGGATAATGCAAACTTGTGATCTTGTGCTATGGATATTCGAGGCTTTCATTGTGTTGCAGAGCAGTATTGTGTTGTGTTTGTACTTGTTTGTTACAGATTTGTCTTCATCAATCCATCTCCTCATGGCGTGAAAGATCTTCATTTCCCTGTGAGAGCTTCACCTCCGAGGTGACATCTATTTTGTGTTTCAATCAATTTATCATATCATTTGCTTTTGCCTCTGTCCACCAAGGACTTGGACTCTATCTAACAATGGTGTTGGAAGGCTTGAATGCTATTTCTGGGGCTTGACTGAGGCAAGCTCCTAAACACCACAACCCCCAACCCCTCTCTTGTGATTGCAGGTTACAAGTGTCAGATCTTATGGAGAGGAGTTACAAGAGATCAAAATAGAGCATAAAGATTCTAGATCTAAAGAAAATGACAAAAAAATCTCTAATTAGATACGGGCGCCCACTCTTTTGTCCTTCAGTTTAGCATTGTCAGAAATCTCTGAGCAGGTTACAGTCTAAAGCATATTTTGATCCAAAGCCCTCAAAAAATGTGTCACATTGGACACTAGATCCCACCCTTTCATCCTTGAAGTTTTTGCTTCCTGAAATTCAAATCCTTGTATGTTTCTAATATGCATTTAGTGCCTTCCTATGCAAGCATTTGTCGGGTTTCATCTGTTTTTTTAAGATTTTTCATAATTAGGGTTTTAGGCCTAATCGGATTAGGTTTTAACAAATTAATCAACAAATTCCAAATTTCCTTATCATTCCAAGTGACACCAAACCTGTAGCTGAGTCCTCTTGTAAAAGTTGTAATTCAACTCGGTTTAATGCTCTTGAATGTATGTAGTGAAACGAGGATCTAATTAAATTATCAACCTCATCAACAAACCCTCATGTCCTACATAACAGTTAGATTATCAGTGATTACATACTGCATCAGATTCTTTCATGTATGTCAATTTTGATCTTCTAGATTCTTTGTGAAGGGTTGATCTACTCTAGTTTGGGAGTAAGAATGGGGAAGCATAGTGCTTTGTGTGTTTAGTGAAAAAGTGTCTTGATATCCATGTTTTGAAGGTACCAACTTCGAAAGTTCTATTAGTGATAATGTATATATTTTGATTATGATGTAAATGAGCCTTTAAGGCCATCTTGAAGTGTGATCTTGATTGTAAAAGGACTAAGCCCTTATTGTGTATCAAAAGCCATGATTATCTAGCTTGTTGTAACTTTCATTATCTAGATATTCTCTTATGAAAATTTTAAAAAAATCTAAGAATTATGTGTAGTTTAACTAAACTTATTTTAGGTATGATGATTATTCTTGGATTAAACAATAATCAGTTTAACATTTAATTACTTTTGTTGAAGAATTCTGGATATTAAGTGGTAGGTTCTTATAGACCAAGAATGATTCTCCATGACATTAACATTTCCTCTCCTCATTAGAAGGTGATAATTTGCATACTAAGTGGAATTCTTCTTAATCTCCTTATCACCAAAGGTTTGAGTGGTAGAACTAGAAGGACTATTTGCCATGTTAATGTCCACATTGGAAGGAGGAAGAAGGGAGGGACTTAGAGCCCCTGTGGTAATTTACTAAACTTTAATTCCTTCAAGCATGCTATTGGACAAGGAGTGTAGCAAACCAACAAGAAGATCAATGTGGGTGACAAAGAGAAGGCTCAAATGAGGTGTATATAACCTAATAAAATTCTAGAAGCGTGTATCTACCATCATGAGACCAACACAACAAAAGAACATAATGAGACTTACCTACCAAATGGGTACCATACTAATAATAAGATTATCTCTCCACCGCATAGGAAGAGAGAACTTTAGACAATAAAATAACAAAGAGGAAGTTGTGCTAAGGAATAAATATGCATGCAAGGGAGAAGAGGATCCACAAATGACAATGAGAAAGTTAATGCCACTACACTAGGCAACCAAGCAAATGACAACAAAAAGAGGAAGATGATGGAAACAATGTTTAGTAGGGAAACAAATCAAACAGTAGATGGGAGACAATTGAAGAACAACATAGTGAACCATAAAATAAAGAGAGAAAGTATATCAAGAGGAAAATAAAGATACATCAAAGAAAAAAGTGGGAAACACCAATTGAAGGAAGACACTAAGAATACAAAGTCCAGTGGGTAAGAAAGGGGATGAAAATTAAGAAAAAGAGAGGCAACCTCCAAAGAGAAAAAGTATAAAAATGAGGAAGCATGCCAATAATCTACCTCATCCAACAAGAAAATAGCAAAGAGGAAGCATCTTTGTAATCCCAACTGCTATGTTGGATGAACCTAATGAGAAGATCAAAGTAAAGATATGTTACACACTTTTTTTGTCATCATTGATAATAATCGTTAAGGATAGAAGCTTCTTTCTTCATAAAAATGATTGCCCACATGCAGGAAAGAGTAGAAGAAATATTGAAGACTAATATTAGCCAACCAATCTAAGACTTTATTACCTTCCCACATCACATGCTTAATATGAACAAATTAAAATTATTGGACTAACCTTTTAGCTTCCTCTATTTAGCTACAAATCTACTAGTGGGTGATTTTTCCATTTTGCAAACCATTGATAATCTGGTTAGGGTCCCTTTCAATGATAAGTTTTTGGATTCCAAGCTTAACACCCACTCTAAGGCCTAGGGTGATACCCTTGACTTCAGCTATGTTACTTACTATTAATATTGATAAAAGAGTGCCAAAATCATCCATAATTCCATCCTAATTCCTAATGATAGCTCCAACCCTAGATAGATCAAGATTGTTCTTTGAGGCCCCATCAAAATTTATTTTGACCCACCTAGTCGATGGAAGATACCATCAAAATTTATTTTGACCCACCTAATCGATGGAAGATACCAGTGTTCCATTACTCTCTTATTTTGAACTTTGGGGAGAGAAAGGTCAAAATACTTTCCAATCTAGGGCCACTTTCTTAAAATAGAAATTTCCAAAGGGTTGGCTTCTTTAGATTTGGAGAGGTTAACCAAAATAATGCTTCGAGAGCAGGTCTCTTTGACTTGCTTCTATATTTGGTCTTAATTCTTTTTTTGGCATTGAAAATTATATTATTTCATTCCAATCACACTTTCTAGATAATGAAACTAGGATCCATATTCCATAACTCTTAAAGGATATTAAGAGCCACTAGACATCTTCAAGCTTCCAAAGTATATTTGAAAGAAAATATAAACACCTAGTTAAGATTAATATTGTCAAGAGCTCTATCCCAAATACCTTTCACAAAATCATAATGGAGAATAAGGTGAGAGTTGGCTTCCTCGTGATTTAAAGAAAGAGAGCAATGACTAGGACCAAAAAACCCATTCTTTGAAGTTGAGTTTAAACAAGTGTTTGTTGGTTTTTCATTATTTAGTAGAATGTAGTTTACTTTCTGTGTTTTTTTTTTGCAAGATTACATATTCTTTCATGGCACTGACAAATTACATTACAAGAATTAAGTTTAAGTTTATGGTATTGAAAAATTACATATTCATATATCATTATCCAAGTTTATAAAATTTAACAAAATCATCTATAGTAGAAAATCTACATTACTAAGTGCATTGCTAACTATCTAAAGAAAATAATAGATAATTAGCTAGATACTATCAAATGATGTATATATATACATACATACATGTGTGTGTGTGTGTGTGTGTGTGTGTGTGTGTGTGTGTGTGTGTGTGTGTGTGTGTGTGTGTGTGTGTGTGTGTGTGTGTGTGTGTGTGTGTGTGTGTCTACACACATGAGATCATTTTGTATGTGCAATGTGTTAATGTTGCTTACTTAATGTACTTTCACAATCCACTAACAAAAAATTACAAAATTGTTAGCTTCTATTAAAAAACTCCTAAGGAATTGTTGACTAGATGGTTCACAAAAGTTTCAACACATTTAATACATTATAAATGTGTGTGTGTCTATATATTGTCATGTACATATGTTGTGGTAATGTTAGTTATATAATGTGGTAAGATAGTCCTTTGACAAACATTACAAAATTGTTATCTTCTATTAAAAAGTCCCCAAGGCGGTGCTGACTAGATGGTTCACAAAAGTTTTAACATATTCTATACATTATACAAAAAACTTGACATGAAATCCATTTTCTAGTTCACCATAAAGCCTAGGAATGGATTTTCCACCTCTATAGGACTATATATTGAATTGATTTTATTAGTAGCTAATACAACAAAATATGTGATTGGCATATTCACCATTGTTGAAGAAAGATGACCAAACAATGCTTGATTTAAGAGCCCATAAAATTGGATTTAGTTTGTAGGGAAATGAGGAGGGAATATTGACTTGGACATTGTTAAGCACAACATAAGCATGGTTTAATATGCTTTACATATCATTGATAATTTGATGTTGTTCAAGTATAGAGGGTTTGAAGGAGTACTAAAACACCTCTTCCAACTTGCATCTTATTCTTGATTCATATCTTTTTCCATTTGCTTTTGTTTTTTTCAAGTTTTTCTTCTTCTTTCTTTAACTCCTCCCTTTGTTGCTATATTTTTTCCTCTTCTCTCTTTTGTCTCTTTAATTCTCTTTCAAGCTTTTGGTTTTCCCTCCTTTTATTTTATGAAAGTCATTGGGTTTTTCTTGCCTCCATTTGTCATTTTTTCCTTGCTTTTATTTTTGTAAGTTCTTTTCTCCTTGATTCTTGCTACTCATGCACTATTATATATTCATTTGTTATAAGTATTTGAGATTGTCTACCTAGTCTAACTATACCGTTGGGCATCTTTTGAAACCTTCAATTAGTAAGTTCATTTTTTTCAATGGACAATGGCTTTGTGTATCTTGAGTGCATCTCACCAACTAGTCTGGTGTTTTATTATCTTCTAAATTTGAATGAATTTTTGTATATTGAGTGCATCTCACCTATCAGTCTAGTATTTCAATATCATCCAAATCTATATCCTCCTAATCGATTGGATTTGCATAATAATTAGTCATCTCACTAAAAGTGGAGGGGAAGGCATGGAAATGACACTTCTTAATTTTCAAAATTAGTTTGTATTACAAGGCTAGTGGCCCTTCTTTTACCCAATTTGATGGCTTTATCTATGTTGGAAAGCTCATGCTATCATTTAAATCAATTGGCTCTTGTGCTTGACTCACACATGAGTAGTTGAACTATGTTTTCATTCACCTCTTTTGTTATTTTTTATTGTTCAATTTACAAACATTGTCTCCTATGAATGTAAATCTATCATTTGTGATAAACATTGTTAGACTTCAACTTCTTGATATCCTACCAACCTTAATATATTTGCAGTACTTGTTGCCTCATCTTCTTCTCAATAAATAATTTTTCACTTGACCTCATGTCATTTGCAAGTGCATTTTGATTGAGTGGTCAACTTTTGGTCCTTTAGAAACTTGCTTTTATATTATCAAGTGTAAGAGAAAGCTTAAAAGATTTATACCAATTTAAAGTAGTTTTGTTCTTCTTATTTCAATATGGAGATGCTTTGCCATCCATTTGAACCTTAAATTTTTTGAAGTACGTCTTGAATAATCTAAACATACTTATATCTAATCATTGAAGCTTATAGTTGGTATGGGTAGGAAAAGTCAAAATGTAAATGCCTCAAAATATATCCTCTTGGATTATGTTGAAAGCAACAAGGCTTACATGTCCAACAAAAATAAGATGTCTATTTGTGGTTGAAACTCCATGAGGGACTAATTTAACAAAATGATGTAACCAATTTAAGAAGGGCTCCTTGGTTAGCCAAGCATGTGGTTGGGATACCATCTATGCCCTTGGATCATAGTTAGTTGTAGAGATTTTCTCTTCATTTTCTCTTCCGGATTGAGATTTTTCTACCAAGCTATCGAGGTTTTTGTCAAAGTCATCATTTTGTTCCTCATTGTATTTTATTGTGACTGGATCGTAAGGCAATTTTTGAAAAAGCAAGGCCATGTGTAAGATTTCACAATGTTTGAATGTTCTTAGGCCTAACAAGTTTAAAACATTGTGCAATTGGTAGCTTAGTCCAAATCAGCACCTGGTGGGGCCCATCTGCTAAGAGCTAAACACAAGATCAAGATTCTAGTGGAGCCATTGATTTCTTGATACAAAGATTCTATGTGGCCTCACCGCGCAAGTTATAAATTTTGTCAGTCTAACATATTTATAACGATGTGTCATTTGTCAAAACAATTGAGTCAACTTCAATGTGGGTCCCTTTTCTTCCCATATAAATCAAATAAATAAAGCAATGATGTATGGGCCACTTGTGCTATGTGTTGGCACTATGCAACATTTTGAAAAAGAAGGTCTGACAATTGTTGAGTGTTGCACCATTGGTTGGATTCATATGAAACAATGGACTTTGTGGGCCTAGGCTTTTATCCAAAGAAAATAGTAACTGAAGGTGTATTGTGGAAGACACATGGCAGCACCGTGTAATTTTTGGGAATGGCAGGTCTGACATATCTTTTCTATTGCACCATTGGTTGGATTTTGCTAAGATAGAATTGGTGGGCCTCATTCTCTCGACAAGATATAATAGATTATGAGTCGTCGATTATAACCAAAGATCCAATAGCTCACTCAAGTTATAAACACTATCAGTCTAACATCTTTATAACATTACACTATTGGATGATCAAAATGAGTTAACTCGTTGATGGGCCTGGTGATAGAATTGATCAATAGAGAATTTTTCAATGAAACTTGGCATCTTTGTGCTCCTCCAAGCTACTGCCAGTCCTGACACAATTCTTCATTGTGTGATTGGTTGAGTAAACCAATGCAGTTCAAGTGGCAGGGAATGGGATTATTAGGTCTCATGCTATTGATCTTTTGAAGATATTTTGAATCTTAATGCCACAGTGATCTACAAATAACAACAAATTTCCCTGGCATGTGGAAGTTAAGATACTATTGTAGTTCCAGTTCAAAATCATACAGGCGTAGACATGCTTATAAAAAGATGAATGTATAAAGTAAAAGAAGAAGATTTTTCGGTAATAGATAGAGGCCTTTATGGGCATTTCTTAGAACTAATTTAACATTGAATAATTTGTGCTCTTAGCCTTTTGTAATATGTTCTCAGCTCACTAATGAAGAGAAAAATTGACATTCTGTAACAAATATTCATCTTTAGAAGATCTTTCTCATAGTTCTATGTTGATACTCTGCCTATATTTGTTTGTTTAGTGATTGATATTAGTTGTTGGTTTAAAATCATGCATTCTAATGCTCTTTTTTACAATAATCTATTATTATGATATAAACAAAGGTCAACAAAAATCTAGGATTAGTAGAACATTTTACAATCTGGCATATCGCTTTAGAATAGATTTATTTTCTAAAACTTTCTTTTCTCTTTTCTCTACGAGTTGAAAAGAATTTCTTAAAGATTCTACAAAGAGTCAAACTCTAAAACCCCAAAGGTTATCTCGTAAGTCATGTCCCATGCTTGCAATATTTCCCATGTTGGTCAGGTCTGCATGCGGATGCAACATTCAGGAGTAGATTTGAACATCAATAGTGTTTGGCATGCTTGGTGGGACACGAAAACTAGATTTGTGGTCTCACAAATTGAAATGTCATCCTAAATTTAGGTTGTACGAGTGAAATACCAATTACAATATAACTTTCAACATCTAATCCAAGTCTCCTAGTTTCTCCATTAGTAATTAATCGTACGAGAAGAATATTGCAACCAAATCGACCACCTTTCCAAATGGCTACTCAAGGAGCTCCTAGGAATTTTGTTAATTGGAATAGTAGAAGCCCTTTGATCCCTCCAGTTCCCCTTGCCACATGGGAACCTATTCTAGCCAATTTCCTAAAAGCTCTTCCGAAGTATACGGGTGAAGAATTTAAAACTCCCACTGAACATCTCCAAGATGTGGTGGATATATGTATAGTTCATCATGTAACAGAGCATAGTGTTGCATTAAGATTGCTCACTAGCTCTTTCAAGGGAAAAGCACTTGACTGGTATCGATCCCTTCCATCCAATTGAATAGCCTCATGGGATGAGCTCAGAAATGCATTTTTTGAAAGATTCAAAGAGAAAGGAGATCGGTCTTCACTATTGCAGTAGTTGATAACAATCAAGCAGGCACCTCAAGAAGCAATCACTAGTTTCAATATTTAGTTTCATAAGACTTGGCAAAGAATCTTTGCTATAGCACGCCCGCTAACTCGTATGGCATTTGTTTTTTACCTTAAGGCTTTTAATTCAAATATTGCTATTATAATTTAATCATTAGGTGGACAAAGTCTCCCAACAACATATGATCTAGAAGTTAGAGTGGAGAATATATTAATAGATGTTGGGAGACTCGCTCCTAGACCTCCCATGCCCATGTTTCTAGAGCTATCCATCCTAGTACAAGAGGATATGCCAAAATTTGATCCTACACATCAAGCTCCTACTTCAATGTATATTTATCCCTCTACCCAAATCCCTAAGTTTTTGACCCCTCAGCTAGCATCAGAGATGGATGATATGAAGAGTATCTTGCAAATTTTTTCAAATTAAATCATTAATCTAAAAAAGGCAGCAAGCTTCATATCCTAGACCCTCTTATCAAAATTTTTAAGGGCCAAGGCCATAGTACCAACCAAATAGATATCAAAACTTGCAAGAGGCAGGCCCTTCTCAACAACAGGTGTCAAACCAAATTGTGTTAGTACCATCTCCACAAAAAATGATCCCACCTAACTTGGTAAGTGACCCAATTCTAGGATAAAATAATATTGTATAAATGATTCAAATTCATGGTGTTTTCCTTATAATGATGCTTACACACCCAAATCTTACCCGAGGGGATTTAATTTACAGTGCAGAGGATAGCAGAACAAAGACAACATGGTACACAAGGAGGGACTCAAGTAGGGCAATCCCTATATCAATCACCAAGAGTACAAAATGTCATACTAGTGGCATAGATGCAAGGGATGTCTCTCAAACAAGAATAGGAAATTACTTCTGAGCATGCATTATTTTCTTGGGTAGAAGAAAAAGAAGCTATGTTTGCAAATGATCCCTCCACTTCCAAGGCTCCACAAGTGTAATCCAATTACTACACTCGATCAAAGAGATGAATAGTGGAGAATCTAAATGTGGGGATATGCTTGGAGACAACTTTCCAAAGGACTCCTATTGTGCAGAATTTCAATCCGATGATATGAAGGCGTGAGAAAACAAAACTCCACCAACACAAACTCTTGGACCTCCAAACCTTCAAGTTGAAAAGCCAAAATATCAAGGGAATGTTTCAAAACACCAAGTAGTTGGGCCGCTCAACATAGTTGAGAAGCTAAAGAAAGCACCAACCAATATCTCATTATGGGATGTGTTATCTATCCCTAAGCAAAAGTCTTTTCTCCAAGAAGCTCTGAAGAAGCAATAAAATCCAACCTTGATAGTTCGATCAACTACCAACACTGGAGGAAAACTAACAGAATCTCAGGAGATGATGTAAAATCAACATTCTACTACTCTTCTTAATACTGGTGCAGAGGTAAGTAAAACCAATACTATGCCATTTTACTTGGTTGTAATAGTTTATAAAAAATTATTGCATAATTCTATGATAGACTCCAGTTCAAGCACCACTATGATACCTAAGAAAATAGTGGATTCCCTCCAAATAAAATATGAACCTTTGGAAAAGGGAGTTATGCAGTTGGATGGAAAAGAAGTGCAAATAGTGGGAGTTGTTAAAGAACTACCTCTTACCTTATATGCCTGCCTAAACATTATCGTGCCTCAAGAAGTGGTGATAATTGATATCCCACCAATCTTTGGGTTGTGTTTATCTAGGAATTTTACAACCAAAATTGGTTGATATCTCTCTTTCTTGATTGGTCCCATCTCATCTTCAGGACCAAATATGGCTCCAAAATGAAGATTTTGTTCAAACCACTTCATAAAGAACACATTACTCACGAAGTAATCACAAACTTTGAACCAACCCATACCATGATCACAAAAGATAAGAGATAAGATATGGAGATCATTGATCAAGAATCTGTGCTAAGTGACAGGACTAACCAAGAAGAGACATTTTTGTTTGAATCTATGCAGTCAGATCCTTATAGTAATTTTGATTCCATTGGCCTAGGAACATATATAATATATGATGAGGAACAGATTATCCTTGAAGTGACTTGCTCCCCTATGGAGGTTGGCGATAATTCAAATAATAGTGCACAACTATGGAAGTTGTATTTTGATTGTGCAAGATGCACTTCAATATGTGCCTCCTCTCACCAAAAGGGAAAAAAGACCCTAAAAGCTTTTTGCTTTCAATTTAGTTGCACCAACAATGAGGTAGAATATGAATCCATAGTGCATGGTCTTCTTTTAGTTAAAAACTTGAAGATAAAATAGTTGCAGGTATTTGGCAATTCAGAATTGGTTATTAGGCAAGTTAGAGGAATGACAACTACTAAGAATGTTAAGATGAGATCATATCACCATAGGGTCTACGATTTATTAGAAGGATTTGAAGCCTGGAATGTTGAAGTGATCCCAAGATCTGAAAATACAGAAGCAAATCGAATGGCTTAGATTGGATCGCAATTTGACCCAATGAGTGATCTTCTAGTAAATAAAGATTCAGTTAAATTAATCATAAGGCATGTGATTCCTAATAATAGAGATCATTGGCAGGTATTTATGAATGATGCTCAAATACCCTTATTCCTACAATAATCTGGCGAAGTCACAGGCCAACTCTAGCCTAAAATAGAAGAGGGTTAGGAAGAACAAGTGATGTAGTTGAAGTCCAATAAAATTTCAAAGGCTTTAATCACCCTAGAAATTTTATTTAATCTAGATGATGCAAAAACAGATAAGAGTCCAAATTCACTACAAATAAAGGTGACTATACAGAAATCAAAGTCAACCCTGGTAAGATGATAAAGGTTGGCAAGATCACTCCTCAAGAAGAAAGAGATAACTTGGTCTCCTTTTGTAGCAATATAACTGGGTTATGGCTTGGAATTATGAAGATCTAAGAGGCTATGTAGTTCAACACACTATTGAGCTATCACCCAAATCAAAACCTATCCTACAAAAATAGAGGTCGATTAACCCAAAGATTGAGCCTCTCATGAAATAGGAGCTTAATAAACTGATAGATTATAAAATCATCTTTCCCATTAAACATTCAACATGGGTGTCAAATTTAGTGCCAGTTATGAAAAAGAATGTGAAATAAGGTTGTACGTCGATTTTAGAGAATTAAACATGGATTCTCTCAAAGATCACTACCTGCTCCCTTCACTGGAGCAAATACTTCAGACAGTAGCAGCGTCATAAAGGTTTTCTTTCTTGGATGGATTTTCTAGATATAACCAAATTTGGATATATGAAGAGGATCAACATAAACTACATTAACCACCAAATGGGGTACATTCGCTTATGCAAAAATGCCTTTCGGCTTATCAAATGTTGGAGAAACTTTTCAGGGCGCCATGGACATTGCATTTGGTGAGTTGATAAATAAGATAATCCTTGTTTACCTGGATGATCTTATATTATTCTCCAAAGCAAAAGAGGATTATTTTGAACATTTGAAGAAAGTGTTTCAAAGGTTCTAAGAATTCAGAGTTTCTTTGAATTCTAAAAAATGCATTTTCGAGGTTCCCCAAGGTAATCTTTTGGGACATATAATCTCAGAAGAAGAGATTTCTATAGAGCATAATAGAGTCAAAGCTATCATGGACCTACCCTTACTAGTGAATAAGAAGGTTGTTCAATCTTTCTTAGGAAAGATTAATTTTGTAGGGAAGTTCATCTCAGATTTTGCGGGTCTAATTCGACTTATTACCCTCATGCTTAAAAATGATAAGGATTTTAAATGGACTCCTGAAGGGAGGTAATCCTTTGAAAAAATAAAACAAGTAATATCTATTGTTCCAGTCTTAATAAATTTTGATTTTCAAAAGATTTTATCATGTATGTACGTATGGAGGAGACCACAACTTAGTGGTAGTTTTAACACAAATGGATAAATCAGGTAAGGGAGAGCACCCAATTGCTTTCAATTCTTGAACACTAAAAAACTATGAAATGAAGTACAGTTTTGTAGAAAAGCAAGCTTATGTTTTGGTCAAAGGATTGAAAATTTAGGCATTTAGTATCGGATAATAAAGTCATAGCATATGTAGTTCATCCCAGTGTTAGAGAATATATCATGGAGGGAGAAATCACTAAAAAGAGAGCTAATTGGATTACCAAAATTCTTGAATATGATATAGATGTAAAACCAACTAAGATGGTAAAAGGAATGTCACTCTATGAACATATCGCTCAAAGTCATGATCTACTGAAAGAAGATGATCAAGCACCTGGGATGGTCCTGGTTAATGAATAAAATCAACTAGTGTCATGGATCAAGGATAGTATCTACTTCATGGAATCTAGTCTATATCCAAGTCAACTCCCTCCTTTTAAAAGGAAATTTTGTAGACTACAAGGGCTCAAATTTTCTTTAATTAATGGCATTCTTTTCAAAAGAAACTTCAACGAGATTATCTTAAGGTGTGTTGAAAATGAAGAAGTTGAGAGGATCATGTCTGCATTTCATTATGGGATGTTAGGTGGACACTTTTCAGCAAAGACAACAACAACTAAAATAATTTACACAGGATATTATTGGCTTTCAATGTTTGTAGATTGCTATAAGTTGGTAAGATAGTGTCAACAGTGACAATTTTATACAGGGAAAAGGAGGAATGCTACTCTTCCCCTTAATCCAATTCTAGTGGAAGAACCATTCACACAGCGGGGATTGGATTTTATTAAAATGATCAATCCAATTTCAAATGTGGGGCATAAACAGATCTTAACAATCACTGATTACTTTATGAGATGGAGTGAAGCAATGGCATTGAAGGAAGCAACAAAAAGGGTAGTCCTCAATTTTGTGGAAGAAATTATCAGTAGGTTTGGCACTCCACGCACCATTATATCAGACAATGCAAAAGTATTTCTTGGGTCTAAGATTTATGAATTCTCTTTGAAGAATGACATCTTTTTAAAAACTTCTTCAAATTATTATCCATAGGGAAATGGCTTAGCTGAAGCAACAAACAAAAATTTGATTCTGTTGGTTAAGCTCATTGTCTTAGAGCATCAAAAGGAATGGCATAAGAATCTAAAAATAACATTATGGAAAGACAAGATTACTTTGAAAATAAAATTATAGGCACATCTCCCTATAACTTGGTATATGGGAAAGATGTTATGTTGTCAATCTCAACTAATATTCTCGCGCTTCAACTAGTCAAACAAATTGAAATTGAAGAAAATGGTGCCATGGAAGTCCGGATTGTAGAGTTATTAGAACTTCAAGAAAAAAGGGAATGCACACTTAACTCCATGGTAAAACACCAACAAATGGTTAAAGGATGGTTTGACAAGCATTCTTTTGATCCATTTTTCAAAGTGGGTGATTCAGTATTGAAATGGGAGGAGAGAGTAGCAAAACTAGGCCATCATTCAAAATTTGATTCCCTATGGATTGGTCTACATAAAATTGTAGCTTGCAAACAAAATAATGCTTTTGATTTAGAGAATGAGGTAGGACAGTGACTAGAGATCCCGGTTAATGGGATCTACCTGAAGCATCATAATTAAAATAAGCTGACCCTCTATATATAGGTAGATTAGAGTTATTTTCAATCTATTTTGTTGTTCAGGTGGATTAGTGTGTTTTCTCACCTCTTTCATTTGAAATAAGCATGTTCAATGTGTAATATTCAGATCATGCTATTTCATTAACTTAGTTTGAATAAGGATATGCACCTATCTGCCAATTGTCACTACCTCTTAAATGATCACATCTATCTAGACATCAAGGGAAATATCGTGAAAGAGATGTTAACTACTTGTTGATAAGATATTGAATGCAGAGGATCATCATAAATGAAGTAATGATGTAGAAAATCAGGAGTTACGGTGATAAGAAATCTTGAACATGCAAAGTGATGCTCAAAGGAGGTTCCATTAATGCGCTTGTCAGGGAAACAAATTTTGTAGAATCCATTTGATCTATAAATTGAAATCTAAATACACAAAGTAACTCTATTATATGCTCTGCAAAAATCCTACTCGCCTCTACTCATTGTGAAAATTTGTAGATTGCAAATAAATCCTCATGCAAGAAAGGGTACATTTTGTTGAAATGCACCAAACAACTGAGAGGGGGGTTGAATCAGTTGTCTCCAAAAACTTTAACCTCTTATGAACATTAACACATCAAACACTTGTTTATTGTTATTCAGATTTAACCATGAAATCATGAATTGAAAAACTCAACACAACAACATAATCAACACATGAGACACCTAATTTTTTACATGGAAAACCCTATAAGGGAAAAACCATGGTGGGTGTTAGCCCACAAAGATAAATATGTTATAGCAATACTGAAAAAAAGAGGCTCACTGCCAAAAATTCTCACTACAAATGTTAGGGCTCACTGCCAAAGGGTGGTGAATTGATTTGATAGGATCTAATCCATGCTTGAGTTCAGTTCTATTGAAGCATAGTATAACTCCTCTACTCTGCTATTCTTACACCTTCGCACTTATCTTTTCATTTTTGCATAAGGACATCTTTTTCACAACTACATTACATGCTTTTATATCAATTCATCAACCTTGGAATGTACATCAAGGTAGCCATTACATTCATCAACCATTGGAACAATCTCCAAGGTCGTGTAAGGTCCTTGAATAACACTTACTAAAAATAAACAACAAAAAGCAAAATCAATCCAAAAATAAACTACTAGAATAAATAATATTAACTAAATAAAAAATAGAGCAGAAAAGGGGAAATAATTAAATATGTTCCCATAGTAACTCAACTCATGAATTAACTTTCATCAATAAATAGGATTACATATATTAGTGAATCAATGAGTATATCGAACAAGGTCGTACCTGTACAAAATTTAGCCATGTAGGCTTTTACATGAATATAACAATATATAATATCTTTCGCATGTGCACCATGGAATCCGAGAGAGAGTATCATCGTGGTGATATCCACCTTGCCACAAAGCATAACCCTTCCCTGTGCTTCCCTACTGGGAAGCTCGACCCATCATGAGGGGTCTAGCAAACCGAAACCAGCTTAGGTGAGGGAACCTGGTGCTCTATCATACAAAAGAATAAATAGTAGAGAAACAACATACAATTGCAATAAATCATGAATCTTTTCTAGGAGGCACTCGTACATATATAATACCATCATTAATAATCGTTCATTACGAATTCACTCATTTGAAATGTCAAGTCTTCTACAACCAAAAAAAATATAATCACATATCACAATATAATTAAAATCAATTGTTCTAGTCACATTTCACATTTTCTCATCAATTTAGGAGGAATCAACATTATTCAAATATTTAATTTTAACAAACATGCATAAGATGAGATTCAACAAATTATTTAAACAATGAAAACTCTATGCCATTCCCATTCGACTTGGTATACCCACCATGGTTTGCAAGAATACCTAACATAAGATCTATAAGGTCTACCACCTTCTAGGTTACCCCATCCTAACATTATCCAATAATACTATCTAAGAACTCTCAATCTACAAAAGGACAATCATTATAGGTTTAAACCTAAACCTCTATTCTATTTCAAGAAACAGGGATAATTTACCTCTAAGATGCTAGTTCTTACAATTTACCTAAGAACAATCTACTATATATCTTAAACCAAAATCACTATTGACCTTTAGGTTACACCTATAGATACAAAATAAACATATGAATACAACTTTCTAGTTTATGCTGCAATAAAGTATTTATCCATATGACTTAGCAATACTACTCTGCCATGATACGATCATTCGTATATCTATATATAAGTTATCAATGTGATACACTAAATTACACGATCATATTTATCTTTGCATTCGAATAGTCTTTTACACTCTTCTCGACTTGAAGAAACAAATAAGAGTTTCTAAATTGGCCAAGTTGCCAATCTTACAAGAATATGTCTTGTTAAGCTTTTATTATGCATGAGAAGATCAGTAGTTTGGCTAATCTGTCAATATTTCTAATCGAGTGGAAACAAACCAAATTGCTATCTTTAGACAGACATATATATAAGATGTGGATTAAAAGATAGCATGCAATTTGTTAGTCTAAAAGCATTTTGGAAGACCACATAACAAGGATTGTAATTATGCATCAGATGGATATCATGGAACGGTTAGAAACTGTCAGACAAATATAAAAGATGAAGTTGAAAATTGATTCAGCAAACATTCCTATCCTTAAATTATAGCTCGAGAATAAGTCAAGATCATATGAAGTGTAGAGATAGCACGACATGTTTAAGAACGATCTCTTAGGAATTGAGATCGTGACTTCTTTGGGAGTCAATATATGCTAATTCATATCATGATAGAAATACCTTAAAAAATGAAAAGAATTACGCCCACCCATTACTAATAAAAGATAAATACAAACAAAATAAATATAAATAACGTAGTTTCAGATTGAAGAAAAGACTGCACCAGCAAGGTGCCTAACTTATCTAATAGAATATAGGTACAGGAGTATTGCCAGCTTCAAGATATATACTTAATGTTGTGGAAGTAAAAGAAAATTTTGTGAAAGATGAACCATTATCTCTTTTTCAATTGGAATGGTTTTTCTTGAGAATTTTTTTGGTGAAGCTAAATGAAGAAATCTAAGAAAAAGGCTTGTCATATGGTGCAGTGTCAAATTTTTTGCAATAATTAAGGAACATCCATCAAAGCATGGCAGAAGCGGTTTGATAGATATCATAGTTGGGAATGCTCTGGTAGACATGTTGCAAATCGTACAACATAGACAAGGCATACAAACTATTTGATAGACCTCCTCATAGGAATCCATTCATAGGTATGCAATGATCACATGATATACACTAAATGGATTTATTGAAAAGGCTTTAGAACTTTCAGGTATAGGCGATTGACAGATGTAAAGACAAATCCCATTGTTTGTGTGTGTGTAGATGTTGTAATTTGAAAATGCCCTTGTAGACATATATGTGCATGAGAGCTGCTTGACATATCACCTATTTGGAATGAAATGATTGCTGGATATGCACATAGAAAATTAACGACGCGTTGGCTCAGAAGATAGGAGTTTCTAACAATTTAAACACATGAAAACCCTTAGCTGCGTTAGATGAGATAGTTGCAAATGACTTCTAAGACATGCATACAAACATGGAATCAGGGATAAGGCAAGTGAACCGTTTGACATAATATTTAAAGAAAAGTGACAGCATGAAATCTTAAGACTGTATGATTGCACATAACATATTTGATGAAAATACCAAAATGCAAATGGCTAGTGGGAAGACCAACTTCTCAATCTTTGCTCTTGGCCTTCTCGCTCATGATTGGAAGTTTGTGAAAATAAAGCACAAATACATAAAATCTGAGAATGAATATTACTTCTTAAAATGGAAAATTGTATTGTCTATCTACATGGGTTACAACGAATCCCAAAAATTTGCCATACCTTTGAAGTATTGACTTGCAGATAGGATCTAAGGGTTTGAATTCCTTGTTCGATGCCCTCCTTGCTCTAAAGAATGTGATCTCTCCTTCTAGCATTTAATAGATCTACGTATGACAAATCATTCTTTGCGACTCCAAATGGTTCAGAAAATATCGATACTGGTTCTCCAACCAAGCTCCCATTACATAGGTCTATCTTAGGAGTCTTAAATCGGTCACCTTATATATCTGAATCAAGTCTTCTCTGCATTCCCCCGTTCAAAGTGAGATACCCCCATAGTGGACAATAGTGAGTCCCCAAAATAGAAGGAGTTAATTAAAATCATTTAATTGCATTTATTTCCACTCTCTTGGATATTCCTAATTTTAACCTATCTGACAAGAAATAGCTCCCAGGATTCCTCTTGACTCTACCACTTAATCAGTGGTCTAAAATAGATAAAATTCAAAACAAGAATAGCGAAGAATCCTTTCAGAAGATATTTGAAATATCAAATTATCTATGTAGAGCAATGCAAGCAATTCTATTACAATTAAATATTGTTCACCAAAAGAAAATTACAGTTAGATATTTGCCACTAATATATATATATATTGTTAATATTTGTTGACTAATTAATAAACTAAATCTATTTTTCAAAAGTAATTATTCTAAAATGCAAATAAAACAAACGAATTATTTTTCATGCAAAATCACATTTATGCCAACATTGACTAAGTGGTGTGTGCACAAATCCCCTACAACACAATTCACCTTTAGTCGGCTAGACACCCCCTCCTCGATGATACTCTCTCTCTATCGAGAGAGTGTTGTCTTGTCATTTCACATTAAATCAATCAATTAGTCCCTTTAAGAATTAATATTAATTTTTAATTCCATAATTAAATATTATGAAATTAAGGGTTGTGACATCCTTCCCCTCTTGGAAGAGTCATCGTCCCAATGATCAAAAGAATTTTTAATTAAAGTTAAGTACATATTGAACATAAAAGAGTTCCATACCTCTTTTTTTTGTTTTAATTTGGTTTTACCTCAATGTTAAAATCGGCCCACCTATAAATGTATCGTTGCTCCAAGCCCCTGTTTGTTCATAATAGAAAAAATTCCTCTATCTATCATTCATCCACTTGCACACATTGTTAGCACATCACTATTCATCAAATTAACTTCATTTTTATACTTTTAGACAAATAAAAACATGCAAGGTAATGCGTTTCTTTCATACAATCTTCTATAGCGTATTCAAATCTTTTACATATTCCCATACATTTACATCTAGAAAGAAAACAATTATGTTCATTTTATCAACATCTCTACTTGCATGAGACATTAGAACAATTGCCCCTATGATGAAAAACAAGCATCCCATACTACTTGTTATCAAAAGTCTTAACAACAAACATATCACAATTTACAACAAGGTCTTCAACTTGAAACACAAAAGATAAGAAGATCAACAAGTTTTCAATATAAAAAGATCATCAACATGATTGGAAAGATCAAAGAGAAGAGGATCATCATGATCTCAATAAAGGTACAACCATTTACTAAATTTATCAACAAAAGTAAATCTTGATCTATATTGGGAAAAATGTACAATTTCTACAATTGATCAAATGCAGTCATAATTCATAAAGAAGAAGTACAATTTCATTCCTTGCCATACAAAGGTTCAATACATGATATATATCCATTTCGGAATTGCATAAAGAAAATCAAATATTTAATCTATCTTCAGCCGCCATGACCTGCTAGTCTACCGCAAGTTGAAGGTCAAGAGTATGCTTAAGGTGCTTTTCCACCCAACCATGAAGTACTACACTTCCCTAGATTTCTTCCTAACTCAAAGAATACCCAACCCTGCATGCAACGCCTAGATACCTGTAACAAAAGGGTAGGAGGGAAAATCTTGATACATGCCTGATGCCTTATATGCATTCTATACTTGAATGAACATATTTCTTGCAAACAGGATGTGGTAGAGAAACATATAATATAATTTTTTCTAGACATTCCTTATCCATCTATTTCAATGGTACATGGCTTTGGCCAAAGCACTTTAAAAAAATATTGGTCAAATCCTAAAAAGAGGATCCACCTTCTCTGTTAATCCACATTTGACATCCTATCTCGGAAGGTAAGCTTTACCACATACATCACATTCAACAAGAATAATCTATTTCAAATTGCATAAAATATAGACCAAATAAATATGATAGTGCATAACTTGCACTAGTGCACATAAAATGAATAATAAGAAAGTATGAATGCCTTGGTGCATAACTCGCACAGAATACAAATACGTAATTTACTTATAGTGGCTCACTCACAAAAAATATGGTAAATGCATCACACACAATGAGCATTTCTCGCTCAAGTTTTTGTTCAATAAATATGGTAAGTGCATCTCTCGTACAAGTGCATCGCTCACACAAAATATGAAATATGCATAAATTGCAGTAATATATAGTTATAGTGATCACTACTCGATCCAGTAAACACAATGAATATAAAAAGTGTATCTCACACACAAATTATGAATGAAATCATTACTCAAGTGTTTTATCCATACAAAGGAATCAATAACTTACTCTAGTGCATCACTCGCACAAAGACAACAATAATATATATCCCTTACATTAGCATGAACATTTCTCATTCAAGTATAAATATAAGTGTAATTAAGGAAACAATTTTGTTGTAATATGAATACAATCACTCATACATATGTGTCATTTCCACAGAGCATGAGAAGTGTATTATTGCACAAGAAAAAGTATCATTCTCATATAGTACATATGTATAAGTACTTTCACTAATAACAATCAAGCATATATGATTCACCACATCAATCCTTTCTGCCTTGTCTATTAGACAGATCGAGAAAACTTATCTGATCATCCTTATTAGTGAAGGCCCTTAAGGCATCTCAACTTTGCATTCTTTAAAGACCTCATGGATTCTACTAGATCCATATCTTGAAAGAATAAGACATTGCCCAACAATTAACTTGCCCAAAGCCTAGTACTATTTAAAACATTCTTTCCTTTAAAACATCCATCTTAGGTTTCTTACCTTCAAGAAGGCTCAACCAATATTTATCCATTATTCTCCACTTTATTTACTTCACAGGTGATCTTCCTTCTTACCCTTATCAAAATTTCATCTTCTTGAAAGGAAGCTAGGTGTGCGGAAACACTTCCTACACTGATCTATTGAGGAGAGGGCTATGCAAATTCAACTTTATCCTAACTATTACAGCGATGTTAAACCATTAACATGAGATATTGTAGCAAAACACAAGAACCAGAATGTAGACAGAAGAAGAGAGACAAAGATTTACGGTGGGGAAAACCCTTATCAGGTGAAAAACCCCACACTCAAAAACCTGCACAATGTATTAACAAATCTGAAAGAATGTTTACAACACACTTGCAATGCAAGCTTAAATGGTCTTTGACACTCATGTCTGGAGTCAATCTGGCAGCATAATAGCACCTATAAACCTGTGATACAAACTCCATCTCCAAGTACCTGTTTAAATAGAACATACAAGGCAATTTTGGACCTTTCTTGGAATGGGCGTCCAATATGGCATCTTGGACCAAAACCCACGCCTAGGGACACTTGGTCAACATTGTAGAATGTGTCTAACACTTGTCCACAGTTCCCATCCCAAAGAGGTCACCTATTTCCAAAATGGGCTATGACAAATGCTCTTACGACGCTTACGACCGTCATAGAATTTGTCATAGCGGTTACAACTTACAGCTATAAGAGAATCTGTCATACACATGCTATAAATAGCATATTCTCTTACAACACATCATATTCCACCTTGGGGCACCCAAATATGCCTCATTCAAAGATGCTACATGACACATGTCATTACCTGTCTTACAACCTTCTATTCTCGACTCTTACATGTCATAGATTTGTCATAGGAATCCGTCATAACCGTTTCGGTCAAACATTCCTTACACAACATAGAAGATGCCAACACATGGTAGAATATTCCTACCACTAAGTGGGATGCCTATCTCCTCATGTGAGGACAAAATAACATGTTGTCATAATCCATGTAGGATTGACACATCACCGTGCCACATCCCACAATATGACAAAGTGGAATTTCCAATTATTTACAACATACACAATGAATAATAAATACAAACATTACAAATGCAGAGAATTACCAAGGTTGAGACACCTTAATTCCCAACATTCTCCCACTTGTCGAACACCTTGTAAGAGCCAATAGAAAAATAAGATTTAACTGCTATAGGCTGAGAGGCCCATAGACTCTGAACACCATCTGAACTTCTCTATGCCCACTGGTTTCGTCAATGCATCTACAACATTCTTCAAAGTATCTACCTTCTCCAAATTTACCTTTCCATCCTCAACCATGTCCCTTATGAAGTGAAACTGAACATCAATGTGCTTGGTTCTAGCATGGAAAGTTGGATTCTTTGCAAGGCAAATTGCACTCTGACTGTCACAACTGATCGTGATTTGACCTGCATCAACACCAATATCTGAACACAATCTCTTAAGCCAAATGGGTTCCTTACAAGCATGAGTTGCTGCCATGTACTCAACTTCTGTCGTGGACAAAGCAACAACTGGTTGTCACTTACTCATCCAACTAATAGCACCACCAAATAATGTAAAAACATAAGCACTGGTGGATCTCCTACTGTCAATGTCACCTGCCCAATTTGAATCCACAAATCCATGAATATCAACAGAATGCGGAGGTCCTGAAACATTACCATGATAGCAAATGGAATACTCAGAAGTACCCCTCAAATATTTGAACACTCACTTAACTGCATCCCAATGAACCCATCCAGGATTAGCCATAAATTGACTAAGAACTCCCACTGCTTGGGCAATGTCTGGTCTTGTGCAGACCATAGCATACATCAAACTGCCAACAACACTAGCATAAGGTACTCTGCTCATATCCTCCACCTCACTAGGAGATTTTGGACAATCCTCAACAGACAACTTTGTCCCCAAAGAAACGGGAACACACAAAGGTCTACAATCTGCCATGCTGAATCTGTCTAACATGGACTTCACATACTTACTCTGGCTTAACCAAAGTTTTCTATTGGTTCTATCTCTTCTGATTTCCATTCCCAGAATGTACCTGGCTGCCCCTAAATCTTTCATTTCAAACTATGCTGACAACTGAGATTTAAAATCAGAAATCATATTTTTACCCTTCCCAATGAGCAACATATCATCAACATACAGTGCAACAATGAGAATACGATCACCATCAAATTTATAATACACACAGTGATCCGATTTCGATCTCACAAATCCAATTGACAACACAAAGGCATCAAACTTCAAGTACCATCTCCTAGGGGATTGTTTCAAACCATACAAAGACTTCTTAAGTTTGCAAACCAAATTTTCTTTACCTTTTACCATGTAATGCTCTGGCTATGACATGTAGATTTCCTCCTCCAAGTCACCGTGAAGGAAAGCTATCTTCACATCCATCTGTTCTACCTCCAAGTCATAAGCTGCTGCGACAGACAACAGGAATTGAATGGATGTCAACTTTGCAACGGGAGAGAAGATCTCACCATAATCTATACCCTCCACTTGTGAATACCCCTTCGCAATCAATCTGGCCTTATACTTCTCAATACTACCATCTACACCAATCTTCTTCTTGAACACCCATTTGCATCCAATGGGTTTCCATCCAGGAGGCAAAGGCACCAAGTCCCAAGTTTGATTCTTATCCAAAGAATCTATTTCTTCCTCCATGGCCTCCTTCCAGGAACTTGCATCCTTCATATCCAAAGCCTCTGATACAGTTCTAGGTTCATCACTGTTAGTGAGCAAAGCATAAGCACAACTAGAATCAAGCAATGTAAAACCGAACCTTTCAGGTTGCTTCCTTATCCGTGGACCTCCTCAAGAGCTAAGGTTGAGGTTCAGCTTCTTCTTCTGAGCTTTCAAAGCTGCTAGAGCTCTCCTCATCATCAGGTCCAACATTGTCTTTCTATTCAGTCTTCTCAGGGGTGAGAGAAAACTGAACATCCTCTTTCTTTTCTTTTTCTTCTGGCTACAAAACAATGGAAGAAGGTGTAAGCTCTCTGAAGATGACACTTCTGCTATACAACACTTTTTCAGCCACGGGGTCCCAAAGCTTGTATCCTTTCACACCAACACCATAGCCGATGAAGATACACTTAACAGCTTTGTTCTCCAACTTTGACCGCTTCTCCTTAGGCACATGTGCATATGCCTCACAACCAAAAACATGAAGATGCCTTACTGAAGGCTTTCTACCAGACCACACCTCCATAGGTGTCTTTCCAACAAGAGCTGATGTAGGAGATCTGTTCACCAGATAGCAAGCAGTGGCAATAGCTTCAGCCCAAAACTTTTGTTCTAGACTAGCTCGACTAAGCATACTCCTAGCCTTCTCCATCAGTGTCTTGTTCATCCTCTTTGCAACTCCATTTTTCTGCGGGGTGTATGGAGTTGTCTTGTGTCTTTTAATCCCAAGTTCCTTGCAATACTTATCGAATTATGTAGAACAGAACTCACCACCGTTGTCAGTTCTCAAACATTTAATCTTTTTACCAGTCTGATTTTCAGCAAAAGCTTTAAACTCCTTAAACTTGCTATAGACTTCAAATTTGCTTCTGAGAAAATAAATCCATGTCCTTCTACTATAATCATCTATAAAAGATACAAATTATATAGATTTTGATAATGAAGGAACATTAACAAGACCAAACACATCAGAATGAATGGGTCCAACACACCAGAACACTTATGAGAACTCGAGTAAAACTAAACACGGTTTTGTTTTCCATAAATGCAATGTTTGCAAAAGTTGAACTCAAGATTACAATCATCTAACCCCTCAATGAGGTTCTTATTTTTTAGGGTACACAAACCCTTCTCACCAATGTGGCCAAATCTCTTATGTCATAACATTGTCTTTTCTGCAGGAAGTTTAACTTCCAATGCACGATTACAACCATCAAGACTAGAAACAATAGATTTCTTCACTGCTCGTTCAGATGGTGGGGATGAAGTGATAGCTTCCCTCTTCCTTGAGTCAGAAGAGCTATTGCATTGTGAAATGCATGCTTTTAGCTGAAACAGAGTACCTCTCTGAGTACCCTTAGCAAGCACCATAGATCCTCTAGTCATCTTGCATCCTTCTTTTGAAAAGACAACCTACACACCTGCATCATTCAAACTACTTATAGAAAGTAGGTTTCGTGCTAAGCCTAGGATGTGCATAACCTCAAAGATCCCCTTCACTCAACCATCAGGGAATCAGATAGAGACTCTTCCATGACCAACGATCTTCAGATGAGAGTCGTTACCTAGATACACCTTTCCACCATCAAACTCTTCATACTTAGTGAACTGGTCTTGATGCGAGGTCATGTGGAATGATGCACCAGAGTCGATTAGCCACACATCATCAGATGCATGGGTTTCTAGGGCTGCGATGAAAGCATCACCATCATCTTGTGATTTGTCAGAATCTGAATCGGGAGCTTTCTTCTTTTTCTTTCTTCTTTTTCTTCTTCTCCTCTTTGCATTCCTTTCGGAAATGCCCGGTCTTGCCATAGTTCCAACAAAGAGCCTTGGACTTTCTAGGAGATTTAGATCTCCCATGAGATTTCGATCTACCCTTCTCAGCTTTCTTGTCCTTCTTCCCTTTCTCCTTGGGTCTTCCATGAACTGCAAGGGCTTGTTTGGCTGCCTCAAAAGACTTTCTCCGCATCTCTTTAGACAATAGCGAAGAAACCACTTCTTCCATTTTGAATGTGGATGTGGTGCTTCCGATCGCCATGACAAGATGATCCCATGAGTCTAGTAGAGAGAAAAGCAGGGTCATACACTGATCCTCCTCCTCCATCTTTACACCAATAGATGTTAATTGTGCAACCAGCATATTAAAGGCATTCATATGCTCAGCCACAGATCCTCTGTCCTCCATTCGAAGAGAATACTACTTCTTTCTTAGGAAAAATTTATTGACTAGGGATTTGGCTTGATACACATCCCCCAACTTCTTCCAAAGGAGTTTTGCAATGGTCTCTTCATGGACATTTAACAACATAGAATTGGCAAGACTAAGTCTTATGAGACCCTTAGCCTTCCGATCCTTGATATCCCAATCAGCTTGTGTCATAGTAGTTGGTTTAGTTCCGTTCACACTTTCCCAAAGGTCTCGGTCAACTAACATGTCTTCCATTTTGAGCTTCCACAGCTCAAAATTACTGCCGTTGAACTTCTCGACTTCAAACCTTCCTGATGTGCCTGCCATCTCCTTGCTACAATAAGATACAGAATACTCTGCACAGACTCCCATTCAACCTAGAATTAGCTCAAAAAACACCTACCCTACAACTAGGACCAAAGGTGATCAAGCTCTGATACCAACTGAAAGGAAGCTAGGTGTGCGGAAATGCTTCCTACACTAATCTATTGAGGAGAAGGCTATGCAAATTCAACTTTATCCTAACTATTACAACGATGTTAAACCATTAACATGAGATATTGCAGTAAAACACAAGAACCATAATGTAGACAGAAGAAGAGAGACAAAGATTTACGATGGGGAAAACCCTTATCGGGTGAAAAACCCCACACTCAGAAACCTGCACAATGTATTAACAAATCTGAAAGAATGTTTACAACACACTTGCAATGCAAGCTTCAATGGTCTTTGACACTCATGTCTAGAGTCAATCCAGTAGCATAACAGTACTTGTAAACCTGTGATACAAACTCCATCTCCAAGCACCTGTTTAAATAGAACATACAAGGCAATTTTGGACCTTTCTTGGAATGGGCGTCCAATATGGCATCTTGGACCAAAACCCACGCCTAGGGACACTTGGTCAACATTGTAGAATGTGTCTGACACTTATCCACCGCTCCCATCCCAAAGAGGTCACCTATTTCCAAAATGGGCTATGACAGATGCTCTTACGACACTTACGACCGTCATAGAATCTGTCATAGCGGTTACAACTTACAGTTGTAAGAGAATTTGTCATACACATGCTATAAATAGCATATTCTCTTACAACACATCATATTCCACCTTGGGGTGCCCAAATATGCCTCATTCAAAGATGCTACATGACACATGTCATTACCTATCTTACAACCTTCTATTCTCGACTCTTACATGTCATAGATTCGTCATAGGAATCCATCATAACTGTTTCGGTCAAACATTCCTTACACAACATAGAAGATGCCGACACATGGCAGAATATTCCTACCACTAAGTGGGATTCCTATCTCCTCATGTGAGGACAAAATAACAAGTTGTCATAATCCATGTAGGATTGACACATCACCGTACCACATCCCACAATATGACAAAGTGGAATTTCCAATTATTTACAACATAGGCAATGAATAATAAATACAAACATTACAACTGCAGAGAATTACCAGGGTTGAGACACCTTAATTCCCAACACTTCTCTTCTTCCCTTGTATTTTATCAACTCATTCATCCTTTATGTCATCAGAGAGATCTCTCTTCTCAATATATTTCTCTTATTAATTCACTTTTATTGCCACATAATCATTCATGGGTTGTCACCATATTTTATCCATCTTGGCTCACTTCAAATAATTCTATATATTATCCATCTTAGCTTATTTGAAATAGTCACCATCACTCTTACTAGCAAGTCTTATGAAAACATGACTAAGGCGAGGAGGTCTCACACCTCTAGAATGATCAAACTTCGTTTAAACTTCTACTCGGTTTCAACTGATTCATGGAAGAATCACCAACTTATCAAAAGAATCTTGACCCATAACTAGGGTGCTCTATTCAATACAACATGTTCACATACTATAATGTAACCTAAGCGCAGAAGGCTCGAGGTCTGAGTGTTGAACCTAGGGGCTCTGATACCACATGTAAGGTCCGTGAATAAAACTTACTAAAAATAAACAACGAAAAGCAAAATCAATCCAAAAATAAACTACTAGAATAAATAATATTAACTAAATAAAAAATAGAGCAAAAAAAGGGAAATAATTAAATATGTTCCCATAGTAACTCAACTCATGAATTAACTTTCATCAATAAATAGGATTACATACATCGGTGAATCAATGAGTATATCAGACAAAGCCGTGCCTGTACAAAATTTAGCCATGTAGGATTTTACATGAATATAACAATATATAATATCTTTGGCATGTGCACCATGGAATCCGAGAGAGAGTATCATCGTGCTGATATCCACCCTGCCATGAAGCATAATGCTTCCTTGTGCTTCTCTACTGTTAAGCCCGACCCATCACGAGGGGTCTAGCAAACTGAAACCGGCTTAAGTGAGGGAACCTGGTGCTCTATCATACAAAAGAATAAATAGTAGAGAAACAACATACAATTGCAATAAATCATGCATCTTTTCTAGGAGGCACTCGTACATATGTAATAGCATCATTAATGATCGTTCATTACAAATTCACTCATTTTAAATGTCAAGTCTTCTACAACCAAAAAAATATAATCACATATCACAATATAATTAAAATCAATCGTTCTAGTCACATTTCACATTTTCTCATCGATTTAGGAGGAGTCAACATTATTCAAATATTTAATTTTAACAAACATGCATAAGATGAGATTCAACAAATTATTTAAACAATGAAAACTCTATGCCATTCCCATTCGACTTGGTATACCCACCATGGTTTGCAAGAATACCTAACATAAGATCTATAAGGTCTACCACCTTCTAGGTTACCCCATCCTAACATTATCCAATAATACTATCTAAGAACTCTCAATCTGCAAAAGGACAATCATTATAGGTTTAAACCTAAACCTCTATTCTATTTTGAGAAACAGGGATAATTTACCTCTAAGATGCTAGTTCTTACAATTTACCTAAGAATGATCTACTATATATCTTAAACCAAAATCACTATTGACCTTTAGGTTACACCTATAGATACAAAATAAACATATGAATACAACTTTCTAGTTTATGTTGCAACAAAATATTTATCCATATGACTTAGCAATACTACTCTGCCATGATACAATCATTCGTATATCTATATATAAGTTATCAACGTGATATACTAAATTACACGATCATATTTATCTTTGCATTCGAATAGTCTTTTACACTCTCCTCGACTCGAAGAAACAGATAAGAGGTTCTAAACTGGTCAAGTTGCCAATCTTACAGGAATATTTCTTGTCAAGCTTTTATTATGCATGAGAAGATCGGTAGTTTGGCTAATCCGTCAATATTTCTAATCGAGTGGAAACAAACCACATTGCTATCTTTAGACAGACATATATACAAGATGTGGATTAAAATATAGCATGCAATTTGTTAGTCTAAAAGCATTTTGGAAGACCACATAACAAGGATTGTAAATATGCATCAGATGGATATCCTGGAATGGTTAGAAACTGTCAGACAAATATAAAGGATGAAGTTGAAAACTGATTCAGCAAACATTCCTCCTTAAATTATAGCCCGAGAATAAGTCAAGATCATATGAAGTGTAAAGATAGCATTGATGAGTGCCAAATAGCACTCATAAAATACACCCCTTTTTGCCTCTCTTTTTTCCCTATTTAGTTCATCTTCCTTGTGTCTGCACTCAAATAAGTTAGCAAGATTGTTCTATTTTGTGATTAATTAAGATAGATTACTTGAGATTAGAATTTATGATTAGGTGACTAATGTGCGTGGGATTAATGGAAAAAAATGCAGAATTTCTCTTTCTTTTTGAATCAGCAGGTGTAGATGCCAAAAACAGTGAATTTGTGCATCTCCGGAGATCGTCTTCAATGATCTCCAGAGACAATAACCAAGAACAGTGACACCTGGTGTTTTGAAGATATGGGGAATGACTCTCCGGAGCTCTGTGAATGTCTGGAATATCTCCAGAGCTGCAGACAGGAACAACTATCTCCAGCGCCTCCTGAGAACAGGGCATGTTTCCAGACAGAACTACTGACCAGACACTTTAACAGCGATCCTAAATACCCCCCTCACTTCACTCAAATCATCACCTGAGTGGTGAAGGGTCAACTATCATTTAAATTGCTAAAGTTTTATCTTTCCAAAGATTTTGCATGAGTTACGAATTGAACTAATCCAATATTCTTATTTTTAGGGCTTTGATGCCCAAGTGTATTAAGACTTAAACTTAGACCTCTGAGTAGACTTCTGTTCCACTCAAGTCTACCTTTCTTGCATGGTGATCTTTCATAAGTTAGACAGTTAAGTACAAATAAGAGATGGTGTCATCTCCCAGAAAGACTGATAGATAAGTTCAGTGGTATATCATCACTCTTTTTATATATACTCTCAGAAATAGTAATAGAACAACGATGGTAAAACTATTCTAATTTTTCAGAGATCTCAATTTTGTTATAGCCATATATTTTCATGAATACAGAAATGAATGAATTAGACTGAATTTAGTTTAGATCATCTTTTGTGCTGATTTCCTGTAATAGCCTTCAGCCTCAAAGGTGTGGAGCAAGGGCCCACTCTCACCATTCAGGCAGGAGGCTAGTATCTCTATTTTATTGTTCTAAGTTTTCTTTTATAAAGGTGTTTCCTGTTTTAATAGATAGATGCATGTTATTGTTTCTTTGCTTTGAGTACATTTCTTGTTTTATTCTGTTTTACAGCATTCATTACATTTATTCAACAAGCAGATAGATTAGTCAATTTTTTAAGCATTAGGGTTAGCTATAAACTGGTCACTTAGAATCCCTAGTTGCAGACAGCCTTGGACATAGCCCTGGTTCTTTGACATCTGAAAATAGATTAAATGATGAGGTACAGCGACATCCTGTCATTTTTGGCGTCGTTGCCAGGGATTAGCTTGTGTTAATTAGGGACACTGAGTTAAAAACAGTTTTTAGAATAGATCTGTATGGTTAGAGCTAGAGATCTCAAAGGAAGATATATTAAGCAGACACCCCAACAACACACCATAGGGGAAAGCAGTGAGGTGGTACAAAACCTTGTTGAAGAAGGAAACCTAGATCTTAATTTGGAACCTGCACTTCAAAACAACAATCCCTTAGATCCTATAGACATTCCACTTGCCAATTATATCCAGGAATTACAACAAAAAGTTGAGGCAGATCCTTTGGTAGAACCTAATTTCCTGGAACCTCAGGAAGAAGAACCAGTACTAAACATGGAAAATGATAATCATGGGGAAGAGGAAAATCAGGCCCCAAGAACCTTCTCTTATCCTATTGTTTTGGCTGCTGGAGACAATGCTCCCATGAAAAATATCTCACCAGCACATTTACCAAATTTCAAAGGACTTTCTTCTGAGGATCCAGATTAGTTCTTGTTTGAATTCAAAGTAGTCTGCCAAACTTATGATTATGGATCAGATAACCAGAAACTTAAACTGTTCCCTTCAACCCTGAAAGATTCTGCGATGAGATGGTTTATGGGTTTACCCCAGGGTTCTATCCGTTCTTGGGATCAAATGGAAACAAAGTTTTTTGGAAAAATACCAAGATTATTGCAGATCTAGTAATAAAAATGAAGAACTGTTTAAAATTAGGCAGGGGGAGGAAGAATCCTTAGAAGACTATGTGGATAGGTTTAATTTTGCCTTGAGAAGGTATGGCAATCCGGTGGACCACTCCTTGGCCAGAACCCTGTTTATAAAAGGATTGGATAAAGAATCAAAACAGGCACTGGACCTAATGGGAAAAGGGAACATTAACAAAATGGAAATACCTGACATAGAGGAACTCTACAGGAACTATACCAGAACCCAAGATGGAGTAAGGTCATCCAAAACTTTTAAAGGGAAGAATGAGATAGGATAGTTGATGGAGGAAATTGCGAATCTAAAAACAGATATTCTAGTCCAACTAAATACCACATTAGATGGGATTCAAGCAAAAACAGAACAACTGATCAAAGCAGAGCAACAGAACCGCTCTCCATTTATTGTCCTAGATGTAGAAACAAACACCTGTTGAGAGAATGTCTCTTGGACAAATCAGAGATTTGTCAAATCTGTGATAGGGAACATCCTACCAGTCAGTGTAGTCAACTTCCAACCTTGAAAAGATTGAGTAAAAAGAATGCTGTGATAGAGGAGTTGAACTATGTGGGACAAAAACAAGCTGGAAATTTCCCTTATAATCAGTATCCAAGCCAGTCTTCTTACAGGGATCCTACTAATTGGGGAAATAATCAGTGGAATCTAGCTTGGTATGGCCCTCAAAATAATCCTCCTTGGGGACAGCAGGATTGGCCAGGTCAAAATTGGCAAAACTAAAACTGGCAAAATCAGCCTTGGGGAAATCAACAATGGCCACCACAGTTTGGGTCACAAGGCATGCAACCTCAATGGGGTCCTCAACAAGGATATCATCAACAATACCAAGGACAACCTAGACGTTTCCAACCTCAACAACAGGCTTTACTAACTGGATCCTCCAACACATAGGGTCAAACACAAAATGAACTAGTTAGTCAACCACCTTTACCAGCTCAGCCTATACCAAACCCACGGAATAAATAGGGAGTAGCTGTCTATATGACAGAGCAAGAAAATCTAGCTGGAATTAATGCTATATATTTAAATAATCTCTAGCTGCATTCTGGGAAAGCATTCCCAAGACCTTCTCCTCCAACTATAGTTGAAATAACCAATGATGAGGAACCTAAAAATCCATCCAATCAACCCCCAGAGGAGATTACTAACAAAAAAGTGCTAGAAAAATCAACCACAGACAACTCCGGAGTTACTCCTAAAAAACCAGCTCCGGAGAATAGTCTTGAACACAATTCTGATAAGAGCTCCGGAGATGGAAAAGCTAGCACCCTACCCAGAACGACTTAAACAAAATGCTCCCCAGAAAAAGATTTTACAAAAACAAATCCAACCCAATCAGGAATCAGAACTTTTACAAGAAATCAAGCAGCTAAACATTGAAATTCCTCTTCTCCAGGCCATCAGAGATGTACCGGAACTAAATCAATTCATCAAACAGTATTGCATCAAAACACAGGGCAGAAAGAAAAGTTTTCCTTCCACAATACAGGTGGAAGGAAAAGTAGTGGATCTATTGATGGGAGAAATTCTCCTCCCAAAATATGGAGACCCTGGAAATCCTGTCATAACTGTTTTCATCTCGGGAGTAGAAATTTCAAATGTTCTAGTTGATTTAGGAGTAGCAATTAATGTGATGACAATTCATACAGTGGACAAATTAGCTCTGTCAGGTATCCAATCCACGACTACAATTCTTCAACTTGCTGATCAGTCGGTAGCTGTTCCAAAGGGAGTGATCACTGATGTACCTATTGTGATAGATTCATGGGAATTCCCAGTGGATTTCCTAATACTAGAACCTAGAAACCAGAGAAATGCTTATCCGCTGATTTTAGGAAGGCCATGGCTGGCTACTGCAGCAGCATCTATTGATTGTCGAACTGGAGATATGGTCATTTCTAATGGGATAGATTTAAAGAAAATATCTCTGTATCCTCCAGCTAAACCATCGATGCATTACACAGGAAGGGTATGGGTGGATGAACTGGATAACATGGACAACAGTGCCTCATTAGCTATGGTAACCATTAGGGAACATCTGGGAGAATTAGGAGAAGAAGTATACTATGATATAATGGAAGACTTCACTCACATCCTAATCAATAAAGATGTGATGGAACTCGCCCAAGATCCTCAGAGAGAACTTCTCGTTTCTTCTCATTGTACCCTTGCCAACATTATTCCTTGTGGGGAAACCTTTTACAGGGACTTAGCCACCTTCCACATGTTACTCCCACATTCTTGTCCTCTCAATGCCATGACACCAATGTATGGACCCACCACATCTATGGATCAAATTACAAAACAGGTCATGATTCTGCTAGGGAAAACACTTAATATAAATACTCAGTTAACAGCAAGTTAGGAAGAAAAACTTATCCAGCTTTTAGTCTCCCACTCAGCATCTTTTGCCTGGGAATACCAAGATATGAAAGGCATACCTCCTGAGATCTATACCCATCATATCTACACTGAGGATATTAAACCTGTCAGACAACCACAAAGAAGATTGAATCCTGCCTTAAAGGACATTGTCAAAATTGAAATAGAAAAATTACTCTAGGTAGGGTTCATATATCCAATCTCAGACAGTCAATGGGTCTCACCCCTTGTCATTGTGCCTAAAAAGAATGGGAAATGGAGGGTGTGTATTGATTATAGAGAACTCAACAAGGCCACAAAAAAGGACTACTTTCCCTTACCATTTATTGACTAAGTTCTGGACAACCTTGCTGGGAGAAAGTATTATTCTTTTTTAGATGGATTCAGCGGGTATAATCAAATTCAAGTAGCACCTGAGGACCAAGACAAAACCACCTTCACATGCTCTTGGGGAACCTTATCTTACAAAGTTCTTCCCTTTGGGCTATGCAATGCCCCAGCTACATTTCAGAGACTAGTTCTAGCTATTTTTGTTGAACTGGCTAATGAATGCATGGAAGTCTACATGGATAACTTTACTGTGTATGGGAATAACTTCGAGGAAGCTCTCATAAACCTTGGAAAAGTACTAAAATGCTGTAATAAAAATTGACTGTCCCTTAGCCATGAGAAATGTTTTATGATGGTGGAGGAAGGAAATGTTTTGGGACACCATATTTCAGAAATAGGGATCAGAGTGGATCAGAACAAGATAGAAGTAATCACACAGTTGCCTTCACCCAAAAATCAGACTGATGTCAGAAGTTTTCTAGGTCATGCAGGCTACTATAGGAGGTTCATAGAAAATTTTAGCAGAATAGCTGCCCCCCTGTTTACCCTGCTTAATAAGGAAACAGAATTTCTCTGAACAGCAGACTGTCAATCAGCATTTAAAACTTTGAAGGAGAAGCTTACTGTGACACCAGTTTTAAGGGGACCTAATTGGACTTTACCATTTCACATACAAACTGATGCTTCAAATGAATCCATTGGGGCAGTTTTAGGACAAAAGGAAGAAGGAGAGAGTATGCATGCCATTTATTACATCAGTAAAAACCTTACCTCTGCAGAAAGAAATTATACAACAACTGAGAAAGAATTCTTGGCAGTTATCTATGTTATAAACAAATTCAGGCATTATATTATCGGATATAAAATATTTGTGCACACTGATCATGCAACCATCAAGTACTTAATGAATAAATCAGTAGTAGGTGCAAGGATCATCAGGTGGTTATTGCTATTGCAAGAATTTGATATTACCATAGTTGATAATCCAGGAAAGTTTAATTTGGTTGCTGATTTTCTGTCAAGATTGCATACAGGAGGAGAAGATCAACCAGTGGAGGATAAATTCCCAGATGAACATCTTTTTGCCATATCCACTACTGCACCTTGGTTTGCTGACATAGCTAATCTTTTAGCTACAGGCTTGTATCCATCCCATTTTACTTCAAAACAAAGAAAACATTTGGTTAAAGAAAGTTTATCCTACAAATGGTTGAATGGTTTACTATTTAAATGTGGTCCTGATTTCATTCTACGCAGGTGCTTGAAGGCTGATGAGACTTTTGATGTGTTGAGAGCATGTCATGATGAACCATCTGGTGGCCACTACTCTTTCCACAGGACAGTCCACAAGATCCTTGGGGCTGGTTACTACTGGCCTTCTCTTCATAAAGACACAAAGAAGTATGTGCAGCACTGTGACCAGTGCCAAAGGATGGGGCAGCCCACCTTTACCCAGGAAATGCTGCTACATCCTCAAGTCATGATGGAACTGTTTGAGCAATGGGGTCTAGACTTTGTGGGACCAATCTCACCGCCATCATCAGGCAAGGAGTATATTCTAGTATGCATAGACTATGTTATTAAGTGGGCTGAAGTTCAAGCATTATAGTTGCAAGAGAAGAAAAAGTTGCTGATTTCCTTTACAATAGAATTTTCTTGAGATTTGGAGCCCCAAAATCAATAGTTTCAGACAGAGGACCTCAATTTACTTCACAGGTAATCAAAGCATTCACAGATTTATACCAAGTCAAGCACAGAAAAGCTTCACCTTACCATCCTCAAGCAAATGGGCAGGTAGAAGTAACTAACAGAGAACTTGAGAATATCCCAACAAGGACAGTGGCAATGAACAGAAAGGATTGGGCTACTAGACTACTTGAAGTAGTTTGGGCTTACGACACCACTTGGAAGTCCACAACAAAGTTTTCACCATATGAATTGGTTTATGGGAAAAAGCCTATATTATCTATAGAATTTGAACTCCAGACGCTTAAGACTATATTGGATGTTGGGCTGCCATTGTCTACAATTCAGCAGAACAGAATTCTTTAGCTCAACGAGTTGGATGAGATTCGGACAGAAGCCATTCAGCAAACAGAACTGGTTTAGTACCAAAGGAAACAATGGCATGACCAACATATTAAGAGGAGGACATTTCAACAAGGAGATTGGGTTCTTCTCTATGATTCTAAATTTAAAGAATTCAAAGGAAAATTACAGACTCACTAGCTGGGTCCTTATCAAATAAAGGAAATGTTTGAAAATGGAACTATATTACTGCAACCAATTGATGGGAGCACAAACACATTTCTAGTAAATGGTCACCGGATAAAGCTCTACAAAAGACCATCTACTAAAGAAGAGTTTCTTAATGATCTGTGTTTTGATACAGGGGATACCTCCTCTGTCACGGTGTTGGAAAAATAAAATTAAAAAAAAAAAAGGAGGTTGAAAACCAGCAATGGCTGCCTCCTGAAAAAGAAAAAAAAAAAGGTTGAAAACCAGTAATGGCTGCCTTCTAAAAAAATATATAGAGAAAGATGGAAAACCAGCAAATGGCTGTCTTTCTCGACCAAGGGAGTTGAAAACCAGTAAAATGGTGGTTCCCTTCTTCAGGACAGTTGTAATAATTGAGCTCCAGATATGATCAGTTAGCATAAATTCGCCCAATGCATTTTTGGCACTTTCCAATAAGGAGCACCTCCGGCGCTTTCCAATTAGGAACACCTTCGGTGCTCTATTAATAATGCCGACAGTTTCCATAATAAGGGTGGGACCTACCTCGCCAGGTGGTAAAGTAGATAACTCATATGATGAGGTCATCATGACTCATCTTCTACTTCATCGCACATCATAATTAAAATTAGAATACTAATAATTGCAGGAGTGTCCACAAGCCAGCGCTGACATCACCCATGGGCGTAGATTTTAGTGCCACTCAGTGCAATGATTGCAGGTCGCATGCAAGTAGGAAGTGGATGTCATTTTAGGCCACTGCTTAAATGCCACGACGCGTGTAGTTTCCAAAACGGCACAGCATTCTCCCATGTACGTCGCCTCATCATTAAAACTGATCCAGGTAAATCTGCTTTTAATTAATCATTAATTAGTAACTGTCCTATCTTTCTATTTTGGGTGCTGCCGAGATGACACGTCCCTCCGCCGTCATTTCCTTCTTCACATCCAAGCATGCCACCATCTGTGCCTTAATACCACCTTACCTCCGGAGCGCCCTATCAGTCCGTCACAATTATGGTTGCTTTGGTCCCTTAACCCATCTGCATAAGCCCAGCCTGAAAACAATAGCATCCCTCATTCAAACCTCTGGAATAGACTGAAGCATAAGATAAATTAAACAACTCTCCGGAGTCTACAGAGCAATTTGAACAATACTCTGAAGCCCACAGAGATAAGAGGGACAGATAGACTGCAGATTGCAGAAGTAAAAGAATAAAACACAGAAACTGCCATCAATTCAGCAATGGGGGTCAAGAAAAAGTCTGAGCCAGAAAGTACTGTGGGTCTTCTGAAGGATGCAACTGCAGCAAACATTTTAAGGGCTGCTGGACGGTTAGATTTCCTAGACAAGTCGAAGGGTTTCAAGAGGATATTGTGGACGAATTCCTTAGGAATTTAAGAGACAACTAGACCACTGTGAGAGGAAACCAAATCAGTCTCTCCTCCACAATTATCAGCCACATCTCCGGACTCCCCGAACAAGGTGAGAGGTTCTACCACCTAAAAACCTTGTATACTGATTTAATTAGAAATTTTTTTGTTCGTGGTGAACCTGCTATTCAATTGCATATGAATAAGAATGAGGGCAAAGGAATTTTGAGGTCCACTCTCCCAAACCCTTGGGCAACTGTTGCTACCTGGTTAATGAAGTACTTTACCTGTGATGGCCAATTCTCCATAGTTTTAGGGCCCATAATAAAAATGCTAATTTTTCTTAGACATGGAAATAGGCACCCCGAATATAACATAAATATCCCTAATTTCCTGTATTCTGCCATTAGGGCAACTGCAGAGAAATACCAGCAGGGTAAGGGACCCATGAAACATCATAGCCTCATCTTCCTGATAGTCAAGCACCACTTCCTATCTCAGGCCAATGGAGAAGAACTATTGCAGAAATTTCTTGAGCATAACCCTCAGGTCAGAGAACCAGAGATAACACAAATAGAGGATGAGAGTTCTCCCTCTCACCAGAATGAAGAAACTGAGCCTACAGCCTCCTCTACAGCTTTTCACAAAGGGACATCACCCTCACAGGAGGCTACATCATCTGCAGCCCCTATTCCTGACAAGAAGGGGAAAGGCAAACAAATTGCAGAGCATGCTCTTACATGACCTCTATACATGACTCGGTCAGTCAGGCAAAAAATGACTTTACCTGAGGAATCTAGGCCTAAGGAATTAACAGAGGAAAAGTCAGGACAAGGAATTGAGGAGAGATGGTGGGTTGAAGAACCATCCCATGATTCAGATGAGGTACCTCTGGTCAGGAAGAGGAAGCAAAGTGAAAATTCTCTAGCACCATCTATTCATATGGAGTCAAGTCCAGTTTCAACACCACCATGTGCTCCGAAGACAGGAAGCTTACCAACTGTTACTATCTCCTCAGATTCTGAGGAAGGGAGACCTGCTCCGGAGGCACCAGTTCCAACTGTGCTCCGGAGAAGCAAAAGGAAGAGGCAGCTCTCACAAGCTGAGAAGGATACTGCCCTGCTCGCTGAGGCACTCCTAGAATTGAGCACATGTGAGGACAAAGCAAGACCCTCATCAATGCCAGCAACAGCAAAGGATCCTCAAGACAGGAACACTGCAGAGGGAGAAACAGGGCACATGGATACATTGGGGGAAGCAGGGCAGGTGGCCATGGATAATATTAATAATCAGCCAACAGCCACAGAAACAAAGGCAGAAACTCTATCTCATCCCTCTGACCAAGAGGATATAGAAATCTCAACAGAGCAACAATTAATGGAAGAAATTGAAAATTTAAAAAGAATGCTCTGGGGAAAGAATTTGATTATTACTGACCTCAAGAAGGTCAGAGTAGAGATGGAGATGGAACTGAAGCAAACTATTGCAAATATCTAAACAGACCTCCAAAACAAGGACAGAATCATCTAGGAGAAGGAGGCAGAGTTGGAAACACAGAAATGTGAGGCAGCAAAAGTAATGGAAGAAAAAGAAAAAGAAGCAGCACAAAAGGTTTCTGAGCTCACCATGGCCAGAGACAATGGCCTCACAGTAATGGCAGCACTGATTGAAAAGGTACAAAGCCAGGATAAACAATTAACTTGGGCCAATAACAGACTGGATGACCAAGAAGAATATATTCAAGAACTGTCTGGCCCAAGGGCAACCAATGAATAGGAAATTCAAACAGATGCCTATGTGAGTCCAATTCCCATTGACATTCCCAAAGCCCTGTTTCATTGGGAGGAAAGGTGTAGGGAATTTGAGGCCTCCAAGCCAATGTTGCAATTACAAAGGGCAATCACTGCCAGAACAGAGAGGATAGCAACTTTGGAGAGCAAAATCATTCAAATGGCCTCCCTTTCCTCATAAATTCTATCTTGTAGGCCTCCAAGTGCTAGCTATTCAATGTTCCTACTGGAAAGGGTACTGCAAAGGAAACTCTCCTTAGTCCTATCTGACATAAATGAGGATACCAAAACAGTAGAAGGTTTCATGGCAGCTTACACCAGAAGCAATGATGAAGACAAAAACTTCCTATGTGAATTATACTTACATGGGTTCTGCATTAATGATATAGCCTTCATGATTAATCACTTTGTGGGAGAATGCCAACTTAAGGCATTCATGTCCCTCATGAGAAACCACCAGGTCTGGAATGAAAGGATGGAAGATCATCTTCAAAAGGATTCAAAAACAGATCTCCTCATCAGAAAAGAATGTCCCAATCCTTTTGCTTTTCAAACCCAATTCAGGTCCTTTATCTATCATCCTGCAAGTGCAACCAACATATTGCCATTATACTTGAAAAGTTTGCAGGAATGCTCCATTGACTTTGGTCTTTTTATGATTAATTCAGAAAATCCTGTACTTGCTGTAGCAAAGAGGAGATGGAGTATTTTGACCCCAGAGCAAAAACTTAGAGAGGTGGTCACCCCTGCAAACCTGAGACTATTCATGAGGAAGGCAAAGATGATATCCAAAATGATGGATAAACATAAATAGGAACAGATAGGTGGGCAGTTCAGACCTCCTCTGATAATTGAACCACTCCCTATATGGACAGAACAGCTAGAAGATAAAAAATTGCAAGACTGGATGAAGCAAGTTGACAAGTACAGAGGAAATGGTAACACCAACAAAACCACTTGGACAACCTATCTCCAGGAGTATAGTCTAACTGATAGATTGCTTCATCAAAATAAATCCAGGATGTGAAAAGCAGGAGGACCTGCCAAACCTTAGGTATGGGGGGGATGATGAGTGCCAAATAGCACTCATAAAATACACCCCTTTTTGCCTCTCTTTTTTCCCTATTCAGTTCATCTTCCTTGTGTCTGCACTCAAATAAGTTAGCAAGATTATTCTATTTTGTGATTAATTAAGATAGATTACTTGAGATTAGAATTTTTGATTAGGTGACTAATGTGCGTGGGATTAATGGAAAAAAATGCAGAATTTCTCTTTCTTTTTGAATTAGCAGGTGTAGATGCCAGAAACAACGATTTTGTGCATCTCCGGAGATCGTCTTCAATGATCTCCGGAGACAATAACAAAGAACAGTGACACCTGGTGTTTTGAAGATATGGGGAATGACTCTCCAGAGCTCTGCGAATGTTCAAAATATCTCCAGAGCTACAGACAGGAACAGCTATCTCTGGTGCCTCCTGAGAACAGGGCATGTTTCCAGACAGAGCTGCTGACCAGACACTTCAGCAGCGATCCTAAATACCCCCCTCACTTCACTCAAATCATCACCTGAGTGGTGAAGGGTCAACTATCAGTTAAACTGCTGAAGTTTTATCTTTCCAAAGATTTTACATGAGTTACGAATTGAACTAATCCAATATTCTTATTTTCAAGGCTTTGATGCCCAAGTGTATTAAGACTTAAACTTAGACCTCTGAGTGGACTTCTGTTCCACTCAAGTCTACCTTTCTTGCATGGTGATCTTTCATAAGTTAGACAGTTGAGTACAAATAAGAGATGGTGTCATCTCCTAGAAAAACTGATAGATAAGTTCAGTGGTATATCATCACTCTTTTTATACATACTCTCAGAAATAGTAATAGAACAACGATGGTAAAACTATTCTAATTTTTCAGAGATCTCAGTTCTGTTATAGCCATATATTTTCATGAATACAGAAATGAATGAATTGGACTGAATTTAGTTTAGATCATGTTTTGTGCTGATTTCCTGCAATAGCCTTCAGCCTCAAAGGTGTGGAGCAAGGGCCCACTCTCACCATTCAGGCAGGAGGCTAGTATCTCTGTTTTATTGTTCCAAGTTTTCTTTTATAAAGGTGTTTCCTGTTTTAATAGATAGATGCATGTTATTGTTTCTTTGCTTTGAGTACATTTCTTGTTTTATTCTGTTTTACAACATTCATTACATTTATTCAACAAGCAGATAGATTAGTCAATTTTTTAAGCATTAGGGTTAGCTATAAACTGGTCACTTAGAATCCCTAGTTGCAGACAGCCTTGGACACAGCCCTGGTTCTTTGACATCTAAAAATAGATTAAATGATGAGGTACAGCGACAACCTGTCAAGCATGACATGTTTAAGAGTGATCTCTTAGGAATTGAGATCATGACTTCTTTGGGAGTCAATATATGCTAATTCATATCATGATAGAAATACATTAAAACATAAAAAGAATTACGCCCACCCATTACTAATAAAAGATAAATACAAACAAAATAAATATAAATAATGTAGATTCATATTGAAGAAAAGACTACACCAGCAAGGTGCTTAACTTATCTAATAGAATGTACAGGATTATTGTCAGCTTCAAGGTATTTACTTAATGTTGTGAAAGTAAAAGAAAATTTTGTAAAAGATGAACCTGTTGATAACTGAGAGGGGGGGTGAATCAGTTATCCTAATTATTTCTACTTTCTGAACTTTCTTAATAATCAATGCAACATTAATTCAAATAAGCAAACATAACCATGAAATGGAAATACACATGACACAATATTTTTGACGTGGAAACCCTGTTAAGGGAAAAAACCATGGGGTGATTAACCCAAGATTGTATTCTCTGTTAGAAGAATGGAAATACAAAATGGCACTTGCCAATTAGGGCTCACTACTCGAGCACACTGCTCACAAGAAGCACACTGCCTACAAGAGACACATTGTCTACAATTTACAAAGAGTATAATACAATACTTGAACTGATAAGGAGCATCTGCATATGCTGGAGTCCAGTTCCGGTTAAAACTCAGTACACTGATCTACTGCACTTCATCCTTTCTCTTCCTTAGTGCTGCTGTCCTTTCATATACTGAACCTACCTTACTACTTTTACTCTGCTCTTCTACTTTTTTTCACACTTCACAAAAACCACGACACTTCTCACAACTAAATCTATCTTGTATATATATGTGCACAAGTGATTTCATCACCTTTCTAGTCGGCATCCAGAATAGTCAATCTTTTCCACAAACTCTGATCTGTCAGCTGAATCCTTGCATACCAGTAATGCGAATCAAGGTTGTACTTGTAGAAGTCATCAATCATGTCGGCCAATCATAACTTATGCCTTAAGAACCTTTACCATCATCAGTAACACATCCGGAATAACGTCTAATGTTCTGCCAGTCAGTTCTTCCTCTGACCACACTGCCAATCAAGAACCTGACACTCAAGTATTCATATCTTTTTCTTCATCTATCACTGGAGGATAAATCCTTGGAATCTATTAGTCAAGGTAGTCCTCTTGACTTCCTCAAATCCACACTTCACCAAGATACTTCCTCTGAGAGATCTGGACCTAACTGTCGAACCTTTCCACATACTCTGTTCTTGCTTACCAGACCATAACATTCTTCAATCTGACTTCCGGTAGAGACACACCATTTCCTGCGGATGTGTGGGATGAACTTTGTTGCCATCAATGACAACATTCATGAATCCATATAGTGTCTCTTGCCAACAATCTCCCCCTTTGGCATTGATGGCAACACTTAGTGAAAAATGACTAAGTGTTTACACTATGCTCCCCCTTACCTGATGCTTTGTTTTTATATACATTTTTCGGAGCTCCCCCTTAGATGGATTCCTCATTTTTCACTGCTCTTCACTCCCCCTTTGACATCAATGGCAAAGGGTGGGAACCGCGCATCAAATTTTTTAAAAATTTAACTATACTTAGCCGCATATAACATACTCACATAAATTGAAGAATGTCTACAAAAGTTGTCTTCAACTCGACAAATTCTGTTGTCCAACTCTACTTCATTCTATCCAAAATTGATATATGACCGCTTACCAGGAATGCAAACGCATCTACCCTTTTTAGATCTATAGGATCACTAGTCTGGGCTATGATCTGGGCTTCTTTTATGGCCTCATGCATGGCCTCTAACTTAGGGATAATTATCCCTTTGAGTGCATCCAACCTGCTTATTCTATTTTTCTTTTCCTTCTCCAGCTTCTTGAGTTCATTCAAGACTGCAATAGTCTGGCATTCTTGATTTATTATGGATGTGGTAAGTGGATCAAAATTTTGAGAAAGTTTTGTTAGTTTGTCCTCCTGTTCTTTCACTTTCTTCTCAATCTCCACTGTTGCTTTAGGCCAAGATATACAAAATTTGTAAACATCTCCTTCGTCTTTGAGAGCATTTTCCAAGCTCTTTATCCCAACACCCATTACTCTCCTATCATTTGCTATTAGCCCTTGCAATTCAGAGAATCTCTTATCCAAAAACTCTTTCCTGACCTTCTCCTCAACTGATTTCTCTAAAGAATTGAAATGTGTAGTAATACAATTGATCAGAGATTTGAGATTACCAGATGAGGAGGCTGAGGGATCCTTTTGAAAAGATTGCATGATCTTTTCTAACACTCCAGATGCGGATGCTATAAGCTCACAGTCTTCCATATGAGACTTCAGGAGTTTTTCTTTGGCCTTTGCATTAGCAAACGAAGCTATCTTCATTGTTTGTACCGGAGATAAAGAGTCAAAATCAAATGGCCCTTTTAGTAGTTCCGATTCATCAATCTCCATAGTTTCTTTTGTCAAAAAGTCCTTGACCGATTCTGCAGTGTCTCTTGCCGGAGACAGATTCTTCTTTTCTTCTGCAGTCACATAACTGTCTTTTGGAGATTTCTCTCCTTCCACAACCTTTGGACTGTTATCTTCTTTTTCCTTCACCTCTGCTTCTTTCTCCTTTATTCCTTCTTCTCCTTTGGATCCAGAGTCAGCAGGGGAAACCGGAGGAGAGATATTTGTTTGTTCATGGGCCACCTCTTCCGCAGTAGAGGATTCCAAGTCCTTACCTTTATCTTCCCTTGTCTCCTTAACCTCTTCTGCTACTGTTTCAGTTGCTTCTTCTTCAAAGTTTGTAGCTGAGGGATCATCACCTAAGTCCTCTATAATAGGAATGTTGAATCTTTTGTATGCATTCCGGAGGATCTCTTCTGTCTCTTTTGCTACTTCATCAGTTTTTCTGAGCATAAGCTAATTCATTCTGGCTTTGCTCCAAAATTCATCCTTACAATCTTTGAAGATCATACTCTTCTACTTAGGAGTGATTCAGGGATAAAGCTGAATAGCTATCTGTTCCCGGATCTCCATATCCTTGCATTATTCTTCCTCAATTCAAGTTCCTTCTCAAGGCGTTTAGGAATTAAAGATATAATCTCAATGAAAGCCTTGTTGTAAATGTTTAGATACTTAACTGTGGCATCCTGCAGACTCTTCTTATCAGCTTCACTGTATTTATCATAAAATTCTGTTAATGGCTTCAGATTTCCATCCACAGTGATTGCCTTAACTATATCATCTAAGGACAGGGTGGCTCTTTCAACAAACTCTTCTGCTTCTGCCTCCTTGGTTTCACTGGATATCTTCTTCTTTTTCCTCATTTTCTTCACCTCCTCGTCTGATTCAGTTTCTTTATCATCCTTCAGGCTAACATAGGATCTTGTTGCCTTTTTCTTTGTTCTCTTCTCTCCTTTTCCAGATGTCTAGACTTCCGGTTTTGATGTCTTTGAGCTTTTATCAGTGGCAGGTACAGGTCTCTTTGATGATCTTGTCCGGGTGGAAGATTTTACCAGAGCACTTTCCTTACTTCCCTTTTCTACCTCTTTCTTCTCTTCCTTAGCCCTTTCCATCTTTTCCCTATTGGCATCGAGTGCCTCCTTTGAGATGCCTAAGCCTTTGGCAACTTCTTCAACTTATTTTCTCACTTTCCTCTTTATTTCTGGTTGTCTGAGTTCCACATGAACTTTTACACTTAGCTCTTCAAAGATTCCAAACCTTTCTACCTTTGGATCCTTTGGCTGACTTAGCATGTGTTGAACATGCAACTCCATAATTTTTTCATCAACTTCATACCCCATAGGCATGATCAAGGCTGTCCTTGGCTCTACTACCTCGATTAGTCATTGATCAGTGTCTACCATGAAGCACACTATATCTTTATATTTTTCAACCAATGATTTTGGGATTCTTTCTCTGATTTGCATAGAGTTTTGGAAGTTCTTAAAGTACCCCCACAGAGCTGTATTCCTTGCCTTGGTATCCCCAAGTTCATGCAAGTAATCTCTTATTTGAATTGCTACTAGTTTGTTATTTTGCCATGCCCATCCATTGGATCCGGGAAGCTCATTCATGAAGTAGAAAAATAAACACAATATCAGTCCACCATATTTAAAGGAGTTCTTCTTGTCCTTTTTGATCTTTTGTATGTTCTCCATCAATTGACTTAGAAGAAGTTCATAGAGATCATACTCTGCATTCTTTCTCAGCATCTCATAGGCAGTATACACTGCAGTTCTGGACACTAAATTCTCCCTACTGGAATGATATATCTTATACCCTATTATCATAGATGCAAACTTGATATCTGGGTCCGTGATATCTTCAATGGTCATTGCCCTCTTATCAAATTTTGATCTGGTGGCCTTAATTACAGTTTGGTTTTTGACAGACTTGAGGACAAGTATCCCTCCGGAGGAGTATAAGCCGGTTACTGCCCAAATTGCCTCCTTAGTGATTTTGCAAGGTCTGTTCAGCCATAGGAAGTTATCATGTATCCTACTCAATACATACCGGACCCATTCATCTTCTTCAAAGCAGGGGAAATGAATGAACTGATCAAAATGTTTCTCCTGGATGCCTTTATATTGAGGTTTAAGTTCAAAAGCATCATCTATCAATTGTTTATGATAGATATCACTTAGTTTGGATTCCCTGAACTCTTCAATATTTGTGTGAATGTAAACCCTAATATCTTCTGTATGCAACACACCATGCGGAACACTAGAAAATGCTCCTAGGGGATCTACTTCCAAAGATTTGTATGGATGTTTCTTGAATTTGGGGCGAGGCCTATCAGAGATCTTCACAATATTTGGAGTACCCATCATTCAAAGATTTAGAGAGAGATATTTGATAACGGAGAATACCTTTTGCGCCTTTCGGTTTCACGGAGTTAGCCAGATCAATTGTTGGATGAATCAGATTCTGCAAATGATCTTTGATGGGCTTGAGGAATTTCTGTTGCAAAGCTTCTTTTCGTTTCTTCTTGAGTGCAAAATGAACAAATGCTTAATGAGAAAACCCTTATATTGCTCCGCAAACCCTAATATCAAGTTGTAATAAATGCTCGACCTAAGTCATTTCAATTTGCCTTATTCAGATGACTTGAAGAACCAGATCCATCTTGATCTTAAACATTTTACGGATCATCCAAATCTTAACCATAGTCTACTTGGATGTTTCTCTTATGAGCCCTTTAATCCGCAACTCCCCTTGTGCCAGTTCCGGCACCAATTGATTGGCTAGGGGAACAAGGTTTGCTTTGTGTCTCCCCCTGAGGTAGAGCTCACTATTTAATTTCTGGAAGGAATATCAGCACCAGAGTCTAGTGCCGATCCATCCCTTACATTCTCTGTACTTTTCTTCACCCAAATCTTGTTCATCTCATTTTGAACTTCATCTGCATTCACTTTTTGTTTTCCCTTATCTTGATTCTGATTATGATATACCGGACCTCTTTTGTCCTGATTCTTGCTTCTACAGAATTTTGCAATATGACCGGATCTATTGCAAATTTGGCAAACAACATTTCTTTGCATATTTGATTGATATCCTCTTGATATGCATTGATTAGCCATATGACCCATTTTATTGCATGCAAAGCATCTACCATTGAATGAATTGTTTATTTGCATATTTCTGCATTCATGAGATTTGTGACCATACCTTTTGTAGTTGAAGCACTATCTGGAGAAGGATGTATTAATCTGATTCATTCTCTTTCTGCACTGATTAGCTTTATGACCAAAGTTATTACAATTGTGGCAGTATCCATTGAAGGATGGATATCTTTGAGCATTAGGCTTCCTTACCGGAGGTCTTCTAGGCCTGTTCCTTGGATTTTCTGATCCAAAATTCTTCTAACCGGATCTGGACCTTTCACCTTTTTCATACCCCAGGCCACACTTGTCAGCTACTCTCTTTTGGCTTTCAAGAAGAACTTCAAGTTGAGAAGAACTTATCTTGAATTTTTCTTTATATTCATTTGTTGTTTGAAGATCCCTTTTAAGAGAGACAATTTGATCCTCAAGTTTTTCCTCATTATCTTTAGCATCTTCAAGATCAGATTCAAGATATCTGATAATTCTATCCATCTTGTGGCAATCTTCTAATTTCTCCTTGAGATATTGTCTTAGATCATCTTCAGTTTTTCTTTTCTCTTCAATCTCTTGGGTAAACTTCATAACTCCTGATTCCATTTCATGTCTTACCATAATGATTTCTTTTGATAACTTTTCACATAACTTGGTTTTCTCCTTCAGATCTTCATTTGTATCATTGGCTTCACCTTGACTTGCCAATTGCTGAAGTAGCTCCTTTCTCTTTTTCATAGAGAGACTTAATTTGTCTCTTAGTTCTTTCATGAAATCATCAGCCTGTTTGAGTCTTTCCTTTAATTCATTGACTTCGGAGTTTGACTGTTCAAGATCATCAAGGGCAGTCTTGAGTTGCTCCCTCATACCATATACATCCATTTGAATTCCCAGATCTTCCTCAAGTTGTTAGACTCTATTAGGAGGAACTTGGCTCTGATACCAATTATTGATAACTGAGAGGGGGGTGAATCAGTTATCCTAATTATTTCTGCTTTCTGAACTTTCTTAATAATCAATGCATCATTAATTCAAATAAGCAAACATAACCATGAAATAGAAATACACATGACACAATATTTTTAACGTGGAAACGCTGTTAAGGGAAAAAACCATGGGGTGATTAACCCAAGATTGTATTCTCTGTTAGAAGAATGGAAATACAAAATGGCACTTGCCAATTAGGGCTCACTGCGCGAGCATACTGCTCACAAGAAGCACACTGCCTATAGGAGACACACTGTCTACAATTTACAAAGAGTGTAATACAATACTTGAACTGATAAGGAGCATCTACATATGTTGGAGTCCAGTTCCGGTTAAACTCAGTACACTGATCTACTGCACTTCATCCTTTCTCTTCCTCAATGTTGTTGTCCCTTCACATACCGAACCTGCCTTACTACTTTTACTCTGCTTTTCTACTTTTTTTCACACTTCACAAAAACCACGACACTTCTCACAACTAAATCCATCTTGTATATATATGCACACAAGTGATTTCATCACCTTTCTAGTTGGCATCCGAAATAGTCAATCTTTTCCACAAACTCTGATCTATCGGCTGAATCCTTGCATACCAAGTAATGCGAATCAAGGATATACTTGTAGAAGTCATCAATCATGTCGGCCAATCATAACTTATGCCTTAAGAACCTTTACCATCATCAGTAACACATCTGAAATAACGTCTGATGTTCTGCCGGTCAGTTCTTCCTCTGACCACACTGCCAATCAGGAACCCGACACTCAAGTATTCATATCTTTTTCTTCATCTATCACCGGAGGCTAAATCCTTGGAATCTATTAGTCAAGGTAGTCCTCTTGACTTCCTCAAATCCGCACTTCACCAAGATACTTCCTCTGAGAGATCTGGACCTAACTGTAGAACCTTTCCACATACTCTGTTCTTGCTTACCGGACCACAACATTCTTCAATCTGACTTCAGATAGAGACACACCGTGTCCTGCGGATGTGTGGGATGAACTTTGTTGCCATCAATGACAACATTCATGAATCCATATAGTGTCTCTTGCCAACAGAACCATTATGTCTTTTTCAACTGGAATGGTTTTTCTTGAGAAATTTATTGGTGAAGCTAAATGAAGAAATCTGAGAAAAAGCCTTGTCATATGGTGCAGTGTCGAGTTTTCTGTAATAATTAAGGAACATCCATCGAAGCATGACAGAAGTGGTTTGGCAGATATCATAGTTGGGAATGCTCTGGTAGACATGTTGCAAATTGTGCAACATAGACAAGGTAGACGAACTATTTGATAGACTTCCTCATAGGAATCCATTCATAGGTATGCAATGATCGTAGGATATACACTAAATGGATTTATTGAAAAGGATTTAGAACTTTCAGGTATAGGCGATTGATAGACGTAAAGCCAAATCCCATTATTTGTGTGTGTGTAAATGTTGTAATTTGAAAATACCCTTGCAGACATATATGCACATGCAAGCTGCTTGACATATCACCTATTTAGAATGAAATGATTGCTGGATATGCACATAGAAAATTAACGACACGCTAGCTTAGAATATAGGAGTTTCTAACAATTTAAACACATGAAAACCCTTAGCTGCGTTAGATGAGATAGTTGCAAATGCCTTCTAAGACATGCATATAAATATGGAATTAGGGATAAGGCAAGTGAACTGTTCGACAGAATATTTAAAGAAAAGTGACAGCATGAAATGTTAAGACAGTATGATTGCACATAATATATTTGAGGAAAATACCAAAATGCAAATGGCTAGTGGGAAGACCAACTTCTCAATCTTAGCTCTTGGCCTTCTCACCCATGATTGGAAGTTTGTGAAAATAAAGCACAAATACATAAAATCTAAGAATCAATATTACTTCTTAAAATGGAAAATTGTATTGTCTATCTACATGGGTTACAACGAATCCCAAAAATTTGCCATACCTTTGAAGTATCGACTTGCATATAGGATCTAAGGGTTTGAATTCCTCGTTCGACACCCTCCTTGCTCTAAAGAATGTGATATCTCCTTCTGGCATTTGACAGATCTAAGTATGACAAATCATTCTTTGCAACTCCAAATGGTTCAGAAAATATCAATACTGGTTCTCCAACCAAGCTCCCATTACATAGGTCGATGTCTTAGGAGTCTTAAATCGGTCATCCCTATATATTTGAATCGAGTCTTCTCTACATTCCCCCATTCAAAATGAGATACCCCCATATTGGACAACAGTGAGTCCCTAAAATAGGAGTTAATTAAAATCATTTAATTGCATTTATTTCCACTCTCTTGGATATTCCTAATTTTAACCTATCTAACAAGAAATAACTCCCAAGATTCCTCTTGACTCTACCACTTCATCAGTGGTCTAAAATAGATAAAATTCAAAACAAGAATATCGAAGAATCCTTTCAGAAGATATTTGAAATATCAAATTATCTATTTAGAGCAATGGAAGCAATTCTATTGCAATTAAATATTGTTCGACTAATTAGTCTAACCACCAAAAGAAAATTACGGTTAGATATTTGCCATATATATATATATATTGTTAATATTTGTTGACTAATTAATAAACTAAATCTATTTTTCAAAAGTAATTATTCTAAAATGCAAATAAAATAAATGAAATATTTTTCATGCAAAATCACATTTATGCCAACATTGACTAAGTGGTGTGTGCACAGATCCCCTACAACATAATTCGCCTTTAGTTGGCTAGATACCCCCTCCTCGATGATACTCTCTCTCTGTCAAGAGAGTGTCGTCCTGCCATTTCACATTAAATCAATCAATTAGTCCCTTTACGAATTAATATTAATTTTTAATTCCATAATTAAATATTATCAAATTAAGGGTTGTGACAGGTCGACATTACATACATACATAAAAATAGGTCTGGACCTAAACAAAATTTTTTAAGGGAAAGATGTATGCAGATCAGGTTATGCCTTAGCTGGGACTAAAATGTAATCTTCCACGTCACAACACGCTTCCACAATCTTCAATGTATCTCCGCAAGTAGTGAAAACAACCAAGTCGGCCAAGACTGGTGTTAACATTAAGTCTTTTAAGAACAGTCTTCATCCTTGATCCAAATTTCTCTTTGCAGACCAATCCAAAGGTAGGAACATGATCAGGAGGCATCCACAAGCACATTGTAATCACCAAGAACAACCGTACAATCTCTAACCACTCTGTCAAGAAGATTCTTCAAATTGGAGCACATAAACAACACTGTCAGCTACTGTCATAGAGAAAAGATAGCTTGCAGACCACCAAATCATGAACCATTGGAGTTGAAGGTACTTATCATCATTTCAGACTTAACTCATGAACCACAGATCATAATACTTCAATGCAGAGGAATGTGGAGCAGAATACATTCTCCCTGTCACCAGTGAATGTACAGAAAAAGCAGTTTTTACTTTGGTGAACACTACTCACTCAAATCTTCATACCAGAGGCTCAGACTTGGAACATAGCATCTTTAGACATGCCTCTAAATAACTTCCAATCCACAGACAAGGATATTCATTCTACAAGAAATGCGAAGCAATCTACTGGACTGTTCTACTTTAAACAAAGATACTCTTCTATACACTGTTTCCACCAGAGGAGCAAATTTTCTCAAAAGCACTTGGAAACTCAATATGAGAATCACTTACTCATTATCTCCAACACTTACACAATCCAATGCAAAGAATCTAACTCATTACAAGAAAGCATCAAAACAAGAGCACAGTTGACACCAATGACAGCACAGATATGTTGACATCAATGACAACACCGGTTAGGCACATACTTGCAATAGATTTATAAAAAGAAGTTTCAGATATCACTATGCTTAAGAAAAAGAGGAGTTCATCTTCCAGGCCACCACAAGATCCTCTTCCCGAATTAGGAGATAGCAAATCCTATGTCGCTACTCTAGCATGACCAAGAACGTATGTTCCCAATGTGAGATAAATTCAGAAAGGAAAGTGTGCAAATTCATTCCTTGTTTTTGATGTTGTTGATCACATGTTCGACACCGTATTATCTAAGACTACCAAAAGTTGAAGAGAAGGAGCGCATGCACACATGATCGTTAAGGTTAGAGAGGAAGAAAGAGAAATATTTAGGATTAGGATTTGGAGCTCTACTTTGGCTCAATATATGGTTCCAATTGTCCACCCATGTAATGAAATTGTTGAAGCCTGTGTCAAATGCTTTGACGCAAAGACATGAGTAATTCAAGGGAAAAATCTTTGGGTGATAATCACTACCCCTTCCATTAAAGAAATCTTACATATAAAATATGATGAGGCAGACTTCTTATATAGTTACCCAAGGCTACAAAGAACATGGGAGACTAGGGAGAACCAACTTGGTTTCTTAAACAAGAAGCTTCACTTAGATGAGAATAGTACGAAGCTACCTCCCATCCTGGTAGCTTTGTCATGATTTACGCAAGATATCCAAGATGCTTGTTCAATGATGGATTTCAGTTTTAGTCTGGATGATGACATAACTATCCACAACTTCTAATTGGGAGCCCTTTTCAAGCTCAAAAATATCACCCGAAAGCAAGCCCTAAGGCTTGATTTTGCAGAAGTAATAGCTGATGGGATGTGTTACTAGTTAGTTCATTTTGGGACCCAACAATTTTTTAGGTATTCCTCATTCTTGATCCATTTGATTTTGTACCAAAACTCTCAATTTTTTTAGCCACATATGCATCTCTCTATTGTTGATGAGTCAGTCAATGCTCAGAAGATCATCCATGTGTTATCTTGGACACCTCTCCTCTCCAAAACCTCTGACTATTATGAATTTACCAAGAATTTTCTCATCCTGACCCTCATCAACCTTAACCTTGAAGATATCACTTCTAGATTAACTGATAGCCAGAGAGGCTTAATGAAAAATAGTCACATTCCCTACGATTGGTTCTTTGGATCTCACTACTCCATGATTTGGATTCATGGTTTCGAAGAGGAACCTTTCAAACTCCCAAAAATCCTCATGAACCGGATCTTGGCTATTGAGTTTGCTTGTCATCTTGATGCAATTGATTCCAAGTTTGGAGTTGGAAGAAAGAAATAAGTAATTTATGATATTCCATTCTCTTTCAAGGGAATAATAGTAAACAAGAGAGGATCTAAGCATCACTTGATACTGAAATTAGCAGATTTGGGGCTAGATATCATAGAAGATTATTGGTCATATGATTTTGAAGGTTACACAGTAAATTGGGTTGCCATGGTAAAAAGTAAAGAAGTGTTTGTTCACCAAATCCAACTAGCCATTGAAGCAAAAAAGCCTCCTCTGAATGATACGCTAGATATGTATGTGGAAATCCATGAGTTCCGTACTTAACCGCTCCCACCTTGGGAGACTTTCTACAAAGTAGTACATGTCTTCAATCTCTCTAGGATCGACATATGGTCTCAGAAAGGCCCTCAAAAGAGAGGAATGGAGTAAGGATAAGATCAAGGCCTATTGGAAGTATATTCAACAAATAGCTGAGCCCAAAAGGTCATTTGGACAAGTCAGTACAAATGAGACTTGGGAGACACTATGGGATGAGAAGCATGGCTCACCTACCTCAGACTATGATACAAGTAACATTTAGGAAAGTGAAGGATCCAAGGTTCAAGGAGAAGAGGAAGAAGTTGTGAAGTCATATGAATTAGAAGTTGGTAGTGATTCTATTGAAGAGCTACCTGGATCAGATCCTAGTCTCAAACAGTGGTCCCCTCCACTACATCAGGTGGAAGGACAATCTTTGCAAACCTCTACTCATTTGGCCCAAATAGCTTTAGCATCTGGAGGCCTTAGATAAAAACTTGTGTAGGCTCATCATGTTGCACAGATAATGTATGAACAAGGAATACAAAAGATAGGAGAAGTAATGGAGTAGGTTCTCTCTCTGAGTATTCAAATAACACCAGGACCAACAATTGAGACAACTCCCTCTACCATTGTAGTAGAACTCTTAACGGGTGGCACAGAAGCACAGATTCCCATAATACCTGCCATGGCAGGACAAAGTTTTGGTCATGCATCAACAAAAGATCCCTTAAGAAAGAAGAGAAATTGAGGGTAGAAAAAGATTCTGATGAGGAGGGAATAGATATAGAGGCTATAGTGCTGCCAACCAAAGCAAATACAACATCTATGACCCCTATGGTCACACAGGTAAGTATTCCTCCTCCATCTTCTAGCACTCAGTCTATTCTCCCTTTTGCTTTAGCATCACCCATATCCATCATTTCCTCAGTTCCTACAACCACCCTCATGACCACCAATTGCTTTCCCATTTATGCAATCTTTCAAAATGCCCACCACTTCCCCTTCAAAAACTTCTCAGCACCTTACCACATATGTTCCTCATATTTTGAGTTTACCTCCCTTCTCCTCTTCCACACTCATAATGCCTTCCCCACTACCCCCCGAAGTTGTGCTCAACCATGCCCAACGATAGATTACCATACCATATGGACTTCTGTGCAAGTTTTTCCATTTGTCAGTGGTGTTATTCAATCACTAGCCAATTTTCAACAACAAATGTAGATTGTGTGACAGGCATGTGAGGCTAGAGGGTAAAAGTTCAAACCTATGTCACACTTTCGTCCAAATAAATAGTTTGTATAGAAATGGTTCCACCCGGAACCACGTAGCACTTATGTGGCATTGTGTGACATGAATAGTTCTGGGCAAAACAATTTTGCCTTAATTTTAAAAGCATATACAAGTCGATTTAAATTTAAAAAAATATTTCATGTGAGAAAGTTTTGCCCAGAACCTTTTTGAGCGATACAATCTGACCTGAAATTGTCTCTATGGCATCCCATGTGGCATCCAACACCCCCCCCCCCCTTTTACAAGAAATTGAATAAAACTTCAAGTTCAACCTATAAATTTCTCCAACCAAAGGGCATTTTCATGAAAATTTAAAATTACCCTTTGGTAGACATCGAAGTCTAGATCTTAGAAATTTTTTTTTTTAATATTTTGATAAGTTTGATTAGAATTATTTTTAAATTTATTGCAAGTAGGTTATTATAATCAAACATGCAGCTAATTAGAAATTAAAAATAAATTGGAAAAACATATTAAATTTTTTTGAAAAATATATGGCTCACTAGAGGAGAGAATCCCCTCCACTACATCAGGTGGAAGGACAATCTTCGCAAACCTCTACTCATTTGGCCCAAATAGCCTTAGCATCTGGGGGCCTTAGATAAAAACTTGTGTAGGCTCATCATGCTACATAGATAATGTATGAACAAGGAATACAAAAGATAAGAGAAGTAATGGAGCAGGTTCTCTCTTTGAGTATTCAAATAACACCAAGACCAACAATTGAGACAACTCCCTCTACCAATGTAGTAGCACTCTTAAAGGGTGGCACAAAAGCACAGATTACCACAATACCTACCGTGGCAGGACAAAGTTCTGGTCTTGCATCAACAAAAGATCCCTCAAGAAAGAAGAGAAATTGAGGCTAGAAAAAGATTCTGATGAGGAGCGGATAGATACAGAGGCTATAATCAATACAACAGAACAGGCAATTAGCACCTAAAATAGCGTCAAAATTTAGTGCATTTGAGTCCATGAATTGGACACTTCTGTCGGCACCAAACTCTGTGCCCAATAGTATCTCATTATTGCACCAGATTTAGTGCCAGGTATAGTGCCGATAATAACACTGGGTTTTGTGCCAGATTTTAGTGCTAGGTTTAACACTGGATTTAGTCCCAGATTTTGTTGCTTCCAGTTTAGCTTCTGATTTTGCTTCTGGTTTTGCTTCTTGTGTTGCTTCCAAGTTTGCTTCCAGTTTTGCTTCCGGTTTTACTTCCAGTTTTGCTTCTGGTTTTGCTTCCAATTTTGCTTCCAGTTTTGCTTCCAAGTTTGCTTCTGATATTGCTTCTAGTTTTGCTTCCGGTTTTACTTCCAATTTTGCTTCCAGTTTTGCTTCCACTATTGCTTCCAATTTTGCTTCCGGTTTTGCTTCTAGGCTGGCTTCCAGTTTCGCTTCCAGTTTTGCTTCCAATTTTGCTTCTGGTTTTGCTTCCGGTTTTGCTTCCAGGTTTGCTTCCAATTTTCCTTCTAGTTTTGCATCCAATTTTGCTTCCAATTTTGCTTCTAGGTTTGCTTCTGATTTTGCTTCTAGTTTTGCTTCTAGTTTTGCTTCCAATTGTTCTTCCGGTTTGCTTCCAGTTTGGCTTCCAATTTTTCTTCTGGTTTGCTTCTAGTTTGGCTTCCAATTTTGTGTCTGGTTTTACTTCCAGTTTTGCTTCCACTGTTGCTTCCAATTTTGCTTCCAATATAACGTCGCTTGTTGCTTCCATTTTTGTGTCTTTTGTTGCTTCTAAAAATGCTTATTGTTTTGCTTATATGTATTAATTTAATATGTTTTATTTCAATTTAATTAGTTAAAAATTATCATGCCTCCTAAATAACTCATATGATTATAGAGTACGTAATTTAATTATTTAACTCATATGATTAAATAACAAGATAATTATTATAACATGATCATCATCTATAATTAAAACAAGTGAGTCAAATATCTATAATTTAATTAAATTTGACAACATCCATCCTGAGCAGTAAATTAAAATCATCATACGTAATAAATATCCATCTAAAAATCATCGACCACTTTCAATATATATAAATTGACAAATCAATACAGATAAGATCATCATCATATATAACTAAAATAAGTGAAAGTCAAATATGCTAGTAGATCAATAACATGTCAAAATGATACATGTACAAATGATATAAGTAAAAATGATAAATTACATAACTCAAAATGATATAAGTCAAGATTATACATGTCCAAATGATATAAGTCAAAATGATACATAAATTTATGATACAACTCATTAATATGGTACTGCAGGCCATGAAAATGATACATATGATAGCTAGCAACTATGAAAAGAGGCATCATAATGATATATCAACAATGATCCATGATGCAGTCTATATGATCATGAATATCACTAGCTACTACGAGCAACTGCCTCATCATCATCATCATCACCATCGTGATCATCATCATCATGATCATCATCGTCATCGGCCTCAGTGTCTTTTGTATATGTATCATCATCATCATCTGCCATGTGATATGTACCAGAACCAACATAATTTGGATCTCTATCATGAGGATCATCTTGATCTTCTGGAAGACCCGTGTTCTGCAAAAAAAAACATTTAAAATGAAAAGTTATTATTTATTTCATGCAATAATTTATTTTTTATGTTATATATCTAATATTACAACATATGAAACGAAACCATAATCATATTACATCATATCAAAGTGCACATACCATAATAAAATTTCAAAAAAGTTATAGCTAATATGTCATTCCAATGATGTAAAACATGCAACAATTCTAATAAACATTAGTAAAGATCATAAAAAAATTGTTATAAATTTAACTATCAACTGTAAATTCTATTACATAACCTTAAGTGCTACACATTGCTTGGTCAAAAGCTCCCATTTTGACACAAGCAAGGAGGATGGTGGCAAAGGTTGTGGAATTTAGCTTTACACCAGCCAATTACATTTGCTTTAAAATTTCTGAAGCCTTTTCAATAAATCCATTTTATGCATATCCTGCAGTCATTGCAGTCCATGAGACCACATTTCTTTGAGGCATTTTGTCAAACAGTTTACGTGCCTTGTCTATGCTTCCACATTTTGCATACATGTCTAATAGGGCAGTTGCAACTACAACATCTAACAAAATTCCTCTATCCTTTATGTATTGATGGATGTCCATACCCTATTCCAAAGCTCCCATTTTGACATAGGCAGGGAGGATGCTGGCAAAGGTTGTGGAATTTGGCTTTACACCAGCCAATTGCATTTGCTTTAAAATTTCTAAATCCTTTTCAACAAATCCATTTTGTGCATATCCTGCAGTCATTACAGTCCATGAGACCACATTTCTTTGAGGCATTCTGTCAAATAGTTCACGTGCCTTGTCTATGTTTCCACATTTTGCATACATGTCTAATACGGCAGTTGCAACTACAACATCTGACAAAATTCCTCTATCCTTTATGTATTGATGGATGTCCATACCCTATTCCAAAGCTTCCATTTTGACACAGGCAAGGAGGATGTTGGCAAATGTTATGGAATTTGGCTTTACACCAGCCAATTGCATTGGCTTTAAAATTTCTGAAGCCTTTTCAAAAAATCCATTTTGTACATATCCTGTAGTCATTGCAGTCCATGAGACCACAATTTCTTTGAGGTATTCTGTCAAACTGTTCACGTGCCTTGTCTATGCTTCCACATTTTGCATACATGTCTAACAGGGCAGTTGCAACTACAACATCTGACAAAATTCCTCTATCCTTTATGTATTGATGGATGTCCATACCCTATTCCAAAGCTCCCATTTTGACATAGGTAGGGAGGATGTTGGCAAAGGTTGTGGAATTTGGCTTTACACCAGCCAATTGCATTTGCTTTAAAATTTCTAAAGCCTTTTCAACAAATCCATTTTATGCATATCCTGCAGTCATTGCAGTCCATGAGACCATATTTCTTTGAGGCATTTTGTCAAATAGTTCACGTGCCTTGTCTATGCTTCCACATTTTGCATACATGTCTAACAGGGCAGTTGCAACTACAACATCTGACAAAATTCCTCTATCCTTTATGTATTGATGGATGCCCATACCCTATTCCAAAGCTCCCATTTTGACACAAGCAAGGAGGATGGTGGCAAATGTTGTGGAATTTGGCTTTCAAACAACTCATACTCGTAGAGTCATGGTTTTAGGTCATGTATGTTATGGTAACAACAAAAGATTCCAACTATGGTTACAATAGCTAAGACTGCCCTCATTTGTGATCGTAACAAGGTTCTTGGACAACACTATCTTTCTCTTCACACTGGGTACTATATAGGCCAAGATTGGGTTGAAGAAATCACTTGATGGTTACCTATATAGTGATACCACACCCTAATACCCCATGCATTCTAAATAGCTTGAGATTTATACAATACTCAACCAAGATGAAATTGTATCACTGTACCACCCTTAACTATGACAGTCCTTTCTTGACAACAATTTGTAATCTTTAGACTATTGGGATCCTTGCCACAAATAAATATTAGGTCAATGACACAAGGATTTTAAATAAAGACCATAATCCCAACTCTATATCCATCCCCTTGGCAGTCTCAAGGGCCACCTTGAGACAAAAAATGCTAATGTACTATTATGACAGTTATGATTGTCCTCCATCATTTCATTGTGCATTTGAAACTTGAGATGAGGATTGGGGATGTCTCCATTTGTAAGAACATGGAAAATACTCATGGCAAGATTTTTAAAATAGGCATATTCAACTTCAGGCATTTCTGCAGACCCTAGGAAGGTGGATGTAAATTTAGTGACTTTAATTACCACCACAAAGACTATCCCCTTTGTGACTATGACAAGGTAACATTGTCATGCTCTTTATGACAATCCCTTCTCCATTGGGTGATGGCCTAATAACATTTATCTCCTTTGTGATTTCAATTGCTCTCTAATGCACTATCATAGGAGTCTTGACAGTCCTTATGTATTAGTGAAGAAGGCTTCCAACAAATCCAAAAGGAGGGCTTAAGAATACATACAAAGTCCTAGTCTTCATACCCTAGTCACATATCACCCCTCTAAGAAGACCTCAAGACAATTGCCCTTTAATGCAGGAAGTCAATGCAGTTTTAAAAGATAAAGTGCAAGAGGCCAAAGGACAAGAAAACTTAAGGCCTTAAGGGATTTAAAGGAATAAAAATATAGGCTTGCAGACTCGACTTAAAACCCTAACCCTAGGGGGTTCTACTAGAACCCTTTAACTTGGCACTGCAAAACCTTGTCCAATCTGATCGTGTGGGAAGCTGAAATCAAGCATGTACACTCACATATGACAGATAAGTATTCCTACCAAGTGGTTTGAAATAAAAATGAATAGGCTTCGAATTATAACCCTTCAAAGTAGGCCACTGAAGTATATTGTACAGGAGCATTTCTGAGTGCTGCAGCTAGATTTTTCATCATGGGAACCTAAAATTTTTGCAAAAATGGTAGGAAATTTTAGGTTCCAACAAGTCCATTAGTTGGAGGTAGGAAAACAAGGGTTTTCTATTCATTATTAGCTCGTTAAACTTAAGCATATGAGATAGCATGGCACACACAAAATGTTGTGGATAATGACCACAATATTAGGTTAATTACAACCACTTTTTTAAAGCAAGCACAAGACTAGTATACTCATTATGATTCTAATGGCACCAAGAAGGGTCCCCAAAGATATAAGAGTAATCATTTTTCATCTAAGAGAAATCTTACATTTAAGGGCGCTAGGGCCAACAGAGAAACACTTTAGAACTCATCCTACGCATCAATAAACAACTCAACACAAGAAATTCAAATTGACATATTAACGCAACAATATCCAACTAAGTTATTGAAAGTCAGCTATTGATACCTCATTCTCCATCTAGATTACAAAATCGGTCCACTTTTTGCTTTGTTACGTTTACTTTTCAAATTGGCTTGGATGCAGGCCATATTTCTCCTCCTGTCAAAACATGGCACATGGACTAGTTAAACTAATTAATATGCAATCATTTACTTTTTCCTAGGAAATTAAAAACAAATATCATTTAACTTATTAAATATACTTACAAATGTACAGATCAAGGCCTGTAAACCTTTCTGGCCATTGTGATGCATGGCACGAAGTTTGTCAAGCCTAGCCTTGGAGGCCTTGTCCTAAAACATATACTAATTCAATTTAACTATGCACAAATAAAATTTAAAAATCATTTAATAAATTTGATATAATCTTATGAGCAAATTCATATACCTGCATACTCTCCTCACTGGACTTCCTCCGTGCATTGGACTTCTCATATGCTTTTACAAGCTCTTTCCATACTTTCAAACTTACATCAATTGGCCTTTTTTTGAGCCTTTGATTGGGAGGGAGTTTTTTTATCTTCTTTGTTTGGTTACATTGAAATCTCTTGCAGTTTTGAGACATTCATAGCTTTATCTTCTTTACAAACCAACTTGTGCCAAATTTAGTCTCCATGTCTTGGATAACTGTTTTTTGTAGGTGCATGGTATCTTTGAGAATGGCAAATGTAGATGGTCTTTGAACCATTGAAGGCATGATTCCTTCAACCTATTCACAAATGTTTTTTCATCATCTGCCATTCGGACGTCCCCTGAAACCACATCGTATTCTATCTTGGTATCGTAGGTACCAATGCAAGATGCAAAACATGGCATGGTGGTCGAAGAAGTCTGTGTCCCAAGAGTGGGTGGGACACTGGAAGCCTCTGTTCCCTGTTCCACATTCTTAGAGGTTATTGTTATTGATTTCCTCTTGGATCTTTTGCTTGATCCATGACTGGTTGGGGAATCAATTGATTCCCTTTGACACTATTGATTTCGTTGTAACATTTCAGGGGCTTTACCAGATCATTTTTCTATGTATCTGGCAAGCATTGTCAAGTCCACACCATCCAATTTGTTCACTGCCTCTACCCCCAATATGGAAGCCAATGCCTCTTTATCTTTGTCAGTTTCATGTTCCTATAAAATAAATTTCTTCTTTTAAATTTACAAATAAAAAACTAAAAACTAAAAATCAAAGAAACAATGGAAACATTTACAAATCTATAAATTGACAATGAATTACCTCATTGTGGCCAGATTTTGCTCCCTTTGCTCTCTTCCCTCTATTGCTTGACATTTTGAGGAGACCCTAGGGCAAATTATTTTCGTTTAGTCTATGGTAGTTTTTTTGTATTCCTCAAGGTTTTTGACCTTTACTTTGTAGAGTAAATCATGAAGTTGTTTTCCTATGAATCAATTGGTGCCTTGGGATGGAATCTATAGTTCCCAGCCTAATTTTAGTTTGCTCACCCTCATCTCAAAATCCCTATCTCCTCGTATTGTCTCGACCAACCTCTGTTTTAGTTTGCTCACCCTCGTCTCAAAAGCCCTAATTTTAGTTTGCTCACAATCAACTTGTCTTAAAGCACTCGACTACTTTTTTAGGAAGGAAGTGAGAAAGTTGTGTTCAGAGAAAGGTATTGATGGTAATGCTAAGTGAACCTCAGCATTAGGGTTTGAAAAATGTGTTCACTGCTCTCCGATGCAGAGGAAATAATGCAATGTCTACAATTTTACCCTCCTCCTTTGCAACCACATGAGACTTGAATGATTCACCTGTAAACAAAACATGAACACCAAACAAAAAATTTAGGCAGGGCTCCAACCCAAACGCTCAAAGACCAAACAAAAAATGAACACCAAAAATCAATAAATTTTGTTTTGTTTTTTTTTGTTTTCGAGTATGTGCAGGCAAGAATTTTTTAAATTTTTTTGATCCAGTAGTCGGTGCTATAGTCAAAGCAGTTAACGTCAACTTTAGTACCAACTTTTAGGCCAAAATGCAATCTGTTTAGGGTGCAAAAGGTGGCGCAAAGTGCGCCTAATTTAGCACCAATCAGTGCAGAATGATGTATTTTGCTTGGAAGTTGATAAAAACGTAACCTCACCAAATTTGGATTGTCCTTATAATAAGTAACTATATCTTGTTTCCATGATAGCATTTTGACTTCATGCTTCTCTTATGATTAGCTAAATAATGACTCACTCTTTCACAACCTTACACAAATGGTTGGTGACAATCCTTATGCAAGTGATATGGCTTTGGAAAAACCAAACAACTCTTCTCTTACTATCATGATGACATGATATTGGGACTATATTGGCAGCTTATGGAGTGTGCTTATGGTATTGTGATTTTCATTTCTATGTTCTCATTAACCTATTTTAGATTGAAGCATGGTAACCAACCCACTAGCTATTATGACAATCATACAATGAATAGACAATCCTCTCCACTTTGACTATGACAGTCCTATGCATGGTGTTCTCTTCATGACAGTCCCTAATAATGTGAATTATTTATAGTAGCTAGTTCAAATGGAGTTTTGGATGGTGTAGTAAGTTGTCCCTATGGCTCATGATAGTGCATGCCCTGGTTATGTCCTCGTGACATTACTCTAGATATCTCCTCTTTATAGTAACAAGGTTTCAAGAACATGACAACTTAGGTAAGGTATCAACTTGTCTCTTTAACCTCAACCCTAAACAGTACTATGCCTTAAACCCTAATCCCTCAACTCTAAACCCTAATCCCTAAACCCTAAACCCTAAACCCTCAACATGACTATACCTTAAACCCTAATCCCTCAACCCTCAACCCTCAACCCTCATCTTAAAGCTAAACTTAAAGCTTCCACTCATTCCACCATCCCCAAGGGATCCAGAAATGCAAAATTAGATGCCTCTACTGATAAAGCCAAACATCCTAAGGGTTGTCATGCCTCAGGACATAAAAACAAAGAGTCAAATAACCCTAATCCCTCAACACTTGAACCTTAAATCCTAAAGCATATCCCTAAACCCTCAACCCTAAACAATACTATGCCTTAAACCCTAATCCCTCAACTCTAAACCCTAAACCCTAAATCCTCAACCCTCAACATGACTATACCTTAAACCCTAATCCCTCAACCCTTAACCCTCAACCCTAATCTTAAAGCTAAACTTAAATCTTCCACTCATTCCACCATCCCCAAGGGATCCAGAAATGCAAAATTAGATGCCTCTACTAATAAAGCCAAACATCATAAAGGTCCTCATGCCCCAGGACATAAAAATAAAGAGTCAAAGAAAAATCAATCCAAAAAGTTATCCAAGCCCATATCTCCACAAGCAAAGTCCAAAACCAAAATGGTATGGGTACCTAAGCAACAAGAAATCAAGTTAAATGAGGCATCTACCTCTAAAAAATCCCAACCATCTACTCCCATCTCAAATTCCCATTTCGCTCAAAAGTGTCAAACATTCCATCCCACAAGCAAAACAAAAGTAATAAAACACCTAAGTCTATGTGGGTTCCTAAAGCCCTTCATCATCCATCTCCTAAGAAAACATCTCCATTACACCCTACACCACCTCCGCATCACAAGATTCAACATTTATGGCGATGTGTGCAACCATTAGTCATGGTTCCCTTCCATTCCACAATAAATCTTCCATCATTCATCCACTATCCTACATACCCTCCACATACCATCCCTATGGTCCATGCTTTGGCATAAGTCCAACATAATCCACATCGTAATCCACTATTTTCCCTACATAATCTAAATCATAATCCACTTTTCTCCCCTCTAGAATCCACATCATAATCCACTATCTGCTTGATCCATTTGCCTTCCATGTATCCCTTACCAACATCGATGAGGGTACTCGACATGGTCATGCACGAGGACATCATTCTCTAATGGGACTATAACCTTTCAGTGCAGTGTAACGCATCCTTTAATCCTCAACCCTAAACACTATACCTTAAACCCTAATTCCTCCACCCTAAACCCTAATCCCTCAACCCTAAATGCTATCCCTAAAGCCTGAAGCCTCAACCCTTAAACCTTAAACCCTAAACCCTCAAACCTAAACAATATACCTTAAACTCTAATCCCTCAACACTAAACCCTAATCCCTCAACCCTAAACCCTAATCCCTTATCGCTAAACCTTAAACGCTATCCCTAAAGCGTCAACCCTCAACACTTGAACCTTAAATCCTAAACCATATCCCTAAACCCTCAACCCTAAACAATACTATGCCTTAAACCCTAATCCCTCAACTCTAAACCCTAATCCCTAAACCCTAAACCCTCAACCCTCAACATGACTATACCTTAAACCCTAATCCCTCAACCCTCAACCCTAATCTTAAAGCTAAACTTAAAGCTTCCACTCATTCCACCATCCCCAAGGGATCCAGAAATACAAAATTAGATGCCTCTACTGATAAAGCCAAACATCCTAAGGGTCCTCATGCCTCAGGACATAAAAATAAAGAGTCAAAGAAAAATCAATCCAAAAAGTTATCCAAGCCCATACCTCCACAAGCAAAGTCCAAAACCAAAATGGTATGGGTACCTAATCAATAAGAAATCAAGTTAAATGAGGCATCTACCTCTAAAAAATCCCAACCATCTACTCCCATCTCAAATTCCCATTCTGCTCAAAAGTGTCAAAACATTCCATCCCACAAGCAAAACAAAAGTAATAAAACGCCTAAGTCTATGTGGGTTCCTAAAGCCCCTCATCATCCATCTCCTAAGAAAACATCTCCATTGCACCCTACACCACCTCCGCATCACAAGCTTCAACATTTATCGTGATGTGTGCAACCATTGGTCATGGTTCCCTTCCATTCCACAATAAATCTACCAGTATTCACCCACTATCCTACATACCCTCCACATACCATCCCTATGGTCCATGCTTTGGCATAAGTCTAACATAATCCACATCATAATCCACTTTTCTCCCCTCTAGAATCCACGTCATAATCCACTCTCTGCCTAATCCATTTGCCTTCCATGTATCCCTTACCAACATTGATGAGGGCGCTCAACATGGTCATGCACAAGGACATCATTCTCTAATGGGACTATAACCTTTCAGTGCAGTGTAACACATCCTTCAAACCTCAACCCTAAACACTATACCTTAAACCCTAATCCCTCCACCCTAAACCCTAATCCCTCAACCTTAAATGCTATCGCTAAATCCTGAAGCCTCAACCCTTAAACCTTAAACCCTCAACCCTATCCCTAAACCCTCAACCCTAAACACTATACCTTAAAGCCTAATCCCTCAACCCTAAACCCTAATCCCTTATCGCTAAACCTTAAACCCTATCTCTAAAGCCCCAACCCTCAACACTTGAACCTTAAATCCTAAACCCTATCCCTAAACCCTCAACCCTAATCCCTCAACTCTAAACCCTAATCCCTCAACTCTAAACCCTAATCCCTAAACCCTAAACCCTAAACCTTCAACCCTCAACATGACTATACCTTAAACCCTAATCCCTCAACCCTCAACCCTAATCTAAAAGCTAAACTTAAAGCTTCCACTCATTCCACCATCCCCAAGGGATCTAGAAATGCAAAATTAGATGTCTCTACTGATAAAGCCAAACATCCTAAGGGTCCTCATGCCTTAGGACATAAAAGCAAAGAGTCAAAGAACTCTAATCCCTCAACACTTGAACCTTAAATCCTAAACCATATCCCTAAACCCTCAACCCTAAACAATACTATGCCTTAAACCCTAATCCCTCAACTCTAAACCCTAATCCCTAAACCCTAAACCCTCAACCCTCAACCCTCAACATGACTATACCTTAAACCCTAATCCCTCAACCCTCAACCCTAATCTTAAAGCTAAACTTAAAGCTTCCACTCATTCCACCATCCCCAAGGGATCCAGAAATGCAAAATTAGATGCCTCTACTGATAAAGCCAAACATCCTAAGGGTCCTCATGCCTTAGGATATAAAAACAAAGAGTCAAAGAACCCTAATCCCTCAACACTTGAACCTTAAATCCTAAACCATATCCCTAAACCCTCAACCCTAAACAATACTATGCCTTAAACCCTAATCCCTCAACTCTAAACCCTAAACCCTAATCCCTCAACCCTCAACCCTAATCTTAAAGCTAAACTTAAAGCTTCCACTCATTCCACCATCCCCAAGGGATCTAGAAATGCAAAATTAGATGTTTCTACTGGTAAAGCCAAACATCCTAAGGGTCCTCGTGCCTCAAGACATAAAAACAAACAGTCAAAGAAAAATCAATCCAAAAAGTTATCCAAGCCCATACCTCCACAAGCAAAGTCCAAAACCAAAATGGTATGGGTAGCTAAGCAACAAGAAATCAAGTCAAATGAGGCATCTACCTCTAAAAAATCCCAACCATCTACTCCCATCTCAAATTCCTATTCCACTCAAAAGTGTCAAAACATTCCATACCACAAGCAAAACGAAAGTAATAAAATGCCTAAGTCTATGTGGGTTCCTAAAGCCCTTCATCATCCATCTCCTAACCAAACATCTCCATTTCACCCTACACCACCTCCGCAATTCAAACTTCAATGATTATCACGGTGTGTGCAACCATTAATCATGGTTCCCTTCCATTCCGCAATAAATCTACCATCATTCATCCACTATCCTACATACCCTCCACATACCATCCCTATGGTCCATGCTTTGGCATAAGTCTGACGTAATCCATTTCATAATCCACTATTTTCCCTACATAATCCACTTTTCTCCCCTCTAGAATCCACGTCATAATCCACTGTCTGGCTAATCCATTTTCCTTCCATGTATCCCTTACCAACATCGATGAGGGCACTCGACATGGTCATGCACGAGGACATCATTCTCTAATGGGACTATAACCTTTCAGTGCAGCGTAACACATCCTTCAACCCTCAACCCTAAACACTATACCCTAAACCCTAATCCCTCCACCCTAAACCCTAATCCCTCAACCCTAAACACTATCCCTAGAGCCTGAAGCCTCAACCCTTAAACCTTAAACCCTAAACCCTATCCCTAAACCCTCAACCCTAAACACTATACCTTAAACTCTAATCCCTCAACACTAAACCCTAATCCCTCAACCCTAAACCCTAATCCCTTATCGCTAAACCTTAAATCTTATCCCTCAACCCTCAACACTCAACACTTGAACCTTAAATCCTAAACCATATCCCTAAACCCTCAACCCTAAACAATACTATGCCTTAAACCCTAATCCCTCAACTCTAAACCCTAATCCCTAATCCCTAAACCCTCAACCCTTAACCCTAAACCCTCAACCCTTAACATGACTATACCTTAAACCCTAATCCCTCAACCCTCAACCCTCAACCCTAATCTTAAAGCTAAACTTAAAGCTTCCACTCATTCTGCCATTCCCAAGGGATCCAGAAATGCAAAATTAGATGCCTCTACTGATAAAGCCAAACATCCTAAGGGTCCTCATGCCTCAAGACATAAAAACAAAGAGTCAAAGAAAAATCAATCCAAAAAGTTATCCAAGCCCATACCTCCACAAGAAAAGTCCAAAACCAAAATGGTAAGGGTACCGAAGCAACAAGAAATCAAGTTAAATGAGGCATCTACCTCTAAAAAATCCCAACCATCTACTCCCATCTCAAATTCCCATTCTGCTCAAAAGTGTCGAAACATTCCATCCGATAAGAAAAACAAAAGTAATAAAATGACTAAGTCTATGTGGGTTCCTAATGCCCTTCATCAGCCATCTCCTAAGCAAACATCCCCATTGCACCCTACACCACCTCTGCATCACAAGTTTCAATGTTTATCATGATGTGTGCAACCATTGGTCATGGTTCCCTTCCATTTCGCAATAAATCTGCCATCATTCATCTATTATCCTACATACCATCCACATACCATCCCTATGGTCCTGTTGGGTGAATATTTTGTCGTTAACTCGCTAACGGCAAAATGGGTATATCAACCACAGCTATGATGAGACAAAGTCTCTCCTCTCAGCAAGGGGAGGTTCTCTCTAATTACTTAATTTTTGCATATCAAACAACTTATCAAATTTATGTACACTAAAAACTAGGTTGGTGGTGGTTCCATCTCATCTCATTCTCTTTTTTCAGAATAGATGTTTATACTTCAAACTCTTGATATAAAACTTGTAAATTATCACAATATCACAGAAACACAAAGTTTTCCGTTACCTCACTCACTACTTGTAACCAGAACTCTTTGAAGCAGAATGCAGCCCAAAGTCTTCACTCCTCTTCAATATGATAAAAGTAATTCAAATATAACAACTTGCAGCACAAAGTCCCCAAACTGTTGTATTTTCACAAACATGAACATATAACCCACAACCGATTTGATAACACAAAGTTTATTAGAATCAAATTTAGAGCGCTCTTCAATCACTTGAAACAAACTCCACCGTTCAATTATTATCAATTAAGATTATGATAGCAAGACATAAGAACAAAACTATCACAACACAAATAATCCCAAGACAAAGATTGGAATTGAACTTGCTTTCTTGTATTGATGAATATTTGAATATTGATTTTCACAATAAGCACAAAGTCTTGATTTGCTTTTCAATTCGCCAGAGTTTTCTTGCAATAGATAAAAGATAATATTTACAAAATAGGTCCCCTTTATTTATAGGGAAAGACCTTGAGAAAATCTAGGAAATCTACAACTACTTTGACTTATTCAAAAATAGGAGTCCTTATTGACTTGGGACTTCCTATTTTTTACATGTAATTGCATATCAAAAATGTACATGTAAAAATGTCCAAAACTGTTTTGAAAGTACATATGGAAATCAGAAAATAAACTAAGGGAAAAACCAGCTGCTTCAACTTGTGTCACCACCTTTTCTCACGTGGTCATCATACATAGTGAAGGTCGCCTGCATTTCAATGCTATCTGGTTTGAATGTGTTTTTGAAGATCATCCTGGCCCTCACTATGGCATCCCTTACTGTAGTGATTGACTTGGCATGATTGGTTAACCTGGTTTTCAAATTGTCCAAGGTTAACTGGTTGTCTAATATGCTGTCCACAGAAGTTATTGAAAATACCTTGTCAATGAACTCAGGATCCAACCTGATTATTACATTACCACTGGCGTCCACCACAGCTCTGATATCTTTGTTGTAGAAATGGGCACACTGAAGGACAAATTCTGTATTGTGAGCCGCCACCGGGAAGGAGGAAACCAGATGAATATTACTTTCCACTATCTTCCTCATCATAGCACTGGGGTTGCTCGACTTGGCTCTCTCTACAAACTCAGCCATATCAACATGGCCAATCTTTGTATCTCTAATATCTTCAACATTAGAGTGGACTGAGGTGATTGGGAAAACACCTTGATATTTGTACTTCATAGCTTTTGCCTTCTTCGGGGACAAGTCAGTCATTTGGACGAACTTTCACCGTGAAGAAGTTTGACGTCGAAAGGAGCTCCGCAGAAGAAACCGTGCTTGAAGTGGAAACCCTAGTGAAATCCTCAACGCTAGATCCGTCGGTGAATTGGAATGGTGCGATCAAGCGGAAGTTGAGGACGTTGATTGAGTCGCGCAAAAGACTTGTGAACAAGGAATGACGAGCGACAAGAGGAAAAATGCTTTTAAAAGGCTAAAACCAGAGTTTAAACGCCTGGCACGAGTGGCCATTAATGGCACTCAACGGCAGAATCCCGAAGATCTCGTTCGGGCGGCAATTTCGGCCGCTATGACATCCTTGTTGACAAACGTGCGACGTCGGCGAAAAAGGCCGCCCTTACATGGGCCAGGTGACTCCAACGAAAGATATGCGATGGCGGTGAATTTTACCGCTCTCGCATATTTGAACTCAAAGCGATGTAATAGCGGCAAATTTTGCCGCCATTACATCAAAAACAAAATAAGCTTAAGTAATATGTAAGAGCGGCAAATTTTGCCGCTCTTGCATATCAAGAGTAAAAAATTTACAAACTTAAAAAAAAAACGACTAAAATTAACACCCTAACCAATTTACGACTTGAATTTTCCTCGCAAATATCGAGAAATTAATTCAAGGAAACATCGCAAACGAGTTTTAAAATGTCAACTGACCTCGCACGAGAACAAGAAAATCTTTTCTCGATTTGCGATCTTAGAGTGTAGATTCATGAAACGGACAAGTTTCGTGGGGTTGTCTACAAAAACGAGCGTAGCTGATTTTGAGAACAACAGCTGGCTCTAACTGGGGAACTTCCTTCAATCGAACTTTGAAATGATTGAGGGGAGTAGAATCCAGTCTCTAAGTGCCTTCATCCATTGGGCTATAGAGTCAAGCTAAAAAGAAAAAGACACAAAGACTAAACAAAAACACAAAAATAAAACACAAAACTATACGAATGTACAATTTAACTTATCTGAAACTTCAAGGATTGAAATGCTTCAGATGTTGTCCACTGTGAGGCAACAGGAATGGTGTCCCATCTTGATACTCCAGCAAGAAACTGTTTTCACCACAGAACTGATGAATGGTGAATGGACCTCTCCACAAGGAATCAAACTTTCCGTGCATTCCTTTTGGTTCTCTCCTCTTGTCCCACAACAAGACTTGATCTCCAACCTGAAACTCACGAGCCTTTGCCTTCTTGTCGAAGAGTCTCTTTACTTGATTTTGGTGCTCAGCAATACGGTCCACCACAACAGTGCGCTGCTCCTCAAGTTCGGCCAAATACATGATCCTTTTATCAATAGAACTATCAAAAGTTCTATCTTCCAATGCCTTTACCAACTTCAATGCTAGCAATTCCAAGGTGATCGGTATCTCCGCATTCAGACCATATAGAAGCTGAAATGGCGACATGCCTATTGCTCTTTTAGGTGTAATTCTATCTGCCCATAAAGCATCAAACAATGCCTTATGCCAAGTTCTCTGATTCTCATCAACCAGCTTCCTGATGATAGTGACTAGATTCTTATTGCTTGATTCTGCTTGACCATTCCCCTGCGGATAATAGTCTGAAGAATGGGAAAGAGTGATCCCATGCTCGTAGCAAAAATCAGTGATCTCATAAGAGGAAAAACAAGTAGCATTGTCTGCTACAATCTTGTTTGGGATTCCAAACCTGGAAATAATGTTCTCTTTAAGAAAACTGCATACCACCTCTGAAGTGGCGTGTTTGACTGGAATAGCTTCCACCCATTTGGTAAAATAGTCTGTTGCTGTGAGGACATAGTTGTGTCCGGCACTTGATGATGGATTCACTGCGCCAATGAAGTCAATACCCCATTGCTGAAAAGGCTCCTCAATCACCACTGGTTTGAGAGGTAAGGCTGCCAATTTTGGTTTCCCAACAAACTGCTGGCATAACTCACACCTGCGTACCCAATTGTATGCATCTTGGAATAGTGTGGGCCAATAGTATCGAGCTCGCAAAATCTTGTGAGCCGTTACAGGTGCTGAAAAATGTCCACCACAAGCCAAATTGTGGAAAGACTCCAAAAGTTTACCTTGTTGCGCTTTATCCACGCAACGTAGAAACACACCGTCAAGACTTCTCTTGTACAAACCATTGTCCCAAAGGACGTAGTTAGGAGCTTTTAACTTGACAGTTCTCCTTTCCTTATAAGACAAGTGAGAAGGGCACTCGCCATAGGTAAGGAAATGAGCGATATTGGAATACCACTCATCAGTTGTAGTAACAAAAAGAACAGTTGGCGTGTCCACAACTTCTTCTTCTTCATCCCCTGTCTCTTTTGGAACGTTGTCTGCGATCAATTGACACAAACCTTTACCCCGCACAAGCTTGGTAGGCTTGATATCTAGATCGAATTCTTGAATTTTAGCGATCCAGTTACCTCTCTTTGTTCGAACTCTTGTTGAGTTAGGATGGATTTGACTGTTGTATCAGGCACCATGACAACAGTGTGTGAGTTTAGAATATAGAACCTGAAATGCTTAACCGCTTTGACTACGGCGTAGGCATGCTTTTCCATATTCGAATACTTCAATTCATGAGCTTTGAGAGGACAACTCATAAATGATATGGGGGATTCAACGCCTTCCTCATTCTGCTGAACCAGAATAGCTGAAAGTGTGTGTTCTGAAGCGTAGCTATAGACTAGGAAATCCTTAGTGTAGTCAGGACAAACAAGAACTGGAGCCTGAGCAATAGCTCTCTTGATATCCTCGAATGCTTCCTTACCTTCCACAGTCCAACGGAAAGTGGCTTTACCCTTCATCATATTAACAATGTGACGGGTTTTTTCTGCAAACTCAGGAATGAACCTTCGCAGAAAATTCACCTTTCCAAAGAAAGAATGAACAGCAGTCTTACTTGCTGGCAGAGTGAGACTTTGCATAGATTTGACCCTCTCCGGGTCAATCTTAGTACCTTCTCGGGATACAATGTGTCCGAGAAGCTTTCCTTCCGTTACCCCAAAAACTAACTTCTTGGGATTGAGTGAAATACAATTTTGCCGACAGCGCTCCAGCACTTGTCGCAAATGATGTGCATGATCATGACGGTTTTTGGAGAACACAGTCAAGTCATCGAGATACACCATGATGAACTTACCCATTTCATCTCTGAAAGCAAGATCCATCGCTCTCTGAAATGTTGCGCCAGCGTTGATCAGACCAAAAGGCATTCTGCGATATGCAAATGTGCCCCGCGGTGTGGTGAAGGCGGTCTTGAACTGATCAGCTTCATTTACCTCCACTTGATTGTACCCTGAAAAACCATCTAACATAGATAGCATTTCTGAACCTGTTACTGTTTGCAATACTTGGTCCATGATGGGCAAAGGGTAGTTATCTTTCAAAGAAGACTGGTTGAGATTTCTGAAATCAACACAGATACGGATTTCTCCGTTCTTCTTCCTTACAAGTACTATGTTTGAAATCCATGTGGAATGATGAATTGGAAAGATAATCCTTGCATTCAGCATCTTCTAAATTTCAGAAAGAATTGTACCTGATATCTTTGGATTGTATTGCCTCTGCTTCTGTTTGTAAGGCAACGATCCAGCTTTGAGGGGAATTTCGTGTCGAACCTCCTTAGGCCTGAAAGACTTCAGATCATCATAGGAGTAAGCCAAAACATCAATGTAATGGCAGAGGAGGGTAATGAATTTGAATCTTTCATCAGCAGTGCAGCATTTTCTGATGTTGACCATCTTAGGATCTGTTTCTGTACCCAAATTGACCTGTTCAAATTCCATGGAGGAATTCGAATCCTGCTGTTGTTGCCGCTGCTTGATATACCTGTCGTGTTTATCAAAGAGTCTCTCAAGGGAAACCAATCCTTTTGGGATTTTATTTCCTTTCAACTGTAGAAATTCTTCGCCAGTCTGCGAATCTACCTCAGAAACATATTCACGAGGTGGTGATTCACTTCCTTCAAAGTAAAGCTCATCAAAACTATCCATCTTTTCTAGGAAAGCAATGATCTGATTGTCACCATTGAACACCTGCCAATGGTCAGCGTTATCAGGTACACTTGGTCGGAAGACCAGTTCAATAGTGTACTTATTTCCTTTGAAATCTTTGTGAGGCACCATGAGAGTGGCGGAAACAGCCAATGAATCTGCACGGTCATTGAACTCTCTTGGCACAACTGAAAATATTGAAAGCATCAAAATCTTCAATGCAATCCCATACGCGATTGCGATAATGTCTCAATCTTTCATTTTTTGTTTGGTACAAATTTCTTACTTGACAAACCACCAATTCGGTGTCCCCTTGAGCATGAAGGATCTTAACACCTCTGGCACGTGCCGCTTCCAATCCCAGCAACAAGGACTCGTATTCGGCGGTGTTATTGGTATTGTCAAATTGTAGCTTGTATGAAAAAGGCAAAATATCACCTTGTGGCGATATCAAAACCACTCCGGCTCCAGAACCGGTAGAAGAACAGCTGCCATCAAATTCCAAAATCCAGACTCCATCAGAATTTGATTTCTGGGACTTCCCCTGATCAGAAGGTTCCTCTTCATCGGTGAGGGAAGAATCTGGAATTGCTATATCTTTACCTGAACTTTCGTCTGAAAACTCCTCTGAGTCTCCATCTGACATATCGGAGCTATCACCTGATGTAGCCTCATCTGATGAATCGGAACAATCTTCAGTAGATAGAAAATAGTTACCCATTCCCGAGGATTCAAACAAAATTTGAGCTTTGGGGTTTGATGTTTGAGTAACAATATATTTCGCTTCCTTCTCAGGAAGCAATTTCTGCATGACGCCTTTAACGGGTATCCTAGCCTCAGACAAATCCATGTTCAACTCACCACCCACATCTTTGCAGAAATTACGTCCAAGAAGAATGCCATATGAAGCTGGAACGTCAGCTACCAAGACTGTCATCTTGATTCTCTTATCCGGAAAAGTTGCAAATGCAAATTGGGCGTCTTTGATTTGACCCAAAAGCGGAACTTGCTTATTCTCCATAGAGAAACACCTCCCAAAAGTTTTGGTTAAGGTGAGGCCAAGGGCATCTGCTACTTTAGCAGGCATCACATTGTCTGAGGCTCCAGAATCTATTATGCAATTGCTCAATTTATGACCATTTACTAATAGGGAAACATAGAAGGGTTCAATTTTTCCAGAAACCTCAGGGGGAGTAGTAACAAGATTGTTTTGGGTAGGCTTACTTTTAGAGGAGTCATGAGTAACTTTGGGAAACTCTTGTCCTGCAGGGACGTTCTTATTTTTGACATATTTGGCTAATCTATCGAATTGTTCAGGATTAGCCTGTAAATATTCAACTTCAGACATTTGTATCTTAGTTCTCCTAGCATGGTCTATTATATCGAACTGCTGAAAAGAATTAGATACGGAGGAAGAAAAACCATCATTTTGATTTTTGGTTGAAACAGCACTAGTCTGAGGATTAGAAGTGGAAGGTGCAAATTAATTAGAAGCACTTACCTGTTTATTAACCACCGGGTCTTTTGACTGGAAAGGTAGTGGAGTCCCCCGTTTAGCGATTGAAATCGCCGGTTGAGATTCTTCTCTCGCCTTCCCTTTATCAGCTTGAGGAGCTGACTGATTTTGAGACCTAGTGAAAACAACATATGCTCCTTCACTCACTTCTCCCTTTTCAGCTTCGTCCTGGTAGTTCAGAAAGCTGATGGTAGAGTCGCCAGCTAACTCTTCTTCTCCTTCTGTGAAGAGATTAGCACCGTTTTCATATTCCAACTCAGGTTGGAAAGAGAGTTCATTCTCAGCTTCATAGTAGCCAACAGCAGAGTTGACCGGCGCCGCCTCAATAGCAAGCTTCCCCTGAGTAGGAGGAAGACGGTTTTGCTGTCCTTGATTCCTAGCAGCATTGCCTTGATATGAATTATTTGGGAATGTCCTCCTGGGTATATCTCGGTAAGAAGGAGGCGGAGATATACCTTGGGACATTTGTCTCTTGAGAGCCAGCAATTCATTTGCTAGCTTTTGCACCATGGGATCCGTGGTGCTTGTGGAATGATTTTCAGTAGAAGAGGAGCTTTTGTTTCTATTAGCATCCCTTCTTATCTTACCCACCAGGATAAGATCATCTTCTACTTCTGTTGCTAGAATCTGAGCCGCAGCAAGATCAGTAGGAGCAGCTCGCCTCAATAGGAAACTCACCTCCGGAAGCTGTGTATTAATAAAGAAACATTTGAGATTCTCCGCTGTGGGCTCAGCGGTAGCGGGAATCCTATTCCTCAATTTGTTGAACTTAGCGATGAAATCTCGCATTGGTTCCTGAGGCTCCTTTTTCATCTGTGTTAGCTGTGCCAACAACGCATGGGCATCTTCCGCAGGTTTGAACCTGGCCTTGAACTTAGTTTTGAGAGTAGCCCAGTTTGTTATGGTTTGGGCTTGGAGGTGGTAGAACCAGTCTGCAGCAGCGCCTTGTAGTGTTTCTACAAAGAGTCGCACAGCCACGTCCTCGTGTTTGACACCTATTACACTGCAGGCTATACAGAAAGCCGCAATGTGTTCATCAGGATGAACTTTTCCGTCAGCATAGAATTTGGGGAAATTCTTTCTTGAACTACGAGGTAGTTCATGTAATGGTGGGGTCAAGTTTAGAGGACCAAAGGTATTACCCCAAGGGCCTTGGGCTGCCATGATGCACCGATTGAAAGGTGGTATAGCAAACCTTGGTGGTGTATGAACAGCCAAAACTCTATTAGCACTGGCAATAGAAACTTCACCTGGTATTGGAGACCTGGTGTTTGTAGGGGGAAAACTCCTGGTGCGCTGAAGACGAGGTCGTGGAGTTAAGAATCCAAAATTATTCTGCCGCATTAATTCAAATGCAGGATCAATAATACCCTGAGCCCTCTTACTTCTGGTGTACCGGGAATCTGCCAGACTGTATTATACTAACCACAATATTTGCAAGAAAATGGAAAAGAACTGAAAAATGCTTCAGCTCGAAGCGTGAGGCTTCAAGTTGCGCGTTCCTTCCCCAGCAGAGTCGCCAAAAAACTGTTGGGTGAATATTTTGTCGTTAACTCGCTAACGGCAAAATGGGTATATCAACCACAGCTATGATGAGACAAAGTCTCTCCTCTCAGCAAGGGGAGGTTCCCTCTAATTACTTAATTTTTGCAAATCAAACAACTTATCAAATTTATGTACACTAAAAACTAGGTTGGTGGTGGTTCCATCTCATCTCATTCTCTTTTTTCAGAATAGATGTTTATACTTCAAACTCTTGATATAAAACTTGTAAATTATCACAATATCACAGAAACACAAAGTTTTCCGTTACCTCACTCACTACTTGTAACCAGAACTCTTTGAAGCAGAATGCAGCCCAAAGTCTTCACTCCTCTTCAATATGATAAAAGTAATTCAAATATAACAACTTGCAGCACAAAGTCCCCAAACTGTTGTATTTTCACAAACATGAACATATAACCCACAACCGATTTGATAACACAAAGTTTATCAGAATCAAATTTAGAGCGCTCTTCAATCACTTGAAACAAACTCCACCGTTCAATTATTATCAATTAAGATTATGATAGCAAGACATAAGAACAAAACTATCACAACACAAATAATCCCAAGACAAAGATTGGAATTGAACTTGCTTTCTTGTATTGATGAATATTTGAATATTGATTTTCACAATAAGCACAAAGTCTTGATTTGCTTTTCAATTCGCCAGAGTTTTCTTGCAATAGATAAAAGATAATATTTACAAAATAGGTCCCCTTTATTTATAGGGAAAGACCTTGAGAAAATCTAGGAAATCTACAACTACTTTGACTTATTCAAAAATAGGAGTCCTTATTGACTTGGGACTTCCTATTTTTTACATGTAATTGCATATCAAAAATGTACATGTAAAAATGTCCAAAACTGTTTTGAAAGTACATATGGAAATCAGAAAATAAACTAAGGGAAAAACCAGCTGCTTCAACTTGTGTCACCACCTTTTCTCACGTGGTCATCATACATAGTGAAGGTCGCCTGCATTTCAATGCTATCTGGTTTGAATGTGTTTTTGAAGATCATCCTGGCCCTCACTATGGCATCCCTTACTGTAGTGATTGACTTGGCATGATTGGTTAACCTGGTTTTCAAATTGTCCAAGGTTAACTGGTTGTCTAATATGCTGTCCACAGAAGTTATTGAAAATACCTTGTCAATGAACTCAAGATCCAACCTGATTATTACATTACCACTGGCGTCCACCACAGCTCTGATATCTTTGTTGTAGAAATGGGCACACTGAAGGACAAATTCTGTATTGTGAGCCACCACCGGGAAGGAGGAAACCAGATGAATATTACTTTCCACTATCTTCCTCATCATAGCACTAGGGTTGCTCGACTTGGCTCTCTCTACAAACTCAGCCATATCAACATGGCCAATCTCTGTATCTCTAATATCTTCAACATTAGAGTGGACTGAGGTGATTGGGAAAACACCTTGATATTTGTACTTCATAGCTTTTGCCTTCTTCGGGGACAAGTCAGTCATTTGGACGAACTTTCACTGTGAAGAAGTTTGACGTCGAAAGGAGCTCCGCAGAAGAAACCGTGCTTGAAGTGGAAACCCTAGTGAAATCCTCAACGCTAGATCCGTCGGTGAATTGGAATGGTGCGATCAAGCGGAAGTTGAGGACGTTGATTGAGTCGCGCAAAAGACTTGTGAACAAGGAATGACGAGCGACAAGAGGAAAAATGCTTTTAAAAGGCTAAAACCGGAGTTTAAACGCCTGGCACGAGTGGCCATTAATGGCACTCAACGGCAGAATCCCGAAGATCTCGTTCGGGCGGTAATTTCAGCCGCTATGACATCCTTGTTGACAAACGTGCGACGTCGGCGAAAAAGGCCGCCCTTACATGGGCCAGGTGACTCCAACGAAAGATATGCGATGGCGGTGAATTTTACCGCTCTCGCATATTTGAACTCAAAGCGATGTAATAGCGGCAAATTTTGCCGCCATTACATCAAAAACAAAATAAGCTTAAGTAATATGTAAGAGCAGCAAATTTTGCCGCTCTTGCATATCAAGAGTAAAAAATTTACAAACTTAAAAAAAAATGACTAAAATTAACACCCTAACCAATTTACGACTTGAATTTTCCTCGCAAATATCGAGAAATTAATTCAAGGAAACGTCGCAAACGAGTTTTAAAATGTCAACTGACCTCGCACGAGAACAAGAAAATCTTTTCTCGATTTGCGATCTTAGAGTGTAGATTCACGAAACGGACAAGTTTCGTGGGGTTGTCTACAAAAACGAGCGTAGCTGATTTTGAGAACAATAGGTCCATGCTTTGGCATAAGTCCGACATAATCCACATCATAATCCACTATTTTCCCTACATAATCCACATCATAATCCACTTTTCTCCCCTCTAGAATCCACGTCATAATCCACTATTTGCCTAATCCATTTGGCTTCCATGTATCCCTTACCAACATCGATGAGGGCACTCAACATGGTCATGCGCGAGGACATCATTTTCTAATGGGACTATAACCTTTCAGTGCAACATAACGCATCCTTCAACCCTCAACCCTAAACACTATACCTTGAACCCTAATCCCTCCACCCTAAACCCTAATCCCTCAACCCTAAACGTTATCCCTAAAGCCTGAAGCCTCAACCCTTAAACCTTAAACCCTAAACCCTCAACCCTAAACACTATACCTTAAACCCTAATCCATCAACCCTAAACCCTAATCCCTCAACCCTAAACCCTAATCCCTTATTGCTGAACCTTAAACCCTAATCCCTTATGTCATCCCAATAATAATAGGAATGACTATTATTCATCGAAAGGACACTCGGCGATGACTAAAACGATTTCTAATAATTTAGATTACCCTGATATCGAGTAAACTTCATATTGTTCTCCCTGAAATGTTAAGTAAGACAAAAGGCACCTATGCAATATCGGTGAGATTACTTAATGTCTTCCCGACTGAATAGGAGAACTAAAGGGACACTTCGTATCAAAAAGACATTCAGTGAGTCTTGGCGATCAGTTATGAATATATAAACAAAGATGACACCAAATGAAGCACACAGATCGGCCTAAAACTATGACATTTCCACCGATGCAATCTGACATTTCAAAATTTAAAAAATCTATTGCATTCATTTCTAATGATGGACATTAATGGCGGCGCGAACGAACATTATATGAACAATTTTGATTGAAAAGGGATTGAACTTGTTACATCTAGAAAGTTTTTTACATCTCTCACCAACCTCTTCACACTTATCCTCTATATACCATGGAAATTGGCCACATTATAATTTGTGATTAAAACAATTTATGAAAATTTATGTGACAAGATCCATATTAACTCCTATTGCTAAAACATGTGTGACAAAATCCTATTAGAACAATTACATTTATGAACAAATCCTCATAATATCTTTTCCTAAGTGTATCGGCCTGGCAACACTTCATCATTGGAACCCTATTTATAGCTCCACCGACAGCCCTATGAAAAACAATTTACAGCATTATCTATCTAAAAATAACCTGTCGGGCTAACCTTTGAAGTCCTTACCCTGATAGACCGATATAGCCAACTACAGTGAGCTCATTGTTGCAACACATAGTCATTGGTAGAATATATATTCATATTCCCCCGATGACCTGATATAACTGTGGGTTGTCCAAAATTAGACATAATCGGCCGAACATGCCCTCATCGTTGGAGTTCCCATCATACTCCCACCTATAGTCCTATAAACATAACTCGTAGCCATATTGGGCTAACAATATCCTATTGACCAAACTCTTGAAAGTCCCTCACCGATAAAATCAACAAGAGCTAGCACATTGTTGTGACTCATAAACATCGATGGAACAAATGTTTCTGTTCCCCCAATAACCCGATATGACCATAAGTTAACCAAAGGTGCAATATTGTTAGCCCTCATCATTGGAGTTCCCATCATACTCCCACTGATAGTCCTATAAACATAACTCATAGCCATATCGGGCTAACAATATCCTATCGGCCTAACTCTTGAGAGTCCCTCACCGATAGTCCGATAAAATCAACAAAAGCTAGCACATCATTGTGACTCATAAACATCGGCGGAACAAATGTTTCTGTTCCCTCCTTAACCCGATATGACCATAAGTTAACCAAAGGTGCAATATAGCCCAAGCTAAGGTACATTAGGGTAACATTACCTGGCATCCCATCGATACACTGACACAAAGAGTTCATTGATGAAGGAAGCTGACATCGGTGAAACATAAATAACAGTCTCAACGATGCAGCGATAATAATTATTGTGACATCCCGAGGCATCCTTCAAATATTCAAAATAAATGACCTCCTCCTATGACATGATAGAAATGAAAGGTGCATTTATGAACCAAGAATAAAAGTGAGTTGCGCCACAATTTGATCACATAGCTCCTGTAAAAATTGAACAAATTGCAAAAGGGGATGAAGGAGAAGGGGACTGAAGCTCTCACACAATAAAGCGAAGAAAAACCAGTGGGAAAGTGAAATTCAAGTAAGTACACCGATCCCAGCTGAGAAATTCTGTCTCTTAAAGGTTTGAATTCAAGCAATGGGAGATAGTGCAGGAAAACCTAAAAATAAGAAACAAAAAACTGAAAAGACACCATTAAACCAAGACTTGATAGATCAAGCAATGGGAGATAGTGCAGAAAAACTTAAAAATAAGAAACTGAAAACTGAAAAGAGACCATTAAACCAAGACTTGATAGATTAGTGTCCTGGGTCGGGACCAAGACCAAAAAGAAGTGTACAGATAAACCCCTCACATGATCGATTGTTGGACAATCACAAGGACTTGGGAGATGTATGGACTCCACTACGAGGGTACGAACTTTTCTTATACCACTACAAAAAACAATATAGATTTTTACCAATCTGTAACCCATGGAGGTTGAACCTAGGGAGATTAGTTGTGCCAGAGGTGTTTGTCAATGTGGAATTAATGAAAGCCCTTGCTAGTAAATATGATTCGAAAATGAGAACTATTCGAACACACAGTGGTGATAATTTACTAGTTATTTCAAAAGATCTCATTTCCAATGTATTTCAATTAGAGTGTGGTTTTGATTTACCATTCACAATCAAATATCTATTGCTAGAGTATCATCATATGGATACTAGCTATAAAAGGTGGAAGTTGGCCTTGCATAGGCCTAAGGACGAAGAAGGACAATTAAGGAAATTCTCTAGTAATGAGAATCCTCCATTTCGTGAAGATCTGTTTGAAGAGTATTTTCGATACACCTATTATGCAGCTGGTAAAGTCTTGGGAGTAGAGGTCCCACCTCTAATGTCAATTGCACCAATGGTTTTAGCCGCAGATGTACAGACTAAGTGGGCCAGGCCTTTTGACTATGCTAGCTTTGTGGCTAATGCCCTAAATCAAGGGCTGGAAAAAATAAAAAATAACAGTGATAGGATCAACTTCAAACACTATTCCTTATTAATGCATTTGCTTTTGTATGAGAGACATGATAGAGGATTTTGGAGCAGTGAACTGAGGATAAGGGATTCTTTTGATAATGGGGATCCTAAACCTGTACAGATGTGGACTTCATTATGGGATAGCTGATTTGGTAGATCTCACTACCTCTACTTTGAAGAGTTTTTTGTAAAGCCTTTAATGGAGTTATTGGGATATCCCCGGGATTATAACCTATCCCCAAGGATGCAAAGATTTCTAAGACCCAAAGAAAATGACCCTAAAAGTAAAGTGGACCATAACTAGGGAGATTGGTATGCTTTCCATCACTGCACAGTTATTAGAGTTTATGGATTTGAGGGCACCCCACATTTGCTGCCACGAATAGTTCCAGATTGGATTGCCTATCTAGAGATTGTGAGGCAATTAGAAAAATCTAATGCCATACACCTCAAGAAGCATAACAAATAGTCAATCATGCCCAAAACTCTATGTTTTGGAGATTTCACAGTGGTCATGAATGAAGGGTATGAAGAAATTAATACTAAATTGGCACAGTTCAATCTTCCTATAGGTAATGAAAGACAAAATTTTGATTCAGAGGGTTTTATTCATAAATCAAAGATTTCACAAGGGCTCTCAAGATATGAACATTTATTTTTAGAGGAAGATGTGATTAGAAACCATGATGAGGCCTCTACTATCAACAGAATGGGTACATTCAACAAAGTGATACTTGCTGATGAATGGAAAATAAAACATGTCCAATCTTATTCAAAAATGTTTTGTGAAATACAGGATCCACTGGCAAGGATTGAACAATTGATTGCTCATGTAGATGAAATCATAAAAGATGTGCCCCTAGTTGTTTTTGATACAACTTATACAATCTATCCAGGAGCACAAGCTGAAGACATAGAGCCTCTAGGCTATGAAGCCTCACAGCCTACCCCTAAAGTATGTTTTTCTATAGATACTGACATAAGTGAAGGGGAAAGTGATGAAGAAAGTGAACAAATGAAGCCACTAAATGCCCCTGAAATAGCACAATACAAGCATCCTCCTGAATTGAATGATGTAAAGTTTGAGATATCAGATGGATTGTCTAATGACATTAGAATCTTGGTTGCACATAAATTTATTTTTGATGATGATTTTATTAAAATTCTCGAATTTAAGTCATTTGTCTATGAGTACAAAGGAAAAAAAGTGAGAAAAAATGCAAGAAGTCACTTTTGAATAAGAGGTTACTGCTTTGGGTGAATTAAAAAGGGAAGTTGATAAAGAGATGGAGTTCATCACTCCCAAAAGAGGAAGGGAGTTGCTTCAAGAAGCCAAAGTATTGCTCTTGTCAGGGTGGGATATGAGTTCAGCAATTGTGTTTGATAGCTTCATAAAGAGAGAAGACAAAACAATGAATTTGACTGAAGAAGCCACTGATAAGATATACTCAGGATCAGGATTAGGGTATAATGCAGATGAAGCCACTCTACTCATTTGGTCACTTTACCCACAGGATAAGAGACCAATAATTGCTAATAATTCAAATCAAATGTTCGGTCATCTATTAGTCAAAAGGGTAGGGGATATTGACCCCATGGAAACAGTAGAGCTCAACATTAATGTGGCAAAGTTCAATAAGGCACAAGTTGAAAAAATGCTTAAAGAAAATGATAGACTGAAGAAGGAGCTGTTATATCAAAAGGAAAGATCCTCTTCCTCTTCTATATCATAATTCTATCATCTAGACCTTAAGAAAGATAAGAAAGTGTTGGATGCACTTACTGATGCATCTTATTGGAAAAATTACCATCTGAAATCCCAAGGGAAATGTAAAGAGCTGGAGAAGGAAGTAAAAACTATCAAATACGATATGGCATCTAAATTAATCAGGGAAAGATTCAATAAAATGATGAGCTGTACTGATACCTATTGGAAATTGTTTCAGCTGACATGCTCAGCAATGGCAGAAAATAAAAGATTACAGGGGAGGATGACTGAAAAGAAAGAAGACCTTTTGGGCAAAGGGATCTTGGTGGGACAAACATTATAGGTATATAATGATTTGATAGAGTCACATGATGAATATCATGACAAGCTCAAAGAAGAGCTTGATTATTTTAATCTTGCTCCACCACTTCATGATAATTCTGGGAATCTCTGAAAATGTGATGATTGGAAGGAAGAATTGGCCATGGTTCTGACTAATGCATTACAGGAGATCAACGATAAAGAGATAGTCTTGAAAAATACTCATAAGTAGTTGGAAAAAATGATGCGAATGGAGTATGATATGAAGGAAGTGATTATCAATGTGAATACCTATGTAGAATAGGACTACGTCCATCATCACTCTGCAATAAATCAGTTTATCAATCGAACCATGAACGTGCCAGATACGACAGGGCATTCATCAGATGGAGGAGATCAGCCAATAGTATGATGGGCATCATATCAGAAAATAGAAGCTTTGCACAGGCCTTAGATGGTCACGAGCCTCTATTAAGAGATTAACGGATCGGTGCATCCATTTAATGAAATGTTTTTCTTTTTAGTTATAATTAGTTATCAAAAGTCGTGTCTTTTTGTAACGGGTCTATAGCTTGTTGCCTCTCGCATATAAGAGAGACCAAGACGCGAGAGAAAAAAGGAGGGTAGTAGTTCTTTCTGAAGCATTTTAGGGGACTTAGTAAGAAGATAGATTGCACCCATCCCACTCATCCACTTTCATTTTCCAAAAACTTTGCAATTAATATATATATTATGAAGCAGTATTATGGAGAAGACTGTACTTAAATGGTAACCTTTTTTCAATGTTCAATTGTTGTGTTAATTTTCATGTTTATATGTTGTTGTACTGTCTCCAAAGTGATTGAAAAAAGATACAAATGATTTGATGATGATGATTATGATTGTAATTTGGATTATGTGGATGCTTGTAATTTGCTGATACTATAATGAAAACCTCTTGCTTACAATTTTACAAATGAGAAGAAATCTATCAAATTATGCCAATGCAAGAATAATGAGCTTACTAGTGAAAGTGATCACCATTCTTTCACAAATTAGGTCACCTTTTTCTTCCCTTTTCAAATGTTGTTAAAGGAAGAGATGTCTTTAAACATGCCATCAGGCATTGAAAACTGATGTAGTATTTTCCTTTGTTCAGTGCATGGACTTCAAAGTCTCATGTCTAAATAGTCACCTTGTATGGTGAATGGATCTTCAAATATTCATATACATTTCACTATAATAGCTAAGTGGGTATGCAAAAACCTACATCGTTTCACCATGTTTGGTAATTGAGTACTCAAGGATTCAAACCATCTCGCTGTGATTTTTTAATTGTGAACGCAAAAACTTAAATCAATTCACTGTACCTACAAATTGGTTATACAATGATTCAAATCAGTTCACTGTATTTTCCAATGGGAATGCAAGGATACAAATCATTTGCATATAACAACTATTGGAAAATTTTATACCTAGGAGTGGATGATGTGGATGCTTGTAATTTTCTCATACTATAATGAAAACCTTTTGCTTACAATTTTATAAATGAGAAGAAATCTATCAAATTTTGCCAATGCAAGAATAATGAGCTTACCAGTGAAAGTGATCACCATTCTTTCACAAATTAGGTCACCTGCTTCTTCCCTTTTCAAATGTTGTTAAAGGAAGAGATGTATTTAAACATGTCATCAGACATTGAAAACTGATGTAGTATTTTCCTCTGTTTAGTGCATGGACTTCAAAGTCCTATGTCTAAATAGTCACCATGTATGTTGAATGGATCTTCAAATATTCATATACATTTCACTATAATAGCTAAGTGGGTATGCAAAAACCTACATCGTTTCACCGTGTTTGCTAATTGAGTACTCAAGGATTCAAACCATATCACTGTGATTTTTTAATTGTGAATGCAAAAACTCAAATCAATTCACTGTACCTACAAATTGGTTATACAAGGATTCAAATTAGTTCACTGTATTTACCAATGGGAATGCAAGGATATAAATCATTTGCATATAACAACTAGGAGGTCTGCACAATTGAGGGATGATGTAGAAAGGTTAGAGAATAAATGCAAACATATAGGAAATTTATATAATATGTCAGGACACATATGATGTTCATGTGTGGTTATCTTGATTGGTTCCTTAAAACCTCTTGGTGCACAGCTGTTATGTGACTATTGTCATTGTTGTGTATTACAGGATCTAGAGGAGGCCATGGAGAGAGGACGTGGACGGCATAGAACTACTAAATCGCAGAGAGGAAAGTGGGTAGAAATAGATATGACAATAGAATCTACAGATACAATAGAGGTAAGAAGAGAAAGCAACCTCAACCAAAGGAGGAAGGTGTTTATGAATTCACAAATGCTACAACATAGAGGAGATAAAGTCATTTTTTTGTCCATGAGGCCTCTGAGGTCAAACTTATTGGTTGAAAATGCACAGGAATGGTGATTAAATGTGATTCTATGATCAAGGGAAAAGTTTGAAAATTAGGATGGCCAAAACATGATATGAATATGTCACATATATGACTAAAGTGAGGTTTTGTGTTGGATAGCATATTCGTTGAAATGATATAATTGGTGTACTAAACATTATTTACTATGTTGTGTATTATAGGGGCCAGACGAGGCCATGGCAATAGATTGTGTCATATCAAATGAGGACACAACAGATGAAGCGGGACATCAAGTACTCAAATTTTGACTTAACTTAGGAAAAAATGATCTAATGGCATTTTGTGATACGTCCATCTTTTTTCACAGTATTATTGAAATTTATAATGTATTATCCGATCTTGACATAAATTAATGCATGTTGTTGATTATTTTAGATGGAGATTGGAGCAAATGCAGAGCATGAGCGTTCAACTAGCAAAAGAAAAAGATATGTATGTGGACGTGGACCTAAAATTGTTAAATCACATAGACGACAGTGGGTGGAAGAGGATATTACAATGGATCCTGCAGACACAACAAATGATTGCACTGAACAAGAGGTTGGTCAAGACTATAGTACATGGGATGAATACTTTGAGAAAATTGTTGTTTGTGGATGTTCTGTATGTCGTGGAAAGAAACAATTCAAACGAGCGATTGTACAAAGACATTACATATATGATGAGCTTCCAGTTGGTAGTATGCCTCCTATAATCAATTCAAATCCAATAGGAATTGTGGTAAGAAATTTTCCAATTTGATATAAATAACATGTGTACTTCGTTTAAACATTGTTTTATATTATTTAAATAACTATTTTTTTTCTTAATGGATACTTGCAGGATAAAGTTCTTGGTTTAAAGTTTCCTGGATCACCGACTTCCAGCCTAGAGGGCAATGATCATTCATCAGATGATACATCTAACAAAAATATGTGCCAATATACCAGATTCAAAGACAAGGAATTGATGAAAACAAGTAACAGAACAAGAACCTGTTTAAAGATGCATAATTTGCTAAAGACAAGGGGAAGGTGGACTACATACCCTAGAGAATGAATGTGATGGAGATGATGACTTGCCCCTGAGTTTGAGATCAATTTACAAAGAGACATTTGATCCTCGACTATATTGCACTTGGCCTAGTGATCAACAACTACCTAGAGTGTACGAGGTGTTTCAATTTTGGGGATATAGCTACATGATATGACCCTCCAATATTCATGGAGTGAATCTAGACCTCTTTGTCTTCCAAAATGTACATGTGGGATCTAAACATAGAAACAATTCAGAACAAACCACTAGGAGATTAATGCCAAATTATGGTCCATCATATTACAGTGGTGAATGGAGAAGGCTAGCAGAATATAAGCCTAGCATGTCATCATATGGTCTAAATTCAAATATGTATACACATCGTCTCCAATTGGAAAGTGGAAAAGAAATGAATAGAGGTCATCTTATGTATATAGATGGACATACATACACACACACAAATATTGTAGGATTTATAAATAGTAGTAAAGGAAGGGACCCTACTGTAAGACCGAATTGTCAATTTGTTGAGGTTATAAATGATAAAGATGGAGATATGGAAAGAGGTTGATAGATTGATAATGGTTGAGGCTATTATGGACCTTGCCATTAGGGATGAGTTATTGATTGATTACCCCTTCTTAAAATGCACTCCTGCACGAAACAAAAGGGAAGAACAAGGTCTCCCTAAGGATGTTCTTAAGGGCAGAAAACCAAAGAATAATAAATGAGTGTGGACTGATGTTTAATAAACTATGTTGTCAAAATTGTGTTTTCTTTAAATTATTGTATAAAAAAGGTAGTCTATAAAATAATGTTCCATTATTCAATCGATGTATATATGTTCATACAATTTATATTTTTATTTTTTAAGCCATATTCGATTATATTTCTTTGAAATTGATACATTTTGAATTTAATGCAATTGTTGCCAAACATTAAATAATGCTTGTGTTTGTTGATAGGTAGAAGATGTTGATGAAACACATACTAATACCCAAGATCCAACTGGGTTATTAAGGTTTGGACGGGATGATCCAAACCATCCTTTAAACCATACCAAGCAAAAAAGAGCAACATTGAAGAGAATACTAGCAGCTGAGAAATTTGAACTGCTGATAGGATCCACATACACTAATGACATGCCAGCTAGCCTTAATGATGATGATCATGATAGTGAAAATGTAGTGCATGAAGAAGGATTGAATGAAATGCTTACAAATTTATTTGGGGATGGAAACAATGATGACAATAATGATCATATGGTTGATAGTAACGATGATAGCAGGGGTAATTACCACCAACGTAATGTTGATGATAACAACCTGAAAGACTCCATCAACTAAGTAGCGAAGACACCCGTGTTCAAATTGGGTGCAAGTAGAACCTCAAAACTGGCATGCACATTAATATTATTAGAAATCAAGTCACTAATTGGTTGGTCAGACAAAGGATTCACTACCCTACTAAAGTGAGATGAAATCCATTTCTTACTTTGCATTGTCAATTGGTGTACATAATTAGTAAACATTCATCAACTTCGTTTATATTTCTTTAAGGGGAATTTAAAACCATATATTGTATATAAACAGTCCTAGTATAGATTGACATATGAAACATGTTTATCATAAGTCAAACATTCAATTGATTTAATCTCTGGCAATCTTACAGGGCACTAAAAACTAAAATATTCCCTGAAGAGAATGTGTTGCCATCAACTTGCAGAGAGGCGCGTCTGTTGTTGGTTGAGTTGGGGATTGAATATAAGCAAATTCATTCATGTAAAAATGATTGCATTTTATACAGAGATGAATATGAAAACAAGGTAGAATGCCCTATATGCAAAGAGAAGAGATATCATACAGATGTACAAGGTCCTACAGTTCCAAAGAAGGTTTTACATCACATGCCAATTATACCTAGACTTCAACGAATGTTTCGTTGCAAGTCACTTGCACAATTGATGGACTAGAATGCAAAGAACAGGAGTAAAGATGGATTCATGTGAATTCTGGCCGACTCCAAAGCAATGAAAAACATAGAGGAAAAATGGCCAAGAAAATTCAAAGATGAACCCCGTAGTATCAGGTTTGGTCTTGCAATTGATGGAGTGTGCCCATTCTTTTTCCTAAGCTCAAATTATAGTGTTTGGCCAGTCAGATTGATAGTATACAATATTCCCCCATGGATGGGTGTTAGAAAGGAGCACCTTATGCTGACCCTCATTATTCCAGGAAAACATCAAGTTAAAAAATAGATGTTTATCTTGCGCCTTTTATTGATGAGATGCAACTGCTATGGAAAGGCATAAGAATGTATGACATATCACGTCCCCCATCAAATAGGTCCTTCATGTTGTATGGTGTGCTATGTTGGACTATTCATGGTTTCCCAGGACTTGGTGTTTGTTCTGGTAAGATAAAATATTTATGTATTTACAATCATAATTTATTTTCGTCCCAACTTTAATACTTAGTTTTATACTTTTTTTTGATATTATTAACATTACTTATTGAATTACAGGGCTTCAAACAAAGGGGATATTTGCCTGTCCAAGATGTGCAGAACAATTTCAAGGGTGATAATCTAAAGATCTACCTAAATTCATTTGCACAAACAATAGGGTTTTTCTACCACTAGATCATAAGTTTAGAAATCGCCTGAAGAATCAATTTGATGGAAAAGTTGAAAATAGAGGCCCTCCCATGATTATAGGTCCAAGTGATTGGCTTAAGAAGTATGAAGATGCTGAATTGAAAGCTTGGGAGGATTTTTTTGATCGGGGTGATTCAATTGAAGAACCAGAACAAGTTGTAGTTAATATGCCAGAAGGAATGAAAAGGAAATCCATATTTTATGAGCTCCCTTACTGGAAGGATCTATTAATATCTCACCTATTAGATCCTATGCACATATTCAAAAATGTCCCAGATTCTATATTTCGACATATATCAGGCAAAGAGAAGGACACCTTGTCTTCGAGGAGAGATATTGCTCTTTCACGTACCAAAATTGATAGAAAACATTTGTGGTCAAACAGGGAAAATGAAACATATGCAAAAGCTCCATGGATTTTGAAAAAAAAAAGAGCTGGACCAACTAAAAAATGTCATCCGTTCAATAAGGACACCTATTGGCTATGGGTCATCATTGGCTAAAGCTTTTACAGTTGATGGACATATCACAGGATTTAAAACACATGATTTTCATAATTTTATGAAGGTATTATATATCATCATTTAACATTTACTGGTAACATTGATTAAGTACTAAATATATTTTGATATTTTGTTGTGTAAGGAAAAATTACTAATGACCTTTTCATAAATGTGTTTGATAGCATATCATGCCATTGGCAATTAGGGGGGATTCCTGTCTTAGAGTTGACTTAAGGAATGCCATAAGTTGATTGTCAGCATTTACAAGGTATGTGGTTATATGAAATGTTCATGTGTGAGAGACATAGAGATGTTATATTGCATTTTAATTTTTGACTAAAGGTTCATACTAATTTACTATTCTTATATTAGGTGGGTGACCTCCAAGGAGATCCATGAATGTGAAGTGCCAAAATGGAAGAAGGAAATTGCAAAAATTGTATGTGTATTTGAGAAGGACCTCCCTACAAGTTTCATGGACCTACAAGTCCATTTACTTATACACCTAGTTGATGACATTGAATTGGCGGGTGTCGTATCAATGAGGTGGATGTTTTTCTTTGAGAGGTATATGAAAACTCTAAAAAGATATGTCTGATAAAAGGCACATCCAAAGGGTTGCATGGCTGAAGGGTATGTATTGAATGAAGCATTTTTCTTCCTGTGTGAATTCCTTGGTAAGGATTTTGAAGATGGGCCACGCTTCTGGGATGAAAAACGAGCATCAAATATTATTGATGGAGAAAAACCACAATCTAATGGTGTTCAAGTAGAAATTAGCAAGTAAATTCATGATCAGTGTGGTTGTTTTTCTTGCAATCATTAATTTACTCTGTATTTTATTTGTCAAATTAACAACATGACATTTGAAGTTTGAAATAAACATGTTGACATGTAATAGGTGTAGACAAAAGTGCTATACTCGACAAGTTCATTTTGTACCACATGGAATTTATGAACAAATGGATCTATCTGTATGATAAAAAGAAAGCAGAAGTGTTAGAAGCAAGGAGACAGTATAAGAGATCGAACCCAAGGAATACTCCACTTCCCACTAACCTGCTTGGGGAATGGGGAAAAGATTACACACTAGAATGGGTTACTGAACAAATTCAAAATCAAATAGAAGATGCAGGTATAGATTCAAACATAACAGAAGATGAAATCAACATGTCTAGAGGATGTGAAAGAAAGGTACAGTTGGAATTTTACAAAATGTTGTTTCCTTACAGTTTTGACACTATTAACTATTTTAATATTCGTCATTATATTTGTTTTCACTAAAATAAATGGTCTTTCACAGGCGAGGAAATATTCAACAATGCGGTCATATGGTCGACATTATCATGTAGAAAGTGTAGATGTAAAGAGACGATCCTTCAATTGTGGCATCATGGTTGACTTCAAGCAATCCAATCGATCAAGCTCAAAAATAAGAATATAATTGAAGGGAATCTACAATATGTTGGGAAAATACAAGAAATTATTGAGTTGGATTACCGCTCTTTTAAATGATGTGTTTTTAAGTGTAGATGGTATGAAGCATTTGAGAGGACACGAAGACATGATACCCATATTGGATTGTTTTCTATAGATTCCTCATGTTTCCTACCGGAGGATAAGGAGCCTTATGTTCACCAATTCATTGTGAGCAGGTCTTTCTTTTACTCAAACAAGAAGTGGTAGTGATCATTAATCTATTAATTCATAGTTTATTGCGAATATATACATGTGTTTATTAATCAATAAAATTGTTATACCATACATCTAATATATGTATGTCGTTCATGTGCATGTATTTTTCTATGAAGATATTTTGGACCCGAAATTGATATTTGTCATACATTATGATCCAAGATTAAGGCATGTATTTGACGATGTATTAGTGGATACTGAGAAAAAAAATGATGTCCAACAAAATGAGATAGAGGGATTAGAGAACATCGAAGAAATTGATATCCATGATGATGTTGAAGATGGTTATGTTCAGGCGCAAGAAGACAACAATCCAGAGTTAGATGATGTTATGGAAGACAACAATATGGATGGTATAGAAAATGATGATCCAAATACATCTGGTAACAACATAGATGGTCTACAGTCAAATTTCAATGATGATGAAGATGATGCAGGTCAAGATGAGGATGATGATAATATTAAATACTTGAAAGAACATATGAACATTGACAATGATACACTTGATGACATTGTAGCAGACAATAATGTTAATGACCAAGACTTCTAAATTTTTACAATTATTTGCAATCCATGTTTAAAAAAAGATGATTCTTATGGCCTAAACTTTGTAATGCTTCAATAATATTATTTGTGTCAATAGAAATTACCTATTGCAATATCCTTAAATTGTTCAATCTTTGGTATGAATTGTTGGTACAAAACTTAGGATTACTTGGATGCTTCTTCAATTCATTTTGTATCAACATATGTTTGTGAAGACACAAAAGTTAATAAAATATTAATGCACGTAACTCTCAATTATTTAAATAAGCAACTTTGCTAATTTTATTATTTTTAAATAGTTTCCATTTTTATGTTGAACATAATTTTGAACATGTAACTGAAAACATCCACAGTAAATGCTTTACTGTATCAGCATATTCATTCACATAAGCACAGTATTGAGGCTCAATAACTGATATTCATTCAAATATAAGAAGAAATAAGTATGGAAAACATAAGAAAAATACATAATGATAACACAGTCATGGAGTTACACTAGTGCTTTGTCATAGGTAGTCTTCTTAATAAATCCATGTTAATGATTCCCAAGGTGGTGTCAAAACTAAGAGAGGGGTGTAGAGTCCAAGCTTCCTATTTCCAATATTTTGCAATGCTACAAAGAATGAGAGACTTGATGTGGTTCTCAATTTGCACATATGTGAGGCCACTAGAAGTGTTGTTCAAGTGTTGCTAGTGTTTTAGTAATGTTGAAGTGTTGACTTATTTTGGAATAGTATGCTTCCTAGATGAGTCTCTAGTGTGGTGTGGTGTCTAAAACATAGAGATACTTGAGCTTGTAGAGAAGCTTGTTAGACATGTAAAATTCACCAACCTATTTGCCTTGTAAGAGCTTGGTGTAGTTCTATGCAAAGTACAAGTTTGGTGGGTAGAGAGGTTCCCGGTCAAAGAAGTTGTGACCACATGAGTCCAACATTGTGGTGAGTGCATGAACTAGCTATTAGCTTAGGTAGTCAAATACATTTTTTTCTTTTCCCTTCTCGTGATTGCAGATAACTAGATGGAATTGTTGTAGACATGTCATCCATTTCATATGGTGCACATTTTCCAATTTGTTTTGAGTTTGCAAGAATTGGAGTGGCTTGTGATCAAAGTGGATAATTGGACCTCCTTTCCCAAGATGTAGTGAGATCATTGCTTGATGGCTTGCATGATGGTATACAACTCCTTTACATGGGTGGAATAGCATTGAACCATGTCATTTAAAAGTCATAGAGTGGTACAAAAATCTCTAACTACATATTTCCTCTCAGAGGATTCCAAACCTCTAACATTCCAACTGAAACATCTCAAACAATCTGTTAGGTCACAAAAACACAGGTTGTTAATCCTAAGAGGTTGCCAAGCTCTCTTGATATTTTTGGCTAACGACACAGGCTAGATATGGCTAAACCCCCTTCACTTTAGGCTCTGCTAGACCTAGGTTAGTGTACCTTGAAAGATATTGCAGATTTTTGTGTAACCTTCATAGTGGCAAATAGGTGTGAAGTAGATTTAAGGGTTGGAATGTATTTCTAAGTTTAAGGTTTGCAAATATGAATAGGGTATAAAGATTAATAGTAAATTGGACCAATGCTTTATCTATTGGGCAAAGAAATCAGGAGTCAATGGTGTAATGGATCTTTATATTGACTTAACTCAGATTGTTAGGCACTTATGTAAATCTGTATCTTGTGCAGATGTGCAAGAATGTTGAGGTACAAGATTCTTCTTATAAATCCCAATGATATTTCCTCAAATTGCTATGACCTAGAAAAAGGATTTTAATTCTAACATGAAGGAAACCAACTAGAATAGATTGTTCAAAGGATTTTAACCCTAGGTAGAGACCAATAAACACTGACTACTAAGCTGGATTTAAATCAACTTCCTCAGAAACCAATCACACAGATCATATAGTAACAACAAATGTATATTGAAAAATTAATGATATCCTTGTTATATTAACTTAAACAACTTGACAAACCACTTTGGAGATAATCATGCAACTCATAAATATTAACATCAACACAACAATTGAACATCAATTTTGGATCCACCAACTAACTCTAATTCTTTTTATTAATTTAGCAATTCATACTAGTTTGAAAACATAGATAGATGGAAATGGATTCTTCGAATACTGCTTTTATATTAAATATATGTCTCTGAAATAGATTGTATGATCTCCTTCATAGTAGCCTTGGTATCCTATTTTATAGGATGCAAACAAGCTTTAGGCCTGAAACATTGTAACTTTTCATAATAACATTTATTGGAAACTAATGCATAATTAACAAACATAAATGAAGATAAAAGCATATGTAGCGATCTAATTCTGGCTCCATTAATCTCCATAGAGTGACCCGTGACTCAAAGAACTGGCAAGGTCGTCCTCATCTCCATAATACAGATTGATACACCTGGATTGCTTGACAAAATTGTATTGCTTTTGCTTCATCACAATGCTCTGGATACAAATAGATTTATTTGACTGATGGTTGATGTACACTTGATCATCACATGGATCAGTCTCAAGTAAACTGCTCATCATTGATTCCAGAGTAAATATCTTTCCCAAACATGTATAAGTATTCTCTATCATCCTTTCCTCATTATTTACATTTTCAAGTAGTTGTGGCAATAATTGACCTAGTTCATTCCTCCAAGTGTCCTTGTCTTTTAGGTTGCCCTCATCATTGAAGAAGTTGGGAAATGCCAAATCAATACGTTGATCAAAATCTTTCAAATCTGCTATCAATATACCATTAAATCTCTCATGTTCTTTCATCAATTCATTATATTTTTTGAGCACTTGTTCCTCAGTACTAGCTTTGGCATTCAACCCTTCCTTTGTTTCCAACATTCTGAGGTGCAATCTTTTATGCTCTTGGTATAATTGATGTGTTCTATTGTGCAAATCCCAAACCTTGTCGCTATTTTTCATCATGTGGCCAAACCTTCTTTGAATCAATTCAGAGGCCATACTATATTTGACAGTTTTCAATTTAGTTTCTAGCTACTCACTTTTCTTTTGATTCTCTCTTGCCTTATACTTCCAATAATTCACATCTACCAAGGTGTCTATTACCCTTTGATCACCTTCTAGGTATGGTGAGTAGTTGCTGGATGAAGGCAACTTGTCTATGTGCAAGTCAATCTCTTGTCTCAACATAGCATTTTCTTTCTTATATATATTATTATCTTTCATTAATTTCTCAATTTGTGCTTTAGTAAACCTTGCAGCATTAACATTTAAATCAGCAGTGTCCATAGGATCTGTATCCTCAATCCTTTGTATCAACAGGCTACCAAAAGCTTTATTAGGATCATCAATGATATGTGGTCTCTTATTTGGAGGATACAATGCCCATATAAGCAATGCTCTTTTATCAAGGTCATACCCTGATCCTCTTTTGATATCATCCATTGCCTCTATGTTGAGTTTCAACTTATTATCTTGATTTCTATTGAAAGAATCAAATACAATGGCCGAAGCCATGTCCCATCCAAGAATCAAAATCACACCTGCTTCTTGTAACAAGGTCCTTCCCCTTTTTGGAGTCATTATCTCCAATTCATTGTTGTTCTCCTTCTAAAGCTCAGGCAACACCTCATCCTGTATGTTAGGAGTGATATCTTTCATTCTCTTCCTAGCTTGTTTGCCCTTGTATTCATATAAGAAGGCTTTAAACTCAGGTGTTTTGATGAAATCATCATCTGATATGAATTTACTATTAGCCAAGTGCCTTGTGTCTTCTGATAGATCATTTGATGCTTCCACGGTGATAGCTTCTCTGTCTTCAGGCAGTTCATACCCCTCAATGGTTGGGTCATAACTTTGCACCCCTTCTTCAAACTCTCCCTCTCCTTCTGCAATGTTTGTGTCTGCAGAGAAACTTATATCTAGTGTGGGTTGAGGTGATAAGTGACCCAGGGGTACTTCATACTTAGCCTGTGCATATTTAAGTTGTTTTCCTTTTTTGTTAAATACATGAAGGGGAACATTCTTGATCAGTTCTGGTGCATGTTTAATCATAGTGTCCAGTCTTTCGATAGGATCATCAATATCCTGGAAAACTCTGGTGTAGGTGGGGTTTTGGGCTACCCTCCAAGCCTCTGCTAACATGGTTTTACGATACAAATTTCTTCTTTCTGCTGCTGTAGTTTCATCACAATTTCTGATTAAATCTTCATCAACAAATAGGACATGATCATATCCCTTTAACTTCTGCTTTGTTTTTACACTGTTTATGAAGTGTTCCGGATCAAAATTTCCTCTTGCATTTCCAAAAGGTAATTTGAATTGTTCTAATTTACTATAAATTAATTGATAACCTTTGTCAGAAAGTACTGTGAAATCTCCAAAGCATAAATTCCTGGGCATAAATGACTGTTTATGCTAATTCTTGAGATGCATGAAGTTTGAGGAAGCCAATTGCCTAACAATTTCTAAGTATGCAACTTGATCTGGGCATGTCTTTAGTAGCAGGAAGGGTGGCCCTTCATATCCGAATACGCTTATCATAGTGCAATCTCTGAAAACATACCAATCACCCCAATTATGGCTGAACTTTCCCTCTTCATGTTTATCTTTTGGTCTCAAAAACTTCTGTATTTCCAATGAAAAATTGTGGTTGCAAGGATGTCCAAACCGTTTGAATATTGGTTTCGCAAAAAACTCTTCAAAGTTTAAATAATGGGATCTGTCACATCTACTATCCCAAATAGAAGTCCACATTTGCACAAGTTTTATATCTCCATTGATGTCTAGGTCTCTTACCCTGAGATTTCTATCCCATAAGCCCGTACATTGTCCTTCATATAATACCATATGCATAAATAAAGAACAATGTCTGAATTTACTTCCTCCATTCTTAATAGACATTAAATCATTTTTTATATTATATGCCAGGTATTCATCATAATCAAAATACCGCGCATCATGACTCTATATGTCCGCAGCTAGGACCATGGGCGCAATTTCCATGAACATGGAGGCCTCTATTCCCAATATCTGGCAGGCAGAGTAATCTGTGTTTTTGAAATAATCTTCAAACAATTCAGTTGAGTAGGGTGGATCTTCACCATCTAAAAATACCCTAAGTTGGTTATTGTCACTGCGAGGCCTGTGCAAGGGTAACTTCCATCTCTTATAATTGCTACTCATATTACAGTACTCAACCAACAAATCCTTGATTCTGAATTTCTTGTCTAAACTTGTGTCTAACTGAAACACTATGGCTATATAATCTTTGGTAATGGGGAAGAAACCAGTCCCATCATTGAATTCAATATAACAAGTCTTAGGGTTGAATTTCTCCACAAAAGACTTCAACAACTGGACATTTACAAACACATTCGGGACTACCAATTTACCCAAGTTTAGCCACCATGGGTTTGAAATGGGTTTATGCCTATGCATTTTTCTGTAATGGGAGATAAAGAGATCATACCCTCTGATTGGTGTCCATATATCCCTAATATCCCTATATAAATCTTCAAATTTCTCAGCATGTGGGTTTAGTTGGGCATTTCTTCTGGATTTCTCTCTTGACCCGGGACATTGGTCTAATAAATCCCAGTTTAGATGCCTATCCCCAGTTTTTTGTCTTTTACTCTTTGGGTTCTGAATTGTTTCTTCCATATTCTATCACTATGTCTGGATTTCAACTCTATGATTTATAAATGTAAACTAATCTATACAAGCAAGTTTGTAGTACTTACTTTACAAATCGCTCTAGTCCCGAATTGTTTATTCATCCACGCCCTGCACTTATTCTTTGCAATGCCCTCCGAATTCCCATTCAACAATCTTAACTTTGTGCAATCAATGGCATCTTGCTTGTGTTTGTCATATCATCGAAGGGAATTTAAATGTTTTCAAAAATAGAGCGTTAGATCGCCACCTTTATGTCTTGTCGCTTTATTTGATGTGATGTGTTTTGCAATCTCATTTATTCTTCAAGATTTCAATATGACCCTAACTGGCGTTACTTCGATAATATGAGTCTCCTCAAATAAGAAATCACCCTTTTGATATTTTAATTTCTTTTTGTCGCCTTTTTGGAGAGACCCCAAAAACCCTCTCTTCGACATAATAGAGTTTCTTCAAAATATCCTTTACATTATATTTTCATCGGCAAGACCCCTTCTATTGGTGAGACTCTAAACCATATCAATTTGGTATCCTGAATCCCTTAAAGGTTATCGATATTTTTGTTTGATTGTCGTGACATGTTTTGGTGTCACGCCGAAGTGCCTTATCTATTCGACTTTCGGGGTATCGATGAGATTGTTGAATTTTTTGGTGTACGTCGCTAAAGTTGGCGCTAAATTAGTCATTATAATCAGTGCTTCAGTCGGCGCTAATTTGGGTGCTAAAGTCGGCTATAATTTAGGCACAATTTGGTGCCTAATTTAGCGCCTACTTGTTCTGATTGGCACAAAAAATGCCAAAAAAAGTGCCATCCTGATAAATAGTGCTGACTTTTTCAAAAAATTGGAGAAAAATACATTAAAATAGTGGGTGGAAGCAAAAAACGGAGCAAAAAAAGGAGCTAATCACAGGGATTTGTTGTAGTGAGTGCTGCCAACCAAAGCAAATACAACATCTATGACCCCTATGGTCACATAGGTAAGTATTCCTCCTCCATCTTCTAGCACTCAGTCTATTCTCCCTTCTGCTTTAGCATCACCCATATCCATCATTTCCTCAGTTCCTACAACCACCCCTCACGACTCTGCCAATTTCTTTCCCATATATGCAATCTTTCAAAATGCCCACCACTTCCCCTTCAAAAACTTCTTAGCACCTTACCATATATGTTCCTCATATTTTGAGTTTACCTCCCTTCTCCTCTTCCACACTCATAATGCCTTCCCCACTACCCCCCAAAGTTTTGCTCAGCAATGCCCAACAATAGATCACCATACCATATGGACTTCCGCAAGTTTTTCCATTTGTCAGTGGTGTTATTCAATCACTAGCCAATTTTCAACAACAAATGTAGACTGTGTGACAAGCACGTGAGGCTAGAGGGTAAAAGTTGAAACCTGTGTCACACTTTCGGCTAAATAAATAGTTTCTATAGAAAGGGTTCCACTCGAAACTATTCCGTCCGGAATCATGTAGCACTTAGGTGGCATTACGTGACATGAATAGTTCCGGGCGAAACAATTTTGCCCGAATTTTAAAAGCATATAAAAGTCGGCTTAAATTTTAAAAAATATTTTGTGCAAGAAAGTTTCACCCAGAACCTTTTTGAGTGATACAATCTTGCCTAAATCTGTCTATGTGGCAGCCAATCCCCCCTTTTACAACAAATTGAACAAAACTTCAAGTTCAACTGTAAATTTCTCCAACCAAAGGGCATTTTCATGAAAATTTTAGAGTACCCTTTGGTAGATGTCTATGTCTAGATCTTTTATATATATATATATATTTGATAAGTTTTATTAGGATTATTTTTAAATTTATTGCAAGTAGGTTATTATAATCAAACATGCAGCTGATTAGAAATTAAAAATAAATAGGAAAAACATATTCAAAAAAATTGAAAAATATATGGTTCACTAGAGGAGAGAATCCTCTCCAAAAGGGTTTTTTTTTTTAAATTATATGTTGTAAAAAAGTTGATGTCCCATGGAAACTACTCTGTTCTGATTAAAATTGAATTTAAAAAATTAAAAAAAAAAATTATCAAAAATTATTATTTTTTTCCATGCACTAGATATTTGAGTTGGCTAATTAGGAAAAAAAATTAAAGAAAAAAAATTAATTTTGCTATATTTTCTTGACATCCCATCGATGTCACTTTTTTTGAAAAATATCAACATTTAAAATTCATCAATTAAAGTTATAAAAAAAAAATCCACTTATTTTAATTTTTTTTTTAAATTATAAGAATAAACTACATTAAAAATTCTACATTTCATTAGTTTATGTTATTTTAAAATTCAAAACATACATATGACTTTTTTGACGTTTAAGTTGGAAGAATATGTTTGTGTTGGCCATTCCCTTATAAAAGTGTGACACATTATTGAAATTTCACCCTAGAATCGAGGCTCAAAGGAGAAAAGAAGACAAAGCCCCAACACATCCTCGCATGCGATCACTGTATGATCTGACACAGTAGGCATTGATGATTTTGTTAGGACTAAGGTGCCATCAACCTTGTAAATCCTATGTAATTAATTACTCCTAATGTTGTTTGTAAATTTCCATAAGGGAAGAAGTATTCACCAAGTAGCGATCTTGTTTCAGCCACATGTTTGATCCCAGTAGTTGATGGATGTAGGTTATTCGAGGGGGTTCCAGGGGGTAACCCCTTACAGGGTTCGAGGGGGATGGCCCCCCGGTGGGGAGTCCGGAGCCGCACGCCTTGGTGGGGTCTGGGGGCAACACCCCCGGAAGCCACATTTTATATATGTTTTCTCATTGTAAATATGGACCATTCATCATTAGGTCACATATCTGACAGAAGAGGTTATGTTGGCTTGTCTTTCCCGAGAAGGCAACCCCTTTATGAGGATATTGTATTACAACTGTGTTGTAGTAGAGAGTTGAGACTGGAAAAACAAGCGTTGTTGGATTGAAGACTGAAGAGGAGATTAATAGTGTTGTATTGTAAACTCTATTGAAGTTAATATAGATTGGTGCATCTCTTCTTGTGTGGAGTTTTTTCCCGAAAGGGTTTCTCCATGTAAACACTATGTTATGTGTTTGATATTTTGTTTCGTTATTTCTTTATGTTGATTTTATACCATCTCCATTTTGGTTCTACACAATTAAATAATCTATATTACATTTGTAATCGGTTTTACATTGATAGTTGTTTACTTTCATTTCTAATAGATTTCCCATATGACACCAATGGTAGATAATCCACAAGATCAAATGTGTCTGAAATATTATTCTATCCATGCAGTAGGGATGAATCTAACACAAGCTCACCCACAAGATAGAGTGGAACTGATGGAGGATCCTTAGAAGTCTGTCACTACATATTTTATCAAGGTGAGCATAAAATTTGAGAAAAGAGAGCTGGAGTTGATGCGTACTAAAGATACAGTGAATCAACTGCGAGCTGAGGTGAAGGCCCAAGAGAAAGAAGTGAAAAACTAACCTCAGAACTTGAAGCACGAGTCACGCTGGAGAGTTTTCAAGCTGAGTAGTCTAGACAAGTGGCCTTACAATCAAGGCTGGATAAAGCAAACCTAACCATAGAGGGTTACAAGTAGAAGATTCATAAGGTAGATGAGTAAGAAAGGAATAGAGCTGTGGAGTTGGCACAACTTCACACTACATTGACAGAGTTGAGAGAGTCAACAAGGTCACTAAAAGCTCAACTTGATTCCAAGGAACTACAACTCCATAAACTACAAATGGAAGTACAGACAATGAGTCATGCACTAAAGGTGATCCAATTGGTAAAAGATCTATATGCTTCCCATTGGATCGGAATAATGGCTAGTGCTACTAAACTTAAAGCAACACTCAAGTTCATTGCATCCACTCAAAAGTTAATAACACAAGTCAAAGTTGAAGTGGATCAAACACTTCTGTCACTTGCTCCTAAAGTCTCCCAAGCTTAAGCTTTGGTTGAGAAATTGTATAGTTTGGTTGATGAGACTCTCCTATTTGCAGGGGTTGACAACAAGTATGCCACAGCCACCAAGGTGAATGAGATAAGGAGTTGAAATAAAGTTGCTCTAAAGTGTAGAACATAATTGGTTACTTTAGAATAGGATGTGAAGGAAATGAGAGAGCATATCAATTCTCTGGTACAACAGGGATTACCCTCTCCTTTCTAGAATGATAATGATGTAATAGAAGAAGAATATAAAGTAATCTATTGGGGAAAAAAGTAGACCAAACATCTTTTCAGGGTTGGAACACAATCACCAAGCATTGCAGAAGTTGAAGCACTTCTCTGACCTTTGGCTCAATTGGAATACCAGGTGAAGACTGTGATTGAGAAGCTATAGAGCATCTTCCACAAGGAGATTATAGAGCTAGATAGAGACTTTGAAGCTCTAAAGAAGAAGGGATAGTTTTCAAAGGAGGAATGAGCATCTTTATAGACCACCCTTGAAAATCTTTAATTTTTGCCTTTTTGTATTCAAATTTTGAAAATTTGTGATATCTCTATGCCCGAATATTAGCAGTTCTAGATTCTTCTTTGGAGGAAAAGATCTTCTGAGAAATCACCAAGAACTATAGAGCTTTGCTCTTCATTTTCTCTTCCATATCAGGATTTTTCTACCAATCTATCAGGGTTTTTTTTGCAGTCATCATTTTGTGACTCATTGCATTTTGTTGTGACTGGCTCATAAGGCAATTTTTGAAAAAGCAAGGCCACACATAAAGATTTCACAATGTTTAAATGTTTTCAGGTTTGACAAGTTTAAAACATTGCGCTATTGGTAGCTTAGTCCAGATCAGCACTTGGTGGGGCCCATCTACTAAGAGCTCAATGCAAGATCAAGATTCTAGCAGAGCTGTTAATTTCTTGATACAAAGATTCCAAATGGCCTCACAACATAGGTTATAAAAAATGTCAATCTCATAGCTTTATAATGATGAATCATTTGTCAAAACAGATGAATCAGTGGTGCAGGAGCACCCCTTCAACAAGAAGATTAGAGTCTTATGCATTTTATATATTTAATGTAATAAGGTCTGTTTGACCAGACTTGTCATTGGTGTTTGTATTTCCGTTTTTGTTAGTAATCCCTAGGACACTTATCGATCTATCATGATAAGGTTGTTAGTTTGTTAAAAGTTTGTTAGTTGGTTATCTCTCCGAGCCGCTGGGAATCAAATCTGTACTACTGTTGGTAAGTAGTTAAATAGCTCAGCCCAGATCAATTGGACAGATACAGATAGATAGATAGGGATAGACGAAGATAGATTAAGATTGTTATAGAGAGCACAGATATTTGTAACAATTTCTGGAAGCAATAAAAGAAAGATCATGTTTGTGTTGTTTTCTGGTGTTTGATTTCCTTGTGTAGTCAATTTTCTGGTTTGCAGCCGAGATGGGTTCTTAACCCATTCCACCGGTTGGATTACTTCGTAATCGGTGGAATGGCTATATATAGTAGTTTAGATTTTCTGTTTTGTTTTTGTGTTCACAGGATCAAGTTGCAGCATGCATTGAAGATGAACCCTAGCATCCTCATGTGCTAGGTTGTTAAAGTTAGGAAAAATATCTATATGTTTGTAGAAGGAACAGTTTGGCAAGGTCGCGTGGGTTTTAGTTGTGCAGATCGGCGTTGCAGACAGTTGAAAACCCTGTGTTTTGAATCAATTCCAATGGCTTAACAAGTTTTGGTTCCACGGCGATCGTAGATAGTCCATTGGGACCAACAGTTGGTTGAAATCGACGGAAAGTATTTGTTTGAACCTTTAAAAGAAGGTTCAACGGTTCATCTACATATCGGGTTCATTTGGCTCGATGAATGCTTGTGGGAAGGCAAGTAAAGCTTCGAAGAGATTTTGAATTGGTTAAGTGTTTGGTTGAACCTTTGAACTGGTTCAACGGTTCACAGGGTTCAACAGTTAAATCGTTTGGCGACGGAGACAGTGTGAAGGGTTAAACAATATTGAACCATTCGTCGAACCGATTCAACGGGCCGATGGTTCAAAGGGTTCAGCAAGCAGCGATAGGTTTAATGGTTCAACAGTGCGGTTGAGAGTTGCCGTCAGTAATTTTAAGCTAAGCGGTTGAATCGATAGTATTGGTTCAATGGTACGGTTGACTCAGAGGTTCAACCAAAGCAAAATATTCATATCGGCGTATTGGCAGGAGATACAACCGGGTTGTCGATAGTGACGGTCTCGCCGATAGGCGCAAAATCAAAATCCCATCGGCCAGAGGAAGGAGCTCAGCGTGATAGGATTAAAGCTCACCGATGAAGCGGGTTTTTGCCAATGGAACAACATACGAAGGAAATGTATGTTGCGGGTGACTGTTAATCAGTCTTCACGACTCCGCTACCCACTCTGCATCCTAGTGGTATCAGAGTGAAGGATTGTATCGATTGGGAAAAAGAGAAGACAACAAAATGTCAGAAGGAGAAGGGTCAGAAGAGTACCCAGCAAGGATGACCAATGTTGAATTTGCTATACTGGTAAAGAAGTAGATTTCAGAGAACAAAGCAATTAGTGCTTAGAATCAGGCATTGAAAGATAAGTTGGAAAAATTGAGGGACAGAGTTGGAAGGGGAAAAGATTCTGGTGAACGAGAAGATAGGGATGAAGAGGAGATCCCTAGGCAGGAAGAGATAGAGGTTCCTGCAGACTAGAAACCCTTACTTAATGCCCTCAAATTGATGGAGCGAAGGACCATGGATATGAAAATAGACCTACTAGTGTTTGCAGGAAAAATGGAACCTGATTCAGTGATGGAGTGGATAGACTCCTTGAACAATTTCTTTGGAACAGAGGAAATACCAGACCACCAAAGAGTGAAGATAGCTCAATCCAAGATGAAAGGAGCTGCACTAACCCGGTGGAATTTCATCCAAGATGACAGGGTGAAAGAAGGAAAGAATAGAGTTTCTACGTGGAAGAAGATGCCGGCTTTGGTGAAGGAAGCCTATGTTCCATTGGATTACATCCAATTACATAAGAGGAGACAAAATCTGAAGTAGAAGGAGTTAGATGTTAGTGCATACACTAAAGAGTTCATGAAACTATGTCTCAAGGAAAAGGTAAAGGAGAATGAGGAAGAGAAGGTAGCAAGGTATCTCAATGGGTTGAGATTTACCATCCAAGAAGACCTAAATCTGCATAATCCAGATACAGTTCAGAAGTGCTACCAATTAGTACTCAAAGTGGAAGAGAAACTAAAAAGAAGACAAGAGCAGAACAATAGAGGAAGAGGAAGACAACAAAGAGGGGGAAGAAGTCCTTTTAGAGGCAGAGGAAATGGATTTGGACACCAAGGTGAATCCAATCAAGAGAAAAGCAAAGGAGACAACAGTCAAACTCAAGGGGGGAGTTATGATCAAAAGGGAAATTTTAGGGGTAGAAGACCACCATTTAGAGGGAGATCTTAGGGCAGAGGACCTCTCAGAGGTTACAATTGTAATCAAGAAGGCCATATAGCCAGCAGATGTCCAAAAAAAGCAAAAACTTCAATGGGAGATAGGAGGACAAATTTGATCCAAGAAGCTGATTGTCAAAGTATGACAAGCTCAAACACTTATCAAAGTGTGAATGCTCCTGATGGTTATGGGTATCTTGAAAAAGGAGAATCTTTGATGATTAGAAGAACAATGGCCACCATGAAGGTGCCTGACAAAGAACCCCCGCAGAGAAAGTCTCTTTTCAAAACTACTTGCAAAGCAGGAGGTAAGGTATGTAAAGTTCTGATTGACTCTGGATCTACTGAAAATTTTGTGTCTATTGAAATGGTAGAAAAGCTTAAGCTTAGGAGGCTGCCACATCCATGCCCATACAAGATTTCATGGCTCACTCAAGGTCAGCAAACAGTTGTGGAAGAATAGGCTTGGGTAGAGTTTCAAATTGGGCCATACAAGGACAAATTGTTGTTTGGTATAGCTTAGATGGATGCTTGCCATCTCCTATTTGGAAGACCATGGCAATATGATTTGAGAGTGCAACATGATGGAGTTAGAAACACTTATTCAATCACCAAGGATGGTAAGGTGATAGAATTGCTACCATTGATGGAGAAGGAGGTAGAATCAAGAGGAAAAGAAGTCAAGGTAATGCTGGTAGAAGGCAAACAGTTTATGACAGAAATAGCAGAAGAAGGAGCAGTTGCATATGCTCTAATTCCATGCCTAAAAGTGAATAAGGAATAGCAGCAAGAAGTCAAGGGAGAGAAGATGCAAAGAATTATAGACCCAGCTGTCCAAGAGCTTTTGGACAAGTACAAAGGCATCATCTCTGATGGGATACCAAGGTCTCTACCACCTATAAGAGATATCAGCCATTGCATAGATCTGATTCTAGGATCTACACTGCCAAATAAAGCAGCATACAAGCTTACCCCAGAATAGAATGCAGAGGTAGCAAGACAGATTGAGGAATTGTTGGACACAGGCCTAATTGGCAAGAGTTTAAGTCCATGTGCAGTACCAGTTGTACTAGCACCAAAGATGGAAGGCACTTGGAGGCTTTGCACTGATTCAAGGGCTATTAACAAGATCACCATCAGGTATAGGTTCCCCATACCTAGGATAGAGGATTTGCTTGATTGTTTAGGAGGTGCCAAATATTTTACAAAAATAGATTTGAAAAGTGGCTATCATCAGATCAGGATTAGGATAGGAGATGAATGGAAAACTGCATTTAAGACCAATGAAGGGTTGTATGAGTGGAAGGTCATGCCTTTTGGTTTATCCAATGCTCCTAGTACATTTATGAGATTGATGAATGAGGTCTTGAGAGAATTTATAGGCAAATTTGTCATAGTATATCTTGATGACATTCTGATTTTCAATAATACAAGGGAAGAACACCTCAGACACATAGATTTGGTTCTCAAAAGGTTACATGAAGAGCAGTTAATGATCAATTTGGACAAGTGTTTGTTCATGCAGGAGGAGATCATCTACTTAGGTTTTGTCGTCTCACGTAGCAAACTACAAATGGATCAGGAAAAGGTCAGTGCCATATTGTCTTGGCCAACTCCTAGAACCATGAATGATGTCAGAAGTCTCCATGGGTTAGCAACCTTCTATAGGAAGTTTATAAGAGGGTTTAGTCATGTCTGTGCACCCATGCTTGACACCATAAAAGGAGGACAGAAGTGCAGATTTACTTGGACAAAAGAAGCAGATGATTCATTTGAGACATTGAAAAAGAAGGTGGCACAGCAGCTAGTCCTTGCACTCCCTGATTTCAATAAATTTTTTCAGGTAGAATGTGATGCCAATCACATGGCAATTGGAGCAGTACTCAGTCAAGAAGTGAGGCCGATTACATTCTTCAGTGAGAAATTAAATGATGCTAAGAAAAGATATTCATCCTATGATTTGGAAATGTATGCTCTAGTCCAATCACTCAAAAAGTGGAGGCATTACTTGATGCCAAAAGAATTCATAGTGTTCACAGATAATCAGGCCCTTAGTTTCATAAATAGCCAAGAAAAGCTGAACCATAGACACATGAAGTGGGTGGAAACTTTGCAAGCTTTCACCTTCACACTCAAGCATAAGAAAGGGGTCAAGAACAAGGTAGCAGATGCTTTAAGTAGGAGGGTTCTAACAATAAATCAGATACAGTTGGAAAGTGTTGGTATTGATTCCTTAAAGACTATGTATGAGGATGATGAAGACTTTGGAGAGATCTACAAAGTGTGTACTTCTTTTGAAGACAAATATCATGTTGAATATTCTAAATTTCTGATACAGGATGGATTACTTTTCAAAGGTGGACAGTTGTGTATTCCATAGTGCTCTATGAGGTTGAACATCATTAAAGAGAAACATTGTGGAGCTATGGCAGGACATTTTGGTCTAGATAAGACTCTTGACCTGGTGAAAAGGCATTACTTTTGGCCAAAGCTATAGTCAGATGTCAGAAAATTTGTGGAGACATGTGTGATCTGTCAGAAAGCAAAAGGAAGATCTACTAATACAGGTTTATATCAACCACTACCCATTCCTTCTAGGCCATGGGAGAGCATAAGCATGGATTTTGTGGTGGGTTTACCAAGAACAATGAAAGGATATGACAGTGTTTTTGTGGTGGTAGACAGATTCAGCAAAATGGCACATTTCTTGCCATGTAAAACCACTGGTGATGCTTCATATGTTGCAGACCTATTTTTCAAGGAAATAGTGAGGATTCATGGATTGCCATTAAGCATAGTCTCAGACAGAGATGTGAAATTTATTTGCCATTTTTGGAGGACTTTTGGAAGAAGGTTGGAACCAATTTATCCTTCTCATCAGCCTATCATTCTCAAACAGATGGACAGACTAAAGTGGTTAACCATTCCTTAGGCAATCTACTCAGTGTTTGACAAGGTAGCATGGAGAAAAGTGGGATAACATCCTATCGCAAGCAGAATTTTCCTATAATGACACTGTCAATAGGAGTATAGGGAAATCACCTTTTCAGGTGGTATATGGAATTCATCCAAGAGGTATTTTGGAGCTATGAGATCTGCCTGCAGGAGAACCTATCAGTGCAGATGGAGAAGCTTTTGCATCAGCAATCAAAGAGGTAGATGATCAAGTCAAGAACCAACTCCAGCAAACTACTTTGAAGTACAAAGAGTATGCTGATAAAAAGAAGAGAGATGTATAATTTGATGTTGGAGATTTGGTGTGCGTTAATTTGAAGAAGGAAAGACTCCCAAAAGGAAAACATACCAAACTAATGCAGAGGAAGATTGGACCATGTCATATTTTGAAGAAATGTGGACAGAACACTTATGAGATCCAACTTCCTTCTGATCTTGGATTGTCACCTATTTTCAATGTATGTGATTTAACTCCATACAAGCATAATGCAGATATAGAACAGGAACCATCACAGGGAACAACAGATGATGATATTCCTAAGCATGATCCACCAACATTACAACAGATTTTAGACTCAAGAGTGACAAAGAAGACTAGGAATAAAGAATATATGGAATACTTGGTGGCTTGGCAAGGGAAACCTGTTTCAGAGGCAGTTTGGATGACTGAAGAGCAGATCCTCAAATAGGGTGCAAAACTTCAAACTCTCATCTCAAGTGGACTTGAGATTTCTTCTCTCGAGGAGTATGGTGCAGGAACACCCCTTCAACAAGAAGATTAGAGTCTTATGCATTTTATATATTTAATGTAATAAGGTCTGTTTGACCAAACTTGTCATTGGTGTTTGTATTTCAATTTTTGTTAGTAATCCCTAGGACACTTATCGATCTATCATGATAAGGTTGTTAGTTTGTTAAAAGTTTGTTAGTTGGTTATCTCTCCCAGCCGCTTGGAATTGTTTCCCAGCCGCTGGGAATCAAATTTGTACTACTGTTGGTAAGTAGTTAAATAGCTCAGCCCAGATCAATTGGACAGATACAGATAGACAGATAGGGATAGACGAAGATAGATTAAGATTGTTATAGAGAGCACAGATATTTGTAACAATTTCTAGAAGCAATAAAAGAAAGATCTTGTTTGTGTTGTTTTCTGATGTTTGATTTCCTTGTGTAGTCGATTTTCTAGTTTGCAGCCGAGATGGGTTCTTAACCCATTCCACCGGTTGGATTACTTTGTAATCGGTGGAATGGTTGTATATAGTAGTTTAGATTTTCTGTTTTGTTTTTGTGTTCATAGGATCGATTTGCAGCATGCATTGAAGATGAACCCTAGCATCCTCATGTGCTAGGTTGTTAAAGTTAGGAAAAATATCTATATGTTTGTAGAAGGAACAATTTGGCAAGGTCGCGTGGGTTTTAGTTGTGCAGATCGACATTGCAGACAGTTGAAAACCCTATGTTTTGAACCAATTCCAATGGCTCATCAAGTTTTGGTTCCACGACGATCATAGATAGTCCATTGGGACCAACAGTTGGTTGAAATCGGCGGAAAGTCTTTGTTTGAACCTTTAAAAGAAGGTTCAACGGTTCGTATGCATATCAGGTTCATTTGGCTCGATGAATACTTGTGGGAAGGCAAGTAAAGCTTCAAAGAGATTTTTGAATCGGTTAAGTGTTTGGTTGAACCTTTGAACCGGTTCAACGGTTCATAGGGTTTAACGGTTAAATCGTTCGGCTACGGAGACAGTGTGAAGGGCTAAACAATATTGAACCATTCGTCAAACCAGTTCAACGGTTCAACGGGCCAACAGTTCAAAGGGTTCAGCAAGCAGCGATAGGTTCAATGGTTCGACATTGCGGTTGAGAGTTGCCGACAGTAATTTTAAGCTAAGCGGTTGAACCGATAGTATTGGTTCAATGGTACGGTTGACTCAGAGGTGCAACCAAAGAAAAATATTCATATCGGCGTATTGGCAGGAGATACAACCGGGTTGTCGATAGTGACGGTCTCGCCGATAGGCACAAAATCAAAATCCCATCGGCCAGAGGAAGGATCTCAGCGTGATAGGATTAAAGCTCGCCGATGAAGCGGGTTTTTGCCAATGGAACAACATACGAAGGAAATGTATGTTGCAGGTGACTGTTAATCAGTCTTCATGACTCCGTTGCCCGCTCTGCATCAATCAGCTTTAATGTGGATTCCTTTTCTTCCCATATAAATCAAATATATAAATCAATGACGTTTGGGCCACTTGTACTTTATGTCGACACTGCGCAACATTTTGAAAAAGTAGGTCTGACAACTACTGAGCATTGTGCCATTGGTTGGAGTCATATGAATCAGCAAACTTTGTAGGCCCAGGATTTTATCTGAAGAATAAAGTAAAGGAAGGCATATTGTGGAAGACACATGGAAGCACCACACGATGTTTGGGAATGGCAGGTTTGACACATCTTTTCTATTGCACCATTGGTTGGATTTTGCCAAGATGGAATTGGCAGGCCTTGTTCTCTCGACAAGATATAATAGATTCTAAACTGTCGATTGTAACCAAAAGATCCAACAGCTCGTGCAAGTTATAAACAATATTAGTCTGACATCTTTATAACATTGCACTATTGGATGATTAGAATGAGTCAGCTCATCGATGGGCCTAGTGATAGAATCAACAAAGAATTTTTCAATGACACTTGGCAACTTTGCACTCCTCCAAGCTACTGTCAATCCTGACATAGTTCTTCATTGCGTGATTGGTTGAGCAAAGAAGCACAGTCTAGGTGGTAGGGAATGAGATCATCGGGTCTCATGTGATCGATCTTTTGAATCTTAATGCTACAGTGATCTACATTTAACAACTTTTCCCTGGCATGTGGGAGTCAAGATATTGTTGTAGTTCCAGTTCAAAATCATACAGGCGTGTACCTAATTATAAAAAGATGAATGCATAAAGTAAAAAATAAGAAGATTTTTTGGTAATAGATAGAGGCCTTTATGGGCATTTATCAGAATTGATTGAATGTTGAATAATTTGTGCTCTTAGCCTTTTGCAATTTGTTCTCAGCTCACCAATGAAGAGAAATTGACATTTTGTGCCAAATATTTGTCTTGACAAGATCTTTCTCATAATTATATGTTGATACTCTGCCTATATTTGCCTGTTTAATTATTGATATTAGTTGTTGGTTTAAAATCATGCATTCTAATGCTCTCTGTTACAACAATGTATTATTATGATTTAACAGAGGTCAAATATTGTGTAATCATCTAGGATTAGTAGAACATTTTACAATTTGGCATATCGCCTTAGAATAGATTTATTTTCTAGTTTTCTTTTCTCTTTTCTCTACAAGTTGAAAAGAATTCCTTGAAGATTCTATGAAGAGACGACTTCTAAAACCCTAGAGGTTATCTCATAAGCCATGTACCACACTTGCAATATTTCCCATGTTGGTGTAGGTTTGCATGTAGGTGCAACATTCAAGTGTAGATTTCAACATTAACATTAGCTATGTAGTTTTTAGCTTTTTTACCTTGAAAAGATGAAACCCTAGTATGATGTGCCCTATTGAATTAATGCAACATAATATTATTATCCACTCTTTATTTTTTGATAGAATGTGGGGCATACTTCTACTGTCTAGTTTTGCAATAACTCACATCCCACAATTTTTTCATCCTTGTACACATTTTCATCATAGTTCCATAGATTGCTTGCTTAATATTAGTTTGTAGTATACAATTTATCCAAGTTATCATAGAAATCTACCATAATTTCTAGTCACAACATCATTGCTTTATCTCTATCAAGACCCTTAGTAGTCCTTATTATCAAATCTAGATGGAATTTGTAGAACTGAACCCACCATGATATACTTGGTACACCATTTGTGAAAGAATTTGGCCTTTTCTGATAACTGTGTGCTACATGTGACTTAAGTTCAATTAGTTCAAGACCATGACCAATTTTAGGCAAATATTTGCACCACTAGAATATTTCTAGATCTTCTTCATTTGACATAATAGTTGGTGGTCCCTTCCTTTTGTGGTTGATAATCCTGATAACTAGCAAGTTAAATTGTTAGAAGATATACCCCAATTTTTTTAGCCACCTTAATCGAGAACATATTGTACTTTACATCCCTTGTAGCACCATTCATTTCCTCTTGTGTCCAATCCCTTTTGATGGACTTTATGCTTATTTACGTCGGTTGGGATAATTGATTATAACAACACTTATATTTTTCCACTATTCATAATTGGAATATAATAATTTTTATTCTCAAGCAGGTTGAATGAAGTGTCACCCTCATTAGAGTTAAGAACATTCAATTTAACTCTTGTTGGCGAATTGGTCCTTATCCTTCAATTTGGTTTTTTTGATTTCCTCTTTCCAACTACCATAATATCCATGCAAAATGATATAAATTAATAATTGTTAATGTAAACATGATTTCTAGAATTTAAGAGACTCATGCATATAATTAACAAATCATAAACAAAAACAAGACATTCAACCTAAACAATATATGGATGAACTTTTAAATATTTTGGAAAAACTATTTAGTAAATTTTAGTATCAATGTTTTAATTCACATTTCGTGATCCATCATCACAATGACAATTCATTTTTTCCCATGTAATCCCAATGGTAGATCATGGAGTGTGATTGAAAACATTGATGCTAAAAATCATTACATAATTTTTCCAAAAGGTTGATGTTGTGCATGACACTCTCTCAAAGGAGATGAATAAATATCGATATTCTATTTAAGTCAGTCTATGAAACTGCATCATCTACAAAATGTAGAGATATCATAACATGGTATAAAAGTACATATATAATTGACTTGTACATATATTTACATTCCTTAAATTCACAGTAGCAACACTAAGGCTCCTTTTTAATAGTAACATATATTTCTAGTTATCTTTTCTTGGCCATGATATTGAATCATGAATTGTATTGTATTTGATTACAATTCTAATCCATGTACTACCTAATTATATTACATTGGCCCCTATAATGGTTGACATGCCCTAGCATATTAAACCCTTATTGATGACCTTCAATAAAACACGGGCATCTACTCTCAAAATCCCTCAATATGTATTTCCTCACTACAAACCCAATGGGTTATAACATGAATTATTGGTGTAGACTTGAGGACTTATTTCTTTTAGAGATTTGGCATGTCCCCATCAAATTTCCATCTAGACCTAGTTGTCCCCATTACAACTCCTTGTACTTAATAACTATAATTTATGAATGTCACTTTTGCAAGAAAGAAAGGGAAATCTTTAGAGTTAAAATCTTTGCCAATTTTGGTAATGTGTATGTTTTGAGATGCTTTAGATTTTATGTTTCAACTAGATACTAGGATTACATATACATGCTATGGACTGAGGGAGAAACATTTAAATTGTAAAGGCCATGATGGCCCAATATCTTTAGTAGAGTTGTGTTTCCCTTTTTTCGTTTGGCTTATAAAATCAATGATTTCATAGATTACGTCACAAATTTCATATAATGATTTATAAAACCAAGGATTGATTGGGTTTCATTTTTTTGTTTCATTTATAGTTAGATATAGAGTTGTATAGTTCCACACAATCTCCAAGAAATGGAGTAGCATGTTGTCTAGCCCTTACTTTATGAGTTTGTGGAATCAAACATGTAAATACATCAAACATGAGAGGTGAACAATGAGCTAGAACAATAATTTATAAATTCTTGATGATAGGGAAACAAGAAGTATTAGTTGAGCTATGATCTCAAGCCTTAAATGTGCAGTCACTCTATGCATGAAGGCCCTCAAGAAGACTTAGTTGTTTCTTGAAACTCAATTATGGAGGCTTGGGTGAATAATGAACTAGGATGACTACACAAAATATGGCATGCACTAGATTCAACTTTTTCCAAACATGTACCCAATTCTTAATGATAATATACATAAAACTTGAAGGTACCATTCAACTCCAATAAGGTCATAAATAAGATGGCATCACTTCCTCTCTACTATCAATTTTAGTGTTTGCTAGCCATTTGCAACCCAATTTACTTATAGCCATTTTGCTTTTTAATACATTCAATCTTTCTCCACTGTAGTGCAACAAGGATAAATGTAACCTAATGGATATATATATTTTTTATTATTTAACACATTTAGCTTATTGGGTACCCCAACAATAGCATGACGCTAATCTATTCTTTCAACCATGCTTGACACATGCACATAATTGAACCCAAATACCAATGTGTGTGTATACACACTGTTTATATTCTTTTTAGGCAACACCCATTCAAAAATGACAAAGCCTCTCTAGACAAAGGAGATAAGAGTGTAGAAACATAGAATACACTCTACACCTAACACTCGAGAGTAAAGTTATAGAAAAGAAGATAATAATTCCCTCCAGTGCCTCACTAAAGTAATGCAAGCCAAAAATCAAGGCTCTATAATAACCATGAGCAGTGCATCAACTTGTTGCTCATCTATATTCAATGCATCAAAGCCATGTTTCTCAATATAAATAATAACTAAAACTTATTATTATTTTTTCTTATAACTACTTTAAATATAATGCATCTTTGTTTGAGATCTTTAATCTCATATTGGACATTGCCAACTATTTAACACATATTTTCCCAGTTATATATCATTTATAAAATTAATATTAAATTCTAGAACTCATTTAAATTCAATATATAGAGGGAATCCCTTGATAACATTAAGCAATATTTCATTTTTTTTTAACATGATGGCTGAAGTATTACCATGAAAATGTTATGTTAGTATGAGTTTTCTCATCTGATTACAAGTTAACAATATTAAATAATTAACTGGAAATAAGAGAGACAATATAAAATAGGTCTGATCTTATAACAAATGAGATAAAATTTGATAAGTTGTGCAACACAGCAATATGATAAGTTGTGTAGGTCTAATAATCTTTGTAGTGAGAAAAATCTGGGCATATTTATCACATTAAATGAAAATGGTTTATTAAACCCTTCTTTTACTTTATAAACTTTTCTCCCTTCTAAATTTCTAACTTGTTGATCCATGAACATAAATTCTATTGATTAAGAGAGGTTGGTGTGAATTGAAAGGGAGTCCATTTTAAAATTTGGGAGTTAATATTTAAATTTCATATTTGAAACATATATTAAATGATTTTATGTACCAATTAGTGATCCTTATGTTTCTTTATGTTTTTATTTGTCGTTGAGGTTAAAAAAAAACATTAATTACATATATTTGGAAGAGAATGAATCACTTGTTAGAAAACATATGACAAGTTAAGAACCTACATTGTTCATTATAAAAAAAATTTCTACTTAGTGTAAGATTAAAAGTTGTATATTAATAAAAGGAGTTAAAGCACAAAGTACAGTGGAAAAATGTCGAAATTGTTGAAATTAGCGAATACTGGTGATCCTAGGGTTTCGTTTCTTCTGTCTGCTGCTGCCATGAATGGAATTGCTCCTGCTTGCACTACCATGGATAGGAAATCCATCGCAAAGACCGCCTTTGACATGAGATATCGAGGAAGTCCGTGTCTGCGAGGTTTGGTGGGTACTTCGGCAGTCATTTCAACATCGCCACCTGAAGCTTCTCCTGGTGGCAGGGAGAACTTGGAGAATCCTTTTTTAGGGCGGGACACATGCACAAGCAATAGGAGAATAGTAGAGTGCTCCGCAAAAGCCTTGTCTCTGGACTTTGATGATTCATTGTCAAAGGAGATGCAGGAAAATGATATTTTTATCAGATAACGGCTTAATTGGAAGATTCAATCGCTTTTGGCCCAGATTAGTGGATCTGCATGATTGGATAACAAATTCATGGCTTCCCCTTCTGGATGGAGGAACAGAGATTTACCCTAGCGTGAAGGGGTTTTTTTATTGTAGTTTTTGAAGGCAAGAAAGACAAAAGCACCATTCTGAATCAAGTTTGGCAGTGGGAAGGCAATCTGCTCTAGGTAAAATCTTGGCACCTTGACTTTGACCCATCCAAGGAATCATTTTCAGTTGTGCCGATCTGGGTGCGGCTCCCAAATCTACCCCTACACTATTGGTTTGAATCATACTTTGCGGCAATTAGCAACTCCTTGGGCAAATTTGTGTTTATGGATGCAAATTCAAAGAATTTTATCCACACAACTTATGCTAGGATCTTGGTGGAACTGGATATTTCAAAGAATCTTCCGACTGAAATTACCCTGAGGGCCAACAGACATTGCTGGATTCAGCCATTGGATTACGAAGGTTTGATCTTCATATGCAAAAGATGCTATCAAACAGGTCACATCGCTGCTGAGTGCCCAACCGCCAAAATGTAGGCAAACCGAGGGCTTCTTGGTGGAAGGATTCTTCCCCCAAGCATTATTCTGTCCTGAACTCTCCCAAAGAGAGTCTTACTACAGCAAAATCAGATGTCAAGAAGCAATTTGCAGAAGTGGTGGTGGGAAGTTCTTCTGTGTCAAAGTCAATTGAAAAGTTTTCACAAGCAAGTGGTCCAAGCTTCGAGAAAGAGGCAAAAAGCTCTTTGAAACCCATGGTTTCTGGCTCTCCTCCTATCCATTCCACAAGCTCTCTCACCTTGGTTGCATAGAATCAGAAGCCAAAAGAGCCTCCCATTCCCTCAAAGGGTCCAATCGGTGAAGAAATTTCAAAAGAGAATAATGGACCCCATGATCAAGGCTGGATAGAGGTCAAGAGGAGGAAGAACTCCCCTCCTCATATGAGGCCTTTTAGGGGTTCTTTGGCCTCCTTTGAGGACAATATTTACTCTCAACATTCACAGTCAGAGGATTCCGGTGAGTCCTTAGGGGACAGACTCAAGGATGGAAAAGGGATAGTGGTTCAAAAGATAATGAAGAAGGATTTGGCAGCTTTATTAGATATTCGTAAGTGCCTTAAGGCATGTCAATTCCATTCTTAGGAGAAATGAGGAGATAACTTTTCTGTAATCTCTGCCGGCACCCCTGCTAGAGGGCATGCTTTTCTTTGTTATTTTGTTTCTTTATAGTTAAGAGGGAGCAGTCCCCTTGACTGCAACATTACGTTCAAAAAAAAAAAGTTGTATATTAATATATTTTTAAATGATTAAATATGTTTTTGATTTGAAAGTGATGTTGACAACGATATTTTATGTGTTTAGATAAAAAGTTATACAAATATACAAACTCAAACTATTAAATGTGATAACAAATGGTAAAGACATAATATTTTAATATGCAATAGTAGTGAATAAACACTTTACTACTCAAAATTTGGGGGACCTCTTCCTAAGGCATTAGATCTCCTTACCTGCTTTAATGCAAGCGTTCCAAACCCATGATCAATGACCTAGCAGGGGTTTGAACCTTGGCGGTGTGACAATAAAACCACAATTTTAACCAATGCACCATGGCCTTAACGACTATTAATATTTTTATATTTAAACCATAATATAATAGATTCTATTAAAAATTATAATATGAAACCTTGTTGCCAAGAAGGGATGTGCTCAAAGTTGAGTGTTGTTATCGAGTTAAAGATGTGGTTGCTCTCTTCAGTAGCATAACCTTACATTTGATTCAATTCCAAAACTTGGAAATAGCTTGTGGAATGGTTGATTTATAGATGTTTGATAAGGATGATGGATGGATAGGATTAGATCTTAGATGATGAAGGGATAAGATTGGTCCATTCTCAAGGGAGAATGAGAAGTCAACAAGTGGCATGCTATGATTGGTGCACATGATTAGGGCAAGGATTGGGAAGATATGGAGGGTAGAGATTTGCTAGATTTGAATGGGATAAGATAGAAAAGGGGATTTTTGGAGCCATTTGTAAGTGTGGATCCTTGTGCAAGGTTGACTTTGTTGATTTCAATTTGGGAATGTGCAAATGATTAGTTAATTGATTAAACTAGGTTTATTTAACCGACTAATGATGAGCAAGATTTTAGGATAAAATAAATAAATATTTTTGGGGGAATGTTGAGGGGATAATTGATTTAATTAAATAAATTCAATTAAAGTTAGAAATTTAGAACAAGAGTTGATTTAGTTAATTAATTAAATAAAGTCCTAATTTATTTAATTAATGTCAGAAGAAAGGTTAGATTTATTAATTAAATTTAATGCAACTCATTTAATTAATATTGGAGGAATGATTGAATTGATGTTAGAATTAGGGAGATGTGGAGTGAATCTTGTGTGATGTTAGGACATGGTAAGATTTAGGTGTCTACAAGGATAAACGTAACCTAATGGATGTTTTTTTGTTATTTAATACATTTAGCTTATTGGGTACCCCAACAATATCATGGCCTTATTCTATTCTTTCAACCATGCTTGACACATGTGCACATAATTTAACCCAAAGACCAATGTGTGTGTATATACACTATTTTTATTCTTTTTAGGCAACACCCATTCAAAAATAAAAAAAGCCTCTCTAAACAAAGGAGAGAAGTGTAGAAACATAGACTAAACTCTATTCCTATCACTCAAGAGTAGAGAGTAAAGTTATAGAAAAGAAGAAGATAATAATTCCCTCTAATGCCTCACTAAAGTAATGCAAGCCAAAAATAAGGGATTGTAATAACCACAAGCAGTGCATCAACTTGTTTGAGATTTTTAATTTCAAATTAACATCCATATTTTCCGATCATATATCACTTGTAAAATTAGTATTAAAAGTTAGAACTCATTTAAGTTTAATATATAGAGGGAATCCCTTGATGACATGAACCAAAATTTCAAGTTTTTTAACATGATATAAAAGGACATATTTAAGATGGTTGAAAGATTACCATGAAAATGCTATATTAGTATGATTTTTCTCATCTAATTACAAGTAAAAAATGTTACAATAATTAAATGGAAATAAGAGAGAAAGAATATAAAATCCCTAATCTTATTATAAATGAGACTAAGTTTTTGATAAGTTGTGCAATAAAACAATATGATAAGTTGTGTAGGTCTAATAATCCCTATAGCAAGAAACATATGGTAATATTTATCACATTGATGAAAATGACTTATTAAATCCTTGTTTCAATTTATAAACTTTTTTCCCTTCTAAATTTTGAACTTGTTGATCTTGGTGAATTGAAAGGGAGTCCATTTTAAAATTTGGGTGTTAATATTTAAATTTCATATTTGAAATTTGTATTAAATTATTTATGTACCAATTGGTGATCCTTACATCTTCTTTATGTCTTTATTTGTGGTTGAGGTCTAAAAAAAACATTAATTACATATAATTTGGAAGATAATGAATCACTATTAGAAATCACGTGACAAGTTGAGAAGAAATATTATTAATTAAAAACAAAATTATATTTAGTTTAAGATTAAAAGTTGTATATGATGTTGACAACAATATTTAATGTGTCTTTAAAAAACATTAATAACATATAATTTGGAAGCGAATGAATCACTATTAGAAATCATATGACAAGTTGAGAGGACATTTTGTTCATTAAAAACAAATTTATATTTAGTTTAAGATTAAAAGTTGTATATGATGTTGACAAAAAAAATATACAAATACATAAATGAAACTATTAATTGTGATAATAAATAATAAAGACATAACATTTTAATATGTAATATTTATGGAGGGTAGAAATGTCATGTTTTTAATTAGATTGACTTATGACGACCACTACTATGAAACAATAAATAGTTATACATATTTTTATGTATTAATGCTTATATCAAATTAAACTAAAAGAACTAATTTAATAATAGTGAACAACACTTTATTATATATTAATTAATATTTTTATATTTAACTCATAATATAATATAGGAGGAATGAGTTTTCCATAGTCCATGACATTGGATTTGGAAGAGTGCTTTTGGATTCAACTATGTGTATTTTTGCATCTAGGGGAAATGGGCCAGTAGCTGCCCCCCCTAACTTCGTGCACGTCAAGCTCGTAGCTCGACATATCGGATTTCGATGATTTTTTTTGGGTTTCTTCGTATGCGACCGAAGAGCTTAAAGCTATTCTTTCAGCTTCTGGGCACTTATACATTTTACTGTTCACATTTGTGCGCTTGTCTTAATTTCATTGGTTAATTTATTGGAGTTGTGAACATGTATTGTGCATTTGTGTTAATTTATTAGGTTGGTATTTTACATGTATTGGTTCTTTTTAAAAATTTAATTGGGGGTTCAAGTGATTAAAAATATAGCGGTTATTGGGGCGTGGGCGGCAATAGGTCCCTTTCCCCTAGTAGGAATAAGTTTTCCACAGTCCATGACATTAGATTTGTAAGAGTGCTTTTAGATTCAAATGTGTGTATTTTTGCATCTAATAGGAATAAGTTTTCCACAATCCATGACATTAGATTTGTAAGAGTGCTTATCGGTTCAAATGTGTGTATTTTTACATCTAGTAGAAATAAGTTTTGCACAGTCCATTACATTAGATTTGTAAGAGTGTTTTTGGATTCAATTGCATCTAGTAGGCATGAGTTTTCCACAGAGTTTTCCATAGTCCATGACATTAGATTTGTAAGAGTATTTCTAGATTCAACTGTGTGTATTTTGCATCTAGTAGGAATAAGTTTTCCACAGTCCATGACATCAGATTTCTAAGAATGCTTTTGGATTCAACTGTGTGTATTTTTGTCTTTATTAGGAATGAGTTTCCCAGAGTCCATGACATATAAGAATGCTTCTAGATCCAAATGTATGCATTTTTGCATAATATATATATTTTTATTATTTTTGTCTTTAGTAGGAATGAGTTTTTCACAATCCATGACATATAAGAATGCTTTTGAATCCAGCTATATGTATTTTTGTATAATATAATATATTTTTATTAATTAAAAAATATAATATGATTAATAATTTCACCATTATTAAAACACGGTCAACTATAACTCTATATGGCGCTTTCCCCTAGGCAGCTCAACTTAAAAAAATCATTTGAACATCCACCAACTGTCGAAAAAGGCGGACTCCACAAGATCATTTGATCGCTTTAATAAAAATATCTTTTTTCTACAGATTTGCAGGTGAGCTACGGATGACATCTAAATTACCTTTAAACGCTTGTGAGAATTTGCAAGAAGTTGCGAAGAAGGTACGACAGAAGTAAAAATACAAAAAAAATGGTGGCAGGTGAAGAAGCGGGCAGATTCATCGCTGCCGTAGATAGCCGCGACAATTTCTCTAATAAGTAGGAATAGTATATTCACATTTTTTATGCAACCTGAAAGTGGGGCGTGTTGCAGAAACAATAAATGAAATTACGTCCTTAAGATTGGAGGTACTCGCAGGTGGCGATAATGGCGCACGCAAGATAGTCATGGCGGGCCCGCCGATTAGAATGGGAAAATGTTTGTTCAAATTCGTCAGTATCAGTGGCGAACCAATGATAGTAATTAATGCAACGTGGCTTCTCAGTGGTGGTACATCTTGAAGGTTTATGCTTGTCTTTTCTATGCTTTTCTAGTGGTGGAAAAGAAGTTTTAAGTAAGATCACTCATTTCTTGCAGAATATTTTAGTTCATGCAATTGCAGCTTGAAAGTATACAACTATTCACATTTGAATTAGAGAAGAAAATGGCCGCAATGTTGCAATGCTTTGTTCAATTAATGTTATGATAAAGGGGCCTTTATTTATTTAGATCACTGTAAATAGTTTGTTCAGCAATCTGGCAAGTCCCTAGGGAATCTCCGGCAGAAAGATTCTAACGAGGTATTATCATGAATATGTGATCAATGATTTTCGATATCTGATTGTACATTTTAAAGGTTGAGTTCAGTGTTTCTGTTAAGATGAAATTTGTAAATTCACGCTTAATTGGTCTCAAATAGTATGATTTTTGATCAAAAATTTGTAAATACATGCTTAATTGCTCTCAAATAGTATGATTTTTGATAAAAAATTTGTAAATACATGCTTACTTGCTTTCAAATAGCATGATTTTTGATTAAAAATTTGTAAATACATGCTTAATTGCTCACAAATAGTATGATTTTTGATCAAAAATTTGTAAATACATTCTTAATTGCTCTCAAATAGTATGATTTTTGATTAAAAATTTGTAAATACATGCTTACTTGCTCTCAAATAGTATGATTTTTGATCAATTATCTGACACGAAGCATCCACTCGAGTTTGATTTGCCGGCATGGTTTTTATAAATTGTTGTTCGTTTGCAGTGGCAGCTGTCTTGTAAATTCTGAAGAATTTATGCCGGCCGAGGTTACAAGAAGGTGTCTCTAGCGGAGACTGTAGTCGGATGAAAAATCGAAAAATTTGAATCTGTCACAGGTTATATTTAGTGAATTTGGGAACTAAAAGACAGCGTATATTTAAAATATGAGAATAAATAAACATTTCTGTAGTGTTTATCACGCTTGCATTCCATCAAAACCTCAAGCTTTAAATTGCGGGTCGAGATTATTAGTAGTCTCCGGTACAGCCTACTATAAATATTCACTGAGCGGAAAGTGTGGGAGAAGAAGAATTGTTGCGAGTGTTGCAACGGAGCAGTCTGTGGATAACACAGAAGAAAGTGAGGGCGCGTTATCCACGAATGGAAAAGCCTTTCTCGCCGGAAGAAGTGAAAATGGGAGCGCTCAACCCATCACGAAAAGCTACAGGGATAAAAAGGTGGGAAAGCCCGTGGCGGAACGGAAGTACGAGGGCGTGAGTGTAAAGGATTACATGGACAGGTCACGAGATTTTATTGTAGCAGACGGCGGACCTCCCCGCTGGTTTTGCCCGTTGGAGTGCTCGAACCCTCCAAAGGATGCGCCCGTGCTGCTTTTCCTACCAGGTATGCTCATTCATTGCTCACACAATCGCAACATAATTAGACATTGTTGAAAATGACCTGCCCCACTTCACACTGTCATTAAACAGCCTGACCAGGTCAATGCACTGGCAGTTTCCATGGGGACCTGGGTCCTCACGGTATAAGTTCTTCCATTAGGAGCCTAAATTTGGCAGTCAACCCTGCCTGTCAAGCAAATTTTCAATGACAGTTATCCATTCATAGTTATTACTCATCAAATGCTAAAGCATACCTTATTTAACAAAGGGAAATATCATAATTTAAATGTAAATGAATGAATGAATGAATAACTTTTAATGTGCATATCATAAATTAAATGTATATGAATGAATGAATGAATAATTTTTAACGTGCACGACGTTAAAAATAGCCTATGGGACCACCAGCCTTGCTGTTTTTAGTCTTCTACATTTCAATCCTTTTCTTGTTAAGGTGATGATGAGCTCCCCCAACTTCTCAACAGTGTCCTTGCTGAATAAATTGTACCAAGAGACAACTGTCAAGCTATTGGCATATATGTCTCTGATGTCCGTAAAAGCATCACACTCCATAATAAAGTGTTTTTCTGATTCCACAGCCTCGATAGTGCAAAAAATGCACACCTGTTCTTCCCATGCTTCTTTAGGTCTTTTCCACTGCCTCTTTTCACATCGGAGTTGATGAGAGTTAGTTCTTAATTGAGCAATAAGAATCTTTGCTCTGCACAAAATACTAGCCCTTATGTACTTTTTTGTTGATGATCACATGTGGGGTTGAATTCGTCAAGATAATATTTCTTCTCTCCCTAGCACTTTCCCCCATATACGCTTGCGGAACTTATCCATAACAAAGGCCCTAGCACTTTCCCCCATATACGCTTGCGGAACTTATCCATAACAAAGGCCCTAGCACTTTCCCCCATATACGCTTGCAGAACTTATCCATAACAAAAGCCTTTACCTCTTTGCTATTCATGGGGCAAGCATTCAAGTAGATATTCCATTTGTTCATCCATTTGCTGTTTTGTTTCATCCACGTCTTCTTTCTTTCACTTATGATGTCATTGAAAACAACTTTAGTCCATCTATCTACTTCCATTTGATCAATTCTTTTTAAATACCTTATGAGACGCACCATAACAATTGCTTCAATACGAGCTGCCTTTGTTTCACTTAGCATTATCTCATAAGGAACCGAACCTTTTATTTTGAACTTGCTTGTGATCAAGAGCTTTTGAATTTTCTCAATTTGTTTCCACTTTGAATCTGAGGTGTTGCTAGCCCACAATTCACACTCATAGAGCACCGCTGGAAGCACCAAAAGACCAAAAAGAACTTGAGTAGTTTTCCAATCCCATAACTCTGCCTCTCTACATCTATTTTGAAGAGCATATAATGCTTTCCATCCTCCCAAAGTTCTCTTCTTTTTGCAGCCCTCCCAACTAAGCTTGTTGTTGAAGTCAATCCCGAGGTATTTGTACTCAGTTACTTCTTCAAGAGTATTGCCTTAGTAGAACTTATGCTGGCTCCACTTCCTTCTGTTGGAGAAAATCATGATTTTGGTCTTGCTGGTATTGACTTGCATCCCCACTTCTTTGCAAAATGTTCAAGGGCATACAAGTGCTCTTGCAACCCATGAGCCGATTTAGCAATCAAAATAAGATCATTAGCATATAAAAGAAGCTTTATCACAAACTCTCCCAAACAGACACCATCCCCTCGCAAATTTAACCACTCTTCAAGTTTGTCAATATTTAATCCAAAAAGAGTAGGGCATAGTGGGCAGCCTTGCTTGACCCCAATGTCACTCCTAAAAATTTTCCAAATGCCTGCTGAAGTTTTGATTTTGACTCTACCTCATCATAGAGCCCATGGACAGCCGCTCTAAAATGAATAGGAATCCCAAGTTCTTCCATTCTACACCATAGCTTATCCCTAGGGACCGTGTCAAAGGCCTTTTTGAAGTCAACAAAACAACAAAATACTTCTTCCCTTTCCCCCTTGTTCGCTTTTCTTTTTCTTCCACCCACTTGCTAATTCTGTTTTCGACCATGCTACCAAATAGTTTCGCAAACAAAGGATTGATCATTATGGTCCTATAATTGGAAGGATTAATAACGTCACCACTCTTAAAAAGAGGTATTGCTAGTCTGGTTGTCCAATCTCTTGGGAACCCTTGCTGGATGATGTTGTTGAAAATTTTCATAATGTGTGGTGCGAGAGTTTTCACTCCCCATTTTAGGTACTCCGCTTGAAGTTCGACCAAGTCCTTGGCTTTTCTTGTTAGGATTAAGGTGCCATCAACCTTGTAAATCCTATGTATTTAATTACTCCTAATATTGTTTGTAAATCATTCACAAGGGATGAAGTATTCACCAAGTAGCGATCTTGTTTCAGCCGCATGCTTGATCTCGGTACCTGACGGATGATGGTTATTCGGGGGGTGCAGGGGGGGTACCCCCCGTGCGGGGTCCGGGGGGCTCATCCCCTCGGCGGAGGGTCCAGGGGTAATGCCTCCGAAAGCCACATTTTATATACAAATCTCTATTTTAAATTTGGGTCGTCCATCATTAGGTCACAAATCTGATGGTAGAGGTTATGTTGGCTTGTCTTGCCCTATCTTCTACAATAGGTCCTAACCTAGGCTCCCTCCTTCAAGGGTAACCTCTATGATTCCAACATACCAAGCTTAGGTAAACCTAGGTAGGTCTTGATTGCTATGTATTTTGGCACACAAGACTCAAAGTTGCGTCTTCAAACCTTTTTATCCATGTTGGCCTTGTTGCTTTCCTTCCTAATATAGAATCGACTGTTTTTTTTTGCTACCAACTTGCTGCCCTGCTTTACCGTGAGGCCCAAGATTGGCGATAATAGCTTTTCCATTGTACAACCATGCCCTTTTTCCTTCATCTCTTGCATATACAACTACAACCTTCAGAATTTTTGACAGTTTGCCAAAAATCTTTCCTTTCATGCAATACAGTCTTCAAAAAAATTTTATTGTATTTTATGGCAAAAATGCATATATATGTCCATACATCATCAAATTTAGGCCCCGCAGAAGTTCCTCCACTTGTTACATATTGTTTACTTATACTCACTTACTGTTGTACTTGATTTGAAATGGTTTCCCATGTATATCATTGCATGGTGTACCGTGCTTTGGCTTTCCTTTTTATAAACTCAAGTGTAATTTCTGTTAGAAAAAAACAGGTCACACCTGGGCAGGTAGCTTGTGTACTCGTACCCAACATGCCAGGTTATAGGATTGACTCTTGAGTCCTATTCGGTCCATGGAAATTAACACTGGTGTCAGAGTCAGACTATGACCCTAAGTCCAAGAGTGTGGCTTAAGGAGGTTGTCACCTAACCACAAAGGGGCCATGGGCATAGTCAGAGGAGTTCTAACTGGTCCATGCAAATTAACATTTTCCTCCCAAGTTAGAAATGCAAATGAGTTAATACAAAATCTTCAAGAAAAGATTTGTCACAATATAATTGTGAATTGCTAAGAGGAGCACACATTCAGTAATTGTAAACTGAGATGATCCCAAAATAGGGTATCTGATTTCACCATACAAAATATAACTGCATTTTGCATTTCAACTTTGGACACATTTTTTACAGCATCCTTCGCATGAGGGTGATAGCTTTTGGCTTCTTATTATATTTTGCAATCAAGAAAGTTCCAAAACAGGACAAAAAATTGAATGATTAAAATATTTATTTATTGAAGTTGTGGTACTGAGACTTTAGGAGGATTTCTTTTACAGTTGTTTTTAACATTTAATGTGAAACATGCACAGGAATGGATGGGACTGGGCTGGGCCTTATCTTGCATCACCAGACTCTCGCAGAGTAAGTCACTTTCAAAGGACATTGCCTCATAGCAAGAAAATATAATTTGAACAACTTAATTTACATATTCTTGAGATTTTTATTCCATGTTTCATGTATGCCGCAGATATTTATTTTGTCAATATCAGTTTTAAAATTCAAACAATGCTACTCTTCATAGTTAGCTATTCAGTACTTCTAAAAAAACTTGAATGCAGCCTTTTTGAAGTTAGATGCTTGCATATTCCAGTTATGGATCGGACACCATTTGAAGGTAATTTCGTTATTATCCTGAAATCTTCTTTGTTCCTGTCTTTGATTATGTATGCAAGAGATTAGGGAGAGGACAAAGACGGAGGTGATTATAATGATGCAGTTATGTTAGTCATTGCCTAAAAGAGACTTAAATAACGTAATGCCCTACGGGGATTTGACATATAAATATTCCATGAAAAGATAGCAGCTTAAGTGATAAACAATAATCATGTTCAGTTTGTATGAATGAAATTTAATTAGAAAAGTATGCTAGACTTTCCCTTACACGTGATTGTCTTTAAGAGCTTTGGAGACTTCAAACGGCCCATCTTTGTGAAAGTTCACTTCATTTTGTAAAGGAATGTGCTAGAGAGTGTTTACAACAGGTTAATGGGTTTCACTTTTGTATATTTACTGCCATTTCTCACAATACTCTCTACTGTTTGACTGGTTTTAAGAGTGAATACCCGAGGAAATCATGTGCTAAACTATTCTATTGAAATGCTGTCATAGAGGCTTAGTTGGCTGGGCTATATGTACTATGTTGTTGTGGCTAGTTGATTGAGTTTATCATCAAAACACATTCTTTATTTTTACTGTACACTATGGTCTTCCAAATCACAATTTCAGGAAAGTGATGTATTGATTTGCATTTATGTCTTCCATCGGTGTTATAAGCTGTCATCTTTGTTGTTTCTGCAAGGGTAGCTTTAATTATTCAAGAAGTCCACCTGTTGAGCCATATGGCAACGACCATCCAATTATGTGATCTGATGACTTTGATGTAGCCTGAAATTGTAGCTAGCATGTTGCAATGATGCCCAGAAAAAACAGTAAAATGATAATGCCTAGATTATTAGATGAAAAAGGCATTGTTATACATAAAAAGCCATGACAATCTTGCATATACACAGTCATCAGCCATCTGTCCAAAGATAGAACTTCTGAAAAAAGCAAATGCCAAAAATAGTCATGGCTAAAAATAGCAGTTTGATTTATGAATCCCCGCTGTAATTCTGATGTATCTCCTTGCCCTAAAATAGTGGATCTTCTGAAGAATTCTGAAACCCTAACTTTTTGATCCATGCTGATTTCACCAATCATCTTGGTGACTAGAATCTGATGCCTTCTGCAAAAAGGGAAATTTGTCAATGACTAAAAGCTTCATGAGATAAATAATCCTTTGACATGAATCACATTGAAATGAAATGATAAGATTTTCAGGGTTTTCCCTTCTTTGCATTTGATGACTGCAATCACTGCTGCCACATCATGACTGGACACTAACCAAACACCTGTAACAGACCCTGTTGAAAATGAAAAATACTGAAAACTGAGCCTGAACTGCTGCTGCAACTCTCAGAGAAAGACTGAAGACTGTTTTTGAGTATTGCTGAAAACCCTAGGCTCCATCCACAAATCAGCCAATTGAGAAATACTGTTCCAGAGTTGCTGGAGCTGAAAACGATTGTTCAAGCTTTCAGACGGCTGAAAATTGTCACTTGGTAAACAGTGATGAAACCCTGGGATTTTTACTTCAAATCTGCTGCACACTGCCTTTATAGGGATTGAAACATGGTGAAAATCACCGTAGATTTTTGCAGAACACTGAAAACTCCTTACAAATCTTCAATATCTGAAACCATCCTGCTGAAAACTACTCTTCATAAAATCTGAAAATCTTCACTGTGAAATCTTAGGATTTGCATACAATGAACTAGCAACAGCTTCTTCCAACCCTGTGTGCTTCAAATTGTAACATGAAACTCCATGCTGATTTGAAGAAGAGATGGGGTGCTTTCTATGGCCTCAACCACCTTAAAACATGATGAGCACACTTTTACATGGCTGCAGCCACTAAACATAGTCAAAACAGGTGCAAATGCTCTTCTCCAAGGTGGTTGCCACTTAGATTTTGGCAATAATTGTCCAGGCATTCTCCAATGCTGATGCTGCCACTTAACACTCGGTGAATTGAGCCTAGGTGTGCTTCTAGTGAACCACTGCTACTTGATTGTTGACAAACATCAACAAGGCACACTTCACAAGTAACTTTGCCACCAAACACTTGACAAGATGGATTTAGGCATGCTTTTGCAAGTTATCAGCCACTTAAAATTGTCTTTCTGATAGAGATACGGTTTATAGAGGACTTGGCCACTCAAAGACAAATAGGTGTGGTTTTGGCGAATTCATGTCACTTAAACCTTTCCAAAGACTACATAGGTACATTCTTCTTTAAAACATGGTAAAACACTCTTAGGTGCATGTGTGCTATGTCTTTGCCACTTAGTCTTGACTTTTCTAGTGTTTGGTGTGCTTCTAGGTTGTCTATGCCACTTGAATGATGACAAATCTCCCTTGGGCACGCTCCTTGAAGGTTTGCACCACTAGCACTTATTCAATGCATGTTTGGTGCATTCTCCATGGGTTACTGCCACTTACACTTGTTTGAAAGACTACAAAAGTGCTACATGATCATCCTTGCTTCTTGAACCCTTGGTCAACATTTGCAAAGAGCTCTTCACCCTGTCCTTTGCCATGGAAAATTGCTCAAGGAGTTTTGCCTCAAGGATTCAAGTCACTTTAAACAAAATCTAGTCATTTTTCTACTTCTCATAGACCAACAACACATCCGGGATCATGGCTTCCTCTCACTTGATTTGCACATAGCTTCGAAAGATAGATCGACACAACCTTAAAAATGATGACCATACTTCGGACAAGGACAACCTCGAAGAGAAAACCATGACACTTAGATTAATCTGCAACAATTCGACCGTTGAACACGATGAAACACGAGAAAACAACATCCAAAAGATGAGTTTTGTAGGGGTGCAATATGATTCCAACATGGTTTAGAGCTAAGGGTATAACTCCACAAGGTTTGTCAAGATCTGGAAAGGTTGTAGAAGAGTTGATGATGCTCACAAGGTGGAGGAGCTTTAGGGTTTCATTGTGCTTGTTTGAGCTTGCCTCCAAGGTTAGGAAGAAATTCGATTCTTTTCAAATTTTGTGACACTTTTTTGATATTAATGTTTCGAGGGTGAAGGTGAAGGTTTGATTTAGTTGAAAACTTCGCTGAGTACTTGCAAAACTCTTGAGTACTTGCAAGTCAAAAACCCTAGTGAGTTACTCGCCTAAAAACTCGTCGGCGATTGTTTGAAAAACTCACAGCGATTTTTGATAAAAACTCGCCAATAAATCACCAAAAACTTGCGATTTTTCATGAAAAACTTGCCTAAATGAGTATAATTTTGTTTTTTTCACCTAATGTTATAAGCTTTATATGATGTTTAAAACATTTTTATAAACAAAAAAGTGCCAAATACCTAATTTCGCCCTTAAGTGATAAAATTGTGAAAATGGCTTGTGCCATGAAGGTTTGTGTGGTTTCAAAGGCCTTAATTTGGGCTTGGTGACAAGGGCTCTGCCTCTTGACCCCGCCTTGTATCGCGATAGGGAACACGCCAGGGGTGTTGCCCTCAGACCTCGTGAGAGGCGTTGCCCCTCGACCTTGCTGAGCACATTGGCCCCAGACCCTCGTGAGGGGCACTCCCCCTAGACCCCCATGAGGGGCACTGCCCCTCAACCCCATTGCGGTTTCCACTCCCAAATCCCCACTAGTTATTGGGATCTCTTGTCACATAAGAAAGTTGATTACAATGAGGGGGTGACGAGGAATTGGGATATAACTCTTGAGTGTGCTGACTTAGACGTTATTATCGCACAACTTGCCAAAAATGTCTTTAGATGAGGCAACTTCTACATATGACATGGCTAGTGGAGCTAGCGTTGTAACTCATTTAGAGGTTGAACTCATTTTTTGGTCTCTGATATGTATTAAACTCTAATTTTAATTTATATGTGATGGAAATCAGTAATATGTTCTACAAATTTAGTAATATGTGTGTTTTTGAAGAATATTTAAAAAAAATTATGTATTTTCAAATGTTCGATAAATTTTTTGATTTATTGTCGAGTTTTTGCTGAGTCTCGAGTTTTAAAATTTTTTGGGTCTGTTGAGTAATTGCCGAGTTTGAGTTTTTCAACTATGGGTTTGAATGTACTTTATTTGAAATTTAGGTCCCGACTCTTTATTATGTGATTGAGAACAAAATTAAGGTTATAATGAATACCTAATATTAAGAGTGTGAGGTAGGATTTTGCAAAACTGTCCACATAAATTGATTTCTTGCAAGACAATTCTCTAGGATTCATTTGCACTTTTTCACAGAGATTGGATTTGTGAAGCTGTAAAAGAAGTTCTCGAGCTTCCCATTGTGTTTTTATAATGTTGATGCAAATGATTGAAGAGGATAAAATTAAGAAAATGTAAATCAAAGTATCAGGAGAAAACACATTAAATATGCTAGCCCCAAATATGTAAAACTATATCGAGTAATGGGTCGTTCCTCCAACATTTGATGTAATTGAGTCTTCAATTCTAAAAATGCTCCTCCAAAACTAAAAGATCAATCCAAATACTCCAAGTTACAAGTGTGCCTCAACCCTGTCAAGTGAAAATACACCAATTTGATGTAATAACCCACCCCCTTATAGTTTTCTGTGGTTTAGTCGAAACCTGGTGTGTTTTGGTGTTTTGCATATGATATAGAACTTGCATGCATGTATATCTTAGATAATAACATAAAATAACAACACCCAGATGCTTATTTATGTGGGAAATGCATAATACATCAATTATAAACAATACCCATATGAAGGAAAGAGTATAGCATCAAAAGACTTGCATACCCATTTGTTGATATGGAAAACACGAGTCTGGAAATGACTGTTACAGTAGCTGGAAGGCATCAAATCCCTTTGATATCCATTAAACTTTTTTTTTCAGTTCATTGATATACAAAACAACATCTAAATGGTTGACGTCTCAAGAAATGACAACAAAATGCATGAAAACTCAAGTCGGTGGGTCCTTGAAAGGCTCACATCCCCCTGTAGGGTTGGTACGACCCTTGTCAACAGCTTACAATGTCTTTGAACAATTAATATATCACTTTCCCTGCTCCCAAATGGTTTGAAATTGGTGCAGATCTGTCCACGCCCAAGTAGGAAGGAAAACCAATGAAAATACCTTCAAAATCAATCACCAATCTCCCTTGGAATGGTACGGCCTGCTGTTGGAAGGTACGGCCAGGCTGGGAGCTCAAAACCCCAACAAGAAGTCCCCAAAAACCTCTGTTAAACTTAGCAAATAATCTTCAACATTAGTCCACTATTATCATGCGAAGAAACAGATGATTCTCAATGTCAAAACCCTCCGCAACAAGCTCTCAAACTGAAAATTGTAGCTCAAATGTGACCTCTGAAATAAGATCACCACAAACACCCTAGAGATGTCTTCCAACCCCGCAGGTGCTCAACACAGTGAAGGATTTCGTCTCCACCAGTTGCTGGTTCAAACCCGTGGCACAACCAATACAAAACTCATTTCAAGAAAATATGCAATGGTAAGTGAGAAATGACTTCACTTTTCTCTTTTATTCCTCCAATACTTCCCAACGCCACTTTTTGGAGAATAAATATATTAATATTACTTTTCCTTTATGACTTGGGCACTCACTTTAAGAGAAACATGACTTTATTAATAATCATATACTTTAAGTCCCCATATTATAATAAAGTCACTTTAATAAAAGATAACGCTAAGTTAAATATTTAATTTAACTTAGGTATATCGATTAATTAATATTAAATCAAATGGTCTCTGCGGGTGAGTTTCGTAGTACCGCCAAGTTGGCCAATAGGAAAGGAATTAAGTCCAAGACCGTTACACCAATTTGCACCGAGTCCCGTGAGCTCCTGCTAAAAATAGTAAGTTTGGCCAAATGGCCCAAACTCACTCCAGAAAGTGCCATGTGTGACATCCCGCCAAAAGAAGTCCAAATCACCTCTCTGGAGAAGCTAACTGAGCCTCGAAGAACCAAATCATCGTGGGTCCCCTAACCACCTTTGTTAGTCTACAGAAACCCGAGTAGTAGACTAACCTCATGAGCTGTGCTGCTTAGGAAGGGGACATTACAGTCCGCCCTCCCCAAAATTGCTTGCCCACAAGCAATTTCAACTCTGGATGCTGTAAGATCTGCTCATTTTCCCATGTAGCATCCTCTATCGGCAGATTCTTCCACTTCACTAAGTATTCTCTGATGACCCTCTTCCGCAAGGTGCGTTCTCTGGTGTCGATGATGGCCTCAAGAACAAGAATCAACTTACCCTCCTCATCCAAAGGGGGTAACTCAGTGGAAGGTATCACATTGTGTCCCAATGCCTTCTTGAGGCGAGACACGTGGAAAACATTATGTACTCTGCTTCCCGCCGGTAAGTCTAACTCATAAGCCACCTCCCATTTTCTCTTGGACACCCTAAAGGGTCCATAGTCCCATGGCTTATGTTTTTCTGCACCACTCTTTTTGAGAGTGGATTGTTTATAGGGTTGGCATCAAGTAAACCGTGTCACCCACCTCAAAAGAATGCTCAACCCTGTGCTGATCTGCATACTATTTTTGCTGGTTTTGCGCCTTTTGGATGTTCTCCTTCAAGGACTTCATGATATCTTGACTCTCCTGTAGTAAGTCCTTGGCCTTAGGTACTCTACTGTCCTCGAATAACATATCCAAGAAATTAGGAGCCTCATCCGTAGAGAGCCATAAAAGGTGACATCTGACTGGACATGTGGTAAGTAGTGTTGTAACAGTACTCCCCCAAATGCAACCACTTAACCCATGCCTTCTGCCGCCCTGCGATATAATTTCGGAGGTATCCTTCCACCCACTTGTTAACAATCTCTGTTTGCCCATCTGTCTGTGGGTGATAACTAGTGCTGGGAGTGAGTTTAGTCTCACTCAATCTAAAGAGCTCCTGCCAGAAGTGACTCATGAACTTACTGTCTCTGTCACTAACTATGCTCCTTGGCAGTCCATGTAACCCAAATACCTCTCTGAAGAACAAATCTGCAATCTGTGCTGTTGTACATGTGGCAGAAATTGCAAAAAAATGAGTGAATTTTGTCAGCCTATCAACCACAACATAGATACAGTCCCTGCCTTGGGCCTTGGGCAAACCCGTGATGAAGTCCATAGAAATACATTCCCATTTCTGATTAGGAATGGGTAGGGGCTGTAGTAGACCAGTTGGAAAAGGATGCTCCTGTTTATTCTGCTGGCAAGTGGGCCACTCTCTAACATATTTCAACACCTCTACTTTCAACCCTTTCCATGTAAACCGCTCCCGGATTTGTTTATATGTTTTGAAGAATCTCAGGTGATCAGCTGTAGGAACATCATGGAAAGCCCTCAAAACCTTCTTCTTCATCACCGATCCTAGTACTAGAAAAATCCTCCCTTTGTAAATGATAAGATCATTTATAACTGTGTACCCGTTGTCCTGAATAGTACCATCAATTATACCTGTGGTCCACTTGTCCTTTGCATACTTTGCTGATATCCACTCTCTCCAATTAGCTGTAATCTCTCCCAAAGAACACAAGTGTGGTCTCCGTGAAAGTGCATCAGCGACAATGTTTCTCTTCCCTTTGACATAAACTATGTCAAAGTCGTAGGCTTGCAACTTCCTAACCCACTTCTGCTGTCTGTCATTGAGGTCATGTTGGTTAAGGAAATGTCTAAGGTTGTTGTGATCCATTTTCACCACAAATTTGCCTCCCACTAAATACTGTCTAAATTTTGCCAATGCATGCATTATAGCTAACATTTCCTTGTCATAGATGCTATAAACTCTCTCTGCACCCCTCAGTTTTCTGCTCTCAAAAGCAATTGGGTGCTTATCCTGCATCAACACTGCTCCTATGCCTTCCCTTGAGGCATCACAGTCAAGCTCGAAGGGCTTGGTGAAATCTGGTATGGCCAACACCGGGCAAGAACTCATTATCTGCTTGAACCTATCAAAACACTGATGTGCCTCGTTAGTCCAAACAAATGCCCCCTTCGTCAAATCTGTCAATGGAGCTGCACTCTATGAAAACCCTTTGACGAATTGGCAGTAAAACCCACATAGACCAAAGAATCCCTTGAGTTGTGAGAGATCCGTGGGTGGAGGCCAATCAACAATAGCTCGGATCTTATCTGGATCCACTTTGACCCCCCAGCACTGATGATGTGACCTAGATAAAGTAGCTCAGTCATGCCAAATTCGCATTTTGACTCTTTGGCATATAGTGACTTGTTGATGATTGTTTTTAGACAAGTCAACAATAGAGTAAAATACTAAGTATCCAACTCTCTTGAATAAAGTCTCTCAAAGGCTAATTATGTGATCCAGTGAGACAACTTCAAGGTTCCATATTCGTGATTGTATTGGATAGACTCAGTGAATACATGTGATCTTGCTGGTAATCACAAAGGGACTTATGCAAACTTCCTCTTACTTCATTCAGCTTATTCCTCCTTTCGGTGTGGATGATATATGTACAATGCCTCAATAATAAAGAAAAGGAAAAAGATAAAGGTTTAGAGGAACTAATCTAAGGTCAATGAAGCAATGATGATGCAAGAATAGACAAACTCCTTAATCAATCTATCTCCACTTCGCTAGGGATGCCTACAACTACATGAAGCTGGTGCAATCTCCTAAGGATAGCGAAAGGTTTTCAAATCATGAAAGCTCATATAAGCACCCATTGAACGACGTAGCTCAAACAAGCATCCACAATCAAACTTAAGCAAATTATAATGAAGCTCAGACTAGCTTTACACAACACTTCACCAACGATGAATGTTAAAAGCATGAGCTAGGAGTTGATCAAATACTCAATACATACATGCATTACATCAATGAGCTCTAATCTACTTCTAATCTACTTAGAAACATCTCTCCATTTCATCAATATACAAGAAACCATGTCATTTCACAAGACAACACGTAACACCAAGCGGGCTCCAATGTCTTTGCATTAATCTTGAGAAAGATTTACAACAACTTCAAGCACTCTCAGAGAATTTCGAGTCTCTTCTACTCTACTCTACTACCTAACTATCTACTATTATTATTACAAATGAGGCAACAAGGCCCTTATATAGAGGTTCAGAATTACAATGAATGGCCCGGATCCATTAGTAGCCAAGGGCCAAGATCATGCCATCTCAGTAGTTAGTTACAACAACTTGCTATTTTTAGTACATAAGATAGGCAATGAAGGCACGTTTTCCAAGAAGATAAGGATGAAATGGAATCTTTAGAGTATCTTCCACATGGACGTCTCCTTTAGCTTCTTGCTTGTTGAATGATGTGGCAAACTGTGATTGGTGAATAATGTGTACATGTCACATAGGTGCCTCCGAAGCAAGTCTTATGGATTTCAATAGTAAATTCAATTTGCTTTTGGCATACTCCCAAATTGCATCATCTTTGTGATGTCTTCGAATGTGATTGCTTTGAACTTGAACATTTGGGATGTATCCTTGTTGATTCTACCCTGTTCATTGTAAGTTGAATATGTATGATGCTTGTAACTCACTTGTCTAACTCTGTTCTTCTTCTCCTGTAGGATGTATGTTGATCTTCTTTGCTTCTTCATGGAGAGTAGTGTAGATGATGATTATGCTTCTTTCTTAGCTTGTAGTAAGAGACTTCTCAGAGACTTGAAGTTGTTGAAAGAACTTGAAGCTTGAAAGGATGAATGTCTTCGAACGTGATGCCATTGATGATGAAGTGTTCCGGCATGATGATGGTGAAAGGTTCTTTTGGAGCAGCTACATGATGACTCTTCCTTAGTAGTGGCCTTCTAGCCTCACTCCTCGCTTATTGGTGATTCCAAGCTCTTACTCCTTACTTTTGTGATACTTCTTTCCCTTCAATCTTCCTGCAATACAAACCAAGAAACACATCAATCCTTATGATAAACACTTTATAACACGAATGAATCATCATTAAACATCAAAATAAACCTTTGTCTAGTCTAGGCGCCAAAAAGGTGTAGTGAACGCATGAAATTGCACCTTGTTCCCTTGGCTGTTTTTAAATGATTTCAAGCATGTTTTAAACTCTAAAAACTTAAATGATCTTAGGGTAGCGCCTGAAATCAGATGATTGATTTCCTCAACTTAGGTGCTGATCTGAGATATAATGGATTGAAAATGGCGCCTTAATACTTAACTAGTCACTTGTCCTTAATAACCTTTAGTTCATGTCCAGACATTTAGGAAACCTTTCATCTTGCAATCAGATTTGATGCTCAAATACCTCCCTTAATTAAGGCGTTGTTGGAGACTGTATTGACATGGATCAGTGCCTAGTCTTGTGATGAATGTCCTCTTTAAGGTTAGGCGCTGTTTTGAAGTGCTGGGAATCAGAAATTGTGCCTTACTCCTTGACTTGTTTCTTGTCATTCATTAACTCCAACGTCATATTCAAATGTTTAGGGAGCTCTTCTTCCTTCTAGGCTCTTATCCTCATGTTAATGTTAATGTTAAACTCTACACTTCCTAGGCGCCAGAATAAGGTTGAAAAGATGCCAAGTTGCGCCTAGCCTTATTGAGCTTTATACTTGTCATTTTTATGATTTAAAACACTTGTTTGCACTTCCAGGAGGCTTCTTTATCAGGGCGCCAATCCTTATGATCTTAGACTTCCTGCTTATCTAGGCGCAGATTTTGGGTTATACAAATGCAAATTGGCGCCTAAATTCCATGAAGCAATTAAACTCTAACTTTGGGCGCCAGTTTATGGTTGCACAAGTGATTATGAGCGCCTAGTGTTGGATAAGTGCGCTCTTCATCTAAGGCGCTGATTTGAGATAAAAATAGTGGAAAATGGCGCCTAGCTCTCTTCATGCTTGTTACTCATCCTCCAATGACTTCAGCCTTATGCTTAGAAGTTTTAAGAAACTTTCTATCTTAGGCTCCATCCTCCTGATATCTAATTTGATGTTCCTTATTAAGGCGCTTATTCAAGTGGCAATGAATCAGGCTTCTATAAGTTAGGCGCTGAATTTAGATGACATAGATGAGAATGTGTGCCTTTCTCTTTTAACTTGTTTCTTAACCTTCTAACACTCTCAATCACTCTTTTAAACTTCTAGGAAATCCTCTTATCACTTGTAGACTAGATCTCAAGGTTTGAATGCTCTTTTGTTCAAGGGCGCCAAAATGGAGTGAAAAAGGCAAGGAAATGTGCCTTGTTACTTGAAAGATACTTGCTTCATTTCTCATAAGTTCAAACTCTTGTGAAGCTTCAATAGAAGTGTCTCAATACTTATACAGTTATACTCATTCAAATTGCTTGACAAATGTCTCTTTAATGCGAGGCGCGTAAAACTCATCCTTACAAACCATCAACTTCCTAGGCGCTCATATTAAGCGTTAGATCTCATGATTGCAAACCTTCTACATTCAAGGCGCGAAAACATGCTTGCACAGAGGCTAAAGTACGCCTCACTTAGATAAGGCAGTCTTAACTCAGTTTTGAACCTTTAATAGTTTCCCAAACACCTATTTGTCAATGTCAGTGATGATTAAACAAATCTCAACCCAAGGCGCACATGGAGGTTGCTACAAGTCAAGAAATGCACCTAGCATATTCAGGTGGTTTCTACAAGCTTTTAGAGATTCCAATCAAATGCATAAGTGTTTTGAAGAGTTTTTTGACTTATAATGATCAAATTCCAAGGTTCAAGTCTTTCTCCCTAGAAGGCGCTAGTTGATGGTTGAACAAATGATGATGAGCGCCTAACTCAACTTGGTTTGTTCTCTTGCAAGATTTTCAAAGTCTAAATCACTTAAAAAAATTAAAACATCAATTTTATTAAGGCATCAAGGTTTAAACCTGTCATTGGTTGTGATTTAGAAATGCCTATTCACTTAGAATCATGCAAGTTACCCCATCATTACTACTGACTTCATCATGAAACAGAACCTAAGACATCATTCGGGACTCAAGCAAAGCATTGAATCTCAAAAAAAAGTGGGGTCCCCATTTGCAATGGGGCGATGTGTGATTAGGTCACAACATCTAGCGTCAACCCGATAAATGTTCCTGAACATTTCAGAGATAAAGACTCAACCCAGACTCAGAAACTTCAGACATTCCTCTCCAACCTATCAACTAGCTAGACGATGAATTCAAAAAGGAAAAGAATCATAGATTGGATCAAGACACTACATCTCCTGATGTGCGATTAAAGATAGATTTCAATTAAAACAGTTTCTTAAGTATTCTCAAGATAAACAAAAATCAAGTTTCAACATTTCCATGTACAGCCATACACTAAACCAAATAAACAAAATTACATGATCGCGGAATCAAAACCAACTGCCAGCATGACCATCCATATTCCAAGGACCCAAGTGTGTGCGTATGCGTTCATTCCCATCCCTTAGCAACTAAGATCATCTAAGCTCCTTTACATTAGGCTACATGATTAGTACACACCTCATGAACTACCTGGACATTGCCCCGCTGCCAGCGAGCGTCTATAGCCCCGACGGGTTTGTCTCGCAATTCCACTCAAGCAGAGCCCCACTGCCGGTCAGGTGTCCATAGCCTCGGTAGAGATTACTTGATTGTCCATCTAACTGAGTTATAGTGTGTGATTTGTGATTTTGCATTTCTTTGTTTCATTCGTTGATTATTCTATTAAGTTTAAATGTGATAGAGTACAATGCAGTACCGCTACCCCCGCAACACATGTTTTTTGACGGCACGAGTTACGTTGATAACTCAGCTAGCCGGTGTGGACTTGTGATGGCGGCAAAGGTGGACCTTTAGATTTTTCACTTAATGTAAGTTCACAGAGACTCCTTTAGGTACTTCAAGATTGTTAAGTGTGTAAGGTATAAGATCTCAAAATACTTAAAAGTAATACTGAACAACTGACTTATCCCCCACGAACAAGCAGTCCTGCTACTTGACACTAGCGATGGAATCCACGGGAAATCTATTAGTCATGACCCATGTTTCTCAAAAGAAGACATAAGAATTCATAAGATTTAGATTTAGCATTTTAAAACATTATAACCAAAAGATAGTAGTGTCAAGACACAATATATGATTAGTTTCCGAGTCAAGTTCCAAGTCTAAGAAGATGATAAATTGAAAGGAAAACGTCTTCGGACTCTAAGACTTTCATGAATGGATGTCTAAGAAATGAACTAACATACTATCACAAATTGAAACTAGAGTATGTGTTTAAGATAACATCACCTTCTTACAAATAGGAAACCCAACACAACAAACCAACTAAACTAAACAACAGAGAGCTACAAAAAGCAAACAACAACTAAGAAAAACGAACAAATAATCTACGAAAGTAAAACAAACCAACAACTAAGCTAAGGAAAAGACAACAACAAACAATCAACACGAAAGCAAAACTAAGCTAAGGACACACAAACACTTGAGTCAAATAACCTCAAGGGAGCAAATCTACTCTACGACGCAACATGAAATGAAAACCTTATTCTAACCTAGCTATGTACAAGCAACAGAGGGATGCAACCTAGGACACTGAGTATATACATGCCCTAGCATGGCTTTTCAGTATGAACAGCAACAGTAATGCAACAGTGACAATCCTCAACTGAGCAAATTGATCCTTGAACTCAGACCATTGACCCTTTAGGCGACAGACCTCAAACGTAGGAAAAAACTTTGGTGGTATTATGATCAGTTGTGGGTTCTTGTCGGGACCATGATTTATCCAAATACAAGTTGTTCTACCCAAACCTCCGTAATCAAAATCATATTCAATGTGTTCAATATGTTCAAGATGTTCATCAATATGATTACTATCAGTGCTATCAATGCTATCAATTAGAAATTCATGATGTTCGAATTCAATGTTCTTCCAATCAATAGAAGGGAAAGATACAACCTGATGCTCGCCGTTTTCAATGAGACATGGCCTAACAAAGCATTTGATCATACTCTATACATCCGTCGGGAGGTCGCCATTGATGATTGATGAGCTTCTCGTCTTCTTCATATTGCATGATCTCATCGTCGAGCTCTTTTGTAATCTCTAACAATGGTGTCAACAACTTCTTGATCTCAGCATCCATCGCAGCAGCATGCTCTTCAATTGTCATTCTCTTCTTTGGCATATATCTTCTTGTACAATGCTGGAGGCATCGAGCATCGACCCGAATTGTTCTTGTCTATTCATGGGCTCTTCATCGGCATACTCTTAAATAATAGCTTCCAAATTCCTTTGCAACACTTCTAATTCATGATCTTCTAATAATGTCTTCTATACTTCTTGTAGCTCGTTCTTAAGGATCTCTTGATGTAAGGTAGATGCATACTCTTCAAGAAACTTATCTTCATCAAAGTCAGGTTCCTGCCACAAGCTTGAACTTCTTTCTTTGTCAATTGCCTCTTCAAGTGCTCTAACATCTTTTAAACCCTATTTACAATCCTCTAATGCTTTTGATAACTTCTGTCCGAATGCTTCTACCTCTTCAGGATTGATAAACTCGTATTCATATTTTTTCTCACTGGTACATTGCTTATCAAGGTTCTTTGTAGTAGAGACTTCTTCCTCAACAGGTACACCAGCTTCTACTTCTTGCAAGGCTTGATGAATTGCTTCCCAGCATTTCTCACAAGTGTATTCCAAATGATCTATATCATGTACCCTACACCAATTTCTAGAAAACAATATGTCGTCAACACCTAAATCTTTGTCATTCTTCAATTGCTTCTTGATTTTCTCTTTCAACTTCTTGAATGCTTTACCGTCGACAGGTGTTTTCGGATCTATCTTTGAAAATACCACCGGCTCATGTACTTGTAAGAATGAAATTTTCCTTTGCACAGCCAAGTCCATCCTTGATAAGAATGTTATACAATTTGCTTCTCTATGATCATTTGTATTATGAATATGACATCCATACTTGCACTCGAAATCTTTCAAACTCTTGCCACCAAGACGCTCATTCAATGACCACCATAGTTGGAGAACAATTGGAGTTGAATTTGCAGGATCATACCCAACAACTTGCCGCATATCCAATCTCGAATCCAAGGTTGAGAAATCCATCTTCTGATTTTTTTTTTGTATGTTTTATTTTTTTTCTTTTTTTGGATTTTGACTTTTGTATTTTTGAAATTTTCTACTTTTTTTTGTACTTTTTGGAATATTCTACTTTTTTGTATTTTCTGAAATATAGAGATCTTGAAATCTCGAATCTTCCTTGAAAGCTCACTTCAAACTTCAATCCACCACTTCGGAGTATCTAGTTGCTCTACTTGAAATGAAGAATGTCCACGTTCAGCCCTCCTTCTAGCGCCAAAAATGTTGATGATTGTTTTTAGACGAGTCAACAATAGAGTAAAATACTAAGTATCCAACTCTCTCTTGAATAAAGTCTCTCAAAGGCTAAGCTATGTGATCTAGTGAGACAACTTCAAGGTTCCATATTTGTGATTGTATTGGATAGACTCAGTGAATACATGTGATCTTGCTGGTAATCACAAAGGGACTTACGCAGACTTCCTCTTACTTCATTCAGCTTATTCCTCCTTTTGGTTTGGATGATATATGTACAATGCCTCAATAATAAAGAAAAGGAAAAAGATAGAGGTTTAGAGGAACTAATCTAAGGTCAATGAAGCAATGACGATGCAAGAATAGACAAACTCCTTAATCAACCTATCTCCACTTCGCCAAGGATGCCTGCAACTACATGAAGTTGGTGCAATCTCCTAAGGATAGCGAAAGGTTTTCAAATCATGAAAGCTCATATAAACACCCATTGAACGGCGCAGCTCAAACAAGCATCCACAATTGAACTTAAGCAAATTATAATGAAGCTCAAACTAGCTTTATACAACACTTCACCAACGATGAATGTTAAAAGCATGAGCTAGGAGTTGATCAAATACTCAATACATACATGCATTACATCAATGAGCTCTAATCTACTTCTAATCTACTTAGAAACATCTCTCCATTTCATCAATATACAAGAAACCATGTCATTTCCCAAAACAACACTTAACACCAAGCGGGCTCCAATGTCTTTGCATTAATCTTGAGAAAGATTTACAACAACTTCAAGCACTCTCAGAGAATTTCGAGAGTCTCTTCTACTCTACTCTACTCTACTCTACTGCCTAACTATCTATTATTATTATTACAAATGAGGCAACAAGGCCTTTATATAGAGGTTTAGAATTACAATGAATGGCTCGGATCAATTCAAGTAGCCAAGGGCCAAGATCATGCCGTCTCAGCAGTTAGTTACAACAACTTGCTATTTTTAGTACATAAGATAGGCAATGAAGGCACGTTTTCCAAGAAGATAAGGATGAAATGGAATCTTTAGAGTATCTTCCACATGGACGTCCCCTTTAGCTTCTTGCTTATTGAATGATGTGGCAAATTGTGATTGGTGAATAATGTGTACATGCCACGTAGGTGCCTCCGAAGCAAGTCTTATGGATTTCAATAGTAAATTCAATTTGCTTTTGGCATACTCCCAAATTGCATCATCTTTGTGATGTCTTCGAATGTGATTGCTTTGAACTTGAACATTTGGGATGTATCCTTGTTGATTCTACCCTGTTCATTGTAAGCTGAATATGTATGATGCTTGTAACTCACTTGTCTAACTTTGTTCTTCTTCTCCTATAGGATGTATGTTGATCTTCTTTGCTTCTTCATGGAGAGTAGTGTAGATGATGATTATGCTTCTTTCTTAGCTTGTAGTAAGAGACTTCTCAGAGACTTGAAGTTGTTGAAAGAACTTGAAGCTTGAAAGGATGAATGTCTTCGAACGTGATGCCATTGATGATGAAGTGTTCCGGCATGATGATGGTGAAAGGTTCTTTTGGAGCAGCTACATGATGACTCTTCCTTAGTAGTGGCCTTCTAGCCTCACTCCTCGCTTATTGGTGATTCCAAGCTCTTACTCCTTACTTTTGTGATACTTCTTTCCCTTCAATCTTCCTGCAATACAAACCAAGAAACACATCAATCCTTATGATAAACACTTTATAACACGAAGGAATCATCATTAAACATCAAAATAAACCTTTGTCTAGTCTAGGCGCCAAAAAGGTGTAGTGAATGCATGAAATTGCACCTTGTTCCCTTGGCTGTTTTTAAATGATTTCAAGCATGTTTTAAACTCTAAAAACTTTAATGATCTTAGGGTAGCGCCTGAAATCAGATGAATGCCTTCCTCAACTTAGGTGCTGATCTGAGATATAATGGATTGAAAATGGCGCCTTAATACTTAACTAGTCACTTGTCCTTAATAACCTTTAGTTCATGTCCAGACATTTAGGAAACCTTTCATCTTGCAATCAGATCTGATGCTCAAATACCTCCCTTAATTAAGGCGCTGTTGGAGACTGTATTGACATGGATCAGTGCCTAGTCTTGTGATGAATGTCCTCTTTAAGGTTAGGCGCTGTTTTGAAGTGCTGGGAATCAGAAATTGTGCCTTACTCCTTGACTTGTTTCTTGTCATTCATTAACTCCAACGTCATATTCAAATGTTTAGGGAGCTCTTCTTCCTTCTAGGCGCTTATCCTCATGTTAATGTTAATGTTAAACTCTACACTTCCTAGGCGCCAGAATAAGGTTGAAAAGATGCCAAGTTGCGCCTAGCCTTATTGAGCTTTATACTTGTCATTTTTATGATTTAAAACACTTGTTTGCACTTCCAGGTGGTTTCTTTATCAGGGCGCCAATCCTTATGATCTTAGACTTCCTGCTTATCTAGGCGCAGATTTTGGGTTATACAAATGCAAATTGGCGCCTAAATTCCATGAAGCAATTAAACTCTAACTTTGGGCACCAGTTTATGGTTGCACAAGTGATGATGAGCGCCTAGTGTTGGATAAGTGCCCTCTTCATCTAAGGCGCTGATTTGAGATAAAAATAGTGGAAACTGGCGCCTAGCTCTCTTCATGCTTGTTACTCATCCTCCAATGACTTCAACCTTATGCTTAGAAATTTTAAGAAACTTTCTATCTTAGGCTCCATCCTCCTAATATCTAATTTGATGTTCCTTATTAAGGCGCTCATTCAAGTGGCAACGAATCAGGCTTCTATAAGTTAGGCGCTGAATTTAGATGACATAGATGAGAATGTGTGCCTTGCTCTTTTAACTTGTTTCTTTACCTTCTAACACTCTCAATCACTCTTTTAAACTTCCAGGAAATCCTCTTATCACTCGTAGACTAGATCTCAAGGTTTGAATGCTCTTTTGTTCAAGGCGCCAAAATGGAGTGAAAAAGGCAAGGAAATGCGCCTTGTTACTTGAAAGATACTTGCTTCATTTCTCATAAGTTCAAACTCTTGTGAAGCTTCAATAGAAGTGTCTCAATACTTATACTCATTCAAATTGCTTGACAAATGTCAATTTAATGCTAGGCACTTAAAACTCATCCTTACAAACCATCAACTTCCTAGGCATTCATATTAAGCGTTATATCTCATGATTGCAAACCTTCTACATTCAAGGCGCAAAAACATGCTTGCACAGAGGCTAAAGTGCGCCTCACTTAGATAAGGCAGTCTTAACTCAGTTTTGAACCTTTAATAGTTTCCCAAACGCCTATTTATCAATGTCAGTGATGATTAAACAAATCTCAACCCAAGGCGCACATGGAGGTTGCTACAAGTCAAGAAATGCGCCTAGCATATTTAGGTGGTTTCTACAAGCTTTCAGAGATTCCAATCAAATGCATAAGTGTTTTGAAGAGTTTTTTGACTTATAATGATGAAATTCCAGGGTTCAAGTCTTTCTCCCTACAAGGCGCTAGTTGATGGTTGAACAAATGATGATGAGCGCCTAACTCGGTTCGTTCTCTTGCAAGATTTTCAAAGCCTAAATCACTTAAAAAAATTAAAACATCAATTTTATTAAGGCATCAAGGTTTAAACCTGTCATTGGTTGTGATTTAGAAATGCCTATTCACTTAGAATCATGCAAGTTACCCCATCATTACTACTGACTTCATCATGAAACAAAACCTAAGACATCATTCGGGACTCAAGCAAAGCATTGGATCTCAAAAAAAAAGGGGGTCCCCATTTGCATTGGGGCGATGTGTGATTAGGTCACAACATGACTCTCTCTCCAAAATACTCAATGCCTCCTCAATGTGTTTAAGGTGTTCCTCCCAATTCTTGCTAAAAATCAAGATGTCATCGAAAAATGAGGACAAACTTCCTCAACTGCTCTTTGAAAACCCTATTCATACAAGACTGAAAGGTAGCTGGAGCATTGGTTAAACTGAAAGGCAAACAAAAACTCAAAGTGCCCATAATGGCAATGGAAAGTTGTCTTCTCCACATCCCCCTCGCTAACTTGAATCTGATGATAACCAGATCTCAAATCAATCTTGGAGAAGTAACATGCTCCATGTAGCTCATCAATGAGCTCATCTATACGCGGGATGGGGTACCTGTTCTTAATAGTTTTCTTGTTTAGAGCCCTGTAATCGATGCACATCCTCAGTGTCCCATCCTTCTTCACTAATACAACTATAGAGGCAAAAGGGCTCTTACTGGGTCTAATGTGCCCCATCTCGAGAAGCTCTTTGATCATCTTCTCTATCTCATCCTTCAACCTCTTTGGATGTCTGTAGGGAGTGATGATAACCGGCTTGGCTCCCTCCTCCAACACAATCACATGCTGTATGCCTCTATCAGTGGGCCTCCTTGGTATACTACTGAATACGTTGTTGTGCTTGGTTATCAGTTTCTTAATATCTGGGTGGTAGGTCTGTTTCGGCTGCTCAGTAGCTGTAGGCATAATGACACACTCGGCTACCCACTCAACCTGATCATGTCTAAGTAACCTCTCCATCCTCTTAAGAGATACCACTCAAAGTCCACCTTTTGACATCCTCCTGAGCACATGTTTCTTTCCATCTACCTCGAACTTCATCTCCATGGTTCGTAAGTTGAGGTAGAACTCTCCAATTGCATGAAGCCACTTCATGCCAAGGACCACGTCCATGTCTCCCATGCTCACCACATAATATTCAGCCTGGAACTCATAGTCACTTAACTTAATAGTTAAGTTTGGGATTCTCCTCTTGCAAGTAATAACTAATCCATCAGCTACCCTGACCTTGATCCCTCGAACTCCTTCGTCTTGAGTCCTCTCCTTGCCACAAGACTCGCATCGATGAAATTGTGTGTAGCCCTTGTGTCAAGAAGCGTAGTCACTCTCTGTCCTTCCAAGACTCCCTGAATTCTGAAAGAACCCTCTTTCTAAATAGCAGAAAGGTGGGCTGTGGGTCTCTCATCATCCTGCTCACCCTGGGACTCCTCTACTGCACTATTCGTTTCACTATCCTCCGAATCAGTGTGTTGATCTGATTTTTCTGAAGCGGTCTCCTAGGCTGAAAAATATTCAAATCTGTTTTACTTGCCCCTTCATAGGGCACTTATGGTTGGGGTCCCATGGACCCTTACATTTGAAGCTCAGTTTCTTCCTCCTATACTCATTTAGTGCATCCTCATCAAGTCTAATGGCTGGTTTCGTACGCTGGTCTTTGTCTCGATGATGGCATTTTTTATCCTTCTTGGGAGGGAATGATTTAGAGACAAACTTACTCTTTGGAACAACAAACTCCATACTCCTTGCTTTCTTAATGGTTTCCTGTAATGTAGGTGGATCGAAGGCCTTAACCCACCCTCGAAGTGGCTCCATTAGTCCTTCATTGAATAGAACTACAAGTCTCCTCTCAAAAATACTAGGAACCATGACCGAGAGTCTCTGAAACTCTATGATGTAAGACTCAAGTGATCCGTATTGTTTCAACTGTGCAAGTTCCCTGAATTACAGCTCTGGATCCTTATTGTCAAACCTCTCTATAAGCCTGTTTGTAAATTCATCATACGTGGTGATCAAGTTATGGCCCAAGGTGACCAAACTGTGGTACCACCACTCATGGGCTGCTCCGTCAAGGTGTATGGTGGCAAAGTTAAATACTTCATCTTCCAGCATAGGCTTAAGAGTTAAGTAGTACTAGTTATCTAACTTCTGCACCCACGCTCTAGCTGTCATTTTTCTACTTCCATCAAAATGCTCCAAAGAAACCTTGCTCAAGGCATGATGATAATCCCTATTAGTACGCTGTGCCCTATGATCTGTCCTACCACCCATACCTGCTCTTTGCCTCTTTTGATTCATATACTGTTCCAATGACAACATCTCCCTAATCTTAGGTGGAAGAGTCATGTATTCTGCATGATGCAACCTGACCTCCTCTACCATAGGTATCTGTGCCTCATGCTCTTGAATAACAGGTGCCTCCTCTTTGCGTGGAAAGGTAGGCTGTAGAGGCCTAGGAACCGATCGTGGGGTTGTCCTAGTGCTGCAACCACTATCCTGACCAACATGCCAGTGATTATTAGCATTAGAACCACTTGCCTCGCCCTCATCTGCTGCATGTGGTTGTGGTGTTGGATTACCCTGATTCATTTTGGCTAACAGCTGGGAGATCATATCCAACATAATATCAAATTTCCTTTCTGTTTTGGAGTTTGGGCTCTCCGGTTGTTCTGCTCTTTTGTTTCTATCCGCCATATGTCCTGTAATGCTATCACTATCACTGGATGAATTTCTATGCATACCCAAAATAGCTGATATAGTCTCTCCTTCTGGAACCTGTGGTGGTTGCCACTGATGGGTATCTTTGGTGTAGACTTGTTTCCAAACACCCATGAACAAAGTTCAACATAGGCTGGCAAGATACACCAGCTCTGATACCACTGTAATAATCCACCTCCTTATAGTTTTTGGTGGTTTAGTCGAAACTTGGTGTGTTTTGGTGTTTTGCATATGACATAGAACTTGCATGCATGTATATCTTAGATAATAACATAAAATAACAACACTTGGATGCTTATTTATGTGGGAAATACATAATACATCAATTATAAACAATACCCATATGAAGGAAAGAGTATAGCATCAAAAAACTTGCATACACATTTGCTGATATAGAAAACACAAGTCTGGGAATGACTGTTACAACAGCTGGAAGGCATCAAATCCCTTTGATATCCATTAAACTTTGTTTTGAATTCATTGATATGCAAAACATCTAAATGGTTGACGCCTCAAGAAATGACAGCAAAATGCATGAGAACTCAAGTCAATGGTCCTTGAAAGGCTCATGTCCCCCTGTAGGGTTGGTACGACCCCTGTCAGCAGCTTACAATGTCTTTGAACAATTAATATATCACTTTCCCTACTCCCAAATGGTCTGAAACTGATGCAGATCTGTCCACGCCCAAGTAGGAAGGAAAACCAATGAAAATACCTTCAAAATCAATCACCAATCTCCCTTGGAATGGTACAGCTTGCTACTGGAAGGTACGGCCAGACTGGGAGCTCAAAACCCCAACAAGAAGTCCCCAAAAACCTCTGTTAAACTCAACAAATAATCTTCAACATCAGTCCACTATAATCATGCGAAGAAACGAATGATTCTCAATGTCAAAACCCTCCGCGACAAGCTCTCAAACTGAAAATTGTAGCTCAAATGTGACCTTTGAAATAAGATCACCACAAACACCCTAGAGATGCCTTCCAACCCTGCAGGTGCTCAACACAGTGAAGGATTCCATCTCCACTAGTTGCTGGTTCAAACCCTTGGCACAACCAATACGAAACTCATTTCAAGAAAATATGCAATGGTAAGTGAGAAATGACTTCACTTTTCGCTTTTATTCCTCCAATACTTCCCAACGCCACTTTTTGGAGAATAAATATTTTAATATTACTTTTCCTTTATGACTTGGGTGCTCACTTTAAGAAAAACATGACTTTATTAATAATAATATACTTTAAGTCCCCATATTATAACAAAGTCACTTTAATAAAAGATAACGCTAAGTTAAATATTTAATTTAACTTAGGTAGATCGATTAATTAATATTAAATCAAACGGTCTCTGCAGGTGAGTTTCGTAGTACCGCCAAGTTGGCCAATAGGAAAGGAATTAAGTCCAAGACCATTACATCGACTCGCACTGAGTCCCGTGAGCCCCTGCTAAAAATAGTAAGTTTGGCCAAATGGACCAAACTCACTATAGAAAGTGCCATGTGTGACATCCCGCCAAAGAAGTCCAAATCACCTCTCCAGAAAAGTTGACTGAGCCTCGAAGAATCAAATCATCGTGGGTCCCCTAACCACCTTTGTTAGTCTACAGAAACCCGAGTAGTAGACTAACCTCATGAGTTGTGCTGCTTAGGAAGGGGACATTACATTTGAATGCTTAAAATATACCTTTTGCAACTGAAGAAGAAATATAGTTATGTGCTTTTCTGTTCTTTTATATTACGTTGTTAATTGCTGTCTCGACATAGGTTGTTAGTCGTTATGTTTTCAAGAATACATGATCATCATCACCTCATAATCAAGATAGAGAAATTCATTTGTGATTTTTTCTAGTACAAAATATGTGGATTCTGCAACTTTTCTAACATGAAACCATGCTTCATGGTTGCACCATAATCCATTATAATCTTCCATTGATTATCAATAACAGCAAAAGATTCATCAATGAAAACATATGAAGGTAAGAGGGCACAATCAATGGAAGATAGAGTATGTTGGCTCTTATTATGGGAGTCAATCATGTGGAAAATGAGTAAGATGTGATTTTTCACCCATTTATTTCTGCACATTCTTGCAGGAACCCAATGCTTGCTCTATAGTTTGTAGCAGAGAATCACCTCATTTCTTTGTTATTGAAAAAAGTGCTTCATATAAAACTTCCAAGGAACAGAAAGTTACATCATCTAAGCATAATGCTTAACAAGAAGATTCTCTCCCTATATGGCAAGGAAAGAAAGCACCCAAGCCTGTGCCCCAATGGGCAAAGAGTTCACATTTCTTCGAAACCACTCAAACTTAGCTTGTCCAATCAAAGCCAAATCTTTCTGAAAAGCCTCAACTTCTCCATACCGAGAGGGGAGGTATCCTCCTGAAAGATGGCATGACATCTTGACCTCCAAAGAAAACTGATTGTTGTCATTGTATGCCATAAATCCTTGCAGCTGTCCTTGTAATGTGCCGTACTTGTCTGTATATTTTATGAATCTTTTTATGTGTTATTTTATTTTTTTTATTTTTTGTGCGTTCTTTCAAATAGACAGAAGATGCAAAAAGGGTTTTATGTTTTCCTGCAGATGTGTATTGCCAGAACATACAATATTTTGCATATAACAGGAACCCAGAAAATATACAATGAATCTGGAGAAAGTAAGAACAACCTAGATAGTAAAATAGCCAGAAAATAATTACTATTACATACCCATATGAAAATATGCAACTTGGTAAGACCGCCGGAAATGGACCAGCAAGTGGGTATGGCTGGTATCACTCTAAACTCCCAAGAATATGCCAGATATGTATTACAATGCCTTAGTAATGATAAACAACTCTAAACTCCTCCAAAAATGGGAAATAGACCAGCTACTAAAGAGTATATTGAGTCCTCATAGACCCCACGCCCTCCAAGTAAGAATGTACGGCCCAGCCAGCAATGGACAGCAAGGAATACATGAAGAACAGGTCTGCACTCTCTCTAATAAGGCTGCACCAACATGATAAACCCTCACGCCAAGAATGGAAGAGAAACAATGAAGTCTGCAATCACCAAACACCTCCTTCACATGGTACGGCCAGCCAAGGGAAAGTAGACAGCAGCAAGAAAACTACCACAAACACTCTGAAATCTGTCAACACAGTCCTTCTTAATCAGCAAATGACAATATGATAAAGAATATCACATTCAACTCAACAACTCTTCGAATATCTCCATTATCAGCACATTTGTGAATGCCGAATACATCCACCGTCAATGGCACCGTTGGGTGGTATTGCACACCTGTGGGATACCGTCACTAATGGAGGTTTCCGTCTCCAATAGCCTGATGCAAAAACTCCAACTCCGAAACCCTCGCAGAGCTTTCATAAACAAAATATCCAACATAGCATAATCCCAAATGAGCTCCAAGTGACCCTTTTTATCTTCCTCCAAGATAGGCGTTGGGCATTTAGGAGGGAAAATAATATTTAATTTCACTTTATGCCTCCTAGGGATGAGCGCCCCAGGTCAAGACATAAGCCTTTGTCTTTATTTCATTAATTTCACTTTTCCAGCAAAATATAATAAAGTCCATATTAATATAAATTAATAAATCTTCGGACTTTAAAATAAGTATGAAGACGGTGTCGGAATTCACTGATCTTTAGCTCGCTGGAAAGGTCTTGACGAAACGCATCTGATCCAACTCTGAAAATCCCGAACCGACATAGTACCCGAACTTACTAAAATAGTAAGTAACGGCCAAGAGCCCACTGAACCAACCACGAGGATGCCAACTGGATCCACTAAATGCGAACCAAGACTCTGTCACTGCCAAGGACCTCCAGAGCCAAACTAACCACAGTTCCCTAACCAAACTGCTAGCCCACGGGAACTCCATGATGGACTAACCATGTGTCTAGAAGGGGACATTACAGTCCTGGACCATCCAAGAATCCCCTAAAAGAGGCCCTTTCCAAGAGAGAGGATCAATAAAAAGGACATTGAATTCGTCTTGCAGCCATCCCCAAAAGCCTCACCTCTTTTTGTTTTGCTAGTCTTTTGTATGCAAAGAAAATTGGTATAGAAGTCTCACCAAGTGAGATGCTGGATAAAATCTCAAGTTGATAGGCCTTAATTGACTGAAAATAGCATTATGCGCATTAATATTATTTGCAATGCTTCTAATTTTAAATTTAAGGGGTTTAATATCTTGAAAAATATCTGGGAATTGGCAACTAGTTTTTTTCATTGTATTTGGATTCATTAAGACTCTTTTAGAATAGACAAGGGGAAGACTAATAGGGGAGTAAAGTGTTGTTAAATGATAGGGAACAAAGAGTTTTTAGAAAAAGTAAAGTTGGTAATGCTTTTCATCTCCTTGCCTTTCTATAGATAGGTTCACTCCTAATACATTTACTGTGCTATTCTCTTTTATTATTTCTCTATGCTTTTTTCTTGTGTGAAAGTTCTATTTGGTACAAATTATTTATTAGTATGTTTCTCTATAGAAGCTTACTAAGGTTTTGTGATTGAAGGGCTAGTAAAATGTGTGGAAGAAGCAATCAGGTTGGAGCACAAGGTTTCACCCATGAAACCAATCTATCTTGTAGGAGATTCCTTTGGAGGATGCCTTGCATTAGCTGTTGCAGCTCGCAATCCTACAATTGACTTGATCGTAATATTGGCCAATCCAGGTAAGTAATGAAATAACTTAAGTTGAAGTTATTACATCTGGAGAATTTATGAGATTTTAAAGTTCAAAAGTATGTACAACAAGAAAAGCTTTTTAACCATAAGCTCAACATGCTTTTCAATGACATTAAATGTTATGATTTCTTGTTGATTCTATATGACCTTTTTAATGATAACTAATTTTGTTTCTGTTTCTTTTCTTGCTAGCAACGTCTTTCTGCAAATCACAGCTCCAACCTCTCTTTCCACTGCTAGAAGCTATACCTCCAGAACTGCATGGCACTGTTCCTTATCTTCTCAGCTTTGTCATGGGTATGCTATGTATATGACACATTATTTCAATAATATAAAAGCATCTAATGTCAATTCAAATATTAGGCATACATGCAGAAGGACGGCTCTAGCTAAAGATTGGGGATATGAAATAATTAGCTAACACATTTTGTTAAATATCAAATACTGAGGATGATAAGTAATAATAAAATACAAAAATATAATATGATAATAAGTAATTATTAAAAGAGTGGTCATATCAACAATCCCTCATAATATTTATAAACCGTAACCATATACATAATTCAATGTCCAATTTATAATTAATCACACACTCTATTTTTATTCAGTGGTGCCCACCTTGAACTATGCTTAAGGTTGCATCAAAGCCAAAGCACTCCATCAATAACGAATTTTTCAATCTGCTATTTTTCTCTACCATGTCTGCTCTAGACATCTTCTGTTCTGCTCCCCCACCTCCCAGCCCATCTCTACAATGTCCTCCCATCCATTGTATACATTGTCTCCGCCACTATTTTCTCTCACGGTTCCCATGCCTTCCTATTTCAATATCAGCCCATTTGCAGTGCATTGTCTTCACTTGTCAACCGCCCACTTCTGTGTTCCTTTCCAAAGTTATTCTCCTTCATGTTGTTTATTTGACAAGAAAAATAAATTTCTATTTAGAGGAGGATGTAAAGGATAAAGTTTGCAGAACTTATGTCTGCTAGTTCTGGAAAAACATTAGAACATAACCTAGGACCAAGTTGCTTATTAATTTTTTTCCCACTTCTAGAGATTTTCTGCAAACGAGAAATATATCTGGTGTTAGGATTAATGGAAGACCGGAGCAATACAATTAACAATTATATGCAGATTTAAAAACACGGAAATAAACAATGAAGAATAACACAAATTCAACATAGAGATTTAACGTGGTTCACCCAATGTAGGCTACATCCACAAACACAGCCATCCAATATTATTATCCAACAATCTAACTGATTACAACCAACAACCTTGCAACTCAATACCGCTGCAATATGCTACATTACAATATCAACTGTGACTCTTCACCTTTCGCCTTCTCCAGCCGCTTTTTATCAAGCCTTATGGCGGTTATACAAAGTGGGTTTTTACATGTCGGCCATTAACAAACTAACTGCCAACGCCTTTATTAAATAATAGGCACTCTGCCCCCTTGCATTCCCCCATTGAATATTCTGGGGGGAAACTGTGGCTGAAAAGTTATGCTTGTAAGAAGATTGTGCTTTGCAAATAGACTAACACTTCCTTTGTGACTGCACTTTAGGATTCCTTACCCCACCTTATCTATTCAAATGTGGACCAAGGTCAACCTTATTTCATAAATTTGTAGGGATCCTCTCTTACATAATTTTAGAAGACCTTCCTACTATTTCACTTCCAATCTCTCTAAATAGCACCCATCCCTTGGAGTTGCATTCTAAAAAGCCAACGTTTGAGGATTATAAACAGTATGTCTGCTGTTGAAGGACAGACTTGGTTATCTTTTGTGGACTATTAACAACACCAACCATGAAAAGTATAGGGACAAATTATTGCAAAATCAGATATAAATAGGCGTACACCAGTTTTGGATATCATAAGCATTCATATTTCTATGAAAATGTAGTTTAGTTCTGTAAATAAGAGACCATGTAAAAAGATGGTATGAAAGTGTAATTTAACCAGAAACAAATGATTTTTTATTGGCAATGAAAAGTATTTTCGAGTTCTGCATGCTGGTTATCTCTAGAATAAAGCACATGGTTTATCTATGAGGTGGCCTCAAAAGGGAAAAAAAATGTTCTTAAGAAGATGGTTAATGGAAGAAAAATGGTCGTGTGGAAATGCTACACATTATTAATCTTCAAAGAAGAGATTATTACCTAGATTTGTTATGGCTTATTATTATATGAATTATTCAGGAGACAACGAAAGGAGCATTTTTTGGATGAAATGGATTGACATATGCTTTGCAATATTTTACTTAAGTTTATGTTTGCATCAATTTTGTAGTTGGACTCACCAAGCTATCTATAAATTTGTTTTGAAGTCAGGAGCTCTATATTAAATATAGAGGAGGTTTCCTACAAGAAACTGAGACAGCTCATAACTAACAAAATTATGAGCTTCTATCATGCCAATGTGCATTTAAATGAGCATTATATCCACATCAGCCCGGCCAATTTAGAAAGAACAACTAAGAACCATCTAGGAGTATACATCACCAACAACACTACAATTTTAAGAAGTTCAGTTATTATCAAACTAGGTATCTATAATTACTTTAATATCAAATAAAGTTTTTAAAACTGAAGTGATGACACAAGTGACAATAGCAACATGTGCCATTGCTTTTTTCAAGCTTATTCAATGATATGTTAAATCATGGAATATGTGTTTGTTTCCTCAAGCTATTACCATGACATGATGCACTTCTTGTTGTTAGTTAACATTTACACCATGTAAATGTCATCCATACAGGTGATCCAGTTCGTATGGCCATGGCTGATGTTAAAGATGAACTTCCATTGTTGGAGACTGTTCAACAGCTGTCTGAAAACCTTGAGGCTTTGTTGCCACGACTTTCGGTATGGATAGCTGTTTTAACTTGAAGATGGGAACTATTGTTTTTCCTACTTGTTTTGATGCCTTTTAAGTGGAAGAACATTGGAATTTGATGCTTGTGATGATCCTTACATTCTATAATGAAGTCAATAAGAGTTTGACATGTTATTGTAAAATATTTCTGTTGCCTTTGGACTGTTAGGAAAATATTTATTCACACTGTAAGTTTTGACTCACACAACTTCCTGAATTCACACCATGCTCCCTTCAAAATGACACTTTTCCTTCACTTTTTAAATTTAATCAAGGGCATGGTTAAGTACTAAGTCACCAGGGTCTGATTCAAATTCGAATTCAGCAAGGATGAAATTCGGGAAAAATTCGGCAATGAAAAAATTGGAAAAAAAATTCGTGATTAAATTCGCCTTAGCATAAATATGATTTTTTTTTAAATATAATTAATAAATACACAAAACATTGGTAAATAGATGCCACATTTATAAACCATAGCAAACCATAGTAAACTTTAAACCATAAGAAACATATGATATTATGATTGCGAATGTTTTTCTTGTCAAAAAGTGACAATCAAGAGTCAAGAAACTAAAACTTCAAAAAAAGTTTCAAGTAATCACGAGCACTTCAAAGTTCAAAAAAGTTCCAAGTCATCATGAGCACTTCAAAAAAGTTGCAAGTCATCAAGAAGACTTGGGTGAGATGATGTAGCATCATCATCACTAGATGCACTACTCAATTCATCATCCAAAAAGTCAGGTTCATCTGCTGCAGCTGCTGTGTGTTCTGAAATTTGTTGTGAAGAAGATGAGTCTATTGCTGATTTGTTCATAAACAATTGTAAATTACTACGAACGAAAACAAGATCTCCCAACTTTCTGGATAGCAACTTGTTCCTCTTTTTGGAATGAATGTGGTCAAAGTAGCTCCAATTCCTCTCACAAGCTGATGAACTTGCTCCCTGACTCAAAACTCGAATAGCAAAGCGTTGTAGTTCAGGGGTATGTGATCCATAGGTCATCCACCATCTATACCGAAGTATGTCCACTCGTGCCCTGTCATATTTCGCTGATGCCATTCCAAATATCCCTTCTGCTGCCTTGTATTTCCAGCATTGGTCTCTAACTAGACTTGCCACTAGTGGATCTGGTTCAAGCCTCTCAATGGCTTCTAAAAGCCCTGCCATAATTTCACAATCAGTTTGTCTATCAATGTCAAATAGCTTAGGCTCCAAATAACAAGCTGCTGCATGTAAAGGTGTGTGCATCATTTTCCATCTAGAATCAACTGTTTCCCATATCTCCATGTAGTCTGCTTCCACATTATTGAGTGTTTTTTGAATAGCTTCCTTACAACGGTCCATGCTCTCATAAAGGATGCCAAGACAAGGGGTGTCACCATCAACCATACGAAGCACATCAACAATCGGTCCACATACATTTAAAACCTTTGCTGCACTTTCCCAAAAATTGTTGTTTAAAATGATTTGCTCTATCATCTTCCCCTTAGGACCTTTAGAAAGAGCTGAATTCTCCCACTCATTGTTGCAAATAACAGACCTTATAGCCACTTTCTCTTCAATCACTCTTTTCAAAGTGATATAAAATGAAGCAAATCTTGTGTCACAAGGCCTCAATAACTCCCTAGATGCCTGTTGCCTGTAAAGATTCAATGTGAGACGATGATTTCTTATGAAATTTGCAATTGCTCTTCCTCTATCAATTGCTTCAAGCACCCATGGGAATTTAGCCAAGTCACGAAGCAGCAAATCTACACAATGGGCTACACATGGGCTCCAATATATTTGTGGGTACTTTTCTACTATCAGCGTCTCAACTCCCACACAATTTGTTGCACTATCAGTTACCACTTGAACCACATTTTCCAACCCCACTTCAATAATAGCTTCTTCTAATATTTTAAAAACATACTTTGAAGTTTTCTTATGGTTCATTGTGTCAATCACCTTCAAGAACACAACACCTTGAGGACAAGCCACCAAAACATTAATCAATGGTCTTTGACATTTATATGACCATCCATCACTCAATATAGTGCAACCTGTTGCCTTCCAAGACGCTTTGATCTCAGCTAATTGACCAATCACCCTATCTTTTGACTGCTGCAAAAAAGTTGTTCTAAAAGCCTCTGAACCGGGAGGTGTGTACCCTTTGCCAAACTCTGATATTATTTGAATTACATTTTGAAAATGTGGCTTCCTGGCTACATTGAATGGAATGGCACTTGAATAAAACATATCAGCCAATGCATCATCCACATGTTTTTCTACTCGTTTCCAAAAGCTGTTCAATGTTCCAGTGGCTTTCGATCCACCTACCTTGGACACATTGGGAGTGGAAGGCGTAACAGATGTGAATCTAGACACATCCTCTTGGATTCTCTGTTTCTTTTGTGTCTGCTTCATCTTTCCAACAATCGAACATGATTGGTCTTTCTCTAGAGCAACTCTAATTTTTGGTGTCACCTCATCACATGCAGTAACACCTCCTGCACCCCCTGAAATGCCAAGCAAGTGGTCCATTACCCTTGTTAAAGTTCCTGTAAAAGGTTTCTGACACAAGTTGCATTTGAGCTCGGTACCATTGTGGGTCACATGTTTCCATCCTTCAGCATTGATTTCTTGGGAGCCATTCTGCATGTTTCAAAAAACAAATAATATTTAATATTTAAAATATTAACTAAATTTTATTTTTAAAAACAAAAAAAAAAACATAAAAACAAAATATATTACATTTTTATTTTATCTTTAACAAACAAAATAAAAAAATACTAAATTTTATTTAAAAAAACATAAAAATAAAAAATATATTAATTTTTTTTTTGTATTTAAAAAATAAAATAAAAAAATACTAATTTTATTTTTAAAAACATAAAAAATATATCTATAAATTTCCTTAATATTTTAAGTTTAAAAAACAAAATAAAAAATACCAATTTTATTTAAAAAACATAAAAATATAAAAATAAAAAGATATTTAATTTTGTATTGTAACTTAAAAAATAAAATAAAATGATTAATAATTTTATTTTAAAAATATATTAAATTCATATTTATATTTTAAAAAACATATTAAAATTTATATGTTTATTTTAAAAACAATATAAAAGAAATTATATGTTTATTTTCAAAACAAAATAAAAGAAATACTAATTTTATTTTAAAAAAATAAAATAAAAAATATTACATATATTGTATAGTGTTTACGGTAAAGTTTAAAAAGACTATAAAGAATTTAAATTTTATTTAAAAAACTTGAAATAAAAAAACAAAAACGAACTATAATAAATATTAAATTTTATTAAAAAAACCCTACCTGTGCGTGGAAGTTTTTGCTCACGAACTCTGCTCACGAACTCCTCTGCTAACAAACGCTGCACAGTGCTAATGTTTCCGGGCCTCAGTGCTATTATAAAACTCCCTCCGCTCAGCTGCCAAAACAAAACAAATGCTAATGTTTATAAAACTTTGCACAAACTCAACGACGGACGATGGCCCACGGGTATGTGACAACAGAAGTGGCGGGAAAAAGGATTTATATGTTTGACGTTGACCGCTTGAAATATATCTAGCGAAACAAAACCTAAAAAAACACTTTATGGCAATAAATTTTATTAAAAAAAATCACCGTACGATTTTCCACGAATTTGAACGATTTTGATAAACTCTATGAATATGGTGAATTTCGAATTTCTAGCCAGAAATTCGGCGAATGTGGTGACTTAGGTTAAGTACATCAATCAATGAAAACATCAATCATCCATTATTATGCAAGGTTATTTAAACATGCAGAGTTCAATCGAAGGAGATTTCTGAGGTTCATTTCACAAATTTCACATGGTAAGGGCTAAATGGAACAAAAAAAATTATATAGAAACATATAAACTCTCATAAAATACAAAGAAGTGATCTTGTCACCTACTTACAAGCGTATTCATTTGATGTAACATAGGACAAATGCATAGAAGAAAACCCATTTTCCCCTTTGTTAGTGTTTTAATTCACATCTTTTAGTGCAACACAAAACAAAAAGATGTGCGGTAAAACTGCTCTTCCAATTAGAAAATGAAGCTTGTAAATTAAAAACTAATATAAAACTAGACAATATGTACTTGCAATTTACAATCTTTACAATTATTTTTTGGGTGGTTCACGTTCATGTTGAATAAAATGTAAATGCATATCTTTTTGGTTTTGCCTAGGGTAAAAATCTAAGATGCTCTTTCAACACTAGGCAAAGGATTTTATGTTTTTTGACTTAAAACAAATCCTACGAGTACATGGTTATGTCATTTAGTTAAAAATGGAGATTGAGCAAGGTAAGTACACATGGAATTGAATAGGCTAACACATAAACATGAATGCTATGGTTAAATTAAATGTAGGACTCGGTATGAGCTTCACCTTAGAGCTCATGTGCAATACAAAGCTTGCAAATTTGCTGAAGCAATTTAACCCTTAGCACACATAATGAGACATCTCAATAGACATTTATAAGTAAGATGGGCATAATAAATGTCATTGAGTGAATAATAAATTTTAATAATAATAACACCGTATACATGATGAATAACAACTCCAACAATATGCAAGCATGAGAATTACCATTGATTCAACTAATTGTAAAACAACACTTAATTATACTGTTTACAAAGATGCATGAAAATGAAATAAATTGATTGCACTTTTACCCTAACTATGTCTGCTTGCATGATTTGCAAGCATTATAACAAATTATCTCATCCACTAACTAATATTATAACATGCTACTACCAGTTGAATTGATGATTAAAATCATTAATATTCATGTCTCTCGCATGATAAGCTAGATGATCTAACAATAGTTGACTCCAAGCTATAAATAATGAATGCAAAGAATAGTGGAAAGTTAAAAATAGAAAAACTTAAAATGCACTCTTTTCCTCAAAAATGGTGAATGCTAAAAATAGTACTAGAACTAGAAGTCTTTGAAAGGCGGCTTTCAATGATCTCAACAAGCTTCCATGGCGAATTTTCTGAGATCATGACAATCACTTTGACGTTTTGAAACCAAACATCTTCCCTATTGATTTACACATTATGTATCCTCCTTATTGATTTGCATTGATGATAACAATAATTCCCTCATCAGAGTCATTGGATGCGTTACCTACCTCTACCTACCTCTATATCTCCTCAAGATTGCCTTCTAATGTAATCGACTAGTTGATAATAGCTTTCCTTTACATTATTTTTAATATTTTCAAATACTAAAAATAACTATCCAACTTTATATGATTAGTGCACCTCCAGAAAGGAAGAATTTAGAAAAGTCAAGGCTATTATTAGAAGACGATGGCAGTAATCACATGATTTTAAAGAAGAGCATGATTCACTTAGTCGTCAAATGTTTTAGGAAAAGGAAATTGTTTTTAGAAAGTGCACCTTTTACTTGTCATGTGCGCTTGAATATTGATTGATTATGTTTTTTAAAAATCAAATCTTGCCATTGTGAGCCATGCGTCTGTACAATAGGCGTGTGTCGATACACATTTTTTTTATTTGCTTATCCCTCACGCGTTCGGGTCTATGCAATGCGAAAACTCGTCATTTTTTAAAGATTCTGCCCTAGTTTGTGCTTGTGCACCTTAGTTATGGCCACAATTTAGTAAAAATGTGTTTTACTTCTATATTCTGCTTGCACATGCCCCTAATCCTCACATGTTTGGTGCGTTTTTTGACTTGAAAATTTTGTTTTATGCCATCGTTTACCTGCGTGCATCCCTTTTTCTTTGAATTTTGAATTTGAAATTAAAATTTTCGATGCCCTAGGTGTAATGTCCCCATTTTGCGCATAATCAGTTTGAGAACAATTAGCCTATTTTCCAACTTTTCCCATAGGCTAATTGGTGGTGTAAGGGAGAACTCCAGCTTTCTTGGAGAACACTGTCATGTCCCTATATTGATGATTTACAATTGAATCGATTATGAATTATTCATTCAAATTAAAAATATGAATGACATTAAAATCTATTATTATCTCTAAACCCAAAATTGAATATATTTAAATATGTTTACATAATAGAAATTTAAATATATTAAATAGAATATACATAATTTAAATATTATGAATCAAATATGTTTAATATATTTAATTAAACATTATAAATTGGATTGAATATTATAAATTAAATATTATAAGTACTACAAACTAAATATTATAAATTAGTTATTATAAATATTAATATTATAAATATTATAAATTAATTATTATAAATATTATAAATTAAATTTTATAAACTAAATATTATTAAATATCATAGGGGGCCGACTCCCCTTAAAGGAGCGCTGAAAAGTCTTAAGACAGCGAATAAACATAAAGACAAAAATATCCATGAATATCCTATAGGCTGCAACGGATATGATAATTAGTCTCATAAGTTTATGTATAATTACCTTATGACTAAAGGTGCGATCTACCTTGGCAGCTATGTAATATATGATATGCTACGATTCATTAATAATAAGGAGGATATGATATGTGCGAATTGTTTATTATCAAAAGGCTATGATTTATTTTAATGAAGAGGAGTGTTTGTTTAAGAGCTGTGACCCATTTGAGAAGTGGTGCAACTCTTTGCAAAGACATCTCTTTGGGTAAGAGATACAATACTTATCCTTTTCTTCTTCTTACTGGATTCTCCTTGTGCAGTTTCAAGTTGTTTTTTTTTTCTTTACTTGACTTGAATCTCTATCATTGTCCTTGCTATGTGAACTTCTACTAGGTGACTATGCTGTTCCTGATGGTCAACTTCTCCCAGTTTAGTATAGGTGAGTTTCTTTCCCTCATCAAGCAATGCTTGTACTTGTTCATTTATCTGCTTTTCAGTAATAATAATGATAGGTTTTAAGGCCTTATCAACCCTTTCTCTATCAGCCCAATTGACATCATAAGGTAAGTTTCGAATCTTATCATACTCATCACCCAAAAGAGTTCTATCACTATTCAACTGATCAGGAATTCTTAATACCCTCGTAGCTCTTACTAGATCCCGCTTTAACCTTGAACATCTTTGCATCCTGATATCATCATCATCTATAGCATCAGCCCAATGATCTTCTTGTTGTTCAATATGCCTGTAGGAAGAATATGACTGCTTAATGGCTCCATGTGGATCAAAGTTTTCTCTCCTTGAATCATGTGGATGCAAATGATACGCTTGAAGCTCAACTTCCGAATGCTCAGCTGCTTGAAGTGTTGGACAAGAGTAATATCTACCAAGCTGGAGAGGAAACTGAACTCCGGCTTTCTTTCTTGCCTTCTGCATCTTATGAAACTCTAACAACTGTTTTGAAACCTCTAGCAACACCATCCTGTTCGAAGGATATCTAGGCAATTTGTATGGAAAGGATGTAAAACCCTGAATCCTGATATATGTAAACTTATCATACTGAATGTAGTATCTTCCATACTGCTTAATGAAGTTTCTAGCAGCCCCTGTTAATCTTCTATGCGGTTCACCTCTCAATTTTCTTACTATGAACATAGCAAAAGCATCATTGAACCTTTTGTAATGATTGATGTTCTTCAAGTGGAGTTGAGGATGACACTGATGTGAAAGAATTTGTCCAGGCTTTGTACCTACTTCTCCTTTAGCTATTAGTCCTCTGTAAACTACATTTCTTGCCAAGATATAAACAAGATATGAAGTCATGAAGAAAGACTTTGTTTCATCAAAGCTCTCAGACTATTCATCAAGGCAATGGCTTATAAGGCCAGCCTAGTCAACCATCTTATTTTTTGTAAACACATGATCAATGTAAGTATACATCCATCCTTTGAAAGTAGATGATTGAGGCCTACCTGTTACTCGATTCAGGAACATGATCAAGTAACTTATCTCTCGTTTGAAGTCAGCTTTGTGATACTTGGGATCTTCAGAGTTATATATCTTGATTGATGGATCAATCATCCACTTCTTTCTCACCTCTTGCATGTAATGCTTGGAGTTGCCTTCAAAAACACTTTAAGCAGTTGTAGGACAAATGAATACTCCCTTCCGGCTTGGGATGTTGAAGATCTCCTGGATGGCTTCCCTTTGTAGATAGGCGAGAACAGTCCCGTCTTTGGCTATAATCTGTCTCTTTTGTTTGTCATAATGTTGAACACATTCCAACACTAATTCAGTACTAGGCAATGTAGGCGAGAAGCATGCTGCTTGTACAATTCCATTCTTCGCTATGGCCTTGATGTCTTTGTTCCCTGTGATGGCGAGCAAGAAGTCTTTCACTTCATCCAGGTTGATGTGTCCCATGTTGGTGTCTCCCACATTCTTCCACTGCGTTTCAAGCTTAGAATCGGGTATGTTAGACTTGGCATCTATCTTGATCATCACTTGTCTCTCTTTAGCCATCATGCCCATTTACCTACAAACAAAACTCGAATAAGTAACTTGAAATAACATACCTACCTGATTTTATCCACAAAATTAAAATAAAACATGAATAGATAAAAGGCAATTTTTATGAAGTAAAGTTAATTTAAAACATACCTTGTATCAATTTCTGACCTAGAAAAGTGCAGATTTCTGTATTTTGTGATAAAAATCAGTCTTGGAATGGCAAAAATCTGAGGTAAAATATTAGAAACAGTCCTTTAAAATCCAGATTTGCCTTAAAATTCTGCTTTTTCTTCAAAATTCACTACTCCCTTGTAGACAAATTTGCTGCTCCTTTAGAAAATTCTCTGCTCTCCTAAATTGCAATGTAGATTATGAGTTAAATGAAGAGGAGCGCCTTTATTTATAGCAAACTTACCTACATTAAAGACTAACGGCTAAGGGTGAGGTCAGCCTAGTCAGGCATTTAATGCTTTAATGCCAACTTTAAATTCAAAAACCTCTTAGGCGCCAATCTAAGTTAGTTAGTCTAGGCGCCAATTTCAAGAAATTTCTATATATTTTTCCACAAAGTGCTCATGGAGGTGAAAGCAGCAAGCAAAAGCACCTAGTACTCACTCACCTAAGTCTTAATGATTTTAGTAATCTTGTCATAGGTGCTCAAATAGTGTTCTAGGCGGACTTCAAAGTTAAGGCAGTGTCATTGGAGCGCCTAGTTTGCTTAGCTTCTACAAATGACAAGAATGGTGTTTCCATGTTAAGGCGCTCACATATGTTTGATTTGGAGTATATCCTCTTCTAGGCGCTAATTTGTCTGCACCCCTATTAATTGATTTCATCCTTAAGCGCCATCTCATAATGTCATTTGTTCTTTAGGTGCAATTTTGGATTGACATGGAGGTAGAAGGGCGCCCTTTTCAACACTCACCTTCCAATGACCTACAAGACGTTCCAAATAATCTCTCCAACCAATCTAGTTCCTAGGCGCTCAAACTACCATCTTCCCAAGGAGCCCAATCAGGGATACATCCAACAAATTTGTTTCCATGGCCTCCTTGGCGCCAATGATGGGGTGATTTAAGCCAGAAAATGCGCCTAACTCCATCATACTTGTTATAACGTTGTTTTCCTCCTTCTGGATCTAGGTGCTACTTTGATGCTATTTGACTTATTTACTCTCAAGGTGCTAAAGTGCCATCTCTTCAATCAATGTGATCCTTAGGCTCTCATACTCACCTCAATGATCCACCCCTTAGGTGCATTTTGAGCTTAATTTCAACATTTCATTCAAGGCTCACAAGGTGATCAACTCATCTTCACTAGGGCGCTAATATCACCTCCATTCAACCTTGGAACACTCTTAAGGCGCAATTCAATACATACTAAGACAAAGAGCGCCCAAACCACAATGACAACCTATGGCGCTAATTTGATGATTACTTGAACCTAAAAGGCGCTTAAACTCTTCATACATTTTCCTTGTCAAATTTCCAATTCTTGAAGTCTTTCAATCTCTCCGGAGACCTTCTTGCTTTTGGGCGCTCATCTAGGTGATTGAAACTCATTTGATTGTTAGGCGCCCTCTAAGGTCCTCTTAGGCGCTTAAACTCTTCTTATGCCACACTACTCCCAAGGCGCATTTTGAGGCTTTATCCATCTTGGTGACTCAAGAGGATTGTTATCACTTAAGGCGCTATCTTCTAGAGTTAACAACATCCATTCTATGTTAAGGCGCAAACTTGGAGTTACTTTAACAAAAACTGGCGCCTAAACTACTTTGGTCTCAAACTAGGTCAATTAGAAGTCTTCCATCATCTGGGCACCTAACACTTGTAACTTCAAATATGTCACTTCTATGATTTCAAACACTATTTCACACCCTTATGGAAGTACTTTACCCTTAGGCGCTATTCATCAGGGACTTAGACTTCATCTTTCATCAAGGCGCCAAAGTGGAGAGGAGTAACAAGGAATGGGCGCCCAGGCTTCCCCACCTCAATTGAAGGCATAATTTGGTGATCATTTGGACATAGAAAGGGGTGCGTAAGCTTTAAATCATCCCATTGACAAACCCTTTTGATGTTTAAGGCTTCTTATGGATTTAACATGCAGATTCTAGATTTTTGAGGATCCACCAGATTTTAGACTTAGTCAATTTTCAGTTTTTTCAGGATATCAGGATACTAGACTTAGTCATTTCAGGATCTCAAACATCAGAATGAAAGCATACGACAACTTGAATTAGAACCAGACTTGAGAACTTCAAACAAACCGTTGACTCGATCATGCAGTCGACCTAAGATATCATACAGGACTCAACAACACACAGGAGTTAAACAAAAAACAGGGGGGGTCCCCATCTGACATGGGGCGATGTGTGATTTGGTCACAACACTTCCCAGAATGTTTCTCTACAAAAGCTTTAAAGTCCTGAAAAGACTCGAAGACTTTAGACTTTTGTTTGAGAAAGTATACAAAGGTGTATCGGGAAAGATCATCAATGAAGGTCAATACATATCTAGCTCTGCTGAATGAAGGATGTTGAAATGGACTAGCCAAATCATTGTGTACTAACTCCAAGAGCTGTGTGGCTCTCCGTGCTTTGCCTTTGTCAAATTTTTCTTCAAGATGCTTGCCAAGAATACAACCTTGATAAACTCCATCAGAGAATTGAATAGAAGGCAACCCTGTAACCATGTCATGCTGACTGAGCTGCTGCAAATAGCGATAGTTCAAGTGGCCAAACCGCTGATGCCACAAACGGCTCACCTCATCTGAGTGAGTGAGCAATGCAAGTGAAGGAGAATCAGGAACAAAATGAGAAAAGTGATAGAGCCGAGAATGGTTATCAACTTTTCCTACAGCAGCTGTAGACCCACTGTGCAGATCATTGATAACCATTGAGTCAGGTGTAAATTCAACTCTCGTGCCGGAACCTGTATGGGTGATCTGGTAGACAGATAGGAGATTAGTTGACAAAGAAGGCACACAAAGAACATCATGGAATGTCCCATCACCAACGTCAACAGACCCTCTCCCAAGAACTTCCTCTGGTGTATCATTACCCATAAGAATATCAGGCACAAAACATGACTCCAAGGATGAGAAACTTTCCTTTGTATTGGCCATGTGGTGAGAAGCACCTGAGTCAATTACCCAACTATCTGGTAGTGTAGCAACTGCAACAAGGGCCTTGCCCTTCCCCTTACTGTTTTTCGTGTCCTTTGAAGATTGTGAAGAATCTTCCTTAGCTGAATCTGACACTTTGATATTATTCTTCTCAAGAAGATAAGTGAGATGAGCTATTTGCTTTTTCAAACACTTATGCTCATCGTGACCAAATTTCTTACAAAAGGCATGTTGTGACCAAATCACACATCACCCCATTAGGAATAGGGACCCCCCCTTTTTTTTTGAGCTCTAAGCTTTTCAGTGAGTTTCCAATGAGTTTTCAATGAGTTTTGCTGAGATTTGAATGATGTCCTGACTTGTTTTCCTTTGCCGGCTCGGTAACAATTTCCTTGCCTATGATCTTTGGTTCACGATTAAGGATAGATAAACTTGCAATAATGATCAAATCCTATCTAGATATTGAGTTTTGAAGTGAATCCTTCAGAATGTTTGAGACCCTGAAAAGACTAAGACTAAAGCCTGAAATCCTGAAAATCCTGAAAAATGGCTAAGTCTGAAATCTGGTGAATCCTCCAAATTCTATATTTTGCATCTTAAATCTGGTGGATTCGGGACCTATCTCAAACATCCTGAAAGGTATATTGAAAAATATTTAAAGTATAAGAAATTCAATCTCTAAACTTATACTTAAATATATTTTTCAATATACCTTTACTCGCGCGATCCTGAAAAATACTTGACGAAGTCAGAGGATTCAAAACACTGATCTAATGCGACTAGACACTTAGATGGCGCAAATCTGGGCGCAAAATCACGAGGCAGAAGACATTTGAGCCAGAGGATTTGAAAACTCCATCCAGTGCGCCCATCTAATCCTTCATTCAGTGCGAAAATATCAGAGGATTTGAAAACTCCATCTAGTGCGCCCAGACTAAAAGGTCATTTCGGAGGAAGAGATGAGGATTTTAATGCCTTCAACCAATGCGAAAATGAAAAAGACAAGTCTAAAGCCAATCTTGGAGCGAATTTTAATGAAAATTCCTGAGGAGTTCAATCCTTGAAGTGATGCGCCACCAAGAAAGAGGAGGGAAATGTAAGGATTTTGACTTGAGAAATGTCTAGTTTAAAGAGGATTCCAAAAGAGGAAGCAATGCGCCCAAAACTAAAGGATCTTTTCCTCTCATCTAATGCGCTTCACCTAAACATTCGACATAAGTATTAGTCCCTTCACCAAATTACAAGTTCAGAGGATTCCAAAAGCCTATCTAATGCGACTTCTTGAGAGATAACTTCATAGGATTCCAAAAGTTGATGTAATGCGCTCAAGTGATTTCTAGATGAAGTTCCAATGACCCTTAACTGAAGCGCCATCCACAGGATTTGGAAACTTGAACCAATGCGCTAACACTCTAGAGGATTCTCCAAGCTGATCCAATGCGCCATATCCAAAGGAGGAGGATGAAGTTTTATTTTGAAGATCTCATGTTGCTCATCTAATGCGCCAACATTATGAGGTAGTAATCAAGGTTTGTATCTAGAAGATTTTTAAGTCTCATCTAATGCGCCATGAATGAAGTTTATTTGTCAAGAGCTTAAACTACCCATCCAGTGAGCCCACACTCCACAGGATCCTACACCTTGATCTAGTGCGCCCACATTCTAGAGGATTCGTAATGTTTGATCTAGTGCGATTTTTGAAGGAAAACTCTACAAGTTCCAACGACCCTTTAACCAAAAGCATTATTCATAAGATTTGGAAACTTGAAGCAATGCGCCAGTAGCAAGACTATCCAATATGCAACATCAAGGTAAAGTGAACTTCACGCTAAGAGGATTTGCCAGACATGATCTAATGCGCCAAAATTTGAAGACTTCAAAAGGGGTATCTAGTGCGCCATCTTCTAAGTTCCTTATCCAATCGTTCAACAAGAGGAAAACGAAACTTCATTCCTTGAAGATCTCTAATTGCCCAACCAATGCGCCATATGTGAGGAGAGTCAAGGGTGATGTAGAAGAAAATCATCAAGCCATTATCCATTGCGCCACTTCTTGAAGGAATCCAAAATGCCTAAGTGAAGCGCCAAGTGTCAAGAGGATCTCAATCCTTCAACTAGTGCGAAATGTTTAAGGGGAATTCTATGCCTTGAACCAATGCGAAATCACTTGAAGATTCTACCAACTCCATCTAGTGCGACTCACAACAAGAGGATTCTAATCCTCTATCTATGCTAAACATGAAGGAGGATCATCAAGGAGTTAACTAGTGCGAAATATTGAAAACAAGTTTTAGAGTTTCAAGACAGCAAGACAAAAGGATTCCATGAAGGAGACTCCATTAGATCATCCAAGGCGAAGAGACTTGAAGATTGTTAAAACCCCATGCAATGCGAAAAATCTTGAGAAAACTCTCTACCCTCCATCCAATGCGAATTGCCAAGGAGAGTTTCAATACTTGATCTAATGCGACTAGGAGGATGATGATGGAAGAGCATTATGAAACAAAGATAAGAAGACAACAACATGCTGATCCAATGATGTTTTAATGAAGAAGACATTTACACGAAGACCTCAACTAAGGCGAAATTCCAAGAGGATTCGAATTTTTCATCTCATGCGCTTGGAGGAGGAAGAAAACGTCCAACAACAAGAAGAAGAACATCAAAACTTTATCCAATGCGTTCACAAAAGAAAGAAGTTTCAAACATTTAATGATTGCTGCCTTCGTGAAACGTGAAATGCATTCATTTAATAAAGATCAAAACTAAATTAAATGTTTGTGCATGAGGTCGGCCTAGGAAGAAGGAAGGTTTTTTAAAGTGAATTATATATATGTGCCTCATTTCTTTTTCATTTGATTTATTTTCAAGAGCAGATTTGTTCTCCAAAAGCAGAATTTTCTTCAAGGAGCAGCCACAAGAAGTTGATTTTAGAAGATAAATTTGATTTTATCAAATTTTGCCAAGTGGGAAATCAAATTGCAAGGTATCAAATACAAAACAGCTCATCAAGTAAGTCTGATCTGAGTTTTTTCTGATCTGATTTTCTTATTTTTCTTTCATTAGATGCCTTGAAATTGTCCAAATATTGATAAAATTCTGGAAGAATAAGTGGATTTTTATGATTTTTCATAGATTTTCCAAATTTAATAGTAATATTTCATAACTATAGAGGAAAATTTCATAATTTAAGCTACTAAAGTTGCTGAAGTAAAATCTAGATTTTGTTTGCAATCACTTATTCACGTCAAGTCTGCAGAATAATGGCAATGACTTCCAAGGAACGACAAGCCAAGATCCGGATGGATGCCAAAGGGAAGATTCCTGAATCAAAGCTCGTCTCAAGGTGGACAAATGTAAGCGATACAAATATGGGAAGCAGCAACTTGGAAGATATCAAGACAGTCCTTGAAGAACCTAACGGAGGAAGCCTCGCTCGAGCCATCATGAGGAGTGGAGCCCTTGAAGCTGCTTGTTTTCCGCCAACTTTGCCGTGTCCGGAAATGATCATCGAATGTGTCAAAAAGTATGATGTAAATACAAGGCAAATCGTAGCCAAGGATGGAACGATACTAGCCTATTTGCAAAGGGAAGCAGTTGAGGAAACTTTCAACATTCCAACCAAAGAGAGGATGATCAGCATCTCAAAACAACAAGGCCAGCAGGAGTATGATGTCGACACCAAGATAAAGTTACAAGAGATAAGGAGAGAGTGGATGGCCAATCCAGCCATGAAGTTCAATATGAATAATCCTCCACAGTTCCATAAGTCAGATTTTCATCCGGAAATTGGATATCTAATCATGTTTTTGAACAGAATGACAGGAATGCCTCAATCTGCTACTTTCCAGCCTTGGATGTACTCTTTCATCAAGTCAGTTCTTAAAGGGAAAATGATTGATTGGGCTGGACTTATCAGTCAAAGTATACATGAGCAGTTCCTCAGTTTTGCTAAAACTAAGACTTGTTATATGAGTTCCTATATAGTGTATCTTCTTGCCAGAAATGAAGTCTACTCAGGTTTAACCAAGAAAGGAGAAGTCGGCATTGGACCTAACAAATACTTGTCACATCAATGTTATCCTCAGTTGCACCTGAAGAGTATTAATCATTATACAAGGTTTAATGATGCATTTGCTATGTTCATAATGAAGAAACTGAGGGGAGAATTTCATAAAAGGTTGTCTAATGCAGCAAGAGAATTCATTTCAGCATATGGACACTGGTATACTCAACATGAAAGGTACACTTACCTAAGGATCCAAGGATTCACATCATATCCATACAGATTGCCAAGGTATCCAACCAACAGGATGGTAATGTTAGAAGTTACAAGACAACTCCTAGAACTCATCAGGTTGCAGAAGTTGAAGAAGAAAGGAGGAATCCAATTTCCACTTCGTCTTGGACAAAATCTGGAATTTCCATCTTTATCAGCAGCTGAGTATTCTGAAATAGAGCTACAGGCTTATCATTTGCAGACTCATGGCACCAAGAGGCCTAACTTTGACCCTTTCCAAGTTTGCTGGAAATACAACAGAGAATTCAAACATATCAAGCAGTTGGAAGATCACTGGGCCAGTGCTCAAGATGAAGATGATCTCCGAACTCTTCAAAGTTCAAGACTCGACTGGGATTTAGTCAGAGCCACCAAAGCATTCAGGATTCCAGACCAGTTCACCGAGGATGATACTATGCTAGTAGATGAATTTGACAAAATAAAGGATTTGCCTTACACAATTGATTGGTCAAAGAGAGATGCATCCGAAGAAGATTTGATAAAGCCGGTTTTAGCCATGACACAAGTGTGTATCAATCAACTATTGCAGGAAATGAGTGCTGAAAGTCGAGATCTCACCTACAATAAGATGGATGAAGGAGAACCCAAGCAGCATAGTACACATAGCCAACCACAACATAGTGGGAATGATCAGAGCAATAATTCAGCTAGAAAGAGGAAAAGACCTAGTCAAGATCAAGGGGAATCAAGCCGAAGACCTCAGAAAAAGAGTAATCCATCTACTTCATCTAATCCACAAGAAGGTGTTTCAATTGTTCAAAATCCAATACAAGAGATAGAAGTAATAGAAGAAGTTGCATTGATTCCATCAGAAGAAATCCAATCAAGCCCCACTGTCATAATAGAAGAGAATGATGATCTTGGTCAGGATGAAATAGGACAAGCTGAATCTGATGAAGAAGTAGCTCGTGTTCAACACAATCAAGCCCATGAACAACGAGATCTTTCTACTTTCCCACCATGGTTGAGACAAAGGATTGAAGAAAGCACAATTGTAGAGACTTATCAGCCTACTGCAGTTGAGGAATTGCTTGTAAATGTACAAAAGAATAATCAGAAGAAGAAAGCCACGATCCTTTCTAAAATCACTCAAGATTCTGCTGGAAACAGAGAGGTCCACATAGCTGTTCCTAGAAGTGATAAGGAGATAGAAAACATGGCACCTGAGGATTATAATTTGACTACAATTGGCATGGGTCCAATCACAAGGGAACAAGTCGATGAAGAACTACAAGATGCAGTGAATAATGTGAGAAGTATGTTGAAACAAGAAAGAGAAGCAAGGATAAAAGTTGAACAAGATTTTAGTACATTGAAGCATTACATCCAACAGGTCATGCAACCTATTCAACAGAAGGAAGCTACTGCAATTCCTCCTTCCATTCTTCCACAGGAAACAGTATCCCAAGTTGAGGACATGAGAAATTCATCCCAGATGATGAAGGGATGGATAGAAAAGACAGAAGACAAGGCCTATATTTACCTAGAAGAAATTGTGCAAGTGTATGACAGAGTCATTAAGCTCCAAGGTCGAGTCCAAGCTTTATTGGAAAGTTGTGCTGAGTTCAGACCAATCAAAGAGCAATATATGCCACAACTCAGAAGCTTAATGGAAGCTCCAGTAGAAGATTTAATTCATAATAAGGTGATTGACAGAGATACTCCACATGACTTTGTCACTTGGTATTTCTCCTTTCACAACAAGGGGCAACTAGTTGATAAGATTGAAGTAGATATGTCCAGGATAAGAAGTGTTCTTCTAAGAACAGAAAATCATATATATACTGCTTTGACAAAGATTTGTAATCCTTATGGAAATGTTACCATTGAGAACATGAAGCAACAAGTTAAGGCATTCTACTTTCAATATGATGGACTTGATGAAAGTCAACTAGATAATATATTCACACTTGCATATCGTCTTGGGGAAAATAAGTCTTGGATAAACGACTGGGAGAAGACACTTGGAGTCTATGAGGCAGATGTAGCAGTGGCAGAAGGATCCATTAAGGCAGCGACAAGTGTACCAATGGAAGATATTATTCAAATTGTGTCCAGATTCATTGTATCTCATAGTACTACTACATAGTACTCGCCTTGATGATGTGGCTTCCTTATCCTCTTGGAAAGCGTGCCTTTGTTCTCTCTTTCATGACTTCTTTCATTTAATATGAGTAACCTCCTGTATTTAATAAAGTTAACCTCATTCATTTAATAAAGTATAGTTTGTTGTAACTACTTGTGATGTGGCTTGATCTGATCCGCTGATTTCGCCGATCAATCTTGACCCTTCTCTCCTTTGAGGACTATAAAAGAGCTCTCATTGCTCTCATTTGTAACGGTTGGAAATTTCGAAATTGTTGTAAGAGCTCTCTGAGATAATAAAAGACTCATTGATTTGGTGATTCTATTTATATTTCTGAGTGTTTGCATGGTTTCAATTTTCACACGAATATTAAGTTAAGTTGCAAGTTTTCTTTTAAGTATAAGTTAGTTAGTGAAAGATTTTTATTGCCTTGTAGTGAAGTCTTTACAATTGAGCGTCAATTTGATCTTTATGCCTGTTGAATTTTCATGAGCATAATTGATTTAAATATCTTGCATACCTTTGAAGATAGCACCTCTCTTGTGTAGTTGTTTCATCTTGGCGAAACAAGATTTGGTTCGACTTCACTCTAAGCAGTAAATATCCTTCCATTTAGGATTAGATTAGTATTTCTCAACCCTATATCTTTTGCCTTTTTTATCAATCAGTTAGATTTAGGATCAGAACGTCCATTGCTAAATCATACGCGTCAGTTGCAGTACTTAGATTCCCTAGTGTTCACTTCCAGAGTCTTTGAAACAACAAGTTGAACAATTGTGTAAGTCCCTTTGTTGATTAACAGCAGAATCATACTTAAATCATTGAGCTGTTTCCTACTGAAATTGAAACATTATTAGAAGGAACCTTGGAGTTATCTCGTTTGATCACTTGGTTTAGCATCCGAGAGGCTTTGCTCAAGAGAGAGTTAAATACCTAGTATTTTACTCTATTGTTGACTTGTTGAAAAACAACCATCAACAAGGCACACTTTGTCTTCTCCTTTTTAGACATGTCTTTAGATGAAGACTCGGGAGCTGCATTGTTTGCAGCTTGTTTTGGACCTTGTTTCTTCTCTCCTTGATTCTTATTTTGCTTTCCATTGCCTTTCTGATCTTTAGTGCCCTGATTTGCAGCCAAGGCATGAGACTTAGAAGGCTTAATAGTGCCCATGTGAACTAATTTATCCTGTTCTTTAGTGAGTTCAGCAGCAAATTCATCTAAAGAAGGCATTTTGTAGGTAGTCCCAAGAGCACTTTTGGTGGCATAAAATGTAGAAACAAACACTGAGTAGTTAGGACCAAGCTTAGAAAGAATACTTAAGATCAATTGTGGGTCTTTCTTTTCAATCCCACATTGCTTCAACTGTAATCTAATGGCCTTTAGCTTTGTGAAGAAGTCTTGTATTGTATCAAAATTACATGGATTTAACCCTATTAGCTCATTCTCCAATTGATGTCCCCTTAATTCATCTTGTTTACCAAAGAGATTTTCTAAAGTAGTCCATACATCATTTGGTGTTGTAGTAGATTCAACATGAAAAAGAAGATCAGGAGATACAGACATGCATAGAGTTCCAAAAGCTTCATCTAGCCTGTTATGAAATTTATGCCCTTCTGCAATTAAGGTTGGTTTAGTTTCTAGACCCATTGTTACTCTATATAGTCCTAACTTCTTAAGTTGGATAGTCATCTTGGACTTCCACTCATAGTAGTTGTAGGATGTTAGAACAGGCACTGTTAATTGATCCATCTTAATGCAGAATTAGATTGTTGTTGTTGTTGTGAGGAAAGAAAAAGATGTAAGAATACACAACACACCCCCCCTTTTTCACTCAATCAAAGAAACCCCCCAAGAAAATTTGATTTGGCACTTTATATTTAGTGCGTTTACAATTTCCACTAGCAAGAAATACTGAGTGGACTTGATCTCAATGCTATTACAGACCCTCAAAAAGAGCATATGCTGAAAATAATACTTAGGGCCAATACCTAGTAAAATAAATAGCACCACTGCAAACTACACAAAAAAAATCCACTTTCAAAAAAAGAATCGCCTTGATCCGAGGTTTTATGCAAAAGTTATGTCTCTTCGGAGTTCCCAAAACGAGGGCTGCGCAGTGTCCCAACTGAGAATCTGCAATTTCTCAAAAATCCCTGCACTAAAATCAAAAAACGACTGCACTAGTGCATAGAGCACGAAGAAATAGCCAAGATCAAAAAAAATTTCGTGAGAAACAGAGTCCGTGTGAACAAGAACGGAGCATTTGAAAATTGCATTCAAATCTGCAACTGCCAACGGAGAGGGGGTCTGCTATAGCTTTCTGAGTTCGATTTTGCAAAATATACAGACTGCATGCAAAAAATAAAAGATACCCAGATGGTTTTTCTGTGCTGCGAACAAAACCCAGAAGACGTTTTTCTTGTAGATGTACAAAAGATGTAGATCTAGTGTAAATCAGACGCCTTTAGCAACAAAAAATGACTCCTGCAACCAAAAAATAGCATGCAAAGGTAGAATCAGCTACCTAGGACAAGCAAAGGTATGTTGCAACCTGCAATACTAATTAAAACACCAAATATGCAAGCCATTTGACAGATTCGAGCAAATCAAGATTTACTGGATCTTCATAAATCCTTTCTGATTCTCTAGATCATTCGAAAAATGCAAGAGAAGAGCATACGGGATTTTGCAAGATCTCTACAAAGAATCTAACCTTACAAAACTTGCTCTGATACCATGTTAAAATCCGTAAAACAGATTATAACCCAGAATCAATTGAAAGAGTTAGAAACATAAACTGTAAATGCAAAAACAATAACAACGATACCATGAGATTGATGTGAAATGCTCGAATGGCAAAATAGCATCAGATAACTATCTCCAATATCGAATGAAAATACAAGCTAGGTAGCATGCTCATATAGACCAGAGAGAGGGAGGAGGTTGCAACACCGACCAATGAGGAGCAACCATTTATCGGACTAAAGATAGCAAAGTATCTTCCCAAGATAGCTAATGGATGCTCACATGTAGGAAGGTGACACCTCGCAAGCACTCACATAATAAGACATGCTTTATTAACCTAAGCAAGCTTAAATAAATGTGTAGGAAAAACCTTATAATAAGGAATAAAAAACCTACACTAACAAGGAAGAGTCCCCAAACAGCCCCAAAAATCAGTCAAAATAGCCAAATGAATGGTACACCCAGGCTGCTATGTGATACGGCTAGCAAATGCAACATATAACAGTTCCAAACCCTCAATAAATCTGCTCTAATCAGCTATTGAATCAGTCTTTCAATTCTGCAAAGACAATCTTCATAAATCTGCAAAGGATGTATCAATAAACTCTCAAGCCTTCAGGATATCAAACTCCATTGAAGCCCAAATGCGAATATTGGATGCATCCGCCAATCAGTAGCACCTTTGGATAGTATTGCACAATGCTGTTACTAGAGGGAGTTTTTGTTCCCAATAGCCTCCTAGTTCGAATTCTTCAAACCCTCACATCAAAACCCTAGCAGAGCCAAAATAACAAGCAATATCATAATCTCAAGCATAAACAAATGACTTTGCTTTCTCCTCTTTTATTTCCTTCCCATGAGGCGTTGGCTTTTTGGGGGAATTTAAATGTTTTTAAATTACTTTTTATCCCCCTTGGGATGGGCGCCCATGTCCTCTTAGTGACCCTTTGAAATATTTCTTTTTATAAGTCACTTCACTTAACATTTATAGTCCCATTTAAATAAACATAATATAACTTTGGACTTTAAAATAAATGTCAAGACGATGTCAGAATGCCATGATCTTTAGCTCGCTGGAAAGGTCTCAACGAGACGAATATAACCCCACTTTGAAAATCTCGAAATGACGCCAACCCCGAACTTACTATAAATAGCAAGTATGGTCCATAAGCCATCAAAGCCAACTCTGAGAGTGCCAACTGGAACCACCAGACTCAAACCACATCTACACCACTGAATAGCCCATCCAAGGCCAATACAACCATGGTTCTCTAACCAAACTGTCAGTCTACGGGAACCCAATGATAGACTAACACTGTAGCTAGAAAGGGGACATTACACAAAAACAATCATTTAATAAAGTTCAAGTGTGATCGTGTACGCAAAAACCTTCATTCAATAAAATTAGGTTAGACCTAATTGAAGAAGACTTTATAAGGAGCATTTGGGAATCATTTGGATATGATTGAGTTTTGTTGTTTTTGGTCTGAAAATAAGTTCTTGGTTTTAGCTTGAGTTCAAGGAGATGTTCCCTTGCATTCATGGTATCAAGGAGATGATCCCTTAACATTCATGAGGTGAAATTACTTCAGATTTGACAACTGAGCTTCAAAGCATTGTTCCACATTTCTTGTATTGGGTTTATAGATTGAAATTAGTTATTTGGTCGGAAACCACTGATTGGCAATTTGAAGATTGATAATTATTGTATATCATTGAAGACATTGTTGATGAGTTTGAAGATATATATTGTATGCAGATTTGAGGATATTGTTCATGCAGGGTTTTTATTTGCAAATTCATTGATTTGTAAACAAATATAAATCTGCAATATTCGATGATTTATAAATATATGTAATTTTCTTGGTATTTTCGGTGATGGATGTTTAGAAGATTTGATGGTTTTATTCATATCAGCAGTTTCATTGCTCAAGCATCTTTGAATATATTTTATAACTATAATAAGGTAATTTGGTGGGCTTTTGAAAAGTCATTTGTGTTTTTTTAGAATTCACTATTGTTGGCAGCAAGGGGACAAACCCTGACAAGCAGCAAGGAGGATATCGGGAGTTTGGAATCAAACAAAACTCAAGTTTGTGTTTGAATTTAAGGAAAAAGAAATCGTGGGACCCAATTTCCATCAGCGCTAAGTCTTAAGACTTAGTTATCATTTGCCAGTCTATACCATTCAATTTGTTTAAAACAGGGAATCGTGGGTTAGATGGCAGCGAATGTTTGAAAGAGGTAGAGATCATACAGTTAGGAACTTGTTTGTAGCATGGGTCCCAGTTGATTGTCTCTTCAATCCCAGCGCTAGCGTGGATGGATATTGTCTCATTTGAAGCATCTGAATCATCGTGTGCTCCATTTCATCGGCGTCACCATTGTTTGAAACTTCATCGAATATCCATAGCATTAATCGCAGACTTAGAGGAAGATATCAATGTATATATTGAATGTTGAAGTTTGTGAAGACTATAGAGGAGCGATCATCATATTCCAATCAGCATACAGCTACAATTATCAACCTTGTAGAGATTGCTATATCTTTGTGATCTTTGGAAGACTCTACAATAGCAACAGAGACCTGATCCTTCTTCCATCATTCCTTGGTATCACCTTGGCAGACTTGTACGATCTCAGATCATTGTTGGATGTTGGCATATGAAGGTGGCGAATCAGTCTAAGGAAGCAATCAGCTAAGGGTTGGTATCTTCGAATGCCCAGAATGTAAGCAGACTATATCAGCAGCGAACAACATTACAACCTCAGTATTTATCATTGGAGAGGGCGATTTGTTATTGCTTGGGCATCACTTGAAGACTAGCGATTGATGATTGTAAGGAGGAGATTGCAAAGTCTGAATGAGTAGATTGAAAAAATCTGAGTTATAACTACATTCAAATCTTTAATTTGAATGAGTATTCTATTTTCCATATCAGCATAGGTATATTTCCCATAGTATGATTAGTGGATGTATGTAGAGGTGTAAGTTGTCATTGAATGGAATGCATCTGGGTTTCCTGATTGTAATTCAGTTTTAGATTTTCTTTGTAAGCATTACAAGATCCACGAAAGAAAAATTATCAGAACTCATTGAGATATCAGAATTTTAGCATTTATCCTAAGAGGGATATTACACTAATGGAATCACTCAGAGGGTGGGTTAAGGCCTTTTATCCACCTACATTACAGAGACAATCAAGAAGGCATGGAGTATGGAGTTCGCTGTCTCAAAAAACAAATTTGTCTCCAAATCCTTCCCTCCCAAGAAGGATAAGAGTTATCATCATCATCGAGACACAAATCAGCAAAAGAAATCAGCCCCTAGACTTGATGATGATGCATTAAATGAGTACAGGAGGAAGAAACTGTGCTTCAAATGCAAGGGTCCATGGGACCCAAATCATAAGTGCTCTATGAAGGGGCAAGTGAAGCAGCTTGAGTACTATTCAACCGAGGAAACTACATCAGAAAAACCAGACCAGCATACTGACTCGGAGGATAGTGAGGTGGAAAGTGCAACAGAAGAGATACAAGGTGAGCAGGACGATGATATACCCACAACCCATCTTTTTGCTATTCAGAAAGAAGGTTCTTTCAGGATTCGGGGAGTCTTGGAGGGATAGAGAGTGATCACACTACTTGACACAGGGGCCACACATAACTTCATCAATGAGGGTCTTGTGGCGAGAAGGGGACTCAAGACTGAGGAGTTTGAGGGATTGAAAGTCAGAGTAGCAGATGGTTTTGTCATCACATGCAAAAGGAGAATCCCGAACTTAACTATCAAGTTAAGTGACTATGAGTTCCAGGCTGAGTATTATGTGGTCAGCATGGGGGACATGGATGTAGTTCTTGGCATGAAGTGGCTTCATGCAATCGGAGAATTCTACCTCAACTTACGAACCATGGAGATGAAGTTCGAGGTAGATGGGAAAAAACATGTGCTCAGGGGGATGTTATATGGTGGATTGAGAGTAGAATCTCTCAAGAGGATGGAGAGGTTGCTTAGACATGATCAGGTGGAGTGAGCAGTTGAGTGTGTTGTTATGCCTACAACTACAGAGCAACCAAAACAGAGTTATCATTCCGACATACAGAAGTTGATAACCAAGCACACCAAGGTATTCAGCAGTATACCCCTAGGGAGGCCTCCTGATAGAGGCATAGAGCATGTGATTGAGCTGGAGGAGGGAGTTAAACCAGTCATTATTACTCCCTACCGACATCCTAAGAGATTGAAGGATGAGATAGAGAAGACAATCAAGGAGCTTCTCGAGATGGGGCATATTAGACCCAGTAAGAGCCCATTTGCCTCTGCGGTTGTTTTGGTTAAGAAGAAAGATGGCACGTTGAGAATGTGTATCAATTATAGGGCTCTCAAAAAGAAGACAATTAAGAACAGGTACCCCATTCCGCGGGTAGATGAGCTACATGGGGCATGCTACTTCTCCAAGATCGACTTGAGATCTGGCTACCATCAGATTCGGGTTAGAGAGGAGGATGTGGAGAAGACAACTTTTCAATGCCACTATGGGCATTTCGACTTTTTGGTTATGCCTTTCGGTTTAACCAATGCTCCAGCCACTTTTCAGTCCTGTATGAACAGGGTCTTCAGGGAGTAGTTGAGGAAGTTTGTCCTCATATTTTTCGATGACATCTTGATCTTCAGCAGGACTTGGGAGGAGCACCTCCAGCACATTGAGGAGGTACTGAGTATTTTGGAGAGAGAGTCTTTATATGCCAAGGAGTCAAAGTGTGAATTTGGCATGACTGAGCTCCTTTATTTGGGTCACATCATTAGTGCTGAGGGAGTCAGAGTGGACCCAGAGAAGATCCGAGCCATTATTGATTGGCCACCACCCACGAATCTCTCACAGCTCAAGGGATTCTTTAGCCTATGTGGGTTCTACCGTCGATTCGTCAAGGGGTTTTCACAAAGTGCTGCACCATTGACAGATTTGACGAAGAATGGGGCATTTGTTTGGTCTGACAGGGCACACCAGTGTTTTGACATGTTTAAGCAGATTATGAGTTCTTGCCCGGTTTTGGCCATACCAGATTTCACCAAGCCTTTTGAGCTTGAGTGTGATGCCTCAGGTGAAGGCATAGGATTAATTTTAATGCAGGATAAGCACCTGATCGCTTTCGAGAGTAGGAAACTCAGGGGTGCAGAGAGAGGTTACAGTATCTACAATAAGGAAATTTAAGCCATAATGCATGCTTTGGCTAAATTCAGGTAGTACCTAGTGGGCAGCAAATTTGTGGTGAAAATAGATCACAATAGCCTCAGACATTTCCTAAATCAGCATGACCTCAACGACAAACAACAGAAGTGGGTTAGCAAGTTGCAAGCCTACGACTTTGACATAGTTTATGTCAAAGGGAAGAAGAATGTAGTAGCTGATGCACTCTCACGAAGACCTCACTTGTGCTCTTTAGGTGAGATTTTAGCTGATTGGAGAGAGTGGATATCGACAGAATATGCTAAGGACAAGTGGGCCACAGGGATAGTTGATGGTACTATTCAGGATAGCAGGTATACAGTTGTGAATGATCTAATCATTTACAAGGGGAGGATCTTGTTGGTTCCAGGATCGGTGATGAAGGAGGTTATGAGAGCCTTTCATGATGTTCCTACAGCTGGTCACCCGTGATACTTAAAGACATACAGACAAATCTGAGAATGGTTTACATGGAAAGGGCTCAAGACAGATGTGTTGCAATATGTCAGAGAGTGCCCCACTTGCCAGCAGAACAAACAGGAGCATTCCTTTCCAGCTGGTCTATTACAGCCCCTACCCATTCCTAACTAAAAATGGGAATGTATCTCTATGGACTTTATTACGGGCTTGCCCAAGGCCCAAGGCAGGGATTGTATTTATGTTGTGGTTGATAGGTTGACAAAATTTGCCCATTTCTTTGCGATTTCAGGCACATTTTTAGTAGCACAGATTGCAGTTCTGTTTTTTAGAGAGGTATTCAGATTACATGGGTTACCGAGGAGCATAGTCAGTGACAGGGATAGTAAGTTTATGAGTCACTTCTGGCAGGAGCTCTTTGTTAGTGTTTAATTTCGCACCTTTCGGTGAGAAAAAAACGGACAGATGTGCAGTAGAACCGCTCTTCAAATTAGAAGGGGAAGCTCCCTGTAAAATAAAACTTGAATAAATACTTTACAATCTTTTTGGGTTTTTGCAACGTGCAGAAAGACAAAGATGCACATTCGACAGCGAAGCAAAGATTTTTATGCTTTTTGACTGAAAGTAGAACCTAGGCTAAACGCTTACACTATTCAACTAAATACAGAGACTGAATAAAGCAAGTACACAATTTGGATTGATTGAACAAATTAATGCCACACAATTATGAATGCCAAGACTAGATCAACTATAAGGCGATGCAAAGATACGACTTATTCTTTCAATTTCACCTGCAACGCAAAGTTTGCAGATTTGCTGAATCAACCTAACCTTCGGCACAAATAATACATTTTAATGGATACTTAGAAGCAAAATAGGCATATTGGAATCCATTAATGAACAAAATAAGAACACAATCAGGTGAATATATGAGAATGACAATCTAAGCAAATGAGTCATGAGAATTGTCCTTGCTTTTTATTCATTGATAATTTGATTGAATACAACACTGAATATCTGGATACTGAAAACTAGAAAGCTAAAATCTCTTCTAAAAATCTATGAAAAAGAATCCCTTTACATGTGCACAAAGCACTTATTTATACTATTGCAAAAACAAATGCTTGGGAATAAAATAATAACTTAACTAGACTCTTATGTGAACTCTAATTGGACTCCAACTAATTGCATGAAATGCAATTTAATTACAAAGTAATCTGCTCTAATAAGATTAAAACAAAAGCATGAGATCCCTACTTCAACTAATGATTGAATAATGCAAACTCCAGTTAGACTAGTCTTGCCTTCAAAAAAGTCATGTCCTTTTTGCATGAGAGGAACATCTCTAAATTTGGAATAAATGACCAAACTGAAGTGATTGGCCAGTCCTTAGTTTTTAATTTATTTGAAAACAAGTCCAAAGTAATAAAACTAGATGCTCCAGATATAGGCGTGCCTAAAGCCCATGAGATGCGCTTCTCCTTGGTTGAGTGAGAAAATGGTTAGAGAGGACAAGCCTTTTGTTTGAATATTTCATTAAATCTGATCTTTGCATTTCTGAAATGGTATGCACCTCACCTTTTAAATGACACCTCTAAAATCTGAGAGAAGTTTGTGAAGTCCCTTCGGTTTGTACTGGAGAGTGTAGGAAGATTTACATGAACGGATGAAGGGTGTTTGAGACCCGATTGATCTTGCAACCTGGCAGATTCACATCTGTTTTTGATTTTGTCTTAACCCAACTCGATAATAGTTACTATTTTCTTTCTTCCTAGTGCTTCCTTTAGCCGCCATTCTCATTGCTTGTTGCCTGTGAGATAAAATATGATACGACACTCATCAAAATCCCTTGCTCTTGAATTCTTCAGAGACGCCTTTGATAGATGTTTGAACTGCTGTTTACTAGCTGGAATACTCTTGAATCTTCATTGAAGGTGTTCTTCCTGCATATGAGCGCGTGGCTCTCTTTAACTTGGAAATGGCAAACTGATCTTGTATAGGCGCAAGTTTCTCTTGGCTTGAGGTGTTTTGGATGTTTTGAATGACACCTTTCTATGAATGTGTTTTGAATCTTCCATTGGCTCCTGCAGCGCATCTCCTGAAGCATTGAAAGCTTTGAAAAAGACACCAAAGAAGTGCATCATTGTTCATTCCCAACCTCACAATTGTGCCTTCCCTTGGAAAGCTCATATGGTGCCTAGATGAAGTTGAAGACCCAAGCAAGATGTTGATACTCTGAATAAGGGTGCTAGACTAAAAGAGCATCCAAAGGTTTGATTACAAGTGTCTGAAAGTTTGAATAATATAGAACATCCTCATAAAGATGCTAGGCACAAATACCAGTTGAAACTACCTCAAAAGTGTGCCTAAGATGGGAGCAAGTCCTCAAGACCAGTCTAGATACAAGGCGCTCCATCAGGGGGCAAGATCAATCCAATTGAAGTCAAGTTGCTTTCAAATTGCTTTCAAAAGATGATCAGTTGGAACCTAGGCGCAAATTCCTAGCCAAACTGATAGTAAGAGCGCCTAGTTGAGAAAGAAATATCTTCAAAGGGGGGGAAATTGTTGGGCACTCATTTCATAAGAGTTAATCTAACTCTTGGAAGCTCCAATTTGTGGTCTAAACTTGTAGAAATGTCAAATTATTCCTTGGCGCCAGATCTACTACAAATCCATCAAATGTGCGCCTAAGTGGGAAGGTAGCTTCCAATCATTTCAACTAGTTAAGGCAAAGACTTCAAATGTAAACCACCACATGCATTAAGATGAATCCAACACAAGGCGCTAGTCCTCTCCTGCACTAACTCAGAAGTGCGCCTCAAGTAGGTTGACTTGGCGTGGAGCTGGTAGACTTCCCTGGAATGAGAAGACAACACAAGGAAACGTTTCCTAGTTACATCATCCCTTGTTGACACTTAATCACAATCACTAGTTCAAAACTACCAAGATATGCGCCTAGAACCCATAAGGCGCCATTTCATGAACAAATCCACTTCAAGTGGCGCCTAGAAGAAGATAAGGTAGTTACAACTACCTAAAGTCTCATTGGTCAGAAGGGTAGCATTGGGATCCGTGTCAGAGTCTTTGGATGAGTTGTCAAGAGGAATATTCTCTTAAATATGCTCCTTGGAAAACGTGCCTTCATTCCCTTTGGAAGGCCTATAAAAGGAGGAGCTCTCTCATTCATTTGATATCTTATCTTTTGGCGAAATTTCTCTCTGCAAAGCTTTATGCTTGTGATCTTGAGGCCTGCGAGTTTCAAGTGTTGGGGTGATGCTCCCTCAACTGACAAGGTGATGCTCCCTTGTTGCATTGTGAGGTGTTGACATCCAGTTGACATCATTTGGTTCAATTGAAGCGATCTACATCAGTTAGAGTGATAGAGTTAGTTGTGAAGAAGTTGAAAGTATTGTATACATCTAGGCTTCAAGGCCTTTCATTGTAATCCTTTGAATAAGATTGTATATTCATGCCATTGAGGGCATCGTCATTGTAATAAGACATTTGCATTGAATTGAATCAATTAATAATACAAGAGCCCAACTTCAAGTTGATTCATGCAAGTTGCCTTGATATCTTTTCATATGTGAAGTTAAGTAGATTAAGTGATTGAAGAGTTAAATGCAAGTAAATTTGTCTAAGTAAGAAAATTTTTTAGCTAGTACTAGTTGGGTATCTTACAGTGGTATCAGAGCCTGGATCCTTCCAGCCTCTGGGTTATGCAGCCACCTGAAGTAGGTCCAGACAGGTATTATACAAGAAGAGCTAGGCAAGTACAACAACAGCAACATCATACAGAAGCTCCAGCTAACATGGCTGATGAAAGGAGTAGAAGTCCGCCTGCTGATGGTGAACGTGAAGCAAGGGAGATGTTTAGAAACATTGCCGTTGGACAACAAACAGCTCAAATATTGCAACAAGTCCTACAATCCCTTCAAAACATTAATCAAGGTGAAGTTGCTGGACAAGGTCGTAGAGATGCTGCTAGACAGGAGAGACAAGAAAGACATATTGATGATGATGCTGCTAGTGCAACAAATAGAAGGGTTCGCACACGAACTCCTATAGTTGATAAGCCTCTAAGACCAACTTTCCTCCCACCACCACCTGAACAAGGCAATGAAGTTGATGAAGAGTTTGATGAAGGAGACCAGAATAACTTTGAAGATGAAGTAGCACTCTTTGCAGATCTCTATGCCAGATTACCAGATCGTGTTCGGGATATGATGACTTTCAATAAATATTGCCGACAGAAGAGGGAAGATAGGGACAGGCGAGGTAGAACTAGAGGCTTTCATCCTAGAAGGGATGGTGATACAAAGGAGTATAAAGAAGCATTGAATCGAGTTCCCATTCCTACCTTTGATGGAAGTGGTAAGCTCAGTGCTAGAGCTTTGGTAAACAAGCTGGATACATACCTTTCTCTTAAGCCTTTAATAGAAAAGAAGGCGATTCAATTTGCTACAATGCATCTTGAAGGATTGGCATATGAATGGTGTCATCATGGCCTAGTCTCTCAACATCATGATAGGATAAATTCCTATGATGAGTTTGTAACCAAGTTGATTCAGAGGTTTGATAGAAAAGACACTGAGGTGTACTATCCCGAACCAGCCCAACTCAAGCAAGAAGGGTTGTGTAGTATGTAAATGAGTTTTAGAAGATAGCAGTGATGGTACCTGACATGACTGACCGAAGAATCACTATGTTGTTCATTGAGGGATTGAACAGTCAGATTAAGCCATTGGTAAAGGTACAAAGGCTAGCAAACTTGGAAGAAGCAATTGACTTTGCTCTTGATCTGGATACTACCCCTGTATACTAGCCTAAGAGGAAATTTTATAAAGGCGTTAGCTCTACTCAAAGGAAACCCTCATTTCCTCAAAGAATGACTCAAGGTACATCTGCAGCGGAAAGAGATGAACTGAGAAGGAAGAAACTCGGCTTTTCTTGCAAGCAACCTTGGGAACCAGGACACAGGTGCCTTGGTAAAGGTAAAGCTCATTTGATTAAAGTTGTATCTGATGATGGAAGTGAAGAGGAGTCATTGAGTGAAGACGAGTCAACTCAGGATGAAGAGGCAGTACGTGAACAACCAACTCTTAATGTTGTTTCGGAAGGAACAACTGACAAAATAACATTAGCAACTATTTCAGGAGTTCCTAAATATCATGCCTTCCGCATAAGAGGAGTTGTTAAGGGTCAGAGAGTCACCTGCCTAATTGACAGTGGTGCTACTCACAACTTCATAGATGAAGGTTTGGTAACAAGGCGGGGTCTAACAGTTGAAGACTTTGAAGGGTTTCAAATAGCAGTTGCTGATGGATTCCTGATGAGTTGTACCAGAAAGGTGACCCAACTGCAAATACAAATGGGTGATTACTCTTTACAGGATGATTTCTATGTAGTTGGACTTGGGCATATTGATGTGGTGCTGGGAGTGCAATGGTTACATTCACTTGGAAGAATAGTGCAGGACTTTCAGAAGATGGAATTAGAATTCGTGCATGAGGGAAGGAAGATCAAACTGAAGTCAGTGTCTGATGGGAACCCCAGAGTTGTCTCGGCTAAATGAATGGAAGCATTGATCAGGCATAATGACATTGAGTGGGCAACACAGGTTTGCATCAAGGATAACCAAATTCTCTCTACTGAAGAACTTTATCCCGCGGATATCCAGGCAATGTTGGATAAGCATGGTAAGATATTTAGAGATATACCTCCAGGCATACCTCTTGATAGAGGTTTTGAACATGTCATTGAATTGGAGGATGGGACGAAACCCATCAACATTGCACCCTATCGGCATCCAAGACATTTCAAGATTGAAATTGAGAAGACGATCAAAGAATTGATCGAGATGGGGCACATAAGACCATCATCAAGTTCATTTGCATCATCTGTGGTGCTAGTGAAGAAGGATGGAACAATGGAGATGTGTATTGACTATCGCGCATTGAACAAGAAGACCATCAAGAATAGGTATCCAATACCTAGGATTGATGAACTACTTGATGAGTTGCATGGAGCAATCTATTTCTCAAAGATAGATCTTCAATCCGGTTACCATCAAATTCGTGTCCGTGAAGAAGACATTCCAAAGACAGCATTCAGATGCCATTACGGACATTATGAATTTATGGTGATGCCATTTGGATTGACAAATGCACCAGCCACTTTCCAGTCCTGCATGAATCATGTTTTTAATAAACAGATTAGGAAGTACCTGTTGGTTTTCTTCAACAATATCTTGATTTACAGCAAGACATGGGAAGAACATCTCCAACACTTAGATGAAGTTTTGAACGCCATGGAGAATCAATCTTTGTATGGAAAGATGTCTAAGTGTGATTTTGGCTTGAAGGAGATTCTATATTTGGGTCATGTGATCGGAGCTAATGGTGTGAAAGTTCAAGAGGAAAAGATTGAAGCCATTCGCAATTGGCTAGTTCCCAGGAACGTATCTGAACTAAGAGGTTTCCTTGGCCTCTGCAGCTATTACAAAAGATTTGTTAAAGGATTCTCCCAGCTTGCAGCACCTTTAACAAATCTGACAAAGAAAGGTGCTTTCATCTGGTCAGTGGAAGCCCAAGCTGCATTTGACAGATTGAAAGAAGTAATGAGTACAACACCAGTTCTGGCTTTGCCAGATTTTACGAAGTCTTTTGTTTTAGAATGTGATGCTTTTGGAGAAGGCATTGGAGCAGTATTGATGCAAGATCGTCATCCCATCGCATTCAAAAGCAGGAAGTTGAAGGACACAGAAAGATTGTACTCAACTTATGATAAAGAGATGCTAGCAATCATGCATGCTTTGGCTAAATTCTGCCAGTATCTAGTTGGATCTAAGTTTGTAGTCAGAATTGATCACAACAGTTTGAAATACTTTCTCGGGCAGAAGGATTTGAATGAAAGACAACAGAAGTGGGTTGTGAAGATACAGGCATATGATTTTGACATTGAATATGTGAAAGGTAAGAAGAATGTGGTAGCCGATGCCTTGTCTAGAAAACCTGCTATTTGTGCCTTGAGCAAAGTTTCAGCTGATTGGAAATCTCAGCTTCTAGTTGAGTACTCCAAATCTAAATTTGCTTGTGAGATCATGGATGGAGTCATTCAGGATGATAGGTGCAAGGTGGTTGATGATAGCATCTATTACAAAGATAGAATCTATCTAACTCCTGAATCGGAGTTGAAGCAACAGATTTTGCGGACATACCATGATACTCCACTTGCAGGACACCCTGGCTACTTCAAAACCTACAGACAAATCCGAGCAAGATTCACCTGGAAAGGTTTGAAGGAAGATGTTTTGCAATATGTCAGGGAATGTTTGACTTGTCAGCAGAACAAGTCAGAACATACTTTTCTAGCAAGATTACTCCAACCACTGCCACTTCCTGAACAAAAGTGGGAGTATTTCTATGGATTTCATCACAGGACTTCCGAAGGTGAATGGAAAAGATTGCATCTATGTAGTTGTTGACAAGTTGACAAAGTATGCTCACTTCTTTGCCATTCTAGTCGAGTCATCAGCTTTGCAAGTAGCTGAGTTATTTTTTCGTAAAGTCTTCAGATTGCATGGCCTTCCTAAGACCATAGTCAGTGATCGAGATAGCCGGTTCATCAGTGTATTTTCGAGAGAGCTATTTCGACTAGCTAGAACTGACCTGACACCAAGCACTAGTTATCATCCTCAAACCGATGGACAGATTGAAATTGTAAATAAATGGCTTGAGGGGTACTTGAGAAACTATGTATCTGATCATTAGCGTGCTTGGATTAAGTGGCTACATCTGGCTGAATACTGCTACAACACTACTTTCCACATGTCAATCGGCATGTCTCCCTTTCGAGCTTTGTATGGGTATGATGCAGTTTCATTTGTTGATCTAGCACTGGATGATAGTAGAGCTCCCTGAGCAAGAGAATTGATGAAGGATACTCAAGACATTTTGAGAGTCCTTAAGGACAATTTGCAAAGAGCTCAAAACCAGCAAAAGTTGTATGCCGACAAACATTGGGTTGAAAGGAGCTTTGAAGTAGGAGATATGGTATTTTTGCGCCTTCAGCCATATAGACAGAGTACTTTGAAGAAGTCAGGTGCGGAGAAACTAAAACCCAGGTTCTACGGACCCTACAAGGTGTTGAGAAGAGTAGGGGAAGTGGCATATGAACTTGACTTGCCAGCAGGAAGCCGCATACACAATGTGTTTCATGTGTCGTGTCTCAAAAAGGCACTAGGACAACATGTGGTCTCATCTGATGAACTACCACCACTTGATGAAGAAGGAATGCTTGCACTTGAACCTAAAAGTGTGGTGGATATAAGGGAGAAGAAACTGCGCAACCGGAGCATAAGAGAATATCTGGTGAAGTGGAAAGGATTGTCAATGGAGGATGCTACTTGGGAAGGAGAAAAGATTCTGGAGCATCCTAACCTTCAATTGCTTGAGGACAAGCAATCCCGGGAAGGGGAGACTATCATGTCCCCGTTTCTGTCTTAATCATCAAGTGAAGAATGGATTAGCCTATTCCTCATTCCCGGAGGCTAATTCTAAATGATGAGGGAATGAATTGGTTTTTGACTAACTCAACCCTTTTGTTTTGCAGGAACAAAGTCAGAAACTTAAAATTGGGCTAAGTTTGGAAGCCCAATAAGCAAGAAGTTGACTCTTGGAGTCTAGGCGCCAATCTCACATCAGATTTCCTAAATGGGCGCTTAAGGATTTGGAGTCCTCTATTAGGATTTGAATGTGCAAAATGATAACCCTATCATCCTTAAAGCTTTTCAACACATTGAATCAAGGTTTTGAAATTTAGAAATTGCCTAAGTGAAGTTAGGCGCACTTTATCTCTCCACCTACCTCAAAGTGGTGCCTAGTATAGAAGCATCATATTAGGAAGCACATCAAACAAGGTGCTCTGGAAGGAAGAGTTGTTTGGTCTTCAAGATGAAGTTGTCTTAGTCAATTGAGTCAAAATGAAAGCCTATTCACTCTAGGTGCAAATCTCAAGTTGCACAATCCTAAATGGGCGCCTAAGAGCAACAAGGCGCTAAATCATGGTTCCAGGACCTTGAACTGGCGCCCAAGCTTGAAGGAGGAGTTTCAAGAATCAAGAGTTTTTTGAATTGCTAAGGAATTGGTCTGGAGACTCTATGGCGCCATTTTGATGCCTCATGACTCCAAACTTGCGTCAAGGAGGCAAGGCGTTACTTCATGATTTGCCTAACCCAAATATGGGCCTAAGGCACTAGTTCATGTCTGAACAACCCTTGAAGGGCGCCTAAGTGAGATTGTGAATTGAAAAGGGGTAACTGCATCATAATTGATTCAAGGGATCATCCTTTCAGTAGAAATCATCATCTTTGTGAAAGAATAGTGTTAAGAGTTTGAGGCGCATCATTCTTCATTCCCAACCTCACAATTGCGTCTTCCCTTGGAAAGCTCATATGGCGCCTAGATGAAGTTGAAGACCCAAGCAAGATGTTGATACTCTGAATAAGGGCGCTAGACTAAAAGTGCATCCAAAGGTTTGATTACAAGTGTCTGAAAGTTTGAATAATATAGAACATCCTCATAAAGATGCTAGGCGCAAATACCAGTTGAAACTACCTCAAAAGTGCGCCTAAGATGGGAGCAAGTCCTCAAGACCAGTCTAGATACAAGGTGCTCCATCAGGGGGCAAGATCAATCCAATTGAAGTCAAGTTGCTTTCAAATTGCTTTCAAAAGATGATCAGTTGGAACCTAGGCAAAAATTCCTAGCCAAACTGATACTAAGAGCGCCTAGTTGAGAAAGAAATATCTTCAAAGGGGGGGAAATTGTTGGGCGCTTATTTCATAAGAGTTAATCTAACTCTTGGAAGCTCCAATTTGTGGTCTAAACTTGTAGAAATATGTCAAATTATTCCTTGGCGCCAGATCTACTACAAATCCATCAAATGTGCGCCTAAGTGGGAAGGTAGCTTCCAATCATTTCAATTAGTTAAGGCAAAGACTTCAAATGTAAACCACCACATGCATTAAGATGAATCCAACACAAGGCGCTAGCCTCCTCCTGCACTGACTCAGAAGTGCGCCTCAAGTAGGTTGACTTGGCGTGGAGCTGGTAGACTTCCCTGGAATGAGAAGACAACACAAGGAAACGTTTCCTAGTTACATCATCCCTTGTTGACACTTAATCACAATCACTAGTTCAAAACTACCAAGATATGCGCCTAGAACCCATAAGGCGTCATTTCATGAACAAATCCACTTCAAGTGGCGCCTAGAAGAAGATAAGGTAGTTACAAGTTACAACTACCTGAAGTCTCATTGGTTAGAAGGGTAGCATTGGGATCCGTGTCAGAGTCTTTGGATGAGTTGTCAAGAGGAATATTCTCTTAAATATGCTCCTTGGAAAACGTGCCTTCATTCCCTTTGGAAGGCCTATAAAAGGAGGAGCTCTCTCATTCATTTGATATCTTATCTTTTGGCGAAATTTCTCTCTGCAAAGCTTTATGCTTGTGATCTTGAGGCCTGCGAGTTTCAAGTGTTGGGGTGATGCTCCCTCAACTGACAAGGTGATGCTCCCTTGTTGCATTGTGAGGTGTTGACATCCAGTTGACATCATTTGGTTCAATTGAAGCGATCTACATCAGTTAGAGTGATAGAGTTAGTTGTGAAGAAGTTGAAAGTATTGTATACATCTAGGCTTCAAGGCCTTTCATTGTAATCCTTTGAATAAGATTGTATATTCATGCCATTGAGGGCATCGTCATTGTAATAAGACATTTGCGTTGAATTGAATCAATTAATAATACAAGAGCCCAACTTCAAGTTGATTCATGCAAGTTGCCTTGATATCTTTTCATATGTGATGTTAAGTAGATTAAGTGATTGAAGAGTTAAATGCCAGTAAATTTGTCTAAGTAAGAAAAAATTTTAGCTAGTACTAGTTGGGTATCTTACATTGGGTCAGCTAGGGAGGCCAGCGATCTATTGGGGTGTGTTCCAGCTTACTTTGTGGCATCAAAAACTCCATTTCATTGCTGTTCGCTATTGTATTTTGTAATTGTCTGAGGTTGTTCAGTGCAGAGAAGATTTGTGCATCTAAAATTGCTGTAACACTTCATTTTCAGATTGATATTTACATGACAGCAAATGGGTATCCTCACTGTTTGATCCTCTTTACTTATTTTCACATGGGTATTGTTTAAAATGGTTCTATAATGCATTTCCTTTTAATATTAGCTTGTGGGTATTGTCATTTCTTGTTATTATCAAATATATGTATGTGCATGTGTTATGCCAAAAATGCAAAAAACCATAAAATGCACCAGGTTCAACTAAACCACAAAAAACCATAAGGGGGTGGGATATTACATGGGATTCAACGCGAGTCGGTGTAGCGGTCTTGGTGTTCACTCCATTTCATTTGGCCAACTCGGCGGTGCTACGGAGTTCACTTTCGGAGACTGTTTGGATTAATTTTAATTGATCGATATATACCTAAGTTAAATTAAATATTTAACTTAGTGTTATTGTTATAAATTGACTTTATTAATATATGAGGACTTGAAATATATTAAGATTAATAATGTCATATATTCCCTAAGTGTGGGCGCCCATGTCATGAGGGAGTAAAAGTAATATTTAATTATTTATTTCCCAAAATGAGGTGTTGGAAAAGCGAAGGGCAAATAAAAGTGAAGTTGAACACTCATTTGGATTACCATTGCATATTTTCATGAATAGAGAGTTTGTTGGCTGAGCCAAGGGTTTGATTTCTGCAACTTGTGAAGACGAAACCCTTCACAGTGTTGAACATTTGCGGGAGTGAAAGATCTCTCTAGGGTGTTGAAGGTGATCTTACTTCAGAGGTCACATTTGTGCTTACAAATCAGATTTGTAGACTTGTCGCGGAGGGCTTACATAGTGAAAATCTTTCATTTTTTGGCATGGTAATTCTAGAGACATGGTTGTAAATGTATTGCAGGTGATAGCATGTGTTTTGGAGAGTTTTTGTTGAAGCTTTTTGATCGCAAACAGGTCGTACATTCCCAGCAGCAGCCCGTACCACTTGAGAGGGCAGTTTGAGTAGATTCAGATTCATTCATCTTGGGCGCATACATTGAAGATTCAGATGCAGAAAATTTATAAGAGTTTGGACTGATTTTCAGAGGGTTTCTGTAGTGTTTATTGCTGTTGTTCTCTACAGGCTAGCCGTACTAGCTAGAGAGGGGACGCAGGTCACCATAAAGCCAATATGTGAGTTTTTGTAGTTCTATAACCACCGTATAAGGCGTCAATCTCCTATGTATTGCTGTTCTTTGCTATTTGATGTAATTGTTCAGGGTTTGATGAGTATGGGGAGGTTTTGTGGAGTCTAAGCTGCTACTATAGAGCTGTATTTACCATATCGGCAAATGGGTATGTCAGTTATTTGATGTTAGTTGCTTATTTCTCACATGGGTGTATTTCATTATTGATATACAATGCATTTCCATCTCTTATAAGCATCTGGGTATTGTTAGTTTGTGTTATTTCCTGAATTTATATATGCATGCAAGCTCTATGTTATGATAAAAAAACCAAAATGCATCAGGTTCAACTAAACCACAGAAAACAATAAGGGGTGGGTTATTACAGTGGTATCAGAGCTGGTGTATCTTGCTAGCCTGTGTTGAAACCCGTTCATGAGTGTTTGGAAACAAGTTTATACCAAAGATACTGATCAGAGGCAGCCCCCACAGGGTCGAGAAGTGAAACTATATTAGGTATTTTGGGTATGCATAGAAATTCGTCCAGTGATAGTGACAGTATTACAGGACATATGGTGGACAGAAATAAAAGAACAAAACAACCAGAGAGCCCAAATTCCAAAACAGAAATAAAGTTTGATATTATGTTGGATATGATGTCTCAGTTGTTAGCCAGAATGAATCAGAGTAATCTGACACCACAACCACATGCAGCAAATGATGGCGAGGCAAGCGGTTCTAATGCTAATGATCACCAGCATGTTGGTCAGGGTAGTGGTCGCAACACTAGGACAACCCCAGGATCGGTTCCTAGGCCTCTACAACCTACCTTTCCACGCAGAGAGGAGGCACTTGTTATCTAGGAGCATGAGGCACAGATACCCATGGTAGAGGAGGTCAGGTTGCATCATGCAGAGTACACGACTCTTCCACTTGAAATTAGGGAGATGTTGTCGTTGGAACAGTTTATGAATCAGAAGAGACAGAGAGCAAATATGGGTGGTAGGACAGATCACAGGGCACAACGTACTAATAGAGATTACCGGCATGCCCTGAGCAAGGTTTCTTTAGAGCATTTTGATGGGAGTGGCAAGATGATAGCTAGAGTGTGGGTACAGAAGTTAGATAACTACTTGACTCTTAAGCCTATGTCGGAAGATGAAGCACTCAACTTTGCCACCATACATTTAGACGGAGGAGCTCACGAGTGGTGGTATCACGGTTTGGTCACCTTGGGTCATAACTTGATCACCACATACGATGAATTCACAAATAGGCTCATAGAGAGATTTGACATGATCACCACATACGATGAATTCACAAATAGGCTCATAGAGAGATTTGACAATAAGGATCTGGAGCTACAATTCAGGGAGCTTGCACAGTTGAAACAGTATAGATCACTTGAGTCTTACATCACAGAGTTTTAGAGACTCTCGGTCATGGTTCCTAGCATTTTAGAAAGGAGACTTGTGGTCCTTTTCAGTGAAGGACTAATGGAGCCACTTAGAGGGTGGGTTAAGGCTTTCGATCCACCTACATTACAGGAAACCATTAAGAAAGCATGGAGTATGGAGTTTCCTGTTCCGAAGAGTAAGTTCAACTCTAAATCATTCCCTCCCAAGAAAGATAAAAGATACCATCATTGAGACATAGATTAGCAGAAGAAACCAGCTATTAAACTTGATGATGACACCTTAAATGAGTATAGGAGGAAATAAATCTTGGTTTAGGCCCTGCAATCATGTTAGATAACATTGGAAATACAATTCATCAAATCAAAACATGTATAATAAATTATCTGTTCAAATCATGTAAGAGGTATATAAATTTGTTCATGGAAACCTGCAACCATATTATATGAATAAAATATATTTAATTCTAAATATAAGAAAGATCATATATAACAATGCAACAAGTCTCAAGGACTATGTGGGTTCAATTATAAAGAGGGGGGAGTGGAATGTGATGAGGTGTCCCAAGTTTCCTCTACCCTAGGCCCAACATCAAGACCTTATCCTCCATTGGCTTCATGTGGTCCTTAACCGATGGTCTTTAACCATCATCATGAGGTGGCGTACCTAGTGAGGGCTTTAGGCCGTTCTCCATCACACCATCCCGTCCTCTTATGTTTGAAGATCCTCCTTTTCATTTATTTCAATAATTGATTCAAGTGGGAATAGTTCGGGAGGTTGCAATAGGGTGTCCTAGATCCTCAACCCTAGGGCCAACAGTAGGACCTTATCCTCTATTGGCCTCATGCGGTCCTTAACCGATGGTCCTTAACCATCATCATGAGGTGGCGTACCTAGTGAGGGCTCATTCACCGTCCCCCCTCCTTGCAGTCCTACCTCATCCTTTCCTTGACCAATTATTGCCAAATTTAGATCATTATCCATAACATCAATAACATACATGTAGTATACACTTGAATACAAAGTCATAGAGTATACACTCGAATACAAATACAAAGTCACAAAGTGTACACTCAAATGCATATAAGTTAACTATCATTCACAAGATGGCATGAAAGATGCTCCGATACCACTTGTAATGTCCCTTATAGGAACAATACTAATTTTACCCTAAATTATCAATTTCCAAGCAAACAAAGATTTAGAGAGTACCTTGACTTGATTTAATTCCTGCAACAAGTTAGAAAATACTTACAATAATATTTCAATCAAGTTAACATGATTAACAAATTCATAATGGCATTATTAATCCACTAAACCTAACTATCTAGGAGACTCAACCATAAGAGAGTTTAGGAGCGTGACTTCGATGGAGTGTCTCGGATCCTTTACCCTAGGCCCAAGAGTGGATATACCATCCCCCTTGGTCTCATGTGGCTCATGCCATCCATATGAGGTGGTCTACCTAATGAGGTATCCGTTATTCCGTTCCTCCATATCTTGTCATTTCCTTTCCCGTTCTCTATGATTGGTTCCTTTGAATTTGCATGTCTATGATATGAGAATGAGATCACAAAAGGGTGCCCCGGAAGCCATCTCTTCTAAGCCCAAAGGCAGGTACCCTTTGTACCCCCTTGGCCCCTTGGGATTATCCAATCCCCCTTGGGGTGGCGTATCTAGAAGAGTGCCCCATCGCCGTACCCCTCTTGCTCAACATTCCTTCCATCATAGTAAACATAACACCCATACAAATTCCATATTAACACATTAGTACCAAACATATATACAAAATTATGAAAGATCTTATATCAATTTTCATGCACATTGGATAATTGAACAATAATAAATAAACCTTATTATTATACATATAACACTACTACCAAGACTGCTGCTATTAACTAATATATACTCCCTGACTGATTGCTGGCCTTTTATGTCTTACTGCTGCAGATTTGAAAGACTCAGAACTGCTGTCTATCTTCCTTGTTCTCTCCCTATATATATCTATTCAGATCTGTATTTATGTTTTCTCTGCTTATCCATCAGGGATTATATCATGCCATTCAACTCCATGATCAAAATCTGCCATCTCATTAGAATGATCAGCAATGACATCATGCCATTTTTCTTCATCAAATGTTGATCCAAAGCAAGGAACTTCATATGCATCACCTATGTCTTCTTTCACTTGTTCATAACAAACTGGAATTTCTGATTTGCTCTCAAATGTATGAACAATATCACTTTCCAAACCATTCATATCACAACTTGATCTCTTATCAACATGAAGATCAATGTTAGTCTCAACTTGAGAAACCATACCTTCATCTACCTGCGTTGATTTATCTTCATCTTGCACTTCCTCTTCATCACTATCAAATGATTCTTCATCATACCACGAATTCTTGAACTTCATGTAGTCTTTGAAGTTAATTTTGTTTTGCACATACTTAGGAAGAGCATCATACTTTTTTATCAAGGCTGTTAAGTCTTCTTCTATAGACTTGTCCACTGTAGGTGTATATGATCTTCTTGTATTCATAGCTTCAGCTCTTCCTTCAAAAAACCCAAACAGGCTGGTAGGATGGAGGCTTTGATACCACTGTAAGATCCCTAATGGATATTGGACTGAAATTTTAAAGCACTGATACCACTGTAATATCCCTTTCTAGGATGACTGAAATTTTTGCAACTTTTAGATAAGATTTTTTGCACTTAACCACATAAAGATTCAAATACAATCATACATATATGTAACCATGAAACACCATTGCATATATCATTGATTCAATATGAAAAGATATCAAAAGCTTGCTGCTGATTGTCTATATCAGTCACTGTCATAATCAGATCAGACTTGAACAACTTATAAAAATGTCAACCAAGTGCCACCAAATGTCTTGTAACCCTAAAACATGAAAGAGCTATCAATGTCCAATGGAAATAGACTTCAAATATCACTGTTGCGGCCTCATAAAATGGACTGATTACATCATATTGACTGTTGTTATGTCTGATACAAAATGTATATATGCCCAGAAATCTTCTAGAGATCAAAACAATGACAAAAACTTCTCTTGAAGCCAAGCGATGGAACCCTAGATGCAATATCTTGTGTCAACAATGCTCCGAAGCCAATATCTTCAATCAAAGCTTGCATAAGAACCCTGAAATACCATTATTAGTTGGCTGTTATAAGAAATCAGAACTGAAAATATATGTTAAATCTTCATATAATGATGATCTCTCCAAATCGACTACCTTGGTGTGACATACACAATGACCAAGGGTTATAATAATGTCAAATTCACTTCAAATGCTCTTTAAACCTGCAATATTAAGCTCAAATAGTGAATTCTGTATGAAATCACTTCACAACTAGTATGGGGTCATCTCCATACATAAACAAGGGGTCATCACCTTGCCAATAAAATGAAAATCGGAATTCTCATTCATAAACAATAAGAAAGGAAACATACCATAGCATCATATATTACAAATTGATGTTCAAGTCCTCTATTTAACTCCTTGAGCATGGACGTCCTTCTTCATAGGCATTTTGAATTGTAGCTTGAATTCCACCAATGATGAGCAATGAACTTGAACAATATTGAATGAGTTACATCTAAAACACACTCATTTGAAACAATCTTTAATTGTTTAAATGAGATACATCTATTACATTTACAATTCTCACAACTTGCCTTGGTGTCTCCCAACAACTTGCATGCAATTATTTAATATCTTTCAAAGCATTTAAAATCTTGATCCTTGACATAACCGACTAGATATTTGGCATTCAATTTATGAACTTGCATTTAAAATGCTCCTCTATACTTGCATCAATCCACAACTACCTCATGTGCATACATTAAATGATGACATTTGGATTTAATAAAACCCTTGCCTTAGCCGATCACTAACCACTTCATGAAATGCATTAAATAAACCAATCTATCCAAATGCAAGCATTTAATAAAATAAATTTGCATTTAAAATAATTGTTTTTGAATATCTTTGACTTGGCAAATGCTCCAACCGTTGGCTCTTCTTTGAATGCACAAATATTATTTAAATTGCCTTTATTCTTTTCTAGCATCGATTCTTCTCATGACACAAGAACCAATGGAAACGCCACCTCATAATACCAATCGATCCTCTTGAAATTTCATCTAAAATGCCAATTGATCAAATATGATAATCATTGGAATTTGCTTGGACCTATTCTTCATGGGCGAATCCTCTCCTTCAATGTTGGCTACAATAGATGACATTATAAAATAGGTCTCACCTAGAGTAACTCCTTATTCCACTTAAAACTCCATAAAAATAGATTAGAGAAAATGTAATTAAAGATTCCATTTTCCCTCTTATTCCATCATTTGAAAATTCAAATCAAATAATTGAAATACAATTTTAATATTGCATTTCCCATATAGCTCAATAACACACTAGTTGATCCAACTTTCCGGTTCTCCATGTATAGAAGCAAACTCAACTAGCAAATATAACTTAGCTCAAATTGGGGACATTACACCAAGGTCATCAAGTATACACGAGTACTAAGCATTCACGCGAGTACACGCAAAACATAAAGTATTCACATGAACATATGTTACAAAGCATACACATAAGTCGCAAAGTAAACCTTTGAATACACCTGAATTCACATAAATCACAAAGTATACATTTGAGTACATGTAGGGCACACATAGTGTACACAGGATGGTAGGACGACTACTCTGATACCACTTGTAATGTCCCCTTCTTGTAAGCCAAAATTTTTCACAACCTTGCACAATTTCAACTTAGTAAAAGAGAATATTAGTATTCAATTCTCCTTATATTTCAAAATATTACCATTAAGGTTAATGAGCACTTATCAATATCAATATCAAAATTCATATACTTCATTTTGCCATTTAGGATTAGTAACCTCATAGTCATAAACTATAATAATTTCCATTTCTTAAATGCATTTCACATTCACATTGTTTTCTCATATAGCTTGTCCATGATATATCTCGGGAGGGACATCACTTAGACTTGAACATTAACCAGCTCCATGTCACCACCCTATGTGAATATGACTTCATTAAGGCGCTAGTTTAACCATCCCATACGGAGGCCCAAAGGCTTCACACAACACTCGGTGTTGTTCGCCATTTGGCTCGAGGGACTTCATGCATCACCGGCATTCTTCATCCAGTCGAGGGTCACCTACCGTAGGCAACATAACTATGCAAGTTATACCTTAGGCCCAAGAGCTTCACACAACACCTGGTGTTCTTCGTCTCTTGGCTCAAGGGACTTCATGTACACCCGGTGTTCTTCGTCTAGTTGAGGGTCACCTAGGTCCCATATACTGCCCTTCCTTAACTTACATCCTACTCGAATGGTGATAGAGGGGTTAAAGGACAAGTCCGATTGTCAGCTCTGAGTATATCATGGATCTATTTTCATAACTGTTTATTCTTATCATTACCATATTCTTTTGTTATTACTACCTCATTTATTGCCATTCACCTGGCACCATACTTTATCATGCTAGAAAGCATTCTTATTTCACATGTTATGAAATATTCTTTCATTTTATGTTACTATTTCATTTGATTCATTTATTCTATTTCAGCTATGTTTATAATCACATTTCTCATTCTTAGATCTTACATAATAATCCCTTATACTATCTAAATTATTCCTATCCATGTTATGACAATAATATTTATCTTTACATTCATTCTATTATCACAAGTCTGATATACCTTCTAGACATATTTCATTCACATTACATTACCATATCTTACACATTACATGCTATGAATACTAATTCCGTCGATACTATTAGATCATTATGCATCTGTTACATATTCTAAGGAAATCAATAGAATTTGAATTATGAACATACCTTTCATATGCCGTTACTGCGCTGCTCAATAATGGATGCCAATAAACTGTATTTTCAATGCTATCCTGCTGATCTGATATTACTTGAATGAATATAATAGAATTCTGATAAAGAATCTGGTCCATAAGAAATGCTACGTTGGAATTATATCTGCTGGACGCTGATCTTCGAATAGCATACTTAATACTTGTCTTGATTGCTAAATTCCTTAATATTCTTTATTGTATCTCTTGCTTGTAATTTGATATATCATTCCTTGTATTCTCTTGTTGCTTTCCTTGTTATGCTCAGATCAGAAAATGTATATCTTTCTATCTCCTTGCTCAACTCCACAAATATTCTCAGAAAATATATTCTTATATTCTGAAAATGTATATATATATATATATATATACTTCCTTATTTCTGCCTTAGAATCCTCCATAATTTTCCTTTCTCAATCGTATTTCCAATCTCAATATATATATGTCCTCAAGAGAGGAACATACCCCTTCATAATGAAGAGTCGCAACCAATAGAGACACGGCAATGACAAGTCACACCCTTAGTCATTGATTGTTGCCTTTATAAACATATATGAATTGTTCCCTTAAATTATTCGTTGTATAAAACATGATCGCTGACATTATATGATATATTAGATGTTTTTTTTGCAAATAATCATTGCCGATTGCTATTGTATTAATACTTACTTTAAGAGTAGATGCCTATCGCTGGATTTTTAGGCAGTCCTTTATTTGGATCTGCTCATAGATAATATTTAATATTTATTATATATAATCTCTATAATATTTGATTTATATTTTAATTATAATATTTAGTATTTATATTATTATATAATAATATTAATATTTACTTTTATATTGATAATTATATAATATTTATATTATATTGATACTTATATTTATGATAATATTTAATTTAATATTTATATTTATATTAATAGTATTTATATTATTAATATTTATATTTGTAATTATATTTATTTTATATTAATATAATATATCTCGATGTGAATATATTATATATTATTTATAGGATAGTATTATGTGTTTATTCTTATGCCAAAGACCTTATTTTCAAGAGGGCAATTTCGTCGTTTTATCATGATGTTTAAATCTTTAATTTAAACAATGCCTTAATATCGGGACATGACATATAGGCAGATTCAGGAAAGGTTCACATGGAAAGGACTCAAGGAAGAGGTACTTAAGTATGCTCGTGAGTGTCCCATTTGCCAACAGAATAAGCATGAGCATACTTACCCAGCAAGTTTATTACAGCCATTACCTATTCCCAATCAGAAATGGGAATGTATCTCCATGGACTTCATTACAGGGTTGCCAAAAGTTCAGGGGAAGGACTGTATTTATGTGGTAGTCGATAGACTCACCAAATTTGCACATTTCTTCGCCATTTCAGCAACTTATACAGCTGCTCAAGTGGCTGATTTATTTTTCAGGGAGATATTTAGGCTTCACGGGATACCCAGGAGTATAGTTAGTGACAGGGACAGCAAGTTCCTGAGTTTGTTTTGGCAGGAGTTATTCAGGTTATGTGGGACTGAGTTGACTCCTAGTACCAGTTACCACCCACAGACTGATGACCGAACAGAGGTGGTGAACAAATGGGTGGAGGGGTATCTTCGTAACTATGTTTCGGGGCAGTAGAAGGCTTGGATCAGATGGTTGCACTTGGGGGAGTACTGTTATAACAAAACATACCACATGTCTATCCAGATGACTCCTTTTAGGGCACTATGTGGTTATGATGCCCCATGCGTCACAGATCTCTTACTTGGTGACAGTCGGGTGCCTAAGGCAAATGATCTTTTGTAGGAGAGTCTGGACATAGTAAAGGAGCTCAAGGAGAATATACAACAGGCACAGAATCAACAGAAGCTTTATGCTGATTAGCACCGGGTGGAGAGGAGTTTCGAGGTTGGAGACATGGTGTATTTGAGGCTCCAACCCTACAGGGAGTCCACTCTCAAGAAGAGTGGAGCAGATAAATTGAAACCCAGGTTTTATGGTCCATTCAAGATTATCAGAAGAGTGGGTGAAGTGGCATATGAGCTTGAGTTGCCAGCTGATAGTAGGGTACACAATGTGTTTCATGTTTCCAGGTTAAAGAAAGCTCTTGGCCACAACGTGATTCCTTCAGTTGAGCTTCCACCATTGGATGAGGAGGGGAAGTTAATCTTGGTACTGGAGACTATCATTGACACCAGAGAACGGAATCTGAGGAAACGGATCGTCAGAGAATACTTGGTGAAGTGGAAGAATCTGCTAGTTGAGGATGCCACTTGGGAGAATGAACAGATATTGCAGCATCCTGAGCTGCGATTGCTTGAGGACAAGCAATCTTGGGGAGGGCGGACTGTAATGTCCCCCATTTATCCCATTGGATCAGTGGACAGGGATTAGTCTATGATCAGACTCCCGTAAGCAAATGGAGGTGATTAGGGAGTCAGTTTGAGGGATTTAGTATTTATAGTAAGTCGATACGGGGGGACTTTCTATTTTTAGCAGGGTAGTTGTGGATGATCGGTGCACGAGGTTCATGGTCTCGATGTGACTATAGTTCAAATCGATATAATATAAGTCAAATTAAATATTTAACTTATATTATTTTATGAGACCTCAAAGTGACTTTAAGTTATAAAGTGAAGTTGTAACTTAAAGTTGGGTCCCTAGGGATGGGCACCCCTCATGGAGCAATAAGGGGTTAAGTTATAATTAAAAATAATTAAAAATAATCTCTCTTGGGAGTTGGGGAAAGGAGAGAAACAAAAAGGCCAAAAGTAAATTCATTTGGACATGTGAATATTATTGATTTTTGCTCTCATATTGAGTTTTTCCCGTGCATAGGGTTTGAGCTTGGCTCTAGGGCTTATTCATGGCTGTGTTGGGATGAAAACCTACATTAGTCCCTTTCTTCGTGCATGAAAGATTGCATTAGGAGAGGTTTGGAGGAGCTTCACACAGGAGTTCCATTTGGGCTTTCATTTGGATCATTTTGGAGATGATTTGAGCATGAAATGATTATATTTTCCGGAGTCTATGATTTGCAGCTGAGAACAAGGTTTTGTTGAGCAGATTTGATAGTTTGTGGGGCAGTTTTGTGATTGTTATCACTTGTCTTTGCTGGCCGTACTCTCTATTTGCTAGCCGTACCTATTCTAGCCAGCTGTACTACAGTTAGGAAGAGTTTTGGTGCTTGTTTGTGGACTTTCATCACCCAAATTTGGTCGCCTAGGTTGAGACATTCAGTGCAGACTGAAACATCATTTCATGAAGATTTGCAGCGGTTGTGCGTTGATATGAGGTTCCAGTAGAGGCCGTACACTCCAGGCTTGGATGTGGGGTTCTTGAAGGTGATTTGGGTTCCATTTTAGCATGCTATATCTCTCTTTGATGGCGGCCAGAGCTCATTGGAGCACTGCAGATTAGATGTTGTTAGCTGAGCACTCTTTGTATATGATTTCTTGATGATTTGCCTTCATATGTATGCTGGTCCAGATTCGACAATAAATGAAGTTGAAGATTTTCATATGGGTATGTCTCTGTAATTAGTTTTCCCATTTTCTATGATTTGGGTCTTTATCCGTTTGTTTAAATACATTATATATTTTCTGGGTTTTTAGTTTATGCTTCATTTCCTATGTATGTCATGTCAAAACATACATGCAAGCAAAACCCATAAAACCCTAAACATCAAACAACAAGAAAAAACACAAAAACATATACAGAGCAAAACATATACCAGGGGTGTATGTTACAGAATCCAAGATAGTCTGGGCAATTCTATATTGGTATTAGGGGCGATTCTGATAAAAAGGAGTGATCTTGCAATAGTGAATAGTTGCCAACCTTCTTCATTAAAGTTTCCTAAAGAGAGGTTGACCATTGGGGTTTGCCTTGTCCTCCCACCAACTTGGTTTGATGGTTTTTCACGTCCTTTATTAGTTATTCTTCTTTTTGTGTTGAAAGTTGTGCCTTGTGAGGAAATGGATAGTCTCTTGCTGGACTAGGTTGAGGAGATTCCCTATTGTGCAACCTCCTAGTTAGGCATTCCTTGTGGTTTGAATATCATTTCCACATCGTTTTGGATGTGTGATTGTGTCTTGGTTTGGATTGTGAGATGGAACGATGCTTGGGTTTCCTTGGACTAGGAAGCATAGGTCCATTCTAATTCCATTCTAATTCCATTCTAATTCCATTCTTACTCGTACACAAGAGATGGTGTTAGTGGGCTAGTACCCTTCCTCCATGGTTAGATGTTTTGTGCATTGATGATGTATTCTTTGAGTTTCATTGTGTTGTGTCATGGCAATTCTAGTGCGTGTGTGCATTGCAACACATTTGTGTTGCAATTGTAATGAGAAAAATTTGTTCATCTGTTCGTTAACCATTAATGTCTTGGGCAAAAGTTTAGGACATTAAAACTTCTCTTCTTCACTAGCTTCTTCCTTTGTACGTATAGTTTATTTAGGTCATATAATCAATTTCGTGGGTTTTTTGAAAAATTAGATATTTCTTTGTGCCACTGCTTTATGTAGGGGCTTATTGCCGAAGTTGTATCTATTTAATTGAGCTCATACAAAACCTTCCCTAAATTTGTTATGAAGGGTAGTTTTATTGCATGTTTTGGGATTCCTTCCCAATTCATTGGCATGTATATAGTGTGCTTTTCGGCACAAAAGAATACCACCAAGTAGTAATCTGTCACTATATCTGGCCATATCTTCCAATCTTTGCAAACTTTCTTTAGGAGATCATCATACATTTGCTTCCAATTTGGCATCTTTGCTGAATTACATGCTATGTCATCAAGACACATTATTGGTTTCGCCTTGAACTTGTACCTTTTCCACACTTAGTGAGTAGGTTCACCAAATTTCATGATGATTGCCAAGATGATTAGAGACCTGAATTTGAACTTTATTGCTCCCCTCGTATGGGCCTTCACAATCACAATCCTTAGTTCTTGTGCCAAAAACTTGGGGAAGTTGAATGTTGTTCCCATTGAGAATCTACCAGCTATATAGAACTCTCTATCATTGATGAATGGATGTGTTCCTTACTGCAAAACCTTTGTCACCAAAAGATGAGCTGGTACCCTTATCTTTGGGTTTAAAATGTCATTGATCCTCATTCCTTTATCTCCACTGAGTTTCTTCATCTTAGCAATTTTCTTGATGTCTGAATTGTGACACTATACTACCATTAGTTAGTTACGTGGAATTTCTCTTTTTGTATGTATTGTCTTCACCATTTTGAGTAATGGTTTTTAGTGATTCATAAATTTTTCACAAGAAGCATGAATGTTCAGCAAGAGCTCTTTTTGACAGGAACATTTTCTCATATTATTGGAGCATTTGATGTTAATATTTCTTGTAAGACTTGATTTACCAACTCAAGAAGATACTAGTATTCGGATTCATCATCTTTTTTGGTCATGAGTTGTTTTGTAGCTGTCCTTTAGGAGATACAGATGCACAGAGATAACCTATTTTCATTATTGAAAATTTGTTTGCTTGATGGCTATTCATGTGAGATGTTTGAGTACAATTTACCATTTGAAATCCCATTCATTATCATCATCTCTTATGCATTTGTGCTGATCTCTGTTTTGCAAAATAAAGCTGCAAATGATGATCAACTGATTAAATATATTGTAGTTGGTCTCTTTGACACTAACTTGATTCATTAAACTCAGTGTGTTGGTTTTTCTTTTTTCTGCTGAACTTCAGTAGTTTGTTGATCCTTTGGTACTAGAATTTTAAATCCCAGTGGTTGAGTTTTTTTTTTAGTTTCTGGTTGAGTAAAGTATAGATAAGGAATGGATCTGTTACTAATTGATATATGTTTCTTTTAACAGAATCTGGCAGATATTGTACCAAAAGAGACACTTTTGTGGAAACTGAAGTTACTTAGATCAGCTGCACTCTATACCAATTCCCGCCTTCATGCTGTCAAAGCTGAAGTCTTGTTGCTTGCAAGGTTTTCTTTTGCATATCTAAGTAAAAAATGATGACTAGCTTCATAATTTAAAAGAAACAGTGAATGTTTACAGAGTTCTTGTGAGGTTTACAATTGTTACAAAGTAGTTGTTTTGAAATACTTCATTATTTGTCTAGTTTGATATGTGGCTATAAGAATTTATGGATTCTACATGATTTTTAGTATGCTTATATCACATTGCACTCCATAAAGGTCATCCACTTCTTCAGTGATCAAATGGTAACTGTTGGGTTTATTTATCATCATAGATATTCGTACTTTAATAGATAAACCAACAAAAAGAATACTCAAACACACTGGCCCTCTTGACCACCAAAGAATAGGGTCCTTTGGCAAAAGTCACAATCAAAGTGTGTGGGGCACCAAGAGACTTACCCAAGCAGAAGAAGGAAAGAACGCCATTGTGAGAATTATGCTTTAACAAAAGAGATGAAACAGGGAACTATTATATCATACAGGGTCACCATTGGCATTAAATTCATTGGCTCATTAGGCTAAGATACATAAAGCATATTACAAACTATATCCCGAAACCAATTGGTGATGACTCCTACTTAGCATCTTCTCCCTTTCGCTTGGTCTTGTGACCAATTTCAATTCCCTTGGACTGGACTTGACCAAACCCTCAAGCACTATTGTGTTCTCTGTCTACAACTCCTCTCTACTCTCTCTACTTGATTATCCACCTCACTAACTCTTCTTCTTATCATTAATATTTATAAAAGGGTGTTTATAGGCATCCCCTAGGGATAGGGTTTTCCACTGACATACTCAGATTCATACTCCTATTAAAACTAGTCTTACTTTCGTTTGCTAATGGATGAGATCTGCATTTCCAGAGGATGGGCACTTTCTTCATGTTGAGTGGAATTTGAATGTCTTCTACTGCCTTGTCATCAATTTGTGACCATTGTTGCCTTGATGTTCCTTTGTCTTTGATCGCCAATCTGTGATATTCCTTATTTATTCAGTCTCTTGGGATAGGCAAGTTGGTGATGGTATGAATTAGCCATTTCTGGTGCCAACATTTCCCTCAGACAAACTTGATTCTTGGACCTCGGGCAAGCTTATTGGTTGAGGTAGAAACTCCAGAAACAGGGTGATGATATTGGTTGCCAAGTAATTGATTTGCATCATGCACCTGCTGTTGTATTCTAACTTGGCTACTTTGAGTTTACCAATGAAGGCTTCCATTGTTCCACTTCACCGTCCATCATCACTGAATATTTTTAGATGTCCTTCGCAATCAGCTCAAAACCTGCAATTGATGTCTTCATCTATTTTAACAAGGCATCTACCTCTGCACTTGCTGTGCAGCCTCCTCTTCCAGATCAAAAATCTTTTCTTGGACTGCCCATGATCATTGCCTTGGCTGACTTTTGCCAGTTCTCACTATCCTTTGCTTTTCCAAATTCCACCTCGATGTCATCCATTCCTTCCCCCAGTTGGGTTCAACTATCTTATTTTCCAATTCTAGTTCAATTGCTTTTCCAGACGTGTTGTCAATGAGTATTTTCAGTTCCTTGGCCTCTTAACCACCATTTTGCCACTATTTTGCATCATTAAATCACTTTGCTGCATATGAGAACTTTGGGCCTTCAATCTGGTAGAGTGTGAGAAGGCCTTTTACATATTCCTTCAATAGTAACTTTGGCTTAGTGTCTCAAACAAAGAGATCCCCTGTCATATTTGACATTTTTATCTCAACCCTTGCCACCATCTTAGATACTTCTTTCCTGATCCTGCCCAATTTGCGTTCCTTTTTCTCAAGCTGTTTTGACAGCATGGAAACCTCATCGTCAAGCTTCTTTGACTCAATTGTGCACCTTAGTTGACTCCAGCTAGTTTCTGTTGCACTTACAATCGACATAGTCGTGATTTGTGCATTTGACATTTTTTATGTGGCCAATCAATATTCTTGTAATCTTTGCTGCTTGGTCTTCATACAAGCTTGTGGGAACTTACACTTTTTCCCCACCGTCGCTGAAGTCTGCCCTTTGATGGCTGACATCGACTTTCCATCTGTGACATGGGTCTTATCTTTTCTGCTTTTGTTCGCACATCTCCCTTTATAGAGATGGAATATCATATCCGCCAACCTGTGATTCTTTATCCTTCTTGTTGGGGTCCTGCCATTGCAAATTTCAGTTTCGACCTCATTGTTACTTTCTTTAGAGTTGAGGTTTTCAACATGCTCATGGGTTGAGGCTAAAATAGGTCTATAATATGATGATCCTCTAAATAGGAAAAGAGTAGAACACCATTCTTGATCCTTCACAGTTCAAGATGCCATTCCACAAAGTAGACCAAGGTTGTAAGAAACAGCTAAATTATGAATGGGGTACCACTTGGTGGTTAAGTAAGAGCTATGGAGACTAAAATGCCATTGGGTGGTAAGCAAGGGCTATAGGTAATACCAATGTAGTTGAGAGAAGTAAGTACTGAGCAATACTATGCTATTTAATACTTGAAGCACACAATATTTACAATGTAAATGGAAGTACCAAAAGAAAGAGATTAGGGCTAATGATACTTACCTTGAGTCAGCTCGTTGGCAAATTGATCTCCCCATTGGCTTACAACACTTTGTGAGATAGTTGTATGTGATGTTCCTAACTCAGATTTTTCACCACAATTACAACACAATGATCAAGCACCACAAATTGCACAATGAAGTAAAGGCACATAAACTGAAATGAATGTATAATGATCTTCAAATACAATGCTGATAGAAATCGAATTACATCAATTAGGCATGATACTCATATATTTGAAGCCTTAGGGCTGATACAATATGCAATTTGCATCAATTAATGGTTTGTTATGACTTCACTGCTCCTAATATATCATTGTCTGCCCTCAAGACAGATTCGCTGCCCTCTAATGATGGTTCGCTGCTCTTCTAGGCCTGATCGCTGCCCTCACAAGACCTTCTAGATGAAGTCGCTGCACCTCCAGATTGGTTCACTGCCCTCACAATAGCCTCTGGGTGGATTCGCTGGTCTTGAATAAGGGTTCGCTACCTCTTATGTCAACTTGCCCTCCTTCTATGATGATTCGCTGCCTTCAAAGTCTGACTTTAGGCCTTCTACTTGCTGCTACAGTTGTGAATTATGATCTCCTAAATGCTGCTTCAAATCAGGTCTGCAATAATGATGGAAGTTAGATGAATGGGGACATCACCATTCATTGCCAAGGGGCTATCTCGACTGAAAACACTAGGACTGAAATCAGATAGGAAAACATACCAAGAACATTCGTCGATGAGTGATGCAAATGGTGCTCCTTGCCCTCCTTTTATACTTCTCCTTGTTCTAGACCTTTCTCCTTCCCAACACATGCTAGAAAGTTCCTTAATGAGGTCGGCCTCATAGTCTTCTTGCATATTGTTTGAATTAAACTTGGGCGCCAATTCTCTTATTTTGAGTTTTATGATATATAATGATCAAGTCGGCCAAGGTGTCTTGTCTAAGGGTGGTGTTGATGATTGTTTTTCGACAAGTCAACAATAGAGTAAAACACTAGAGTATCCCACTCTCTCTTGAATAAAGCTCTTCAAAGGCTAAACAAAGTGATCCAGTGAAGTAACTCCAAGGTTCCTTTTCTTATGATTTGCAGTGGATAACTCAGTGATTACATGTGATCTTGCTGATAATCATAAAGGGACTTACGCAGACTTCTTCATATTTCATTTAGCTTATTCCTCCTTCAATGTGGATGACATATCAATGATAAAGAAAAGACAAAGAATAAAGGTTCAAGGGATCTAATATAAGGTCAATGAAGCAATGATGATGAGTGAACAGACAAACTCCTGAATTAACCTAACTCCACTTCGCCAAGGATGCCTACAACTACATGAAGTTGGTGCAATCTCCTAAGGTTATGCGAATGGTTTTCAAATCATGAAGGCTCATACAAGTACCCATAAGACGGCGCAGCTCAAACAAGCATCCACAATCGAACTTATGCAAATTATAAGGCTCAGACTAGCTTTACACAACACTTCACCGGCGATGAATGTTAAAAGCATGAGCTAGGAGTTGATCAAATATCCAATACAAACATACATTACATGAATGAACTGCTAATCTACTTCTAATCTATTTGAAACATCTCTCCACTTCATTAAGATACAAGAAATCATGTTACTCCACAAGACAACACTTAACACCAAACAATGCTCCAATGTCTTTGCATTAATCTTGAAAATATTTACAACAACTTCAAGTCCTCTCAGAAAATTTTGAGAGTCTCTCCTATTCTACTTCTACAAAAACTATTATCTGATCTCTATTCTATGTTTACAAATGAGGCAACAAGGCCTTTATATAGTGTCCAGAATACAACGAATGGCTAGGATCAATTCATGTAGCCAAGGGCTTAGATCATGCCACCTCACAGGTAGTTACAACAAACTGCTATTTTTAGTACAAAAGAGAGAGGCAATGAAGGCACACTTTCCAATGTGATAAGGATAAGACGAAATCATTTAAAACATCTCCACATAGGCGTCCCTTTGGCTTTTTTTATTAAATGATACATTGAATGCATTTAAATAATGCGGTTGATCATAATTGAATGATGTGTACTTGCCACATAGGTGCCATTTCAGCATATCTTGTGAATTTCAACTGTTAATTCAATATGCTTCGTTCATTCTTCTTGTAAAGTAGATGAGTATGATACATGGTGCTCATTTGTCTAACACTATGATGCTCTTCCTTCTTGCAGGTAGGTTGATGATCTTCCTTGATGCATCTTCATGTAGAGTCGATGATGATGATGTTTTCTTTCTCAACTTGTAGATGATGATGCTTCAATCATGTATTGGATTAGTAGACTCTCTTTCTTGGACTTAAAGGTTGGGAGAACTTGAAGTATGATGGACGTCTTGGAAGGTAATGCAATTGACGAAGATGCCTTGAGGTAGTTCTTTGAAATTCCTCCAAGTGTGAATAGCATGATGACATCTTCTTTGGATGCGGAGTAGATGACCTCTCAAGGAGACTTTGAAGCTTAATAAGTCTTGAAGCTTAATGGGTGAAGTATCCTTGACATGATGATATGATGAAGTACACTTGAACTTGATGTGATCTAACATGATGTAGTACTCCAGCTTGAAAGGTCCTTTGAAGTGTAGATAAGCCTTCTTTGAAGCTTGATGAGTCTTCGAATCTTTAATGGGTGAAGTGTAGATGATGAAGCATGTGAAACTTGGTGATGATCTTGAAGTGATCTCCAAAGGTGGCTACCATGATGCTTCTTCTTGCAATGACAATTTCTTGACTTCACTCCTTGGATGAAAGTGACTCTAGGCTTCTCGCTTGAAGATGACTCCTTGTATAACTCCTTAGCCTTGATTGATGATCCTACAAGACAAGATAAACAATATATCAATCACTTCATAACAAAGGAAACACCCTAAACATGCAATAATCCTTCTTCAAGCTCTAGGCGCTTATACATGTGAAAAGAGGAGCAAAAAAAAAATGCCTAGCATCAATTTAGTCCCACATTCATAATTTCAAATGATTTCTAGCAATTGTAATGGTTTAAAAAAAGTCAATCCCCTATAAGGTTCACTCAAAAGGTATCTTTCAATGCAAACTCCTCCCTTAGGCGCCAAAATGATGTGATTCTGGAGAAAGTAGCGCCCAACCTTTTGAAGCTTTGTACTTGCAATTTTACACTTCTAAGTGATCAATTATGTCTTGGAATGACTTATACTTCAAGCGCCCAACCTTTTGATATGGATTGAGTGATTTTCTTCAAGGCGCCACTAAGGTTAGAATGCTACATGAAGTGCGCCTAACTCATTCTTGGAAAATTTCGACATCTTGATAATTATAGCTCAATGAGTGGGTGTTTAGAGGGCTTCTTACCTCAAAATAACATCAAACTTCATAGTTTTAAGTCCTTTTGCAAGGCGCTCAGCCATGATGCTCCCAATGATGAAATAGCGCCTAGACTCCATTGAGTGAAAATTGATCCCCTAGGGCGCCCTTGATGATTGGTCTAGGTATCAAGTAGCGCCTTGAGTCCTTCAACACATCTTAGTCATTTTGGAGGTCCTTTACACAAGGCGCTCAACGTTGATTAGGCTTGACTATCATTTTCAATCTAGGCGCTCAAATGGGGTTGTTTGAACATGTATAGGCGCCCAACACTTGCAACTTGATACTTCTTCTCCTTCACCTTTGCATTCCCTATTTGAGGCGCTATATATCATCTATTTAAACTTCATCCCATACCAAGGCGCCCAAAGATGTAGAATGCGCCTAAACTTGAAGGGTGAATTGGTGCCTTACTCAAGTTGTCTCATTTTTGCGAAATTTTCAATTCATGAGGTCTTTTAGGAAATTTTCAATCAAGGCGCCTATCTAGGAGAGGTTGAAGGTCGATTGTCCTCTAGGCGCACTTTGAAGTCTACACCTAAGGCGCACTTATGGGTCTCTGCAAGTGGGAAAATTGCGCCTAAGTACTAGAGCAAATTCGCGCCTAGAAATGTAAGTCGCCAAGGTAAGGTATATTGAAAAATATATTTAAGTATAAGTTTAGAAATTGAATTTCTAAACTTATACTTGAAATATTTTTCAATATACCTTTCAGGATGTTTGAGATAGGTCTCAAATCCACCGGTTTTAACATGTAGATTATAGAATTTGGAGGATCCACCAGATTTCAGACTTAGTCAATTTTCAGGATCTTCAGGATTAGGATACCAGACTTAGTCATTTTTAGGGTCTCAAACATCAGGATCAGGTCATCAAGGGACTACAAGACTCAAACACCACTGACTTCATCATGAAATAGCTCTAAGACATCATCAAAAAACTTAATGCCAAGCACAAGAGCTCAAAAAAAGGGGGTCCTCATTTGCAATGGGGCGATGTGTGATTTGGTCACAACATCTAGCGTCAACCTGAATAAATGTTCTTGAACATTTCAGAGACAAAGACTCAATCTAGACCCCAGAAACTTCAGACACTCCTCTACTCATCAACTAGCTAGACAACGAAATCGAAAAGGAAAAGAATCATAGATTGGATCAAGACACTACATCCTCTGATGTGTGATTAAAGATTGATTTCAATTAAAGCAATTTCTTAAATATTCCAAAGATAAACAAATATCAAGTTTCAACATTTCCATGTATACCCACACACTAGATCAAATAAACAAAACCACCTAATCAAAGAATCAAAACCAATCGCCACCGCGACTATCCGTATTTGAAGTTTGAAGTGCAAGCACTTGTGTTCATTCCCATCCCTTAGAAGCCAGGATCATCTAAGCTAACCTATCTCAAGCTAGGTAAATTCATGAAAGCAGATGGATAGACGAATATGTACATATGATGGCATGCAATGATATTGAATGGGGTAATGAGAAACGGGGATGATATGCAAATGATCAGAAAATGGAATGACATGAAACGGAGGGGAATGCAATGAGACAGGATGTCTCTACGCATGATGCTTGTTTGCCAGGTTTTCATCATGGTACTTATCCAGGGCGCCACCAGAAGTGGTTTTCACCAGTGGACGAAATTTTTTCTCTTTACTATTTTTTTTTATCATTTTTTTTTTGAATACTTACACATTACACACGGCGCATGTTTGCCAGGTTTTCACCATGGTAATGAACAGGAGGAACTCCAGAATCTGATTCTGCAGATAATACAGTGGTCCAAACACAACCATGTCAAGTTATGGCACTTATTGATGTTGGCAGGAAAGGATGAGACAGTGGATCATGATGTAGACTATATAAAACAGATAGATGAAAAGTGTATCAAACATAAACCAGGTGAGTAGTGGGGATATGCTTGATGGTGAAAAATGTAATGGAAAGGGATGATATATAATGAAATGGACGGAATGAAACCATAATCAATGTTTGTTCATATCAACCTAAACTTCGAAGCTTGCGAGCGGAAGGGAGGTATATATAATGGGGGAACGGGAATGGCGATTTGGAAATTAATAATGACATCTTCATGACCTTCACGAACTTAGAATTTCCTTTTTGATTTTGGTTCGTGGGATGAAGTAATTTGGGGATGGAATGGAAATAGAATGGAAATGGACTTACCAGATGCGGAAGCCTTTTGGATTTGGCCTTTTGAACTTAAGTACCCAAATTTTCACTTGGCTCTTCTTAGAGGAATGAAATGATCTTCTGAGCCTGCTTTGATTTTTGGCATTTGTGCTAAGGTATAGGGATCTTAAGATTTTCTTTGCTTCAGGAGTAACAGCATCCAAGTATTATTTTATGAAACAATGGGATAGGCGGAAGGAGTTGCAAGCTTCTTGTCTAGACGACACTCACATTCATCGATCATGATTAGAAAATGGAACAATAAATAAAGGGAAATGGAGGGTAAAGAAAGGGAAGGCGGAACGGATGGCGAGAGATGAAGGTAGTTACCTGCTTTTGAATCTCTGCATGGTAACAGAAATGGAATAAACACAGAATACAATGGACTCGTACGGAATGAATGGGAACACCAACATCTTGACCTTGCCTTGTATGCAGTGGCTGAGGTTATATGAAAAGATATTGACATAGACGACTCGAAATGATTCCTAAGGACTTCAATTCATCCTTCTGGAGTGGGCAACGAACCACAGGACCATATAGATGATTCAGACATGAAACCCGAATTCATTATTGAATGAAGAATGAAGAATGCAACGTGGAAAAGTGGATGGAAACTTTATTGCTTTCAAATGAAATGGATGGAGGCCTTTGTTGTAATGTATGAGGTGTGGTAAGAGGAATGGAATGAGATGGAGGTATGCGAAATTCTTACCTGCTTTTGAACTTGATGTGATCTAACATGATGTAGTACTCCAGCTTGAAAGGTCCTTTGAAGTGTAGATAAGCCTTCTTTGAAGCTTGATGAGTCTTCGAATCTTTAATGGGTGAAGTGCAGATGATGAAGCATGTGAAACTTGATGATGATCTTGAAGTGATCTCCAAAGGTGGCTACCATGATGCTTCTTCTTGCATTGACAATTTCTTGACTTCACTCCTTGGATGAAAGTGACTCCAGGCTTCTCGCTTGCAGATGACTCCTTGTATAACTCCTTAGCCTTGATTGATGATCCTACAAGACAAGATAAACAATATATCAATCACTTCATAACAAAGGAAACACCCTAAACATGCAATAATCCTTCTTCAAGCTCTAGGCGCTTATACATGTGAAAAGAGGAGCAAAAAAAAAATGCCTAACATCAATTTAGTCCCACATTCATAATTTCAAATGATTTCTAGCAATTGTAATGGTTTAAAAAAAGTCAATCCCCTATAAGGTTCACTCAAAAGGTATCTTTCAATGCAAACTCCTCCCTTAGGCGCCAAAATGATGTGATTCTGGAGAAAGTAGCGGCCAACTTTTTGAAGCTTTGTACTTGCAATTTTACACTTCTAAGTGATCAATTATGTCTTGGAATGATTTTATACTTCAAGCGCCCAACCTTTTGATATGGATTGAGTGATTTTCTTCAAGGCGCCAATAAGGTTAGAATGCTACATGAAGTGCGCCTAACTCATTCTTGGAAAATTTCGACATCTTGATAATTATAGCTCAATGAGTGGGTGTTTAGAGGGCTTCTTACCTCAAAATAACATCAAACTTCATAGTTTTAAGTCCTTTTGCAAGGCGCTCAGCCATGATGCTCCCAATGATGAAATAGCGCCTAGACTCCATTGAGTGAAAATTGATCCCCTAGGGTGCCCTTGATGATTGGTCTAGGTATCAAGTAGCGCCTTGAGTCCTTCAACACATCTTAGTCATTTTGGAGGTCCTTTACACAAGGCGCTCAACGTTGATTAGGCTTGACTATCATTTTCAATCTAGGCGCTCAAATGGGGTTGTTTGAACATGTATAGGCGCCCAACACTTGCAACTTGATACTTCTCCTTCACCTTTGCATTCCCCATTTGAGGTGCTATATAGCATCTATTTAAACTTCATCCCATACCAAGGCGCTCAAAGATGTAGAATGTGCCTAAACTTGAAGGGTGAATTGGCGCCTTACTCAAGTTGTCTCATTTTTGCGAAATTTTCAATTCATGAGGTCTTTTAGGAAATTTTCAATCAAGGCGCCTATTTAGGAGAGGTTGAAGGTTGATTGTCCTCTAGGCGCACTTTGAAGTCTACACCTAAGGTGCACTTATGGGTCTTTGCAAGTGGGAAAATTGCGCCTAAGTACTAGAGCAAATTCGTGCCTAGAAATGTAAGTCGCCAAGGTAAGGTATATTGAAAAATATATTTAAGTATAAGAAATTCATTTCTAAACTTATACTTTAAATATTTTTCAATATACCTTTCAGGATGTTTGAGATAGGTCTCGAATCCTCCGGATTTAACATGTAGATTAGAGAATTTGGAGGATCCACTAGATTTTAGACTTAGTCAATTTTCAGGATCTTCAGGATCAGGATACCAGACTTAGTCATTTTCAGGGTCTCAAACATCAGGATCAGGTCATCAAGGGACTACAGGACTCAAACACCACTGACTTCATCATGAAATAGCTCTAAGACATCATCAAAAAACTTAATGCCAAGCACAAGAGCTCAAAAAATGGGGGTCCTCATCTGCAATGGGGCGATGTGTGATTTGGTAACAACAGGTGGCGACCAAGGTAGACAGGTCGGCCTCAAAGTAATGTTTCCAAGGAATGCATAAAGATCAACTCTCCAAACCATAGCTCATCATACTAGGTTGGCCATCACCATGAAGATATGAGTTTGAGCAAGGAAAACATATGAAGAAGAGCCAGAATCATCATTAAGTCGGCCTTAGAGATGTCCACAGTGATATGCAAACTAGGAAATGGACAAGAAATGTCAGAATCATTCCCTTTGCAATGTGTTAGCCTATGGGAATGGATGATAGGCTAACTCAAAAGATCTCCTGATAGGTTATGCCGGAAATGGGGACATGACACTGTAGGTGAAATCAAGATGGATAGAAAACCTTAGGTTGACCAAAGTTGGGGACTCTAACAACTTGGCAAACCTCACTGGAACAATTCCTATTATTGAAATCTTCATAGAACTTTATATTGACTCGTCTTCCTCAGTGTAATCTTCTTCTTCTCTTCTTCTCTTAAGGAAGATGTATTTGCACAAGCTAAGCAGATGATGTATCCTCTATATTTTGAGAAATGACAAGGAGGAACTTATAAATATAAATCAGAGCCCTAAGGTCAAATCTCATTTTAGCTGATGTCATCAGGCCAATTGATGGTGTTGGCTAAAACCATAGGTGCTATAGGATGTCATCAACCAGGCTGATGATGTCAGGCGTCAGCTACATATAGGTGCTATGGAAAAAGAGGGTCTGAGGGAGAACCAAGGAGCTAGGAGGACAAAGCTGTTGATATGAAGGTGATAGTAGGAGGACAGCATATGTTGCCTCTCTCAAAGTACTGAAAGATTACCCACACATATCTTGGCACATGCATTAACATATGCTTAGGATGGTTAATGTGTTAACAAGTCCTGCATGAGAAAATTGTCTGTAAAAGAAAAATAAGGTGTATGCATATGCCCCCCTGAAGCTCATCCCTCGTGACAATGATGTAGCAAGTGATGGTGCTTGGTGAAAAACATAGTACCACAGATAATATTAAGTGACTAATGAAATAATTGAGATGCTAAAACTAAAATTTGCATGCCTTTGACTCACCTTTCTGCTGAAATGGATGCATGAATGTACCTTAGTATTGATTGTGGTGGGTGAAACTAATGCTCATTTCATCATCAAAAGTTGTTTATGTTAGCCTAGTGATGCAGAACTACATGGGCTAATGCAATGTGTGAGTGTCTAGATGAGTCTAATGCAAGTATATGTAATATTATTGCTCTCAAAAGAAAATGGTGCTAGAATAGCTTAGGATTGCCACAAGGGAAAAGATTAGATTAGGTCCAAAAGGCCCAAGAGTGGTGTTGTGATGTTTTCACACATCACCCCATTGCAAATGGGGTCCCCCTCTTTTTTTTTGTTTGGTTCCGGTTTTGCTTTGATCTTGTAGTTTCTTGCTCGGATCCATGGAGTTCGGGAGGAATTTCAACGCGCTTAGCTCGTAGGGAATTTGAAAAATTCTTGAAACAATGAAGTAAAAGTTTGATTTTCTTGAGGATAAATGAAGCCCTAACTATCATTCCTCGAATAAATCTTGTCGATCCGTGGTAGAAGTCCATCATTCCATAGGAAAATGTCAAAGTCCTTCACTCTGAGCATAAGAATCCATGATGAATAGGCTATCCCTCTCCAAAGTCCAGAAGTCCCTGTCCAAAGTTCAAAGGGTAGATAAAGGTCCAAAGGTCTATCTAGAGTCCTGTTCCTGAGTCCAATCTAGAGTCCTGAATGTGCCTTAACTTGAACAATTCCTTGACTAAACTTGTCATTCCCTGTCAAAACTCATCATTCCATTGGAAATTCTGGATTCCTGACTCAAAGCATGGAAGATTCCAAGAACAACTTCAGGAACTCCTTAGCAAAATTTGAAGATCCTTGTCAAAAGCATAAAATCCTGACTCTGGAGTAGAAATTCTTGGATGAAATCCCATCAAAAGTTGAGTCCTAATCCATGGAGTCAGGGAATATGCACCCTTCCTAGAGAGAAAAATCCACCATCACAAGGAAAGGGTTCTTTGTCCAAGAAGAAATCCATGACTTCAAGAAATCGACGATCTTGCCAAATCCGCGCTCCAATAGGGATGAATCCATGACTTGGTTCAAGATGCACCTTGGATGAAGGAAGATCCACAACATCAAGAATTCCAAGACTTAGTGGAATCCGCGCCGCCCAAACAAGTAAAATCCTCAACATGAATAAATCCAAGACAAGTAAGAATCCAAGACTCTATAGAATTTGCGCCTTGTAAAGTCCAAGGAATTTGAAACTTGCGCCAACAAAGAAGTCCATGACTTTAAGAAATCCACGACCTTGCCAAATCCGCGCTCCAACAGGGATGAATCCACAACTTGGTTCAAGACGCACCTTGGATGAAGGAAGATCCACAACATCAAGAATTCCAAGACTTAGTGGACTCTGCGTCCCCCAAACAAGTAAAATCCAAGACTCTATACAATTTGCGCCTTGGAAAGTCCAAGGAATTTGAAACTTACACCAATAAAGAAATCCATGACATCACAAAATCCGCGACTATTGAACATCCACGCCTTGCACAGGGAATTCAAAACACGGGAGAATCCAAAACATATCCAAATCCGCGACCTTACAAAATCCACGCCTTGGATAAGGAATTCAAAACAAGTAAAATCCACAACTTGTAAATCATTAAAAAATCCACAGCTCAGTAAAATCCCTGACATCCCAAAAGGTGTGCCTTGGGCAAGAATTCCAAACTATCAAGAATCCATGACATTGCAAAATCCCTGACTTAAGACAAAATACGCTCTTGGATAAGGATAAAAATCCAAAGCACCACAAAATCTGCGCCAAGAGCCTTTGAGGCAGTGGCTGACCCAAAAAACCACCATTTGGGAATTTAAGTGGAAAATGCATTAACATTTATCCAAATCGGCCTTCTATCCAAGTTGGCCTTGTTGAGGAGCTTGGAAACTTCAAATATTTCATTATTTATGCAAGGTCGGCCCTCTAAGGTAGGGAATTCGCCTGTGTATATATATAGGCGCTCAAACTCACATTCAAAAACAAATCCAAACGCAATTCCAAGCAGAATTCGCCATTCAAGAGCATATTTCAATACAAAGAGCAGACTCTTTCATCAAACAAAGGCAGATTTCATTTCAAAAGGGTGAACCACATTGAAAAGGCTGGGCAAACTGCATAAAAGGAGCAGAAACGTCACCTACAACAGACTTCTTCATCAAAAAGCAGGATTTTCTACTTTAGAAAAAGGCGAATTTATGAGGAAAAAGCAGAGTTTTATACAAGAAGATCAAAAATCCATTGAAGTGGAACAGAATTTCATCAAGTAAAAGCAGAACTTCCTCCTAAAAGACAGAGTTTTCAATAAAAAAGAGCAGATTTATTAGAAAAGAACAAGGTTTCTTTAGGAAGAGGCGAATTTTACACAAGTAAAGAACAAATTTCTGAAGTAATTGCTTGCAAATGCTAAATGTTTTCTAATCTTTCTTTACAAGTATATCTGAGATGGCATTGAAATTCATAAGTTTTATCCCACATGCATAAGTTGGCAACAACTTCTTTACATTTGGAGTAAATCTTCTTTACCTGTGTGATAAATTCTTATTATTTACCTCTTTGCTCTCACTTCGATTTGTCTTTGTTCTCCTAGGTAAATGGCAAGTGCTAAGGTTGAATCCACCTCACGACAAGCTCAAATGCGAGACGTTCTCAAAGGAGTGCTTCCCAAATCCAGGATTGCTTCAAAGTGGAAGAATGTCAGCGACACCAATATCGGGCTTGTCAACATGGACGAAATCAAGAAGCGAATGTACGGGACCGAAGGACACTCTCCATCAAAGACTGCGAGGAAGATGGTTCGCAATGGGATTGTGCAAGCCACATGCTTCCCTCCTGCCATACCTTGTTCCGAGCTGATCATGGAATGCTCCAAGCATTATGATCTTGAGCAATGAAGGATTGTTGCTCTCAATGACAAAGTGATGGCTTACCTCTCCAAGGAGATGATTGCCGAAGCCTTCGACATTCCCACCTACAATTCCACCCTCTACAAGAGCAAGGAGGCCACATTCGAGATGTTTGAAGCTAGACCTAAGGCTTCCATGGAGATAATCAATGCTTCATGGATGGAAAAAAAGAGATCTCATCATTCTAAGTTGTCGAAGAAGCTCTTCAAATCCGACTTCAAGCAAGAATATGGAGACCTTGTCGTCTTGCTAAACAGAGTCATGGGATGTCCTCAAGCCTCAACTTTTGAGAGGAGATAACCAGCAGAGTAAAGATGATCTATTGGGCCCAACTAATCAGTGACAACATTGATGAACAATTGAAGGATCTGGAGGAATCAAAGGCTTTCTACATGAGTTCCTATGTGATTTACATGCTAGCGAGGAATTGCAGATACAAAGGATTGGCATGGAAAGGGCACGTTGGAAATACTCAGGGACCAGTCAAAGTCTATGAGTGTTACCCGCAGTTGCACCTTCAAAACATAGCCCATTTCAAAAGATACAATGATGCATTCTCCATGCATATCACAAGAACACTTCAAGGAGGGACTCATAGGAGACTGTCATTGGAAGCCATGCAGTTAGTCAAGAAGTACGGCTCTTGGTTCACTAAGTTTCCAAAGTTCACTTACATCCGGGTGCAAGGATTTTCCTCCTATCCGTACAGATTGCCGAGGTATCCTATCGACAAGATGATATTGCTTGAACTAACAAGGCAACTATCAGCCTATGATAAACTCCAGAAGAAGGCTGGATTTTCATTCCCAATCCAAATTGGAGATTCTATTGAAGTATGTCCATCTATCCAGGCCGCATAAAGATCCAATGAGGAATTGCAGTTTTACAACCTAGTGACTCATAACTCAAGAGCAAACTTCGATTCTCTCAATATCACCCGGATAGCTTGCGGAAGAAAGTATAAACACAAGGTACACCTTGAGGATCATTGGGCAAATGCAAAAGACGATTTCGAGATAAGGAGAAGGATGTGCTCCAGACTATCCTTGTATATGATTAGAGCAACCCGAGTGTTCTCCGTCCCGGATCAAGTCAAGGAAGATGGGAGGCAAGTCCAACCTTTCTTTGAGAATGAAAAGGATAAACCTCTTCCGGCACTCAATTGGTCCGAACAGGAAGTCTCCAACTTGGACGATTTGATGGCACCAGTCTTGGTAGGTACCAAAAGGTTGATAAGTTAGCAAATTGATAGGTTGAAGAAACAGGATGTCCACCCAACTTATGATTTGATGGGAGACTTGGAATCACAATCTTCCGACGAGGAAATGATTGAGGGATCACATCAGAAGGAACAAGGAACAGGAAAGTATGAGGCAAAGAATAAGGCAGCTGATAGTCCGCTGGCAAAGAGAGTGAAGGTTCTAAAGGAATCCACTAAGAAACCAATACAAGAACAAAAGACAAGTAGGTCGCACTCAACAAGTACTTCCGTCTAGGAAGTCAATTTGTTTCCTGATGATAATGTGCTATCAACTGCTAAGGGTAAGGAGCACGTGGAAAAGGAAGTGATCCCAAGTTGATAGGATAGGAGTGAGAATGAGTCCATGGAATCCACTCAACAAGGGACTTCCAATCCGGTTGCAGGAACTCCTAATCATCCCCTAAGGAATCCAGAGATAATCCATATTGGAGGCATATTCGAAGACCAAGACTTGGGATTCCTAGACGAAGAATTCAATGAAGGTGGGATATTCGTGCCACAAGGAGGGCATGAACATCAAGTGCCTCATGAGAATGATGGTCCATCCACGAGACCCGAATGGTTGCAAGAGAAATTGAAGAAATCCTTTGTAAAATATGATCCATCCATCGAGCTAGATGACTTCCTAAGCAGGATAGGCAAGCCCGTGGAGAAGAAAAAGGCAAAGAAATATTCAAAGATTATTAAAGGAGAATCCGACTCTCACCAAGTACAAATTGCAGTTCCAAGGGTAGGCAAGGCAAAGGAAGATATTACTCCTGAGGAATATGATGTAGTAACGGTTGATTTAGGACCAACTACAAAAGAAGCAGGAAGTGAGGAGTTGGAGGATTAGGTGACAACCATCAAGGAAAGGCTAAGAAAGGAAGAAGAGAAGAAGAATTAGCTGAAGAAGGAAAATGATGAATTGAAGCATTATATCTAGCACCTGATGAATCTGCTACAATCAACCCAAGGGACAACTGCTCATCCTGCAGGTATTTCCAAGGATTCACTAGCTGAGTTAGAGGAAATGAGGTCAATCAGTCATGCAGCAAAGGAATGGATGGGAAATGTCTTGGATAGAGCTCATAGATTTGTGGATGATCTCGTCTAAGTGTATGAGAGAGTTGTCACCCTCATGGATAGGATTCAAGTGATATTGGAGACATGTCAGGAATTCAACATTGTTCGGGGGAGACCATTCCAAAATTAAAGGCATTGATGAGTACTCCAAGGCAGGTCCTGGTGGAGGGCAACATAATACAATCAAATCAGGCCTATGACTTCCACAGTTGGTATTCCGCTCTAGTCATGAAGAGAGAAATTATTGAGAAGATGGAGAGTGATGCCACCCAAGCAAGCATGACATTAAAGGAAATTCAGGAGAAAATCATCATTTCAATGGAGGCTTGGTTCAGTCAGGAAATAGGGGATGATGGAGTGGTGAATATGGAAAATTTGGAGTAAAATGCAAAGTACATATTTCAGAGCTGCCCCTTCTGTCCAAGTGATACACTTTGAAGATGCTTCCATATTCTTGATTATCATGAATGAAATTTAGGAACTAGGACCAGATTGGGAGAATATCCTCACTTCCTGTGATGCCAGCCTATCAGTCATGGATTACAAGTTGGAGAATATGCCAGGCATTCCAATTGAGGAGCTGGAGGTTGTCATAACTAGATTCATTGAACTTGAGACAAAGGAGTAGGATGAGGTGGCGCCTGACTAGATGATGCCTTGTTGGAGTCCTAGTCAGCATGGGCGCCCTAATACATGTGTCACATTTCCATTGGCCAGAATGTTGGTGATCCAACCTACCTCCTCATTAGGGTTTCTGTTGACCTAATCTGGGCCGTTGATTCCTAGAATCAATCATAGCCCTCCATTGTACTCCTTGAGCCCTAATAAAGGCCCAGGCGCCTCCTTTTTGAGAAATCAAGATTCATTAGACACTAGTCATTTTAGAAGGAGAATAGAAGAGTAGTTGTAGCTGTTCATTACTATTGTACTCCATTTTTGTGAGCAAGAAACTTTGAGGTATCAACAAGATTGTTACAAAGCACATTTCCGAATCAATATATGAGCATTGAAGATTGGTGTTTGTGGTATTCTTTGGAATCTTGGCATGGTTTTCTGATTTCCTTAAAGCAAATCATAAGCTCCATTTTCAGATCTATTTCATTTCTAGTTTCTTTTAGTGTTCATTAAGTTAGAATGGTGGAAAATATTGTTGTTGATGCATGATTGAAATTTTCTTTAATGATGTCATAAACAAATAGGTCAAGTTTGCTTTTTCAGTAATATCATATTTATGCAAAATTTCAAGGGACAAGTTGTATAGTCTACACGACAACAAACTTGGTTTTTGGTTTTGCTATAGGAGTAGATTAAATCAAGGAGCTTCCCTTGCAAATTTGAAGAGATGTTTTCTTCATTCGCTATTTTGTTTTGTGTTGTCACAAAAGTGACAAATTGAAATGCCAATAGGGCCACGTGTTGAGAAGTAGGTGCCAATTGAGACTCCCTCAAAGACTGTTGTGGTGGTTGCACCTCATCCAAAGGATTGGCCTAAGGATTTGAAGAATTAGAACCCAGTTCTTTCCTATTTGGCTTTACTGTAATGTCCCCTATTTAGACCAGACAGTTAGATGAGGAGATTAGCCTATTACCAGACTCCTGGAGGCTAATGACATTGGTTAGGGGGTCTAATTGGGCCAATTCACTAGAACTTACTATTTATAGTAAGTCAGGCAGGGCAATGTGGATTGACTTTCTATTTATAGCACTGCAGGATCGGAGTACGCCAAGGTGTGATTTGTTGATGTATAAGTTAAATTGAATATTTAACTTATAATATATATATATATATATATATGGCTTAAGTGACTTTATTTTATTAAAGTGACTACTTTATAAAATATTAGTCATGACTTAAAGTGAGGTTGCTAGGAGATGGGCGCCCCTCATGGTGGAATAAGGGACTTAATGAAATAAAATAAATTAATAAAATATCCCTTTCTTGGGTGTTGGGAAGCAAGGGAGTAAAAAGAAAGTTTGGAGCTCATTTTGCATTATTCACTCACAAAAATTGAACATTGTCGTGCATTGCTTTGGAGCTTGAACTTCGAGGGTTTGTACTTGATTTTGCTGAGACGAAAACCTCTTCAGAGTCCCCTTCTTCGTGCTTGAAAGACAACATCAGGAAGGATTTTGGAAGCCTTATCCAGGGGTTTCATTTGTGCTTCAGATTGATGTATTTTGAGGGAGATTTGAGCAAATATCGAATGATCTTTTATGCAGATTGATGATGACAGTTGAGAGCAAAGAATAGTATGCAGATTGAGGTTGTTTTCGGACTGTGTGTAGCATTCCTTGCTAGGCCGTACTATTCTCATGCTGGCTGTATTGTGTAGAAGCAGGCTGTACTTGATATAAGGGCATTTGAAGTGTTTTTGGGTTTGTTTTGTGCTAACTACCTAGGCGTTGAGGAGCAGATTGTAATAGCAATGAGTTATGAGAAGATTGCAGGTTATATTCTGAGTTGTTGATGACTGTATTACTCCAGCCAGGCCGTACATTGCTGCTACAGAAACGTGGGTGTCTTGGGAGCTGAAACTACTATTTTCCGGGGCTTCTATATTGTTTATCTTGGTCGCTTAGAGGCCTATTTGCTACAGCCATACATTAGATGCAAGAATCTCGTCATTGGTGAAGTCTAGGAAGTGTTCTTTGGTCTCACATTGCTAGTTTGGATAGAGCAAAAATATGAAGTTGTAATCTGGCAAATGGGTATGTTCTTGTAATTCATATTTATGCATAATACGAACTGAGTCTTTGTTATTTTGCTTGTATCTATCATAGATTTTCTAGGTTCTTTTTATATGCTTTGTATTCTATGGTTTCAATGCAAAAACAATACATGCAAACACAAACATAAACCCTAAACCAAACTATAGTCAGAAATCAAAAAAACTAAGGCACAAAACCCTAGCTAGAACAGTGTATGTTACAGTGGTATCAGAGCAGAAGATCTTGCCATCCTGTGTTGTTATTTGGACACATGCAGAACAGGTGTTAAGTAATGCAGCCGGGAACCCATGTCATGTCCCCAATTCTGGAATGATGTCACATGGAGATTATTGGTTAGCCTATCATTTATTCCCGTAGGCTAATGTATTGGTAAGGGAATAATTGGCTAGTTGAGTTGGCTTCTACACATGGAGATTTGGAAAGTTAGCTTAACTATTGTATTTGAGCTATATGGAAAATGCAATATTAAGATTGTATTTTCATTCATTTGAATTTGATAAATAAGGAGGGAAAATGAAATCTTTAATTACATTTTCTCTAATCTATTTTTATGGAGATGATGTAAATATGGATAGCTCCATGTAAGACCTATTGGTGAAGGAGTATTGACAAGTCAAAGCTGGGCCCAATTCAACGTCAAAGACCAAGGTATATGGATCGATGCATGAAGAGTATTTAATATTATTTCATATGAGCATGGTTTTTGGTGCCAACGGCTATCTTGGAGGTGTTCAATTTACATAGAGGAATGCTAAATTCCATTCGCCCAAGACTAGAGTCATTTAAAATTGCAAATTGCTCATTGTATGAAGTGTCGACGGCTTAGAGGGAGGCGATTATAAGGTAAAATCATTTAAAATTGCTTTGTTGATATTTTAAATGCAAAACACCCATGTATGGAGCGGCGGCGGCTAGTAGAAGATCATTTTAAATGCAAATGGCATCATTTAATACACTCGCCCAAGCATGGAAAGGATCGACGGGTGGTTAGAAGGTTTTTAAATGCAATACAAACTCAAAATTAAATGCATATGGCTGATCGCCCAAGCAATGAAGAGGATTTTAAATGATTGCAATTCAAAAAATTCAATGCATGAGTTCAAACGCCAAGCTCAAGAGGATCGACTCATAGAAGGAGAGACAATTTCATTTAAAATAATTAAAGATTGTTTTAAATGAAAGCATAGTTGGTGAAGATCATTCAATATTGTTCCAATTCCTTGATTTTCATTGATGGATTTCAAAATGCATTCCAAAATTGAAGAGGATGGACATCCAAGCTTGAGGAGTTTAAATAGATGACTTGAGCTTCATTTTGCAACTTTTGATCTCATGGTAAGCTTTTACATTTTATCTATTATTGCTGGAAATTGCATTTTCTAGTGATTTTTATCAAGGAGATGTTCCCTTGAGTGTTGTAGAGATGATCCCATAACAATTTGTGAGATGTTGTCATACAGATTTCATCATTGGATTGAATTTGCAAGTTATTTGAAGAGTTTGGAAGTGATATTGATATCCATTTGAAGCTCTTGGTGTAGAAGATTGATTACCAAGGTAGTTTAGTGAATTTGGAGTACATTTTGGATGGTATTTTCATGTTTTGTAGGGTTTGATTTTACAACAGCAGGGTCTGATTTTTATAACAGCGAATTGATATTGGAATTACAGGGCTTTTAGGTGGATTTGATCAAGGGTTTGAAGGTTGAGGAGTTGTACTTGATAGAAGACCTTCCTATGCATCTATCAATTGCATTTGGAGGAGATATTTCATAAGATTTCATTGTAAACCCTTGGCTGGGCAAAAAGTACACTTTCAACAGTCATATCAGCATACAGAAAGTTTATATCAGAATTTTATTGAAGCTCTTTCAAGACTGTTTTGTGTTCATTTGATAGCTATTATCATTCTAGAGGGTTTGGGCAACATTTGTATGCAAAGATTGATGTATTTGGGCTTCATATTGGCATGTAATTAAGTTTGATATAAAATCAGACATGGACTGAAATAAATTCCAGCCACTTGACATTTTATGTTTCATTTGTTTGATGGTTTCATATATGTGGGTTTGATATGCTACAATTCCTTTGTTCATTGGTGATGTTTTGTGCAAGAAATCTTATCTAAAATTGGAAAAAAATTTCAGTATATATTAGTAGGGTATTTTACAATCCATCAGTATTATCTTAGACGGAACAGGTCACAACCAGATCTTGAGGTTCCACAACATATAGATACCTTTTCAAGACCTGATATAGTTATCGTTCCCACAGAAGTAATGGGGGACAGAGATAGAGAAGAACCTAGTACCCGTGATATCTTGAATGATTTGGCCAGAGGACAGAGAGAGATGTAGCAGAACTTCATTCAAATGATGGAGATGATGGCTAATCATTTCATGGGGAACTTTGGAAACAACAACAATAATAATAACAATAACAATGACAGGAACAGGAATAACCAGGGTAATAGGGTCAATGGTGACGGGGATAACAATGGTGGTGACAGACACAGGGATAATGAGGATAGAAGATAGGAGGGTGAAGCATCAGTGAACAACAGGGAGGTTACTCATCACACAACAATATGATAGGCCTGGTATACCCACCTTCACTCCCAGAAACAATGCACTTGAACGTGAGCCTACCCAGTTGGAGTTTCAGGATGTGATAGTCAGGGATTGGCATGCATCCAGTGATGAGTGCAGGGCCGAGATGTCATTCCGTGAGTATTCAGACTTGCGGATGAAGCATAGACCGAATGGCGGTAGACAACATAACATAGAGTTGCAGAAGGTCAACAAACTTAATGTACCTTACTTCAATGGTTCAGGAAAGACCATAGCCAGAGCATGGGTGCAGAAGCTTGACAGCTTCCTATAGCTCAGCCCTATGCCTGAGGAGGCCATCACATATGCAGCTCTACATTTGGATGGTATCGCCCATGAGTGGTGGCACCATGGGAAGATTACATTGGGACATGACCATATTACATCATATGTAGAATTTACCGGTCGTCTCATAGACAGGTTTGATAAAAGGGACCCTGAGTTGCAATTTAAGAAGTTGACACAACTTAGGTAGTGGGGTTCAGTTGAGAGCTATATTGCTGAGTTTCAGAAATTGTCAGTGTTGGTGACAGATATCTCAAAGCGCAGATTACTGGTTTTGTTTATTGATGGGCTTACAGATTCTTTACGAGGTTGGATTAAGGACCTCAACGCACCTTCTCTCCACGAGGCAATGAAGAAGGCTAGAGACATGGAGTCTTCATATTCCAGAAACAGATTTCAATCGAAGGGATTCCCATACAGGAAGGACAAGGATAAGAAATTGTTTCAGAAGGATGCAAATCAACCAAGGGAGAAAACAAACTAGTTAAACAATGACCAGCTAAATCAATACAGAAGGAAAAAACTTTGCTTTCATTGCAAGGAGCCATGGGATCCTTTACACAGGTGCCTTAATAAGGCAAAGGCAAAGTTGATAGAGTACTATTCAGCTGAGGAGTCCCATTCAGATGCATCGAACCAGCCATCGGACAGAGAAGATAGTGGAGATGAGAGTGCCTCACATCATAGCAGTGATAGTGATGGGACATTGGCACGACTTTCTAGCTTCCAGAAAGTTGGCTCTTTCAGAGTTAGAGGAGTCCTTGGGGGTCAGCGCATCATCACCTTGATTGACACAGGTGCAACACACAATTTTATTGATGAGGGGTTAGTGGCTAAGCGAGGACTTGAAGAGTTTGAAGGGTTCAAAGTGATGGTAGCTGATGACTTCAAACTCACTTGTACCAGAAAGATTTCTGGGTTGACTATACAGATGGGAGAAGATGAGCTTAAGGATGATTTCTATGTTGTTGGCATAGGGGATACAAATGTGGTACTGGGCTTGCATTGGATGATGACACTTGGGGAGTTCACCATGAACCTGAAGAAAATGGAAATGAAGTTTGAATCCAATGGGAAGAAAATAGTGCTCATGGCATTGTCAGATGGAGGACCTTGAGGAGTCTCTCTCAAGAGGATGGAGAGAATGTTGCGCCATGATCAGGTAGAGTGGGCAGCAGAGTGTCTAATTATGTCAGAGGTTTCACAACAGCCTAAGAGTAGCTATCATCCTATTATACAGAAGTTGTTGACCAAGCACAACAAAGTGTTTGGTAGCGTACCTCCAGGAGTGCCACCTGATAGAGGCATCGAGCATGTTATTGAGCTCGAGGACAGGTCTAAGCCTGTGATTACTACCCCCTATCGTCATCCTAAGTGGCTCAAGGATGAGATAGAGAAAACCATCAAGGAGCTGTTGGAGATGGGTCACATCAGACCAAGCAAAAGCCCATTTGCATCTGCAGTAGTATTGGTCAAGAAAAAAGATGGGACCATTCAGATGTGTATCGACTACAAGGCCTTGAATAAAAAGACTATCAAAAATAGGTATCCAATTCTCTGCATAGATGAGTTGATAGATGAATTACATAGGGCATGTTATTTTTCTAAGATAGATCTGAGATCGGGATACCATCAAATTCAGATGAGGGAGGAAGATATAGAGAAAACAACTTTTAGGTGTCACTACGGTCACTTCGAGTTCTTGGTGATGTCGTTTGGGTTGACCAACGTCCCTACTACTTTCCAGAGTTGCAAGAACCAAATCTTCAGGAAGCAGCTAAGAAAGTTTGTATTAATTTTCTTTGATGACATCCTAATTTTTAGTAGAACTTGGGAAGAGCACATGAGACATCTGGAGGAGGTACTGAGTATCCTTGAGAGTGAGTCCCTCTATGCTAAGGAGTCCAAGTATGACTTCGGCATGACAGAGCTGTTATATCTGGGTCATATAATCAGTGCAGATGGTGTGAGGGTTGATCCAGAAAAAATAGGGCAATCATTGAATGGCCTCCATCGACGAACCTCACTCAGCTTAAGGGGTTCTTTGGATTGTGTGGGTTTTACAGGAGGTTTGTGAAAGGCTTCTCACAGACAGCAGCACCATTGACAGACCTGACCAGGAAAGGAGCCTTTGGTGGATGGATGCAATGCAGAAGTGTTTTGACCACTTCAAGCATTTGATGTCTAATTGCCCAGTCTTGGCGATCCTCGACTTCTCCAAACCTTTTGAGTTGGAGTGTGATGCCTCAGGAGAGGGGATAGGGGCACTTTTGATGCAGGAGAAACACCCAATAACGTTCGAGAGCAGGAAGCTTAGGGGTGTGGAGGAGCTACTTGGTATATGACTGAGAGATGTTGGCCATAATGCATGCATTGGCCAAATTTAGACCTTATCTAGTTGGCGGGAAGTTTATCATTAAGACAGATCATAACAGCATAAAATATTTTATGAACCAGAAGGATCTGAATGATTGACAACAGAAGTGGGTAAGTAGGCTCCAGGCTTATGATTTTGACATTGAGTATGTCAAGGGCAAAAAGAATGTAGTTGCAGATGCACTATCCAGAAGACCCCACTTGTGTTTGCTTGGGGAGATATCTGCTGATTGGAGAGAGTCAATTTCAGCAGAGTATGCTAAGGACTCTTGGGCAGTAGGAGTCATTGAAGGCACTATTCCTGATGACAGGTATTCTGTGGTGAATGATTTGATCATCGATAAGGATAGGATATTTTTGGTGCCTAACTCTCAGTTTAAAAACAAAATTCTAAGGACTTTCCATGATACACCCATGGCTGGCCATCCCGGTTTCTTCAAAACATACAGACATGTTAGGGAGAGATTTACATGGAAAGGACTTAAGAATGAAGTCCTTAAGTATGTTCGTGAGTGCCCAATATGTTAACAAAATAGAAATGAACATACTTATCCAGCAGGGTTATTGCAACATTTGCCAATTCCCAACCAAAAGTGGGAATATATCTCCATGGATTTTATCACAGGGCTACCAAAGGTTTAGGGGAAGGATTGCATCTTTGTGATGGTCGATAGATTGACCAAGTTTGTGCATTTCTTCGCCATTTCAACGACACATATAGCAGTACAGGTAGTTGATCTCTTTTTTAGGGAGATATTCAGGTTACACGGGATACCTAAGGGCATTGTGAGTGATAGGGACAATAAGTTCCTGAACTTGTTTTGGCAGGAGTTGTTCAGGTTGTGTGGCACTGAATTAACTCCCAGTACCAGTTACCACCCGTAGATTGACAGCCAGACAGAGATAGTAAACAAATGGGTGGAAGGGTATCTCCGAAATTATGTGTTGGGGCAGCAGAAGGCATGGATCAGATGGTTGCACCTGGAGGAGTACTGTTATAACACGACATATAATATGTCTATCAAGATGACTCCATTCAGGGCATTATATGGGTATGATGCCCCTTGCTTCACAAATTTGCTACTTGGTGATAGTAGGGTGCCGAAGGCAAAAGATTTGTTGCAGGAGAGCCAAGACATCATGAAAGAGCTCAAGGAGAGTATGCAACAAGCACAGAATCAACAAAAGCTCTATGCTGATCAACACCGAGTAGAGAGGAGTTTTGAGGTTGGAGATATGGTTTACTTGAGGCTCCAACCCTACAGGCAGTCCACTCTGAAAAGGAGTGGAGCAGAGAAACTCAAACCTAGGTTTTATGGTTCGTTTAGAGTAGCCAGAAGAGTTGGGAAAGTAGCTTATGAGCTTGAGCTACTAGCAGACAATCGGGTGCATAATGTGTTTCATGTTTCCAGGCTTAAGAAAGCACTTGGCCATAATGTAGTTCCTTCAGCTGAGCTTCCACTGTTGGATGAGGAGGGGAAGCTAATATTGGTTCCAGAGGCTATCATTGATACTTGTGAGAGGACTCTCAGGAGATGGATCATCAAGGAGTACCTGGTGAAGTGGAAGAACTTGCTAGTTGAGGATTCAACGTGGGAGAGTGAGCAGATACTTTAGCATCTTGAGCTGAGATTGCTTGAGGACAAGTAATTTTGGGGAGGGCAGACTGTAATGTCCCTTATTTAGCCCAGATAGTTAGATGAGGAAATTAGCCTATTACTAGTCTCCTGTAGGCTAATGACATTGGTTAGGGGGTCTAATTGGACTAGTTCACTAGGACTTACTATTTATAGTAAATCAGGCAGGGTAGTGTGGATCGACTTTCTATTTATAGCAATGCAGGATTGGAGTACCTAGCACTTGGTTCGTGGTTTCGAAGTGGCCAAGGTGTGATTTGTCGATGTATAAGTTAAATTGAACATTTAACTTATAATATATATGGCTTAAGTGACTATTTTATTAAAGCGACTCTTCTTTATAAAATATAAGTCATGACTTAAAGTGAGGTTGCTAGGAGATGGGCGCCCCTCATGGTGGAATAAGGGACTTAGTGAAATGAAATAAATTAATAAAATATCCCTTTCTTGGGCGTTGGGAAGCAAGGGAGTAAAAAGAAAGTTTGGAGCTCATTTTGCATTATTCACTCACTTGCAAAAATTGAACATTGTCGTGCATTGCTTTGGAGCTTGAGCTTCGAGGGTTTGTACTTGATTCTGCTGAGACGAAAACCTCTTCAGAGTCCCCTTCTTCATGCTTGAAAGACAACATCAGGAAGGATTTTGGAAGCTTTATCTAGGGGTTTCATTTGTGCTTCAGATTGATGTATTTTGAGGGAGATTTGAGCAAATATCGAATGATCTTTTTTGTAGATTGATGATGACAGCCGAGAGCAAAGAATAGTATGCAGATTGAGGTTGTTTTGGGATTGTGTGTAGCATTCCTTGCTAGGGCATACTATTCTCATGCTGGCCATACTGTGTAGAAGCAGGCCATACCTGATATAAGGGCATTTTGAAGTGTTTTTTGGGTCTGTTTTGTGCTAACTACCTAGGCATTGAGGAGCAGATCGTAATAGCAATGAGTTATGAGAAGATTGCAGGTTATATTTTGAGTTGTTGATGACTGTATTACTCCAGCCAGGTCATACATTGCTGCTACAGAAATGTGGGTGTCTTTGGAGCTGAAACTACTATTTTTCGGGGCTTCTATAGTGTTTATCTTGGTCACCTAGAGGCCTATTTGCTACAGCCATACATTAGATGCAAGAATCTCGTCATTGGTGAAGTCTAGGAAGTGTTCTTTGGTGCTCACATTGCTGGTTTGGATAGAGCAGAAATATGAAGTTGTAATCTGGCAAATGGGTGTGTTTTTGTAATTCATATTTATGCATAATACGAACTGGGTCTTTGTTATTTTGCTTGTATCTATCATAGATTTCCTGGGTTCTTGTTATATGCTTTGTATTCTGTGGTTTCAATGCAAAAACAATACATGCAAACACAAACATAAACCCTAATCCAAACCACAATCAGAAAACAAAAAAACTAAGGCCCAAAACCGTAGCCGGAACAGTGTATGTTACATTTACTATCTAAAAGTGCCTTAAGAGCCATTTGCGCTTGATATGTGACATTTGTTGGGGCATCTTTGTAAGCAATGGTAGCATGCCTTACCTCCTTCGCCAAATGCCATTTGAAGTAGTATATTTTTCCATTGTAAACATGCCTGCAAAAATTTCATTTCATCTTGTTTGTATTTGTGACCGTTGTGCAATATGTCCATGTAAAGTTTCTCTCACATGCGATGATCAGATCTAAAGAAATTTTGAATTTAGTCTTCAATATGTTTTGAGGTTATAACTTTTACCTTATCACTTCTAAAAGAAACCCATATCGCTACAACGTTATCACTCATATCTTTCAATATACCTAGAGCCCCAATGCCAAATTGCCCAATCTTCCAAAGTGATGGTGTGAAAGAGCAATTCTCTCAATATACCAAACCTCTCGATACCAAACCTTTTGATATCTTGACCTTCTTATATACTTGAAGTTACATGGAAGAGTGATAGTACATAGAAGAGAGAAGTATGTGAGAGTAAAGTGATACAGGAGAGTAGAGTGGCATTGAAAGAAATGGAATGTGAAAGGTTTCGGGTCTGTCTAATGGTGTACTTGCTCACAAGGGGTAGTCCTGAGCATGTGGATATGGTCGTCTATCTGACACTACGACCCCCCTTGTGCTAGATTTATAGCTGAATGACAATTCACCAGAAGAAAGAGAGAAAAAGAGAAAGTTTGTAGGAGAAGACAATTGCAAGGAAAAGTATCTATAGTCTCCTTATCACTCCAACCTCTATAACCCTCAAATATACCTCTAGGGCATCACTTGCTAGGGTACAAGAGGGTAATCATCTTGAATGTTGTGTTTCGTGCTTTATTCTAGGGGGTTAAGCACTAATTTTTTGAGCTAAGTATATAGGATTCCTTGCAACTTTACAATAATATAAAGTCAAACATGTACAATGTTAAACAATTGCTAAAGTTAAACCCCAACCCTAAGCCTAAATGTTAAAAAATTTGGTAGTTAGGGTTAGGCCTTTCTTGCTAACCAAAAAAGCCTAACCCTAATGCTAAATGCTACAAAACTTAGTGTCTAGAGTTTGGGTTAGGTTACTTTTACTAACAGAAACCCTAATGCCAAATGCTGAAAAAGATTCAACATTTGCGTTAGAATAAGGATTTTTTATAATTTAAAAAGCCTTGACTATCTGAAGACGTCTAAAAAATTTCACCGTTTATGGTTATGGTTAGGGCTTTTAGGGACTATTTTGGTAAAAAAGCCATAACCTTGCTAACCCTAAATGCCAAAAAAAATTAGCATTTAGGGTAGGGAGTTAGGGCCTTTTTTTGCCCAAAAAAAGGACATTGTAGTAATGTTTGTAATAAATAAAATGATGAATTTTGTTTAAAATATCTAACCTGAAGGATGAAATTTCAATTAAAACAGTTTGAAAATCATTGAAAGCTTGCAGGTTGCCTTATATAGCCTTGAAAATCTCGAAACCCTACTTGAAAATGCTTTGCTTTGGTGAAAATAAACTTGTGCAAATGCAAGAGTCGACAATTAAAATAGTTTTTATGATGAAAAAATGCCCAGAAAAGTGAAAATCATCCAATCTTGGAAAATGCATTGGGTAAAACTTACAATAAATCATGATTTTTTCATGATATTTCAGGAGAAATTGTTAAAAAATCGTGTCGGCCGATTTATCATGAAAATCGAGATTTTTATAGGGTAAAAATTGCCAAAAATGTTGGTTCGCGTTTACTTGCGATTAATATATAATTTTTTTGCTTGTATGCAACCAGTAATACATGCAAGGTGATACTTGAGGTGATTGATGCCTCCACTCATCTTTAGCCCATAGTAGTTGCAAATAACAGTCTTTGTGTTTGGTTTTGGTGTGCCATGTTTCCAAGTAGTGTCCTTTTTAGGAGCGAACTGGCTTCCACTTCTTGATGCTATTGCATGCTAAATACAAACTTAGCATTCATAAAATCACTAAAATACATTTTAATATTTTAATACAAAAAATAACATTTAAAATTAAAAAATGGCGATTTAAACCCTAAACATAAACACTAGGCTACACTAGTAAAAAAACATAAATAAAATCAATGTAAAATGACATAAAAACTGAATTGAATGGTTTGCTTTTCATGCATAAATGAATAGTATTACAAAATGAAGCAAAATAATGTTTTTTCTTGCCATAATTTGATAAACCCTACTAGTTAAAAAATTAGCATTTTTTGTTTAAGGCATGACATAAAATTAGTGTTATAAGGCATGACATCTGAATTCAATGCTTTCAAAACATGCTTAAACCCGTAAATCTAACATTTAGGAAAGGAATAAGATTCTTGAAATGCTTGGAAAAAAGAAAAAAAAAATCTAATCTAGAACTCTGAAAATTGCAGACTTTTGCTCCTCAAGTCACCTTAAAATGCTGCAAATTCTATGTGAGGAAATTGCAAGGATTGAATTTGCTAAAAATGGCAAAAAATCTGCATCACTGCATTTTTGGCATGTTTCCATGTCTACTTGTGGGTCTGCTGTGTATGGTGAGTTTGGGTGGCAGACTTGTCTAGACTCTTTGGCGAGTTTGTTGCTCAGTTGCTCAGCCAGAAATACATCTTGTGAGTACTTGTTGAGTTTTGTATCTATGATAAAGATCATTGATAACAACATCCATTATTTGAGTGGGATTGTCCAATTTTGGGAATGCACCAAGGTAAGAGGGATCCTCCTTTTTTCTTGCCTTAGAGATTTTGAATCTAGCCCAATATAATTTTCTATCAACAAAGTCTGTATAGAGTTCCTAGTGAGATCTTCAGTCTCATCATGATCATGGGCATACCCACTCTTTCTACTTGTAGCAACGTTTTTCAATGATATGAACCTTTCAAGGTCATATCTTCTATGCATGTGGGTATCCAAATTCAGCTGCTGCAAATTTGAGTGGCTACTTTCAAAGAGCATTTGTTTTCAAATGTGAAGTCCCCTATTCCCATTGAGAAGGCCATTAGTGCTTGTTTTCCAACTCCAAAGTCTTCATCAGTAGATCCTAATTGCTTGATGAATTCTAAACACAAAATTCTGATTGGAACATTCAATGGTAATGCAAATGGTGGCACATTGGGCTCATAGGCATGGATCAATGTACAGTCGAGATGAATCTACCAGGCACCCTAGTTGTGCCCTAGATCATATGGACTAAAAAGTTGGCGAGGTCTGAAAATCTTCATTGAAGCCAACCCCAACCTTGCTCTTTCCTTTCCAAAAATGAGCTTATACAACAGGGTAACAAAATAACCCTCAAACTGAGTGTAATCAGCCTTATATGGTGATTATCCATTTGCGTGCTCCGTAGCTAGATGGGTTTTTTGTCACCATATCTAACCACTTCTAGATTTTTGGGCCACATTTTGTGTAATGTCCCCATTTTGCAAGTAACTTAAAAAGGTTCTAATTGTAAATTAATTTTATAAAGTATTTTTAATTGCTTTATAAAATTAATATTTTATTAAGTTACTTGAGTCAATTTAAAACACTTTATAAAATAAAGTGTTATTGTGTACATAAAAACAATCATTTAATAAAGTTAAGTGATTGTGTACACATAAACAATCATTTAATAAAGTTAAGAGATTGTGTACACAAAAACTGTCAAGTGATTGTGTACATAAAAACACTCATTTGATAAAGTTAGGCCAGAGCTATTTGAAGTGAGGGCTTTATAAGGAGTAGCTAGGAGTCATTTGAAATCATGTTTTTGACTTGGTTTTTGCATATTGAGTTTATCTCTTGGCTGAAGACAAATTTCAGTCCAATCAAGGTCATCCCTTGATAACTAGGGTTTAGTGATGGCCCCATTTCCATTTTGAGAGGTGGATGCAATCAGTATTCATCATAGAGCTTAAATGGCATGTTACTATGGAATGTTTTTGTAGGTTCTAAGGAGAATAAGGAAGATTTGATTGCATATTGGAATTATTTGGTTAATAAACACAAATTGATGCATTTTGGCATGATGGTGCTTCAATTTTGAGGAGTTTGGCTTTGTAGGTTGGCTGGAAATTCATTACAGGTTGCTGAAATTGTGTTTCAAATTTATTATCATTCACATTTCATCATATTTTAGTCATGAGGTGCAAGCTGGGTTAACTCGACATCTTTCTAGCATAGGCGATTTCATGATTTGGGTAATTTTTGCATGTTTTAGTGAGTTTCAGCATTTCTAGGCAGTCAGGTACAGGTGTATATCAGACCTAATCAGACTTACATCAGTCATATATTCAGAGCATTGATCATTTCTTATCATTCCAAGGTTCAAACAGCTCAATATCCAGCCCTATCGCTTCATTTTGGAGAAGGTTTTACATGGTTTTAGCCTAGGGTTTGAAGGCAGATTTCATATCAGTCATATTAGGTTTTGTTGCAGTCATATCAGACCTGAAAAAGTGTTGTTACAGTCACAAATCAGTCAAGGGTTGATGTGTTTTTCATCATGGCTACCGAGGGTTTCATTCTACTATCATTGGACTAGGGTTTGCTATGTATTTTGGGCAAATTTGCATAATGTATGTGATCTGATTTTCAAATCAGACTTGTTGATTGTAAGCTACAGCTAAATGTCATTTGTAACTAGCCCTTGAAATAAATTAAGAAGTGAAGCTTGTTTCTGGGTATGTCATTCTCATGTTTTCATTGATTTGATTTGAGCATAACTTCATCATAAGGTGTTAATTCATTGTTATATTTAAATCTTTCCATCTACACTACTTTCTAAACATATGAGTGAACGTGGCTTGTGAAAATATTGATTGCATTAAGATAAATTCAAATCAGAAAATTCATATCAGCAAGGCAAAAATTTCAATTAAAATTTCATAGCATTCAGAATTTCAGAGCAATATCCATTTGGGATATTACAGTGGTATCAGAGCCATGATCTTGCCAACTTGAGGGGAAAATCAGAATTGGTTTCAGTCATCTAACAGGGTACTTCAATGGCTAGAGTTAAAGATGGTAGCATGAAAGAATTGGAAAGGCTTTTTGCTGAGTACAAACGGAACTCACAGTAGTTGTCAAATTATATGGAAAAAAGTTGGGTGATGATGGAAAAAATATTTACAAGTGAAGGTTTTAGAAGTCGTCTCTATGGTAAGATTGATAAACATGCAGGTGATTCAAATGATTTACAGCCTAGTGATCAAGAAGAGATTGAAAGCCAAGATGAAGAGCTTGTAACACCTCATGATGACTTCAAGATTGAAGATAAACCAGCTATGATAGATGAAGATGTCAGCTATGAGGTATGTAATTCACATGAAGAAGAAGACATAAGTGATGTACAAGAGGAGACACACATTGAATCAACATTTGATGAAGAAAAATAGCATGATGATCATTTTAATGAGATGGTAGATTTTGATCATAGAGTTGAATGGCATGATATAATCCTTGATTTGTTTGAGGGCAGCAGTACTATTCCTTTGCAATCAACTCTATTTGATATCTTTGGGGCAGCCAATGATGATGTGCATGAATATCACAATGGTGATGAAGAGGATTCAGTTTTGTTTGATGCATTAGTTCCATTTGGTGAACTAAATCAGCTTGTTCATGATGTTGATGATGCTTTCTTGTTGAAATACATGGTTGATAAGCAAGTATGTGATAATGAAAGTAAATCAATTTTGCAGGATACAGTGGTTTCCATTGAAGAGGATCAGCCTACTCTTGAGATAACACAACATCATTTTGATGATGTTCTCTTATTGGAGCATGTGAATGGCTTGATTGTTTCATGGTTTGATGACTACTATCTATTGTTGAGCATGAAAAAATGTGATTTCAATTTTGTTACAACAGTACATGGAAGAGTTTGCTTTGATGGAAATCACTATTATCTTATTGAAGATTGGTTTCATGATGATTCCCTATTTTTATTCATTCAAGATGACACTTTGCATATCACTTGGAATGATATTTTTAGATTGCATAGTGCTGTTCTGATTCATGACAGTTTGGATACATCTGTGTTTGCTACATTGTGCAACAGCGGAAGCGGTCCCAACATCTTCGTCAGCAGCCTTGAAGAGATGCGATTGAGCATGCTTGAGGAGCCTCGCTGGATTTGGGATCCAGGGATTGATTGACTTCAACTTTTTCCTCCTGTTGCAATGTCGGGAAGGGAGGGCTGTAATGTCTCCATTTTGCAAGTAAATTAAAAAGGTTCTAATTGTAAATTAATTTTATAAAGTATTTTTAATTGCTTTATAAAATTAATATTTTATTAAGTTACTTGAGTCAATTTAAAACACTTTATTAAATAAAGTGTTATTGTGTACATAAAAACAATCATTTAATAAAGTTAAGTGATTGTGTACACATAAACAATCATTTAATAAAGTTGAGTGATTGTGTACACAAAAACCGTCAAGTGATTGTGTACATAAAAACTGTCATTTAATAAGTGATTGTGTACACAAAAACACTCATTTAATAAAGTTAGGCCAGACCTATTTGGAGTGAGGGCTTTATAAGGAGCGGCTAGGAGTCATTTGAAATCATGTTTTTGACTTGGTTTTTGCATATTGAGTTTATCTCTTGGCTGAAGACAAATTTCAGTCCAATCAAGGTGATGATCCCTTGATAACTAGGGTTTGGTGATGGCCCCATTCCCATTTTGAGAGGTGGATGCAATCAGTATTCGTCATAGAGCTTAAATGGCATGCTACTAGGGAATGTTTTTGCAGGTTTTAAGGAGAATAAGGCAGATTTGATTGCATATTGGAATTATTTGGTTAATAGACACAAATTGATGCATTTTGGCATGATGGTGCTTCAATTTTGAGGAGTTTGGCTTTGTAGGTTGGCTGGAAATTCATTACAGGTTGCTGAAATTGTGTTTCAAATTCATTATCATTCACATTTTATCATATTTTAGTCATGAGGTGCAAGCTGGGTTAAATCGACATCTTTCTAGCATAGGCGATTTCATGATTTGGGTAATTTTTGCATGTTTTAGTGAGTTTCAGCATTTCTAGGCAGATTTCAGTCAGGTACAGGTGTATATCAGACCCAATCAGACTTACATCAGTCATATATTTAGAGCATTGATCATCTCTTATCGTTCCAAGGTTCAAACAACTCAATATCCAGCCCTATCGCTTCATTTTGGAGAAGGTTTTGCATGGTTTTAGCCTAGGGTTTGAAGGCAGATTTCATATCACTCATATCAGGTTTTGTTGCAGTCATATCAGACCTGAAAAAGTGTTGTTACAGTCACAAATCAGTCAAGGGTTGATGTGTTTTTCATCATGGCTACCTAGGGTTTCATTCTACTATCATTGGACTAGGGTTTGCTATGTATTTTGGGCAAATTTACATAATGTATGTGATCTGATTTTCAAATCAGACTTGTTGATTGTAAGCTACAGCTAAATGTCATTTGTAACCAGCCCTTGAAATAAATTAAGAAGTGAAGCTTGTTTCCGGGTATGTCATTCTCATGTTTTCATTGATTTGATTTGAGCATAACTTCATCATAAGGTGTTATTTCATTGTGATATTTAAATCTTTCCATCTACACTACTTTCTAAACATATGAGTGAACGTGGTTTGTGAAAATATTGATTACATTAAGATAAATTCAAATCAGAAAATTTATATCAGCAAGGCAAAAATTTCAATTAGAATTTCATAGCATTCAGAATTTCAGAGCAATATCTATTCAGGATATTACATTTTGGCATGTCAATACAAATGTAAATGGCATATAAAAGAAAGTGTTTGAACGCCTTGGATGGTGAGCTCTTCTTGCATGACATTAGCTTTCTTATCAAGTAGCTGAGACAAATATTCAGCAAAGTCCTATGCTATTGAATGGTGTGCATGGAGAATATTCAACACTTTTTATTTTTATTTTTATTTTGGAGGAACTTTTTGCTACAATTGTCACCAAAAAGTATGCTTTATGAAATTTTTTAACTTAGGTGCAGTTTTTGAACCTTGGCCAAACCTTTTAAAAGATGACAAACACTTATAAAAAATATGCTTTATAATTTTTTAAATGCCTTGTGCTAAATCATCCAATGTTAAAAAGGTGCGCTTTGTTCCTTGCTGACTATGTTGTTTAAGATATATATTATTCTGCATGGTGCAATTCCCTTTGTGCTGGTCGAATTGTTTAGATGTTGACAACAAGCCTTTGTTTTATCTCCTTTTGAAAAATAAAAAGGGCACCTCTTTTCTTTTGGATGATTTCTTTGTGTTGAATTGCCAATCTTCAAATGCTGAATCATCAAATTTTTAAAATTATTCTTTTCTGAATGTTGATGTCAACTTTTAAGCTGATCACTGATTTGGAAAGAGGGTAAAGCTTTTATTATGCTTTTTTAAAGTTTTTTTTAAATTTTATTTTAATTTTTAATTTTGACTATTCCATTCCTTCCCAACATTTGTGTCCCACATCCAGTCACCATTTGTCAAGAATTTACAACCATGGATAATTTGCAAGCATTTGTTAATTTGAAATATTGGACTTTGGGATGACAACATGCGATCCGACTGGAAATGACTATTTCTGACTTTGACTTGACACATAAATGATTGATTTTTTGTGATGAACGAGTCTCATGTAACACAACCATCGAGTTTTAGATTGGGTACAACAAGCCTCTCCACATTTGACATGTAAAACTTCTAATTGTTATCATAAGATCAACAATGTCCATTCGCTGAGTCAATAAGTGGGCCCCCATACTTTGTCACTTTCTTATCTTCAATTGATCATTTAGACTTTATGATGTCACTTGCTTACCCGGTTCTGCGAAAGCTCGGCCATCTAGTTTGCTGGTTAATTCCCTTTGTGTGGCCATTCAATGTTAAGAGATCCAATGAGCTGAACCAACCCTGAAACCCAATTGAAGACCTTGATAAACCCTCTTAAAACCTCCTTTGATTGTGCAATCAGCCTTTGCTGCTATTCGATGGTATCAACAATGAGCAATCACCCAAACAAAGATTGTTGTGCCGGCCCTTTGATCATGTATCTGATCGTTTAACTTATACCCCAAGCCTAAACAAGCAATCAAAATTTTAAAGCCATTTCATGCATGTTTTTAACACAGTTATTTATGTATCAAAAGACTAATAACATGAGCCATTTTAAGAAAAAATGAACTAGAACCTAATCCCTAAACCTTCCCAATGAGAAAAATGATTTGAGAAACACAAACATTTTGATCAATTTTCGGAATTTCAGCTGGGGCATTTCATGGACCAACAAAGTAATTACCCTTACGCATGTCATTATCTTGCCTTATTAGAATAGTGTGGGAGATTTTCATGTTAGAATTTCCCCATTGGTACATAAAACCACACTACCTCCAACTTCTATTTGACCTTGAGCAATTCTTCTAGCTTTCTTTTCACAATCTGTACCTCAAGTAGAATATCCTCTTATCTTGTGGTATTTACATAATCAAGCCTCTTTTACATATTTCATGCATGGGAGTCAACTCTTGCTCAAATTCTTCACTACTCCACTATTATTAAAAACATCATTTGGATCTTCACACTATCCCAAGCTCATTGTCCTCTAGAATTTTTCTTGATGTAGCCTTTTTGAATCTTAATTTTTTGTACTTATATATAAGGGAGCTTTGAACAACTAATTGAGTCACTTCCATTTCCTTGTACTTTCTTTAATCTTTTCATTTATCCGTTCTAACAATTTCTCTTATTTGTCTTTGAACAAAAAATTTGATTAGTGTGATTGGTTGTAATCTTTCTCCTCTCCATGGTGTCTCCATGCAAACACTCATTTGTATGCTTCCTTTGTCCCTATCTCTTGACTTCTTGTTGGTGTTTCTCTCTCTTTGCTTCCAATAGAATGTGTCTTCTAGATAAAATGTAAGGTAGAAGAACTATAAACTTTTCCATTGGTTCAATGCATATCAAACTGTCATCAGTTTCATGTGGTATCTTGTATGTGTTTTATGCTTCTTGTTGAATAAAATCCTTGATGTCTATATGAGATCAAGGTGGCAATTCAACACGAGATTCTCTTACACATTTGGGCCATAATCAACATTTAGATCTTTTCCTTTGTTCCTCTTGCGGGGTTGAGTGATACTGCCCCTCTCTGGGTGTTAGGAAGCATCCATTTGGCGCCAAATATTAGACAGATTTTTATGCTAACATCAAAATTTCATGTGGCACCTACACCCATGCATTATATTGTAATATCCCACCCCCTTATGTTTTTTGGCGTTTAGTTGATACATGATGCGTTTTGGGTTTTTTGCATTTTTGACATAGAACATGCAAGTACATATATTCTCAAAATAACACAAATTAGCAATACCCAAATGCTTATTTAAGTGGGAAACCTATTTAATATCAACTATGCACAATACCCATATGGAAAATATGTAAGGAGATTAGACAATGAACATACCCATCTCGCTGTCATATAAATATTAGCGGGAATGTGAGTGTACAACAGATTGGAAACATCCACAGTTCTCCGAATGAAGCTCAAAATCATACCAATACATCAAATGTAATTGAACAGCAAATACAATGCCTGGATGCCTCAATTGGAGGCTTAGGAACAATACCCAACAAGAGTTCTTGATGCCAAATTGCTCCATGTCCCTCTGTAGTGCTGGTACAGCCTGTATAGGCAAGGACAGCAATAAATGACAGCCCCAAACCCTCACATACCCTGCTGCAATCACTGTATCAGATCTGTAGGGAACTCACGCTCAGCTGGGAACAAGAACCAGACCAAAATTCCTCTTCAAACTCACATACTACTCCCTGTGCTGTACGGCTGGCCTGGGACAGTACGGTCCCCTCTAACAGCAGTCACAGTACCTCCAAATCTGTAGTATTCTCCTAGATTTCTAGCCTGCACAAATCTGAAGATGGTCCCTCACAATCCACGCCTAATGGAAGAAGAGCAAACAATGAAAAGAAACCATGAAACAGTCACAACTCCCTCTGTCTGGTACGGCCAGGTAGAGGGCTGGTACGACCAGATTATGGAACCCAAAGCATGTCAAAACCCTTTGAAAATGCAGTCCAAAACTTGAAATATGATCTTCATTATCCCTTTGCAATTATGGTGTCAAAAAACTGAAGATATCTCCTTGGAATCTCTTTCGCGACAATCTAACTTCGCACAATAAAGCTCAACCCTGCAACGAAGCCACTCCAGTAATACCCAAGGAGTGTCTTTCAACCCCGCAGATGCTCTTATCAATGGAGGTTTTCGTCTCCAATGAAGCTGTTCGAAACCCTTGCTCAAAGCAAAGCTCACACTTAGATAAATTTTCCCAAGTGAATGAGGAGAAATGACTTCAATTTTCACTTTTTATTACTCTCTTTTTCCAACGCCCCTTTTTGGGATTTTAATATTTAATAACATTTCACCTTTTTATCATGGGCGCCCAACTCATAAATGAAAGGGAAAGGAGAACCCAATATGCACCTTACATCATCCTATATTTTTCTTAAACAGGTATTCAATAACTTGATGCAAGCACATACTACTATGCCCTTAAAGCGGAAACAGACAGTTGATTTCTCATCACATTAACCCTTAGAGAAAAGATAATGTACTTTACAGATTTAAATAAATTTCAGCAGCATAATGGCATATAAATTAACATTTTAAGAATACGAAAAGAAGAATAGAAGAAAGATAGACAGAAGAGAAAAAGACACCAATATACGTGGGGAAAACCCTTTTAGGTAAAAAACCCCACACTCCAAAGCATCGAACCAATGTATTAATCTGCAACAACAAACATGCTACAATACACTTGCAGGCTCAAAGCCTTAACATGGAGATTTACATCTTACTCGTCTAGAGGAAAAACTCACAACATAAAACTCTCCTAACAAACTTCTCCTCAAGCCTTCAATTTATAGGAGTTTCAATACAAGAAACCACCAAAATGGAAACTCAAAACCATGAGTTACAACGCCTAGTCATGGAGAATCAAATCCACCGTAATATAGAAAGTTACTCAAATCATAACTAACTCTCCAAATATGGCACTTCATTTTTGGCTCCTAAAATCATGATTTCTCAATCTCCTAAAATCTTGCTTTTCAAGTTTCCAATTGTAATTTCCTTTTTCAACCTCTTTCCATTTTAGCAACTCTTACACACCTTACAAGTTGTCATAGTTGGATTTAGCAACTTCCATGACAATTTAAGTGATAAAAAAACAAATTGCCAAAATACAAATAAATAAATATTTCAAATATTAGAACTTGCAAGGTATATGACACACCTAATCCCAACAATACAGTGGTGACTTTATTCACTTTAATTTTTCATTAAGTCCCCAATTGAATATAAATTCACTTTATAATATTTAAATAACGATAAAGTTAAATATTTAATTTAACTTTAATATTTAACGTTATTTAAAATAATCGTCCCGAATTAGATCAATTGCCAAGACATTGCCATCAACGCATTCAACCGACATTCCCGACATAGAAATACTGCCAACTGACCAAGTCGGTGTCCAACCTGTGACTTACTAAAAATAGTAAGTATGAGCAAAGGGTCCAAGAACGCTTCGAAAAACTTCGTCACGGACTCCAGATAATACTGAGCTTAATGCAACACCTGGAAAGGCCCCGAGATGGCCGAACTGCCATGTCACCAAAACAGTGTCTAGACTGACACTTACTATAAATAGTAGTGTTCTCCAAGGACCAAAGAGAACAAACCTAGAAAAACCCAGAAATATTGTCGCCATGCAAGCACTTACTATAAATAGTAAGTACAGATAAGTTGTCCGAAATCCCTCCGGAAAGTGTCATACGGCTCCACTGGAACACCTTAGCACATTGGTGACATTGAAATACTCCACTGATTAGGCTGTCGCAAACCCAGAAAGTCAGCTCCAACTACATTGCAAGAGAACCCGAAAATGGGGACATTACATATATGCCATATCAGCACTCCAGGACCACCGCAACATTTATGCAGCATATTCCCATTCAATACTAATTTTTCCAATTCAATGCTATGTCAAAGTTGGTTCAAGCTATCATGGGGCCTGCTCAAGACCAGCAGCTTAAATGTGACACCAACCTCTCTGTAACAGCCATAAGATAATGTTTTCCATTTTCCCTTGGCATTTATTCATTTCCTAACTTCACAGTTTGTACTAAAAATGTATTGCACTTTTGCAAGAGACAAATTAGCACAGTTTTTACAGTTCTTCTTAGAGATTTGCATTGCATAGAACTTTCATATGAATATTTTTCTGATTTTTATAGCCAATATTATTCTTTTTGTGTGTAGGAATAGTTCAATGCTCTATTTTTGCACTCTGATTGTTGTTTGTGAATGATAACATCAATTCAATTATGCTTATCACACGTTAGAATCTGCAATTAGGGGGGTTATGCCCCTTATTGTTTCTGGAATTTGGATTAATAGGTTAGAGAGAACTAAAGTCTCTTGTGAGGTCATTCTCTCTTGTTGTTGATTCTTAAAATTCAAAATCCCTCATTTTTTATGTGACTTTGTGTTCCTTGGATTGCTGTTACTGCAACACTATGCTGCTTCATTTTTGTAATTTTGTATATGATGTATAGTCAAGGATACCGGTTTGTAACTAAAAACTCCAAGTAATATGGCCATATAAATTAGAAGGAAAAAAAGAATTCTGAGAAAATTTATATCTTGATAGTTAATATCTGCATTCACGAGCATACTTCTCTATTACCTTGTGTAGGAACTCAATACTTTCAGAGGTTCATATCTATACTCAATACTTTTTGCTTCACCTTTTTATTTTTTCCTCATATGGTTTATACCTTTCACTTTTGAACATGCTGTTGTAGTGGGAAGGACCAGATGCTACCAACTCGTGAGGAAGCAACACATCTTTTGAATAAGTTGTCTAACTGTAGAGTCCGCTATTTTAAGGATAGTGGGCACACACTTTTGTTGGTGAGTGTTCATTAATATGTTGTAGTCCAATCTTTTAAAGTTCATTTTAAATAAATAATAATTTAATCATTTGTTATTTTGCTTAAAATATCGTTAGTTTGCAAGATGTCACAATGCATAATTTCTTTTTCTCAAATAGACACCTACCTACTGAGGAGACACGAACCATATTTTATATATTAAAACTAATATAAGACATTTGATTACCCAAGAATCATGTTATTCGTAAGCTCATATATGAGAAAGCAAAGGTTTTCTCCATGATATATGAGTATCAAAAGCTGTGGGAGTGATAAGTGCCAACAAACGAGGAAAGTGTTTCTTCAATAAAAACTAACTTCGATAATTTTATTTTTATTTAAGAAAAAAGGTATATGATCTCTGTTAAAGCTTCTTGGGATCCCAAAGATGAGATTGAAAACCCGTCATCAACCATAGAAAAACAATTGACCCAGATGCAGTCTAATACTAGGCTACAATACAGCTGCAGCTGGCTGAAAATTGATCAAATAAAACTTGAATGTTACAGTGCTTTGTAAGTAATGAGAATACATATAAAATCACAAAAAATATGAAGCTTTGACCATGAATAATTCTATGTTTAACATATTGTGTATAAACAAACATGATAATGTTTTATTGTCTGCTCAAGTTGTTTCCCAAAATCATAATTTCACATGTCAACTCAGTTTTATTCAAGTGCAAAAAGTATGATACCAATTCACACTAGTTTGCAAGCTAATGTAGGAATATAGGCTATATTTTAAGTATAATTGAGTGTGATTGATCCTTCATTTGATAGTGCTCCTTTGATTCATTTTACAAATAATCTAGGGTATAGTGACCTCAATTGAGATATGATCTTTGTCATTCTGCCACTTTCTATACTCAACAAACTATGTAATATGTTTTGAAGAGTGCCATGTAAGTGAATGGATCCAAAGCATCTTTATATGTATGCTTGATCTGAAAGAAGAAAATTAAGGCAGTCACTTAAATGACATTGTATTCGACAAAGGAAATATTTCAAGCTTAGGTGAGCTTTTAGAACCCACAAGAAGCTATCAAGATGAACAGCAATTTTTTTGATAAAACAGAATTATTTTCATGAGAGACTAGCATCTTTTTACAAAAAGCCATAAACATATTACTTGAGGTTTGAGGGTGGCAAACCATGCCAAAAGACAAAACAGGGAAACTCCAAGATTACAATGAGGAGCATGACAGCTTTACATAGATTATACTTCACTTATATAGCAGAACAGTGGGATACAAACATTAGTAGTGAGAAATGTAAGAGGAATCAAGACATATCCAAGTAGACATTGCTTTGAGTCAATGATATTCTCCCATAGCCTTCTCCCATGTTTTGTTTGTGAAATATCCCTTTTCTAGATATTTGATAGACCAATGATTTTTTTTGTTTGTTTTCCAATTATCACAAAATATGGAATAACAAAGAATATGAATGGCAATAGGTAAATTTCTGATTTAATTATGCAAATAACAATTCCTTTGAAACCCTTGTATTTATTCTTCGTAAACAAAAAAAAAATGATTATAATCAATCTCAAAATGAATTTAGAATTTCAATTAAACTCCTATATTTATTTTTCTGCCAAAGTAGATTGATAACAATCAATTTTCAAAAGATTATAATTTCAAAGAAACTAAATAAAACCTGATTTCTGAAGCTTTATCAACTGCTGTAGCTATATGGTCTGGAGGCTGATTTGTATGGCCTTGTCATGTCCCCATTTAGGGATTGGTCCCTTCTCCCTCTTTTGGAATGAATCATTTTGAAGAGTTTGAATTTTCTCTCATGTCCTTGCCATATTTGTGGTAACGATACCTTGTTTTCCTATGGATGGAGCCTTGAAGAGAGTCATCTAGAGAAGACAAAGAGAAATGAAAACAAATCTTTAATTTGTTTTAAAACGGCCCAAATGAAAATAGAGAACATTTATTGCAAGGTCGGTCAAGTCTTATGGAGGATGGCCCTATTCCAAGTTGGCTTAGGTCGGCTATGATGAAGGAAATGAATAAAAATAAATAAATTCAAATCGTTTGAGTGCCAATTGTAGGGTGGTCAGCCAGCATGGAAGAAAAGGAGATTCTTGTATAAATAGGATGTTTGGATATCATTTGGAATTTTGGCTTGTAAAACTTTGCATGTGGTCTGCAATTTTATTGCAACTTATTCCAAGGGTGAAAACCCTTGTGAATTGAAGGTGTATTGGACGAAAACCCAACTACATCTTGGAGGTGGATTCATACGGAGTTCACATTTGCACTTTATTGGAGATTATAGAGATTTGCTTGGACACCATTGCTACATCTTTCGAGTTTGGTCGGAGACCTTTGTAGGCGATTGAAGATCCTTGGCATCTTGGTTGAAGACCACCATTGAAGATTTGTTGGCATCATTGATTCATCCTCGATGCAGATCTGAAGTTGGAAGATATTTGCATATCATTGAAACTTGTTGTAGATCCGTGCATCATCCAGGGCATTGAAGATTCGAAGTTAGATCATCCCTCATTGAGCGCCGATTCTAGAAGATATCAATTGTGTAATGTCCCCTTTCTGTTCACAGTGCTAGTCTATCAGTGGGTTCCTATAGACTGACAATTTGGTTAGGGAACCATGGTTGGATTGGACTTGGATGGGTTATTCAGTGATTTAGAGGCGGTTTGAGTTCAGTGGATCCATTTGGCGCTCTCAGTGTTGGCTTTGTTTGCTTATGGCCCATACTTGCTATTTTTAGTAAGTTCGGGATTGGTGTCATTTCGGGAGTTTCAGAGCTGGAATAGATTCGTCTCGTTGAGACCTTTTCGACGAGCTATAGAACTCTTGATACCGAGTTCATCTTGATAGTTATTTTAAAGTCCAAAGTTTATTAATGTTTATTTTACCGGGACTTTATAACTATTAACGACAAAGTGACTTTATGAAAGAGAATATAAAATGTCACTTGTGGAGTTGGGCACCCATCCCTAGGGGAGAATAAAGTAATTTAAAAACATAATATTTCCCCCCAAAAGCCAACTCCCCTTTTGGTGAGGAAATAAAAGGAGGAAAGTGAGCTTCATTTCATATGCTTGAGTTTATGATATTGTTGGCTATTTTGCTCTGCTAGGGTTTTCCTGAGAGGGTTTGAAGAGGATTCGAACCAGAGGCTATTGGGAACGGAAAATCTCTCTAGTAATAGCATTCTACAGGCGTGAAAGACCATCCAAAGGTGCTTGAATGGAAAATACAAACAGTGTTTGCATATGGGCTTCAATGGAGTTGAAATATTGAGGGTTTGATGAAGAATATGAGACTTTCTTGCAGATTTGAGTTCTTCTTGAGCAGATTTTGAGGACAGCGAAATACTTCTTTGTGTGACTGATATTAGTGGAGATTGAGCAGCGATTGAAGAGGATTTGTGGACTGTATTGCTAGCCGTACCACACAACAACCTGACCGTACCATTCATTGGGGTTTATATAGATTTTTGGGGCTGTTTTGAGACTCTTTCCTAGACGTTTGGAGAAATAACATAAGTGCAGAGATTGCTGAGGCATTGCAGATCCATTTTCAGTCAGTTTGCAGTGAGAACTTCATGCCTAGGCCGTACCAAGTGTGCTGGAGGTGACGTTGGGTCTGTAGGGACTCATTCTTTCCTGTGTATTGCTTTCTATCAGCCCATATTGAGGCGTCTAGAGCTTCTATGATAGTTGTAATCTCCTGCATGTTCAATACAAACATTTCTTGGCGATTCGGAGCTATTCTATAATACCTAGTTGCTGGTCAAGTCTTAGCATGTGTACGAAGTTGCAAATCTGATTATGGGTATGTGTTAGTAATTAATATTTGGCCATTTTACCATCTGGGTCTTTCCTATTTTCTTCATATCTGTTGTATATTTTCTGGGTTTGAAATAGATGCTCAATATTGTATTGTTCCGGCAACACACATTGCAAGAAAACTGAAACCCCTTCTGCATCTTCTCTCTTGTCTGAAAGAACACAATAAAAATTAAAAATAACACTAAAAAGATTTTTAAAAAGAAACAACAGGTGTGACACATTACAAATTGCATGCTAATCCGCCTATATTGAAGACATTATAACAGCGAATTCCACTCAGACTTGAGCGAACTTTCCTAGCAGCTATCATTGAAGATCCTTGGAGCCGATTTGCTTCATCATTAGCAGCAATTTAGATTTGCATAACCTTTGACAGCGTTTGGGACTAAGGCGTCATCAACAATGACCAACGATCTACCTCAGGGAATTGCAGCGATCAGCTAGAGGTATTTGAACATCACAGAAGGTCAGGTATGTATCAGCTGTGACATAGTCTGAAGACCTTTATATCAGATCTGAGCATTGAAATTGGTATGTCATCATCATTTCATCTTGAGTTTGTAACAACATCTTGACATTTGTAATTGGCTATCATTAAGCCCATCCATTTGATGTAATTGAAGTCTTGAAGCAAACTGAAATTCAGGACAGCCGTGATCTAACTGATGTTTATCATTATCATCTAGATCTTTATGTGAAATTCATGGTGTAATTCATTGTAAAATCCCAAATGGGGATATTTTGAGCAACTTTGGATTTCCGGGGTTTCCAAATGATACTTCAGCCTACACATTCCTATCAGCCTATACATTACTTCAGCTCTTGACCTGCAGCTGTGTTGGTTTATCTTTTCAGATCAGCAGCGGAGTATCTGGTGGTTGGAGTTGGTTGATAGAAATGGTTCGATCATAGGAGATGACTCTATAACTACTTCCATACTCATCTCTCCTATGTTTTCAGTAGGATTTCAGAATGATTACCGTTGCCCTTACATTTCCACATTGGTTATGGTGATATTCTTTTGTGAGAAGATTGATATTGAGGTTTGGCATGCTTTAGGGCAGATGGTTATGGGAGTTTTTCCAAACATAGTTCCTCTATTTATTGCTTCTACCCTGGTGAGTGACAAGCACTGTAGATACTTTATGGGGATAGTGTGCATATTGTCAGATGATGCCTTATTGATTGCAGCGGTTTGGGGGTGTTAGTGTGTTCGGAACTTTCCTTTCAACACTTGGAGATTAAGTGTTGATGATATGAGTACAACTGATGACAGTAGAGGCATTTCTTGGTTGGTAGATTTCAGATTTGTGACAGTGTTTGGTCCACTTTTTTTTTGGGAGAGTTTGGTTTTTGGGCTGAACAGATATTTCTCCCAGTTGCCCAGGATCATGTTAGGTACAAAGATTGTAGTTATGGACCTTACTAGCATGCTTCAGTAGGAAATGTTTCATGGTATAGGTTTCAGCCCTTACAGGTGTCTCAGCTTGGGATTTGATGATGATTACCTCCCTAGGTTCTAGGGGAGGAGAGTTTTTAGAGTGGTGCAGCATTAGCGTGGTGGCTCTGTTATGAAATTGGCGTGGGATCCTGGAATCTTTTTTGGTTTCAGTTTGGATCAATTTGATGATTGTGGGGTTGTATTGGCATTGCTTGAGGACAAGCAATCTTTGGGGAGGGCGGACTGTAATGTCCCCATTTTCGGGTTCTTTTGCATTGCAGTTGGCACTAACCTTCTAGGTGTGTGTTAGCGTTATCAGAGGAGTTATTTGTTGTTTTCAGTGAGCTCAGGTGGTATGGAGGACTCATATGCCATTTTTGGATATGATTTTCAGCTTTCGGTGTGGTCTCCAAGATTCTTGGAGGGAGCGTCTATTTTTAGTAAGTCACCCGACCGGGTCCGTTTATCATCTTTCATCATCGGGATCACTCCTAAGCAGTCAGTTTTCAGTGCCGATGCATTTTGGCCATTTCTGCTAATGGGGTGTAATATTGAGCTATATTTAATTAATTTTACTAAGGTTGCCATTTTAATAACAATATTTAATTGGGCACCTTAGTATTATAGCTCGTTGGAAAGAGAACGAAAAGATTTAAATGATGAGATGCTAAAAATGACTTTCAGTGCTGGAAATGTTTTAAAAGTAAAATAAATGACTTTTTCGGAGCAATAAAGCTTATTTATTTATACAGTGATTTTAAATTTAAATTTTTCCGAAAGTTTCAAAAAGTGCTTATAAAAAGGGTAATTGGGGAAGAAGAGCTCATTCTTGACTTGTTATTTCACGGGAGTTTTCCTTGAGAGCTGGAACTTGCAGGTTCAACAAACCCTAGGATGAAAACCCTTGGGTTTTTGGTTGATTGGACGAAAACCCATTTCAACCATCCTTGGCGGAATCATTGAGGTTTCGCAAATGCATCTACTTGGTTCAGATTCAAAGATTTTGGAGCAGAAAGATTTATCATTTTTTAGTTTATTGCAGGAGGGTTTCAATTCCAAATAAATTCACTGGCAAGCAATTTGTGTTGGTATTTTCTAGCATTATATTGATGAAATCTTTATGAATAAAATATTTATTGAAGAAACCCTAGGTGAGTGTATTAATCTATGGTTCATTATTTTTTCTAAGCTGATCGTACCTTCCAAAAAAAATAACGATTACTTTAAGAAAGGCAGCGATTATATTTTAAGAAGGCAGTGATTTCATTTTAAGGAGTTCTTAATACTTTACTTGTTGCCGTACAACTTTGGAGTAATACCTTGATTTCTTTTGGTGCAATGTTGACATGTCCCGTTCTAGGTTTGAAGTGAATTTTTCTGAATCTTGCAAATTTTGTAATGAAACCCTAGGACTGAATTCTGACTTTATATTTTCAAATCTCAATACACACTTATAACATCCAATTTATCATCGCAATTACATATGTGATTGTAATAACCTGCACCTGTTCTTTTGATTTATCTTTTTTTAATGATATATTTTTTAGTTTTTTCTGTGATCTTTCAGAACTAGATAGAAGATGCAGAAGGGGGTTTTCATTTTCTTGAAGTGTGTATGTCAGAATACAAGGATATAATATAAAACTGAAAACCCAGAAAAACTATAACAGATATGAACTAAATAATGAAGACCCAGTTCATAGAATGGCATAAAATGAATAACCATCACATACCCATTTCAAAATAAGCACCTTCATATTTCTGTTGTTGACAGACCAGCAACATGGTGATGGAGTTTTGCATCAAATAAATCAGCAAATGCAAATAAACAATCTACAATCATTAGCACAGGCCCATAGGTCAAAAATCGATCCAAGAGCAAGAAAGAACAACTCCTACAAACTCCACTAATGGCTGCCCCAAAATGTACGACCAGCAAGAGAAGTACGGCTAGCAAGAAGGAAAGTACGGCCAGCAAGAAGAGATATGATAGTCCTAATCTCCCTCAAAACAACAGATAAAATCAGTCCATTCTTTATCCTCTCAACTGCACCCAAACTCTATGAAGATATATCATGGAACCTTCCCAAAACTCCATCAAAGTGTCCAACTGAAGCACAAATACAGCCACTGAGTATGGCTGCTCCAAAATCCCCTTGGGTGATCTTTCACACCTGCGGAAGATTGATACCAATGGTGGTTTTCGTCACCAAAAGCCCTGGCTGGAAGAAATCCCCCAAACCCTTATTTGCAGAGCAAATAGAAGCATAAAAATGTAATATCAAGTATGAATAACTTTTCCCACTCTTTGCCTTTTTATAACTCAACAAGTGGGTCGACCCATATGAGAGGGAAATGTTATTTTTAAATTTGCTCTTTATTCCTTGAAAGGGGCACCCAAGTCCCTTAGTGACTTATTTTTGCATTTTTCCTTATTTCTCCAAAGTCACCGACATTAATAAATTAAAGTCCAAATATAATAATAAATTATAACTTATGGACTTTAATATGAAAGCCCAAACGGTCACAGAATCCCATGAGTTATAGACCGTTGGAAAGGTTTTGGCGAAGCGCTCCATCTCCAATAAAGAGTTTCCCAAAATAACCAACTTCGCGACTTACTAAAAATAGTAAGTCCCAGCCAGAATGTTAGAAACCGACCAAACGAACTCCCAGAGTTCTCTAACCACTTTGGTTAGTCTACGGGAACTAAGTATAGACTAACCCACTAGGAAAAAGGGGAGATTATAGTGATGTCCCGATATTAAGGCATTATTTAAATTAAAAATTTAAACGCCATGATAAAGGCCAAGAAGTTGTTTCCGTCAAATATGGTGTTTGTCATCGTCAATCGTGTATATAATAATATTTAATAAAGAATAATATTATTTTTATAAATATTTTATATTTATGGTATTTATAAAGGATAATATAAATACAAAAATAATATTATCAATTTTGATATTATTATAATTACAATATAATATATTAATAAATATATTTATATATTTAAATAATAATATAAATATATATATTTTTTGGTAAGTACTGTCAAGGGGACAACTCCCATAATAAACGAATTCAGAAAAGAAAAAAATGCATGCCCTTGCCATGGGGTGCAGCACAACACAGCCCAAAATGGACTGTCCAATCCTACATCTTAAAAATATTCATTAAATCCTTTTCTTTGTAGAACTTGATATCAATCGGTGAGAGGGAGGAGATTTCTTCCGTTTTACCTCCGTCCAATCCTGCGTAGTCGCAGAAGAAGAAGCCGGTTCAGCACAACCAATTTGATTCTTCCCATCGGGGTTGCAAATGGTTGCAGTAGATAAAGGGGAAACATCAGGGGTCACATTGTTGATCGGCTGTGAAATCCCTGGTGAAATCAATGAAGCCTTTGAACTTATTTCATTGATACAATTGCCTTGTTTTGTCTTGTGCTTTGGATCTTGGAGAACAGGAGAGAGGGATGCAACAGACATTGGATTAGCATCATGAAGAGCTTGGGAAGGAGAGGAATTTGGAATCGCATTAGGAGGAATAGTGTAGTGGTGCGATTCGGCCCCGATCCACCAAGTGGGCTGAATATCTAGATTTTTAACTTGCTCATATATTTGCTTCTTTCTACATTGGGAGGTGAAATGCTCAACTGAAAAGCATTTCCGACACCTGAAAGGAATTTTCTCATAATCTACAAGCTGTCTCCAACATCTTTTGCCAAATTTCAGAGAGATCTCTTCCAGAAGACGATTGGATACATCCATTTCAATGATATGCGAGCATAAGTTGAGTTTTCATAATTAATTGTTTCCTTTGAAACGCTACGATATTTTCCCAAGCCATTGCCAATGGCTCTCAAGCAATCGATTTCCCAAAACTGCAAAGGGAGATAAGGAAGGCGCATCCAAAAAAATGCAAAAGAGGACTTGGATCGTGGATAGAAGGTAGGAAACCAGGGCTTAATGCAAAGAACATCTCCGCGAAAGAACCAAGGGCCAGCCTTCAAAACCAACTCTTTATCTTCCTCAGACTCAAGTTCCAGGATTAAAAAACCCCTAGCACAAGGGTAAATACTGATTTCGTCTTCCATAAACTTTTTCCAGTTGTTGCAGATCTAGGAATATAGATCACGCAAATTTGGCCATGTCTTCATAAATCTGCAGATGAGGGCATGATTCTGGAGGTATTCCTCCCTGTCCGCAACGAATCCTTCCAGACTTATTTCTGGAACTGAGGCAGAATGTTGAACGGCGAAAGGGGGCGCAATATTGATGGAAGCGTGGTGGGGAGAAGGAACTATCTGCACGTCGCCACTGGAAGACTTGTGAGTCGTCATAGGCCCCTTGTTGTCTTGGGCGCCATGGCATAAGGCCCCTAGAAAGTTTAGTGAGCTGCCATCAATGCATTTTGAGGACAGAACAACCGTACTAGGATTAGGGCAGGGAGAGGAGCAATCAGCGCGAGCCCCAGACAAGGCAGAATGATCAGTCGCCAGCCCAACCTTGGACCCCGAGGAGCCTCCATGCGAATCGTCAGGGGAGTCCACACCACCCAGCGCCAAAGGATATCCAGTTTCATCGTCTTTGCTAGGACCCTGTGCGGAGGAGAGTGAAGAAATGCGAGCCATTTCGGGAAGAAAAAAATTTATTTAATAATTAACAATAATATTCTAATATAAATATTATTATAAATATAATTAATGTAAATAAGAAATATTATTATAATCATTTATTATAATAATATAATAAATATAATAATAAATATATTATAAATGATTATAATAATATAATAAATATATTATAAATATATTTATTATAATAAATGATTATAATAATAAATATAATAAATATAAATATAAATATTGATATAAATATCGATATAAATATTAATATAAATATTAATAATTTGAATATTATATACTTATAATATAATACTAATATTGTAAGTAACTTTATAGAAACATATATCATGCAGCGATTTAGTCAAAAACAATAATAATATAGGATAATATACTAATACAAAAATAAGACAACGAATAGGTTCCATTGGATTCTATTTGACTAACATGGCAGCGAATTGAAAATAGAAGTCAGTGATTGGACAATGAATATATTTCCATTGGATTCTATTTGACTAACATGGCAGCGAATTGAAAATAGAAGTCAGTGATTGGTAAATAATAAGTAGCAATTGACAAGTCTGAAATGACACAATGATTAGTAAGCAGCGATGCCTTAGAGAAGCTTTAAGAATTATAATGGGCATCGATCAACATAAGTGCAGCAAATAAACCAATATAAACAAAGGTTTTGGCAGTGGTTATAATATGAGGTAATCGCTGTTAAAGAACATCAACTAATAAGAAATAGTCACGACCCCTTAGAAGGTGGTGACCAATGGGCGAGTGAACAACCCTACAAATATAAATAGGGAATCCAATCTCAGGGAAAAGGGCATCACGAATGGATCACAGCAATCCCAAAAATAATATAGATCAACCCAACATTCAGATCAAACAATATCCATGGATCAATCATAGAATAGTTCAGCAGTCATTATCAGAATAGCAAGCATAATCAAAGCACCACAATCTTACAAAAAGAAGGAATACACAACAAAATAGAATTTAAGTGATATGGGATCATCTCAGAAGGAAGCATTTTGGAATATAAATCATGCAATAAAAGGATACAATTTAAGTTATGCAATCCAAGGACATCGAATAGTCTAAGAAGTAGAAAGGGAAGTGTGAAATATATATATATATATATATATGTTGTGCCAAATCAATTTTTTTTGCTTCATTAAGCCATTTTGTGAAAGTCCAGAAAATTTTTCGTCAAAAAGTCAAAGAGTCAAAATTTCTAAAAATAGACGTCAATTTAGGTTTTCTGGGTTTCTTGAGATACGGATGCTGGAAAATTTTTCTAAAAATAGAAAGTTTCTAAAAATAGAATCTTTGATTCAGGTGTCGTGTCTGATTCTGATTGGTTGATTTTGCTTCATGATCAAGGTGGTCCAGACGAAATCTGCAAATAGTCGTGTTTTCCCTATTGGGTTAATTGTGCTTTTTCAGAATGCGAAGCATGAGCTCCGAGGCCATTAATGAAGGAGGTTCATTTGCCAGAGCTTATTTTCAAGTTTTCAGGGCTGTTCAGATGACGCAGAACTGTCGAACAGTTGACGATTGACGAAGGACAGAAAACGGAGCATGATGAATTCGGAAGTGAAAGAAAAGTTAAAAATCCTTGAAAATGGTTAAGTCTAGAAATCCCAGGCGTCCCTGGAGGCTGGGGGCGCCCAAACCTCTTAGACTTAGAATATTTTTCGTGTTTTCTAGAAAATGTCAAAAATACCTCTGTTGGTCAGTTTCAGGGTGGATAAAAGTAGTCATGTTGGTCAACAGGGCCCGAAAAGCAGGGAAGCACGTCAGATATACCCAAGCTTTGCAGTCCATTCCTCATCTAGTGGCGATTGTTTGACGAATTGTCGAAATCAGTGACAGGAAGCAGCTGCCAGCACGGGAAACGAGGTAAACTGCAAACAAAAGTTGAAAATCATGAAATTTTCTAAGGCATTGACATCCAAGCGCCCTTGGAGGCTGGGGGCACCCATCATGCCCAAACTTAGATTTTTTTCACGTTTTTCGAGAAACATCAAAAAGTCTCCATTAGCCCGCTTCCAGGTGGTCAAAATCAGTCAAACTCAGTCAAAATACTCGTAAAAGCTGGAAATTCATCTCAGGTATGTTCAGGCTACTTAGATCACCTCTCATCTTGCTTTAGTAGTTAGCTGGACGACCAAAAACAAAGATCGAATGGAACCTGTGACACGTAAAACGGAGAAATGGAATGAAAATTGAAAAATCTCAAAATTTCTCTAAGGCATGAAATCTCAGGCGCCCCAGGAGACTAGCAGCGCCCATCTTCTCCAGTCTTAACCATTTTTCCTTGTTTTTCCGGAAAACGACAAATCTTCCTTCGTCAGCCTATTCAGATTCACAGAAAATCTATGCTCCATGAGGACGCGTCCCCTGTGTTTTGGAGCCCGTAACCGTCCCGGGGACGGCCAAGAAACGTCCCCTGACCGTCCCCTTTTCCCCAGGGACGTCCCCTTTTTTTAGGAAACGTAGGGGATGGCTAGCCGTCCTCGGTACGGCCGGGATGTCCCCCGATCATACCGAGGACGGCTAGCCGTCCCCTACGGCCCAGCAGCGAAAAGGTATGTTTAAAACCAAAAACAAACACATTTAGCAAAAAAAGAAAGGGATGGGGAGCCCACAAGGACCCCCACATCCCTTTTAAACAAACGTAAACCTAAAAAACAAGTTATATCATCCAAAAAAAAAAAAAAAAACTCATTACCTCATTTTCACATTGTTGAACAGCAGCTTGAAGAGGAGCAACAATAGTTGGAAGAGGGTAACAGCAGTGAAGAGAAGGCATTAGGGCATCAAATCATCATCATTTGAGGTAAGATTGACATTCTTTATTTTGTTGTTCATATTCCTTTGTATTTTTTTTAGTTTTTTTAAAATTTCAAACACATGGGAATGGTTTTTTTTGTTTATTTTTTGTTTTATGTTTGCTTGCAGCTGTCTATTATCATTTTTCAAACAAAAAAACAATGAGCAACAGTAAGAGTAGTGAAAGTTCTAAAAATGAGATTGAAATTCAAGTGCAACCAAGTAGAACTAGTACTAGAGGCCGTAAAAAGAGTGGGGGTTGTGCTAGTAGGAGTGGTACAGTAGGGAATGTGAGTTCATCCAAATCTAATCCATTTGAATGCCCCTCCAAAACACTTGCCACTTATGCAAAACGCCCATTTAATCCTAAAAATCCTCTCTTACAATTTGCAACCCGCATAGACAGTGAGAAGAAAAAGAATTCTAGGGGGTCTAGAGTATGGCTTTGTCACATTTGCAATGGCACCTATAGGAGCAGCTATACAAGAGTTTATTCTCACCTTTTGCATTTGGGTGGATTGGGGGTAAAAGGCTGTATAAGTATCTCCCTAGCTGAGAAGGTCGAGGCAACTAGGTTGCACATGGAGGGGGAGGCAAGATCTAAGGGATTGTCAATGGAGAGTATGCCTAGTGTGTCATTGCCTACAGGAAGCCAAGTGGAAGAGGTTTCCGTTTCTACTAAGGGAAAGAAAAGAACTACTACTGTTGCAGGGTTGTTTAATGCACAAACATGAGAGGTGGCTGACTCTTCCATTGCTAAATTTTTCTTTGCCCATGCCATACCATTTCATGTGGCACGCTCTCCCTATTTCAAACAAATGTTTAGAGATGCTACAGTTGTTGGTCCTTCATATGCCCCCGTGGGAGAACATAAGCTACGCACCACCTTTCTTGAGAAGGAATATTCTCAGGTGAGTGTCTTGATGGAGGACAGAAGACAAACTTGGATTAGGGATGGTTGCTCTATTGTCATGGATGGGTGGATTGACATCAATCGTTGGCCACTCATCAATATCATTGTCACATGTCAGGTTGGCTCTTATTTTCTTAGAGCTATTGATTGTACAGGGAAGAGGAAGGATGCACACTTCCAATTTCAGATTTTGAAGGATGCCATAGAAGAGGTTGGGCATCTAATGTTGTCAAAGTGGTAACAGATTCAGCCCATGTATGTAAGTCAGCTGGTTTGATGGTGGAGGGTGCTTATAAGCACATTTTCTGGACCCCATGTTGTGTTCATGTGTTGAACAACGCATTGAAAGACATTGGGAAGATTGCTTGGGTGAAGAAGTGGTGGCAAAAGCTAGAGATATACAGATGTTCATTTGCAACCATCAAAGCTCACTTGCATTGTTCAGGACTTTTTCGAAGAAGGAATTCCTCAAGCGTGTGGAAACTAGATATACCAGCTATTTCATTTTGTTAGAGAGGATGGTTGAGGTGAAGGAGCCTCTACAATTATTGGTGGTTAATGCAGAATGGAATAGATGGCTAGAGTCAAATTCAGCTGAAGGAAAAAGTGAGGCAAAAGGTCCTTGACAATGATTGGTGGTCCACAGTAAGGTATGAAATTGAAATTTCAAATTGTTGATTTTCATTTTATTTATATTATGATATTATCATTTTATTAAAAAATTAATTTTTGTTCGTAAATTGCTGATTTTTGTAACTTGTTTTCACTTGCAGCTATGTTTGCTCCATTGCACCTGTTGTGGATGCCATAAGATATGCTGACACAGACTCTCCTAGTCTTGGAGAGATTTATGAGACATTTGATAGCATGCTTGGAAAAATGAAGCAAGCCATTTAGAGCAAGGATCCTACTTTGGGATTTTATGAGGAGCATCTTAGGCCCATTGTAACGCGGAGGTGGGACACTATGAACACCCCACTTCATATGGCAGCATATGCTCTAAATCCCAAATGGTATGTATCTAGACCTGGAAGAGTGCCTCCATCTCATGATGATGAGGTGAAACAAGGGTTCATGAGGGCCCTTGAAAAAATGTATACTAAGGAGGAGGGTTCTATACTTCGCTCACAATGGATGGCCTTTGTCAATCTATAAGGTCCAAACTTCAGCAAAAAAGAGGCGAGGATGGATAGAGCTACATTAGCTCAAATTGACCCTATTGGATGGTGGATGTGGCATGGCACGGATGCACTAGAATTAAGGACACTTGCCACTCGCCTCCTTTCACAGATTGCCAATTCCTCTACTGCAGAGAGGAATTGGTCCACATATAGCTTCATTCAGTCAGTGAAGAGGAACAACCTTACCTCTAGACGATCAGAGAAGTTGGTGGCAGTGCATGGTGCCTTGCGGCTACAGGATCGACAGAGACCTGAGTATCGTCAGACTTCAGCTGCACATTGGGATGTTGATCCCGAGGATGTTATGCAGATTGATGAGGAGGCACAAGAGGGATTGGTTGGGGTTCCACTAGATGATGTACTTGTAGATCCTCATGGTGGCAGTGATTCGGACTCAGATTCCGATTTTGATGCAGTATTAGGAGAGGCTGATTAGGGATAGCCATATACTATTATACTCTCTGTTTTTATCATCTTTTTGTTGAAACTTGAAACTTGCAGCCTTTGAGCATTTTGATATAATATATATGCAGATTGTTGTTGAAAACAATTAAATTTTGTTTATTTGTTTGTCAATTCTCATGTGACAAGTTGAAAACTAAGTTCAAGTGTAATGTTATGGTTATGTATGCATGTTTTAATGTTCTATAATGTCTATAATGAATGCCTTATCAATGTTATCATCTAAATATTTGAAATTTCCTTATATTTTTAAAAAAAACATTTTTTTAGTAGCCGTCCCTTGCCGTTCCCTAAAAAATGGCCAAAAAAAAATGCCGTCCCCGAAACGCGTCCCCTCGTCCTCGTCCTCGAACCTTGGGGGAGCATAGCAGAAAATCAGTTTGGCTCAATTTTCGAGGCAGGTAGAAGGTACAATCAGTTCAGTTCTCATCAGGCTTGCCTAATTGACTAATCATCAGTTTCAGTTTTGCTTCGGTAGGCGAGATTCAACAGCTTAACTGGGTCCCGTAGTCACCAGAACGCGCGCGGAAAACAAGAAAATGAAAAAGTTGAAAATATCAAAAATTTGGCTAAGGCATTGAAACCCAAGCGCCCCTGGAGGCTAGGGGCACCTAGGATCTTCAGTGTTAGGATTTTTCATGACTTACTGATGTCAATCGTCAGCCACTTCCAAATCTTTGTTCGTCGACAGTTTCCAGAAGTCAAATTTGCAGTCGAACATCGTCGGATCGTCAGTTCAAGGCTGGGGATCAAATCAGGATTGATAAATCTTCAAGATGCCATGATCAGTCAGCTTTCTAAGTCAACGGTGATAGTTTGCCATCTTGTTGAAGTCAGAGGCAGGCCACACTGGAGTCAGAATGAATGCAAAAGTTTCAAAATGAAGGAAAAATTGGCTCACTTTTGCAACCTCGCTTGTTTGATGACATCATCAAAGAAGATTTTTTTAATCATCTCACACATGAGCCATAGGCAGCTATAAAATAGGGATTCTTCCTATTCAAGCATATCAACTTGGATTTGTGCTTTAAAAGTTGCTTTCTTCATGGATAAAATTCAAGTTTTATGCTTTCACAAAGAAAGTTGCTTTTTCGCCCTAAAGTTCTATAAAGACAAGCTTTTGGCTTCCTTTATTCATTATTTTTGCAGGTGTCATCCAAAGGAAGCAGATTATTGTTTTCTTCTCACGAAGATTTGAGAACCCAAACGGAGTGCTTTTTCAGTGTTCTTCGTAGTTTCGGAATTGGGAAGTACAAAGGCATGCTTTTTCAAGGTCCTTTTTTCTAGGGCATCATTTTTCAGAAATAGGGCCGGAGCTTTTTCAGTTTTCATCGAAATGGGTTCATCTGGAATTTCATCCTCTTGAAGATTGGAATTTTTTTCTTCTGAAATCTGCTTTTTGTCCCTTTTTCGAGAAATCCTCTGCTTTTTCGAAATCCGATGATCTGGGTTGCTTCAGAACGGGATTGTCTACAAAACCCATGTGCCATCTTTTTCTCTCAAAATCTGCCTTTTAGAAGATATTATTTCCCAAAATATCAATGGATGACGTCACCAATAAAGCATCAATAAAGATAAGGATGTGACTCAAAAGAAAGCAGCTTTAACTCATGCTTTTTGTTTTAAAGCATTTGCTTTCATCCAAAGCTTATCCATCCTTAAAATAATAAAATTCACTTTGTAATAGTTGGAGCTTTCTTTGCTTTAAAGCGGTGTTAGTTGTAATCTTTGTCTTAGAATAGAAATAAAGCTTGCGAGTTGGAAAGTAAGTTAGCTAAAATCAAGGAGATTTTAGGGTTCTCTACTCCTTTGATTTAATGTAAATAAGGGCAGCCTTGCCCATTGTAAAAGGACTGTAATTGTGATAGCAAAATTTGCTGTGCCTATTCTAGCCTGCAGAGATTGTTATTTCAAATGCTTGTTCACTCTGTGTTATCTGTTATCCAGTGTTTGATAGCATATTGTATGCCTGCCTTTTGCTATAGTATTGCTGTCCTAGAGTTGTAATAACTTTATGATATTGGGAATAGACATCTCATGCTTGCCATTTGCTTTGATTCTCTGTCTCATGATCATCTAGTTTTGTCGTCAAATGTGTGGCTTGCGTAATCTTACTTTTAGTTTTCATCTTAAAGTACAATGAGTCTTCTGATGTGATCTGGAAGAAATTTATTTGAGCTTTTATGTTAAAACAATCATTCTCTGTTAACTTTTGATCCCTATGCTCTGAATTTATTTAGGTGATCAAAAGCGTCATTTAGTTTAGGCCTAGATGTAGTTAGAAGTTTAAAAAAGAAAAACCTCTGCTGCAGCGATAGAGTTTTATAACCTTGTGCTCGTAGCTGAGAAGCAAAAAGATAGGCAAAAGTTCAATTTATTTATCTTTTAAGCAAACATCAGCGAAAAGGGAACTTCCCCTCATAATAAAAGAGCAATTAAATCAAGCATTCGATCAAGGATACTGCAATACAGTTCATCAACAAATAAAATCAGAGAATTATAATAATTCCAATCTGCATCAAGGTAAATAAAGGTACAGCAGATAAGGTATGTGTTATTAAATTTATCATTGATTGTTTAAGTAAATAATAAATATAGGGAGTTATAAGATTATATATATATATATATATATATATATATATATATATATATATATATCTATATATGCATAGTCTAGAATAGATCTATATACATGCATGTCAATCACATCCTTAGAATTACACAAGTATATATATATATATATATTATGAAACTTGATAAGTGATGACAAAACCATCTCATCACTTCTATTTCCTATAACCATAGGAAAGGTGGTCTTGTTAGGGAGAGGTGGGGTAATTCCATCACGATGCATTGGAGAGGGTTTAACACACCCTAGACAAGGATGCTAGGGAAAGGCGGAGTAATGCCATTCCCAATCGCATTGGAGAGGGTTCAACGCGCCCTAGACGAATAATTCCCCATCCATGGTTAAGGATTAAAAGGTAGATGATATGGAAAGATGAATTTAGATTGTTACTTCTATTTTCCTTAATTACTTCATCCTTAAAGGAATGTTAGGTATTGTGGGGAGAGGCGGAGTAATTCCATCCGTATATAGGCCCCAGGGCTGGGACGTAGTTCCCCAAGGCTGGGTCAAGAGATGGTTTCAGTGCGCCCTATACATGTAAAGCCTAGTTCCATGAGGAACAATAATAAGGAAAATATGAATGTTGAATTATGGAATGTGTTATAGAATAGTTATCATTAGTAAATAACAATTATGAAATGAATAATCCTTCAACAAGAAATGATATAATTACATTATCATTGATCTTGTTTGATCTTATCATTGAAGTTTATTGATTTCTAATGTTTCTAATGTCTCTTTGAGAATCAATTTGAATGTGGATTCAAGTTTAAGTGTTTCCACTAGAAGGGGGACATTACAACATCATAAACATCAATGCAAATATACAATCAAAACCCTAGTTGAATTACATAACACTTTACACACTAGGTTGATTGCAATAGATAACCAAATCAAGACCAACTCTGCTGTTATGTAATCAGATTTATTCAATGTAGCATTACATCAATTGGATGGCTCTTTTCATGGCCAAAATACATCAGTCTACCGCTGTTACAAAATCAGTGAAGAAAATTGAACTTAAACATACCAAAATGATGATAACATGCAATGCAAAGAGGGCCGAACTCCTTCACTCAGATCTTATATGAAAGGTCTTCAAAACTGATGTTAGAAAATGCTGATCGCTGCCACTATGCAAGTCGCTGTTGAGGGATGTTTGCTGAATACCCAGGTCATAGATTGCTGATCACTATGCCTTGATGCTGGCCACTAACTTCAACAGATGAAATCCTCCTTGGTATGGCAGCGGCAGGGTTTAGGGATGTCTGATGTCAAATCTGCAATGCTATGGATCGACGCTCAGGCAATACTCTCCTCTTTGAAATCAGCGCTCAAGGAATGTGTGGAACAATGACCTCAAATCTTCAATCAAATGCAACGAACCCTCCAACAATGAATCCTCCAATGATATTCAATAACATCAACAATGGCTTCCAACCCAATGACGAATGATCAATCTATGAAGCTCTCCAATGAAGTGCAAATGTGAACTCCGTATGAATTCACCTCCAAGTGTGATTGGGTTTTTGTCCAACACACAACTCCACAAGGGTTTTCGTCCTTGGAAGATCAACAACAAATGCCAAGCAAAAGTGCGAAAGTTTGCCAAAAGTTCGTGATGCGCAAATGAGCTCCTTCATGCTTGATTTATACCTGGACTCCTTTCCTTTCATCGATGAAGCCGACAATCCAAATTAAAGATTTGAATTGTCCTTTTTCCCTCTTTTATTGATTTCCCCAAGGGTGGCGTCCAAATCGAATGCATTATTTTATTGTTTTATTTGAATTTAATCCTCCAATGATGAGTGCCACTTCTAATATCAATATTTTATTCACTTATTGAGAATTCCAAGGTGAGTGCTCAAAGCAATATTATTTTAATTTATTTATTTTGCCAACTTCAAGGTGAGCACTCCAACTCAAGACTTATTTTATTTTATTTTTTTGAAACAAGCGCTCATATTAAATAATATTATTTAATTTATTTTTTTATTATTTTTCTCCATTGGTGCTATAATTAAATAATAATAAAATATTATTATTATTTAATTGTCTAAAACTGATAATTAATGCCAAGTGCATTAATTCATTTGCCGCCTTCGCCAGAATATTCCCTTGCTTTGATGGGTTAGCCTACGGGAATGAGATAGGCTAACTCAGTCTTCCGCTGGGTGATCATGTCGGAAACGGGGACATGTCAATCCTCCCTTTCCGAGATTGCTTGTCCTCAAGCAATGACAAACCTGTATCCTGGAACATACTGTCAAATGACAAGTATCTCCATCCAATCAGATGTCCTGTGATCACACAAAACCTCAACTTGTGGTTGCAATTCCCAAGAAGAATATGAAGAATGTGAACTCTGAAACACAACCACCTGTCACCAAGCTTCCACTGCTCCACACTATTAAAAGCATCATTCATGCTCCATGACTTGTGAGGCAACTCAACAAGATACCAAGTGTCATATCTGTAGCCACCTGGATTCCAAATCACCCTGTCATCACATCCTGCAAACAAGAAAAATTGGAAACATTCCAAAGTGCTGACAACACAAAACCAATCTCCAACTCCTGTAGAACTCCCATGGATGTGAAAATGATGCAACTCTTCTCCAAACTCTTGAACAATCACTCTGCGTCCAACTCCATAGTCCAGCTGTAGTGCAAACATAAGTGACTCAATTTCAAACGCCATTGCAAGGCTTCCATACCTAATGTCATAGTTCTGGTGCAATTCCATTCTTTCAAGTGGATGTTGGCAAAAGGCAAGTGTCACCATCAAAAATATTTGAAGTAGGGCAGTTGTCAATTCAATCAAAGAGTTGTCGCCATCACAAGAAAACTCTCCAAGTGTTCCATGAATGAACAAAGTCCAAACCAAAAGTGCATCACCCAATTCTTCGTCTTCATGAGTAGTGGCTGAGAACATTCTTTCTAGAGTTATCAATATAGAAGAACTCTGGAATTTGCTCAAAATCTCCCTCCAATCCATGTGTAGGAGTTCAAATGAACTCATGAAATGACTGCAAAAAGAGATAACAATATCATTACCATTGCTCCATGGTATGTTTCTTCCATCATCATTAGTTACCAATAGCCCACAAAGATGGTTCCTTGCGTAGATCCTTATCCCAAAAGAAATTCCACCATGTTGATGTTGCGCCACTCTGATTTCCATGTGAACTTCACCTAGAGTGTATCTAATGATTCCTGAAACTCCAACACCAATGGTTTCCAATCCATCAAACACAAAACCACAATAGTACTCCTCGCCTTGTGATAGTCCCACAAAGTCAAATGCCAAACCATGATGATTCCATCCAGTTAGGTTCACTGCGGAATAGTCTATCAACCTATTCCACCTCTTGCACATCTCCTGTGTTATTGAAATCAAGAGGTGCTCCACTATCCGATTCAAAGAGTGGATTATCAAAAGTTGTTTCAAGATCCATCTCAAATAATGCATTATCAACAATCTGAATGTTGTCATTATACTCATGAGTAGGATTATGCAAATCCCAAAGACCACTGTTCCAAATCAGAAAACCAGAACAACTTTCATAGCTTTCCATAGTGTCTTCAATTGTGTCTTCTTCTTTGTCTTCATGTTCTCCTACAAGTGTAGACCCCAAAAGTGACTCCAACTGAAATTCACTTGCCTCCAATGGAAAACCAAGTGTCATGTGCTATAACAGTTGTCCCGTGGCTGCAATTTGAGTCATCATGTGTACTTGTCTCTTTTCTCTTCAGGTCTTCATCATAGGATCCTTCAAGTCCTTTCTCCCTGTCTCCATTCCTTGTCATCTTCCAACAAAACTTATCCTCAAGATCTCCCGACTCTTGAAGAGCCCTTTGAGTGCTCCTCAAAGAATCCACTATATCCTCAAGATCAAGGGTGAGCTTGTCCACCTCATCTTCTTTTCTTCTCAAGGCATCCGAGTATATCTCACCAAGTGTGAGGAGATGATCTCTATCAGCAAGTAAATGTTTATGGGATTGTTATAAGTATTTGCAATCTGAAAATATAAAAATCAGAAATCAGTATCTAGGGTTAGAGCAAAAAATTCAGACTTGTCCAAAATATCTCCTTTGGGATATTACACAAGGTTTATGAAAGGACATTTAAAAATTGCAAAAAAGAAAGAAAACATAAAAAAAAATTGTTTGCACGCACACGCACACACGTGCATGCACGCGTGCGCACACACAAACACATTTAAATCACTAAGGACACAAACCTTATTTAACAGAATAAATATTATAAACTATAATATTAAACCAAAATATATAGAAATAAGTATTTTAAAAATTATGTTCTATGCCCTTAGATATATATAAATAATTGAATATATGTACATTTTTATAATTGTAGTATCTATCTGTATTTGTATTAGCGGATCTTGAAAAGTCACTGTATCCATATCTGATACCATATTTGTTTCAAGAATACAATAATAAAATGCTCAAAATAATTAAAAATGCATAATTAGTTTTTGTAACTTAGACAAAAATTGGAAATTTATAAATAAAAATTTATCTTAGATTTTATAATCTTAAAAAACGTATGGTTCACTAAATTTTTTAGAATATATTCTACTTGCTGAAGATGAGTCTCTTTTACATCAAATGTGAGGAAACAAAAACATCTGTTGGTTCAGATCAAAAGGTTAATTTTAAGTTTTGACATATGTTATATACACACTCATTATATTTTGCAATATAAGCTTTCACTTCTAACAATGTTGGTAATTACTACAGGAGGGTGGTATCAACTTAGCAACTGTGATTAAGAGCTCTAACCTTTGTCGTCGTTCAAGAAACCGTGATTATGTTTTGGACTTTGTTCCACCAACCTCACAAGAATTTAAAGTGGTCTATGATCAGAAAAATGGGTATGCATATTTAGGTAGTGGTTAGCATATTTAGATTTTGTATCAAAATTGTCACTTGCATTCCAGCCTTCAGTGGATGTGATGATTACATAAAATTCTGAAGTCATGTTGAATACTTTGGAATTTGTTCGTTGATTCTGTTCCCTTTGATATTGAACATAATAGTTTATTGAGAATATGTATTGTAATCTTAAATGGACTGTGGAAGCCTTTTCCAGATTTCTTATAATCCTTAAAATACTTATAGCAATCTTAATTTTAAGAACTGTGTAGGTGGTTTCGCCTAGCAACTAGCCCTGTATTGTTTTCTACTTTAGAAGATGGCAAGATAGTGAAAGGACTTACAGGGATTCCTCAGCATGGCCCTGTTCTGTTAGTCGGAAATCACATGTTGATGGGCTTAGAGCTAATACCACTGGTTGGGGAATTTTTTAGACAACGGAATATTTTTGTTCGTGGGATAGCTCATCCGGCTTTGTTTTCTAAGAGGTCAGATGAGGGACTTCGCGTAGAAAGTCCAGTTGACGATGTTAGACTTTTTGGTGCAGTTCCTGTATCAGGAAAAAATCTTTTCAGGCTTCTGTCTACAAAATCATTTGCTCTGTTGTACCCAGGAGGTGCACGAGAAGCTCTCCATCGAAAGGTATATAGCATAACTGATACTGCACTGACCTACATTCTTCAATAATTTCTTTTTCCATTCTCTTTATTTCTGCCATTTATAAAAAAAATTTACTTGAAGAAGATGAAGAGATATGCTATCTATTTGTGTGCACTATGCATTTGTTGATAATATGTCAAGGCGAAGATGAAAGCATTTCAAGACATGTTAAGAGATTGATTTTGTTTGTCAACCAATTCTGAAAGTTTATATACTCTTCAGGCCCATTGAAATTTCATTTAAAAAACAGTGAAAATTGTTAGATCTTGACTGTACCAAAATTTATGCTAACGAAAAAGGTTCTTTCTTTCAGAAAGCTTTGACATTTAAATGTATTAGAAATTTAAAAACTCACTTATAAACTGAAGAATGACATGCTAATCATCAAAACTGTACACTTTGTGCATGTTCTATGCATATGCAGTAGATTGCTGTTATAAATGACTCACAATGTGATGGAATATCTTAGAAAGATATAATCCTGATGTAGAAAGTGTGTCATATTTTATATCTTTCTACCTCTTCGCCCTCCGCCCCCTTTTGACCCTCCCCACCTCCACCCTTTCTCTTATTTTCACATTTTCTTGTGATGGAACCTCCTGGTCTTAATCGCCACTCTTTGGAGAATGTTTTTTTTGTCAATTATGTTTTCCAGATATTTTTTAGAAAATATTTTATTGATTTCTAATTTCACCTTCATGTTTATTGACACCAAGTTAATTGTATGGCATCTATCTTCATAGGGAGAGCAGTACCAGTTGTTTTGGCCAGAGAGGTCAGAATTTGTTCGAATGGCTGCCAGATTTGGGACCACAATTATTCCTTTCGCAGCAGTTGGAGAGGATGATATTGCTGAGGTGACTGATTAAGTTAATTTTGTGTATTATTTTTTTCCTATGTTGTTGTATGTAATCTGCAACGCAGCTTATTTTTCAAGCAACTATAACATCTGTAAACTTTCTTTTGTGTTTTTTTAATTTGTTTTTATTATCTTATATATGTTATGGTGAAGATTACCGAAAGTTAAGTAGAATTGGATAATTAGGCACAAAGACAGCAGATGAAATGACAATGAATGCATTAACATAAAGATGAACATCATCACATAATGTGAATAAACAAAATCACATCAGGTAAATGAATACAGTTACTTCATATGAATGAGTCCTTTTTTTTGATAAGGGTAAATAATATATTATTAAGAAAAATGAACAAGCTTCACAATGGCATTAAGAGATGAGTATCATATTTATACAACTTTGATATTAAAGCAAAAAACCTTCCTAATTTCTTAAAAATAATTTAAACTAAGAGCATGGATGCTTTTTACCATAGTTGAAAAACTCGGACTCGGCAATTGCTCGGCCGACTCAAAATTTTTAAAAACTTGAGACTTGACAAAAACTCGGGGAAAAACTTGGCAATAACTAGGCAAATTTATCGAACATTTAAAAATGCATAATTTTTTAAAAATATTCTTTCATATATAAATCAATACTACATATATAAATAATCTGACTTTTTGTTAAGTATATATTTATTTATTTATAGTGTACAGTTTACACATATATTAATAAAATAAAATATATATCTAATATCTATAAATATTAAATATAAATTAAAAATATTAAATATATTAATGTGGATACATTAGTCAATGTATATTTATCTTTATATTAAAATATTTTAGCTGATAGGCTTTAATATGTGAGCATTATAGTGCTCAGAATTTTTTCACGCTTTAAAAAAAATTCACATCGGAAAATTTTCTAAACTTGTGGGTTGTTCCTATCGGCGTATTCCTTGAACCTCCTATGGGTGCAAGTGCTAGTAGCATATATATTTTCGCACCATATGTATATTGGCAAAGGATTACTTTAAATGTGAGATAAATAATAAAAAGTAAAGACAAGAAGAAATCAAAACGCAGGAAAATTTTCGACAGGGCTGCAGATGTGTAGTTTGAAAAACACTGCACAGGATCGATTTAAACCCTAAAAAATATGGATCGATACTCGAATCCCTGCACATGGGCATGGTCGAGTGAGCCGCCTCAGAGATTCAGACCATTTGCACTTTTAAAAAATTGATACCCTAAACACATATTGTGTAAACCTGCATCATTGCCCTAAACGGATAAACCTAGGTAAGTTTTTGCTCCCTGAATCACGATTTTAGGCACGGAATCACTTGTTTTCTACCAAAAATCGCCGAGAGTATTTGGTAAAACTTGGCCACAAGTTTTAGTGCGAGTTACTTGTAGAGGATTCTAGCTTGCGATTACTCGTGAGTCTTGCAAGTTTCTTGCGAGTATTTCAACTATGCTTTTTAGTATTTACAATGCTTGCAAGACAAGTACCATGCTTTTGAAATTGCATGAGAGTTTTTCTTTGGCCTTTTTGTAATGCCTATTTTATACCATGGACAAATTCCACAACACACACGACCAATTTTTTTTTTAACAAGCATCAATGCAATTGCATTGTCAAATGCATAAGTGGGTGTATTGCTACATGCAATGCCAACTAATGTAGATGATGCATAGAAGAATGTGTTGATATGTGCTCAATAGGGTGAGGTAGACCAACAAAAGGACACTATAGGTATTGTGCATTTCGAGCAATACACTCTATGCAATAAAAGATTGCTAAGCTAAGAGGCAAACACCACCGTTTGTGGTACTCCGATGGAATATGTTAGGGTTAGGTGTGCTATTCACCTTGTATATCCAAAGGTCTGTTGTAACTTAATTATTCGTATTTGTGGTATCAGAGCCACTGGTGGTATCTTGAGAAGCCAATCTCCTATTTTTTTGTAAGAAATTTGAGAAGTTATCTAAGAAGCGAAGAGCCTAGCTCTGTAGGGTTGCACTATGCTGTTGGGATTTGAGAGTTATACCCGTTCTCTGTTTGGTTGTGTAAGGGTTCTATTTATCTCTCCTATAAAACCCCTGTAAGTTGTCTTAGATTCATCCAGCTTCTCTTTCTCGAAAGAAAATGGCAGAATTTCAAGGATTTTCTCACCCTCACACTGGTGTTGAAAGAATTAATGAAGCATGTGTCGAAGGAACTTTTGAGCTTCCTCCTGTGCAGCTGACGGAAGGTGATTTGAATATAGAAGAAGTTCCTAATATAGATACTTTAGAAGATATTATTGAAGGACAAGTAAGTAACTATAGACCTCTTCTGAAGCTGATTCAGTCTATAAGAAGAGTGCCTTGCGTCCAAGTCTGTTGAAAAATGTGACATTTAAGTCTACTTTCAAGCCTTTTGTCTTTCCTAGAATAAAAGTTGTTAACACTGGAATATGACCCTACGCAAACTTTCCAAACCAAAATGTTGTCAGTTCTTCCTTCAGAAGAAATAGAATATATTTTTAGTCATAAGGATGTTAACTTTGTTGATTTTGGTGCTATTCAAGTCACTATTGGGTCGTGTGTCCTTGATAATATTAAACCTGTGTCATATCTTGCTTTGTGTGATAGACGTCAAGTAGAATATTCCCACGCTTGTCAGTTGTCCAGTCTTTCTAGGCTTACAAAGAATTCTGTGTGTTTCACTTATTATCCTAATCTTACAGTAGCAGCAAGAGATAAAGGTTGTTCAAAAGTAAAAAAGGGTTCTCTTAATTGTTGGGGAGTATTTAGTTCTCTTTACGGACTAAATATGTTTGGCCGATTCAAATATGCCTCTGTTCATATCCAGGTCTTGTATTCCATGACGAATACAAACAATCCAAACATATTAGAAAACCTGTCGTATGCTAAAACCCTTCATGGAGAAGTCCAACTCCAGAAAGGTCATATTAACACTATTGAAATACCAGCAGGTTGGAAAATTGACTGGATGCAGCATGTAGCACCCAGGCTCCTAGAAAATACTTGTCCAGTCCATGAAATTCAACAGAACTAGATCAATATTATTCCTAGAAGCCTATCCTCTAGAAGATCTAATACAAATCCTTTTGAAGAATCTTTTGCTACTCCTAGATCTTCTTTCAGCAGTTCTTCTAGAAAGAAAGCTCAACTTTATGTTGAAGTAGAAGATGAGCCAATTAATATTGGTCCTGAACCATCTAGCTAACATTGGCAGAAAGAAAAGGGAAAAGCAGTCCAGATTGACCATCCTTTCTGTAATATGGCCCATACACTCCCAAGAGCTGAAACTCTTGAATGGTATAAGGAACAAGAAGTGTCTTACTATAAAAATGGTAGATGGCCACCCCTAAAAGGAAATTATAAGTCATCTGATGGTCAAATAAGTATGTTTCAATATGCTTTTCAACCCAGGACTTCTGAAGAAAAGGAACCTTCTCTTGAGTTTAAACAGAGAAATTATATTACCAGGGTTTGTGCTCATCTGCAACAAAATGTAGATGATTTTTGTCAAGATATTTTGACTTTAAAAGAATCAGTTGCTATTATTCACAACAATGTTCACAGAATTGGAAATATTGTGATGGATAATAATGCACGTATCAAAGAAGTAGAAAATGTCTTTCTACAAGTGCAGACTAAACAAGACCAAACTTTGAATAATCTGCATAAAAATGGTGATGATTTGTCCAATCTGATTAACCTTGTACAACCCTTAGGTAATCAGATTGATAATATATTCATAAATTTAATCATGTAGATACTGCCCTGGATGATTTATCTCAGTCCTTAGACTGGCTTGTAAATAATGAGAAAAAGTCAGTTTCACATGCCATAGTTGTTCCACAACCGCTCCAATCAAAAGAAAAGAGAGCAAAAAAGACTTCTGATTCTGTTTTCATGATGCAGACCACTTGTCCTGTAACTCCATGGTATTTATATATTGATCAGTTAGAAGACCCATTTCATCTCATCAATAAATGGGTAAATACTTTTATTATTATTGCATCTTTGTCTGGGACACCTCAAGAAAATATTGCAAAAATGGCTGTTACATACTTTTGGGGAATTTTAGCAGATTGGTGGCATGGTATTTCTGATCAAGAAAAAGAAGCAAGAGTCTTCAGAAATATCGTTATTACTACAGACACTGCTACTGGCCAACAACATCAGCAGCAATTACCTGCTATTAACTGTTTGCTTGAATGGTTGACTGATGAATTTTTCCCTGAAACTGTTTGTAGGAAAGAGAGATTGATGAAAGATATCTTATCAATGAAATGTTGTGATCTCAATGATTTTAAAGCTTATTCTATGAATTGCAGAAAGTTGATATATCAACTTAAGGATCCCAAGAAGATTGAATTTGCTAAAAGAAAATATTTAGAAGGTCTTCCTTACAACATTGCTGACAGAGTTATAAGATATCTTGAGATTAGAGAAATTTCTCTTGAAGACTCTCCCATCACTGATCTTATTCAGTATGCTCGTGATCAGATTCTTCAATTTATTGAAGAATGTAAATACCAACAGAAGTTTACTAAACATGAAGCAAGACGTATTGCCCCCTCTTTCATAGAAACTTATGGCTGTAATCCTTTCACTAAAGCTCAGTGCAAGGCTAAAAAGAAATATAAGAAGAGCCATCTCAATTTCCATAAGCGCTCCTTTCCCAAGGGGCATTCCTATGCTCCTAAGCATAGATATATGCGCAAGCGCTCTCAGCTGCGTCCACAGAGCAACCAAATTATTTGCTATATTTGCAACAAACCTAGCCATAAAGCTCCTGATTGTCACTGCAAGAATAAAGCTGTCTATGCTGATCCTGCTGCAGCTGCATGGTGGGATGTTATTGATGAAGATCTTTATCTTCAAGACAATATTTATGAACCTGTTATTGAAGAATATGAATATGAAGAAGCATTAGAAGACTTTGCAGACACTCTCCTTGAAGCTGAACATCGACTAGAAGATGCTGATTATGATGCTCCCACTGTCATGATGAATTAGACATGGAGAGGCAAAGGAAGAGGAAGAGGAAGGAGCCCATTTCAAAGAGAATTTCAACAACTAGATTTTATGACACAACAATCTAGGTATCCTCCTGTTTTTAGACCTATTGCAGTCAATTCAACAATGCCTTGTCAATTTGTGCCAGGACAGGTACAAGTTTTTTCTACTGATTTTCCTATTGTAAATGCAGAAAGAAAAGATAGGAAGTATAGAAGGAAGCAGCCAAAAGAAGATTCTATCACAAAAGCTTTAGCTGATAATTCCATTCAGACACAAAATGCCTCTTTTCCACAACCATGTAACCCATGCTTTCCAACTCCAACATATGAAGACATTCCATCTACTTCATATTATCCATTCCCAGACCATTCTGAATTCCAAGAACAAATCCAACAATTGTATGAAGATGAACAAGAAATTGAACCAGAAGTACCTAAGACAATGGCTGATCCCAGTAAAGTCAAGCTAGTAATGTCTGCCTTGCCAGATCCAAAGCTTCAGCTTGAACCTACTTAGTCCATCTCCTTACTGGTAAGTTTTCCCAATACATTACTGTTACTATCAATGGAAAATAGTATGATGCTCAGGTTGATACTGATGCATCTTTATCTTTCTACAAAGAGCCTATTCTAAACAATTGGGAACAGCTTACACAAAAGACTGCTTATACAGCCTGCAATGTCCAGGGAAATAAATTTCTTTGTGATAAATATAGCCATCAACAATCCCTACAAGTTGAAGGCAAGCAGTTTAAGTGTGATTTCTTTGCCATGAAATAGATGCCAGTAGATGTACTATTGGGAGGTAACTTTATTGACAGATATACTCCATATGGATGTACAAAAAAGAGTATTATGTTCACCTTAAATGGAGAAGAGATTAGTACTCCTAGACTAATCTATGCTTCTGAGAAATATCCAGCCATTCACAGGATTCAGACAGTTGAACCATTACTTGAATTAAAAGCTGCACTTATTGAAGCAGTTTGTTCAGAGGATCCACAAAAATTTTGGGAAAAAGAAATGCTCGAGATGGAGATAAGACTTCAGCATGGTGGAAAGATAAAAACAGGGAAGTGCATACCTATCCCTGCACATGATTATCCAGACATGGCTCAAGCAATTAATGAACTTAAGGAAGGGAAGTATATTAAACATTCTCAGTCTGAATATAACTGTTATGCTCTCATGGTTTGTAAAGAAGCTAAGAAAAGAAGAAAAGAATGGTTATCAATTATAGACCATTAAATGCTATTACTCTTCCATTTCCTTATTCAATTCTTGATAAATCATATTTGCTTGAAAAGGTAGCTAATTCTAAAATATTTTCCCAATTTGACTGCAAATCAGGATTTTATCAGATTTGAGTTAAAGAGGAAGATCAGTACAAAACTGCATTCAGCTGCCCCTTTGGACATTATGAATGGAGAGTCATGCCCTTCGGCTTAATGAACGCACCAACTTATTTTCAGGAGAGAATGGACAAAATCTTCAATGGTTGTGAAGATTTTCTTTGTGTTTATATTGATGATATTCTAATTTTTAGCAAGAACTTTGATGAGCATAAGTCTCATCTAGAAACTTTTTATAGGTTAGCTGTCATGTCCCCTTCTAGTTGACATTATGTCAATTAAGTAGATTGGCCTATAATAGACCCTCGTAGGCTGATGAGGTTGGATAGAGGGTCATTTGAGGGGAGTTTCTCCTTCAGTGGTCAGAGCTACGCAGGATTGGTGTTCGTTTGAAGTCTTTTGGACCCCGCATGCAACACTTACTATTTATAGTAAGACAATGGGTGATCGAGATGGACCCCCTGCTATTGTTAGAAATAAGGGTTGGTCATATGTAGAATCTTCATGCCAGTTTACAGTTCAGACGGTGTGTAGAACAGATGAGTAATAATGGCGATATTAATATTTATTTGGCTAAAATAAATCTTAATAGTTTCGAGCTTATATTGTAAAGTTATAATATAATTTTATATTATAACTTAAGTCACTTAAGTGAAGGGTCAAATTATCATAGATGGGGCCAAGTGAACAATTAATTTTAAAGAAATTATTTGTGCACCATCTATAAAAGTTTCTTTTAAAAAAAAAATATTGAAAGTGGGAATATGTCTTTTATCCCACATTGGCTAGGAAAGTGTTGAGCTCTCACAAGAAAAGAATAAAAGGAGACTTAAAAGCTCATTCTAGTATGCTCAGGAAATATATATTTGATCATTGTGATTTTGAACTCTGAGAAGGGTTTACAGCTTTGCCATTGGAGAACGTAGTTCTTCTATGTGTTCATCATTTGAGCCAGTGAAATACCTGGTGAATTTGATAATTTAGAGAGAATCTCATACAGAGGTTCTGATCGTGCTTCAACAATATTTATTTTAGCGTCCATCGAATTCACAAAAAATAAGGGTGAGATAAGTTGCAGCTGTGAATAGTAATTTGCTACAGTGCATGTGAATAGTGCACGTGAATAGTACCCATGAATAGTGATGCGCTACAGTACCTGTGAATAGTGACGCGCTACAGTGTTGTCGTGAATAGTGAAATGCTTCAGCAAAATCCAATAAAAATCAGGTTCCATGTTGTTGCTGCCATTATTTTTATTATGAAAAAATAATACAGTGCATTCAGTAGCAGAACAGTATAGAAGCAAAGAACCAGTAGGGTTCCTACATTGGTATCAGAGCTACAATTCTGCCATCCTGAGGGTTTGGGAAGTCATATGCAACCACAGGAGGTTGGACCTCACAAATATTATACTCGTAGGAGAGCCCTACTTGAAGGTGAACAGGTTTTAGACAGGCCGCTGGTCACCATGGGTGACAGGCATGATGGTAGCCCCCCCTGAGGAACAGGAATAATGAGGATCAGGAAACTAGAGAGTTTTTCAGGGCTATGGCTACAGGACAGCAGTAGGTGGCTCAGGCCTTGCAGGCACTCACCACCATGATTGAGCGCATGAACCCACACGACAGACAAAATCAAGAGCAAGGGGATAACAGGAGTGCAGTGGGATCACCTAGAGCTCATAGGACGCATTCTAGGACAGCAGATAGGCCTACTCGTCCTACCTTCATTAGAGATGAGTCTGAGGTAGCACCTGCAGAAGAAGCGGAGGAGATGTTTGCAGATATCCTCATGGCTGCGAATGACGAATGGGAATTATTAGCTCCACAGGTGCGAGAGAGGATGACATTCGAGAGGTTTGTTAATCAAAGGAGAGAGCATTACAAGGCAGCGAGACAGGATAGGAGACCTCGTGGCCAGAATAATGAATTAAAGCGTTCTACAACCAAGCTTTCCTTGACTCCATTTGATGGTAGTAGCAGAATGACAGCACGGGCTTGGATTCACAAGCTTGATACCTTCTTAGCACTGAGACCTATGACAGAGGTGGAGGCAATAAAATATGCCACGCTACATTTAGAGGGAGCTGCACATGATTGGTGGTACCATGGGATGGTTACCCTTCAGCATAACCAGGTGACTTCATATCAGGACTTCGTGGATAGGTTGGTAGAGAGGTTTGATAAGAAGGATCCAGAAGTCTACTTCAGGGAGTTGGCACAGTTGAGACAGACAGGTGGATTGGAGTATTTCATTAGTGACTTTCAGAGGTTATCCATTATGGTGCCAGATATCTCAGATAGGAGATTGGTTGTTTTGTTCACTGAGGGATTATCTGAACCACTGAAGGGTTGGGTAAAAGCCTTTGATCCATTCAATTTGCAAGAAGCAATTAAGAAGGCTAGAAGTATGGAACAAGCAGCCCCAATAAATAAATTTCAGTCAAAGGGTGCATCATCTAGCAAAGATAACAAACCATTCTTCAAGAAACCTGAGAGGAATGAAACAAAGGCTGAAAATAAAGATAAATCATTCGCTCCCTTGGATAGAGAGACATTGAATGATTTAAGAAAGAAAAAACTCTATTTTTATTGCAAAGGACCCTATGACATGAACCATGATTGTCCTGTGAGACCAAAGGGGAAAGCAAACAGGGTTATGTGGGCTTACTATGAGGATTCCGATTCTGAAAATTCGGACCAGCAAACTGAAAATGAGGAATCCAGTGAACAAAAGGAAAGTTTAGATGATGAAAAGCTCAAGCAAATGTCTACCGATGAAGAGAAGGTGGAAGGTAGGCTTAAGGAAGCCCGTCTCACTAGTGTGCAGCAGGAGGGATCATTTCGGATGAGAGGAGTGTTGGCTGGACAGCGAGTTATCACATTGCTAGATACAGGTGCCACACACAATTTCATTGATTCCATGTTGGTTGAGAGACGTGGGATCCAAACTGAGCAGTTTGAGGGTTTGAGAGTGAGGGTAGCGGATGGCTATGTACTCAAATGTGATAGAAAGATTACAGGTTTGCCATTGAAAATTAATAACTTTGAATTCAAGGCTTAATTCTATGTGGTTAACATGGGTGACACGGATTTAGTTCTTGGCATGACTTGGCTACATGATATTGGAGAGTTCACTCTCAATTTGAGAGAAATGGTGATGAAATTTCAGATTGATGGTAAAACTCACATTCTTATGGCCATCCGAGACAGTGAGTTTAGGATGATGTCTTGCAGGCGCATGGAGAGCTTGTTGCGTCATAACCAAGTTGAGTGGGCAGCCCGTTGCACATTGATGCCATCACAGGGGCAGCAAGAATCCAAATAGCATCCGGACATATAGGAACTGAGAATCAAGCACTACAAGGTTTTTAGTGACATACCGCTAGGTAGAACTCTAGATAGAGGTATTGAGCATATTATTGAGTTAGAGGAGGGTGCCAAACCCATCATGATCACACCCTACAGACATCCAAAGAGATTGAAGGATGAGATTGAGAAAACCATCAAGGAGCTACTTGCTATCGGGCACATTAGACGGAGTAAGTCTCCTTTTGCTTCTTCTGTGGTTTTGGTGAAGAAGAAGGATGGTACTCTTAGGATGTGCATAGATTACAGGGTCTTGAACAAGAAGACTATCAAAAATAGGTACCCCATCCCACGGATTGATGAGTTATTAGATGAGCTACATGGAGCATGTTTCTTCTCCAAAATTGATTTGAGATCAGGCTATCATCAAATCCGAGTCAAAGAGCAGGATATAGAGAAGACGGCATTTAGGTGTCATTGTGGCCATTTTGAGTTTGTAGTTATGCCATTTGGGCTAACTAATGCTCCAACTACTTTTCAGTCCACGATGAACAGGGTCTTTCAGCCTCAGTTGAGGAAATTTGTGTTAGTCTTCTTTGATGATATCCTGGTGTATAGTAGGACATGGGATGAGCATGTGCGGCACTTAGACACTATGTTGAGCATTTTGAGCAGGGAGTCCTTGTATGCAAAGGAGTCCAAATGTGATTTGAGAATATCAGAGTTATTATATCTGGGTCACATTATCAGTGCACAGGGAGTATGCATGGATCCTGAAAAGATTCGTGCTATTGTTGAGTGGCCTACTCCAGCGAACCTGACACAGTTGAGAGGATTTCTGGGGTTGTGTGGGTTCTACAGGAGGTTTGTTAGTGGATATTCTAGGCATGCAGCACCCTTGACGGATTTGATGAGAAAGGGGGCTTTCTTGTGGTCTCCTGAGGCACAGGAGTGTTTTGATAAATTCAAGGAGTTGATGACTTCTTGTCCAGTGCTAGCATTACCAGATTTCAGTAAACCATTTGAGCTTCATTGTGATGCATCTAGTGAGGGCGTTGGAGCGGTGCTTATGCAAGACAAGCACCCGATTGTGTATGAGAGTAGGAAGCTTAGGGGACCTGAGAGGAGCTTCAGCATTTATGATAAGGAAATGCTGGCCATAATGCATGCTTTGGCCAAATTTAGGCAGTATTTAGTAGGCAGTAAATTTAGCATAAAAACCAACCACAATAGCTTGAAACATTTCCTAGGGCAGCGAGATCTTAATGACAGGCAGCAGAAATGGGTAAGTAAATTACAGGCATATGACTTTGATATTACCTATTTCAAGGGGACACAAAATGTAGTAGCAGATGCCTTGTCACGAAGACCCCACTTGAGCTTGATGACCGATATTTCAGAGGACTGCAGACATTTGATCCTTGCAGAGTATGCAAAGGATACATGGGCATCAGGATTCATAGATGGATCGGTCCAGGATAGTGATTTCACCCTTGTGAGTGAGCTCATCATTTACAAAGGGCGCATTTATTTGGTGCCAGGGTCAGAGGTGAGGAGGATGGTGTTGAGAGTTTATCATGACTCACCTATGGCAGGACATACAGGTTTTTATAAAACCTACCGGCAGATTCGTGAGCATTTTTCTTGGAAAGGGCTCAAAGCTGAGGTGTTACGGTATATTAGAGAGTGTCCTACTTGCCAGCAGAATAAACAGGAGCACTCTTATCCAGCCGGTTTACTTCAGCCATTTCCGATTCCTAATAGGAAGTGGGAGTGTTTGTCCATGGACTTCATCACAGGACTGCCGAGAGCCCAGGGCAGAGACTGTATATATGTTGTTGTTGATCGGCTTACGAAGTTTGCCCATTTCTTCCCAATCACTGCTACATACACTGCTACGTAGGTGGCAGATTTATTCTTTAGAGAGGTATTCAGGTTGCATGGGTTACCTTGGAGCATCGTCAGAGACAGGGACAGCAGGTTTATGAGTCACTTCTGGCAAGAGTTGTTTAGATTGTGTGGGACAGAGCTCACTCCGAGTACTAGCTACCACCCCCAGACAGATGGTTAGACAGAGATAGTGAACAAATGGGTGGAGGGATACCTCAGGAATTACATAGCAGGGCAGCAGAAGGCTTGGGTTAAGTGGATATATCTATGTGAGTATTGTTATAATTCCACTTATCACATGTCTATCCAGATGTCACCATTCATGGCATTATATGGATATGAGGCATCCAGTTTCATGGATTTGTTGCTATCAGATAGTAGAGTGCCTAGTGCTGGAGACTTTTTACAAGAGAGCCAGGACATCGTAAAGGCTCTTAAGGAGAATATCACTAAGGCACAGAATCAGCAGAAGCAGTATGCTAATCAGAAGAGGACTGAGCGGACTTTTGAGGTAGGTGATATGGTATATTTGATGCTACAGCCCTATAGACAGTCTACTCTCAGGAAGAGTGGAGCAGAGAAGCTCAAGCCACAATATTATGGTCCTTTCAGGGTGATCAGGCGTGTAGGCGAGGTGGCTTATGAGTCAGATTTACCGGCAGATAGCAGAGTGCACAATATTTTTCATGTATCTTGCCTCAAGAAGGCATTGGGACACCGAGTTGTGCCATCTGCAGTTTTACCACCCCTAGATGATGAGGGGAAGTTGATATTAGTACCTGAGGCTATCATTGAGTTTAAGGAGAGGAATTTGAGGAGGCGTACTATTAGGGAGTACTTGGTCAAATGGAAGGACATGCCGGTTGAGGATGCTACTTGGGAGAGCGAAGAAATTTTACAGCATCTAGAATTGAGATTGCTTGAGGACAAGCAACTTCAGGAAGGGCGGACTGTCATGTCCCCTTCTAGTTGACATTATGTCAATTAAGTAGATTGGCCTATAATAGACCCTCGTAGGCTAATGAGGTTGGATAGAGGGTCATTTGAGGGGAGTTTCTCCTTCAGTGGTCCGAGCTATGTAAGATTGGTGTTCGTTTGAAGTCTTTTGGACCCTGCATGTAGAACTTACTATTTATAGTAAGACAATGGGTGATCGAGATGGACCCCCTGCTATTGTTAGAAATAAGGGTTGGTCATATGCAGAATTTTCATGCCAGTTTACAGTTCAGACGGTGTGCAGAACAGATGAGTAATAATGGCGATATTAATATTTATTTGGCTGAAATAAATATTAATAGTTTCGAGCTTATATTGTAAAGTTATAATATAATTTTATATTATAACTTAAGTCACTTTAGTGAAGGGTCAAATTATCATAGATGGGGCCAAGTGAACAATTAATTTTAAAGAAATTATTTGTGCACCATCTATAAAAGTTTCTTTTAAAAAAAAAAATAATTAAAAGTGGGAATGTCTTTTATCCCACATTGGCCAGGAAAGTGTTGAGCTCTCACAAGAAAAGAATAAAAGGAGTCTTAAGAGCTCATTTTGGTATGCTCAGGAAATATATATTTGATCATTGTGATTTTGAACTCTGAGAAGGGTTTACAGCTTTGCCATTGGAGAACGTAGTTCTTCTATGTGTTCATTATTTGAGCCAGTGAAATACCTGGTGAATTTGATAATTCAGAGAGAATCTCATATAGAGGTTCTGATCGTGCTTCAACAATATTTATTTCAGCGTCTATCGAATTTACAAAAAATAAGGGTGAGATAAGTTGCAGCTGTGAATAGTAATTTGCTACAGTGCATGTGAATAGTGCATATGAACAGTACCCGTGAATAGTGACGCGCTACAGTGCTTTTGTGAATAGTGAAATGCTTCAGCAAAATCCAATAAAAATCAGGTTCCATGTTGCTGCCATTATTTTTATTATGAAAAAATAATACAGTGCATTCAGTAGCAGAACAGTATAGAAGCAAAGAACCAGTAGGGTTCTTACATTAGCATTAAATTCTGGGATTGTTTAGTCCCTATCTAAGATTCAATGGTGTACAAACTCTTGTAAATTCTTAGGTATGATTGTTAAAGGTGGACAACTTGAGGTACAACCTCATATTAAGTCAAAAATCCTTGAATTTCAGCCTCCATTAAGTACAAAGGAGCTGCAAGGATTTTTGGGTATATTAAACTATGTAAATAATTTTTATCCAGGTGCTGGCTTTGACCGAGAGCCTCTACATTAGCTACTCACAAAGAAGAAACCTCAATGGTCTTAGAAACATACTGATGCAGTCTGTTTGATCCAACAAAAGGTACAAAATTTGCCTGTTCTTAATGTTCCTACAATTGATGAATTTATCTTGTATACAGATGCATCTGACTATGCTTGGGGAGGACATTTATGTTTTGTCAAAGATGGTGTTGAATTTACTGCTGAATATGCAATTGGAGTCTTCCCTGAAGATGTTCGAAAATGGATTTCTTCTGACAAAGAAATCTATAGTGTCGTCAAGAACCTGAAGAAGTTTTCTCTCAAACTTATGCATCTAAAACACTTCATTATTAGAACAGACTATACTAGGTTTCTCACGTTCAAAGAAAAGGATCATGGCAAGAAAGATGGTCGAGGTAAATATCTTCGTTGGCAGGAATACTTAAATCAATATAATTATGAAGTCTAGCACATTCCAGGCAAGCAAAACATTGTAGCAGATACTCTTAGCAGACCTTCTCTCCCTGGAGTCCTTATGCAGAATCTTGCATCATCTTCCAATGTTCCAGGATTTGTTAAGGATAAAACTTATGATGTTCATTTTAGAAAAATGAATCGTATAGTCCAACGAAACATCCTTAGTAAAGGTATTAATAATCATTATTCAGAAAATGCAATTTCAGCTGCAGATACCCTGGAGCACATTGGTTGCATCTCTACTCTAGATATATATGAAGAAGGTTATGGTTAGTTTGAAATCCTTTGGATAAATTTTGATCATATGTATTATTTGTTGCTCAATCTTGTAAGAAGACCATTTTTCACTTGGTCAATCACCTTCTCAGCCCCCATAACCAAACAATTTGAAGACTTCTTCAAATATGTAGGACCTTCGGTTGTCAATCGAGATGAACCTGTTAGTCTAGACTTGGTCACCAGAATTGTTATTCGTATGAAGCTAAGATGGGAATCATACTTCTCTCCTACTATGCATTTTGATAATGACCAACAAGACTGGAATATTTGCCACAGGTTCCAAATTCATGCTAGATGGAGACCAGTCGGATGGCAAGAAATCTATAATTACGGATTTGACAATCCTGCTGAATCATCATCCCCAGGTTCTAGTTCATGTGGTAGTTGGTTTGGAGCCAGTTTTCATATTGGTGATGGTACTGGAAGATAAGATTCTTCGACAAAGTAAAGTTGTAAGGACTGTCACTGTCGGCCATTTGGCAGGATATACCTCCTTTTCTATCCACCGGTTTACCCGGTATTATCGGTTAGATTCTTTTCTACCTTCTCTTTAGGTCAAGCATTTGCTATAAATAAGCCTATGCGGAAGGATTGTGGGGATCGAGTTTGAGAAGTCTGAGTCTTAGAGAGTCTTAGATTTGCAAAGATTGAGTATGCTCTATTTCTGTGCTTACTGCGATCTGAGATATCAGAAAGATTCTTGCATATAGGTTTTGTTTCTTTGCATGTAATCTGAAGTATTTATTCAGTAATATCAGAAGCCGTAACCATTCGGCCGTTAGCCTTTGCCGCTTTTTTCTATCACGTCAGCCTCTGAACAAACTGCTTCAATAAGTGCAGCTTTTAATTCAAGTAATGGTTCAACTGTCTGAATCCTGTGAATGGCTGGATATTTCTCAGAAGCATAGATTAGTCTAGGAGTTCTAATCTTTTCTCCATTTAAGGTGAACATAATACTCTTTTTTGTACATCCATATGGAGTATATCTGTCAATAAAGTTACCTCCCAATAGTACATCTACTGGCATCTGTTTCATGGCAAAGAAATCACACTTAAACTGCTTGCCTTCAACTTGTAGGGATTGTTGATGGCTATATTTATCACAAAGAAATTTATTTCCCTGGTCATCGCAGGCTATATAAGTAGTCTTTTGTGTACGCTGTTCCCAATTGTTTAGAATAGGCTCTTTGCAGAAAGATAAAGATGCACCAGTATCAACCTTAGCATCATACTGTTTTCCATTGCTAGTAACAGTAATGTATTGGCAAAACTTACCAGTAAGGAGATGGACTAAGTAAGTAGGTTCAAGCTGAGGCTTTGGATCTGGCAAGGCAGACATTACTAGCTTGACTTTACTGGGATCAGCCATTGTCTTACATACTTCTGGTTCAATTTCTTGTTCATCTTCATACAATTGTTGGATTTGTTCCTGGAATTCAGAATGGTCTGGGAATGGATAATATGAAGTAGATGGAATGTCTTCATATGCTGGAGTTGGAAAGCATGGGTTACATGGTTGTGGAAAAGAGGCATTTTGTGTTTGAATGGAAAAATCAGCTAAAGCTTTTGTGATAGAATCTTCTTTTGGCTGCTTCTTGCTATACTTCATATCTTTCCTTTCTGCATTTATAATAGGAAAATCAATAGAAAAAACTTGTACCTGTTCTGGCACAAATTGACAAGGCATTGTTGAATTGACTGCAGGAGGTCTAAAAACAGGAGGATACCTGGATTGTTGTCATAAAATCTGGTTGTTGAAATTCTCTTTGAAATGGACTCCTTCGTCTTCCTCTTCCTTTGCCTCTCCATGTCTGATTCATCATGACTGTGGGAGCATCATAATCAACATCTTCTAGTTGATGTCCAGCTTCAAGGAGAGTGGCTGCAAGGTCTTCTAATGCTTCTTCATCTTCATCTTCATATTCATATTCTTCAATAACAGGTTCATAAATATTATCTTGAAGATAAAGATTTTCTTCATCAATAACATCCCACCACACAGCTGCAGCAGGATCAGCATAGACAGCTTTAACAACTTTATTCTTGCAGTGACAGTCAGGAGCTTTATGGCCAGGTTTGTTGCAAATATAGCAAATAATTTGGTTGCTCTGTTGACGCGGCTGAGAGCGCTTGCGCATATATCTATGCTTAGGAGCATAGGAATGCCTCTTGGGAAAGGAGCGCTTATGGAAATTGAGATGGCTCTTCTTATATTTCTTTTTAGCCTTGCGCTGAGCTTTAGTGAAAAGATTACAGCCATAAGTTTCTATGAAAGAGGGGGCAATGCGTCTGGCTTCATGTTTAGTAAAGTACACATAAATAATTTATGTAGCTCCAATAATCATGGAGTGGGCAAAATGGGATGCCCATGTGAGGGTGGGGACATGTAATTATTTTATTTGGGACTTGGAAATATTGTTGTAATGAGACATTGATGAGGGGTTACATAGTGGACTTGTAAGAGATCTATTATTAGTGGATATAGGATGTAATTAGTGCTTCATAGGGGAGTGCTTGAGAGTTACATATGCCAACTTGAGTGATGGAAGTCAAAGATGCTTGTGTAAGAGTTATTTTCTATTTTGGGATTGTTTTACACATGTGAGGGCTGTGAGAATCTTACAATGGTATTTGGGATCTTTGTTTGGGCCTATGGTATTTTATTTTGTGGTTTTTTGGGCCTCTTTAAGTCTATATATTGGAGGTATGGGATAGAAGATGTAGGGAATATATTTTGTAGGGTTATGCTATCGAATTTCTACGAGAGAAGTAGGAATGTTGATCTCATTGAAGCTCACATGGATATCCTATGAATGTATTATAACCATCGATATTGCTAAATAATACATTGGATGTGTGTGTCTTGGAAGCTAAGTTTTTCTTGAAAGGGTTTTCCCAAGGTATATCTCTATCTCTTGCCTTCTTGTGGTTGCTTCTATTCTTCTTCTGTCATTCTTTCTTTTCTAAATGTTGTTTACATGTTAAAATGTTGCTGAAATTTTTGTAGATCGATTTCTATAATATTCTTCTCGAGGGGTTAATGTGGAAATACTTGCATGTTTAGTAGTTGAGCTTTTTTTTAAGTTTAATTGCTATCGAGTTTGTGGACATTTTCCCCAACAGAATGCCACCATATGAGTGACTTGTTCCAAATGGTCAAAAAGAAGGTGAGGGGTAAAACTCATCACAAGTAATGAGAGGGTGACAATAACAAGGTAGCTGCATTCACGAGATAACTACTACAATTCAAATCAAAGTGACTTGTTCCAAACGGTCAAGAAGAAGGCGAGAAGGGAAAAACTCCTCACAAGTAACAAGAGCGTGACAATAACAGGGTAGATGCATTTGTGAGATAACTACTACAATTCAAATCAACTTGTAATGTTATATTTGTTAATGTTGTTAAATCCCTTAATGAGAAAGCAAGGAATTAAAAAGATGCAATACATTGTCCTCTTCTTGAGTTGTCCAATGGAAGTCAAAATATAGGTACATTTACGAATTTTAATTAACTCAACTCACACAATTATTCAACAATCCAAAAGAACCTCATATTAGAAACATGAAGGGAGGGAAGAGACACTATAATAGCTTTTTGTAGATTTAGCCCATCAAGGAAAGGTCTACATTTAAATCTGATTATTTCTTTACCTACATTCACCATTTGTATGACTTATAATTACCTACTTATATTCCCAGAGAGAGGGGGAGAGAGAGAGAGAGAGAGAGAGAGAGAGAGAGAGAGAACTTATTGATGCTTAACATTATTACAAGAAGTGATTACCTATTTTAAACCTTTGAGAGATAGCACACACCATTGCTAACTTTAAATTTCAACAAGCATGTAAGGTAAGAAGGAATGATGAGCTTGCACAAGTCGCCTACCCTACTTGCCATGCTAACTAACTCATTACGTGAAAATTATGAACATGCATTGATATAGCTTCCTAATAAAAGAATAGAGTTCAAATAATGTTTATATCCATCAGGTGGCTCAAGAACAATTACATATTGTTTATTCGCTACATAAGAACTGAAAAAAGAAGAGTTACTTTCTGTTAGCGTTTTATTTTGCACCTTGCAGTGCGAGTGTAAAATGGACAGATGTGCGGTAGAACCGCTCTTCAAATTTGAAGGGGAAGCTCCCTGTAAAGTAAAACTGATCTAAAACTATACAATCTTTTTGGGTTTGCGGAAAGTGAAAGGTAGAAACGCACTTTCAACCTTAAAGCAAGAATTTTGTGTTTTTGACTAAAATCGAGAACCTAAACTTCATGCTTGCAGTACTCAGCTAAATCCAGAGGCTGAACAGGGCAAGTATACATAGATGAGATCGATTAACACTTAAAACATGAATGCCGAGGTTAAATTGGATACAGGGTGGGACAAAGCCACGAATCATATATTCAGCTTCATTTACAACACAAAGTTTGTAAATTCATTAAAAGACTTATCCTTGGGCATAGATGATGATACATTTCAATAAGCATTTATCAATGAAAGTAGGCATAATAGATGTTATCAAACAAACAATAGAATCACAATTTGAACACCAAGTAACTAGCAACTCCAACATAATGAAGGCATGAGAATTGCCATTTTTTTGATTGATAAATATATAACACTGAATTCTGAACACTTGAACACTGAATATTGAAAAAGCTAATTGCTAAAAAGCTTCGAAAAAAGCTAACTAATAACGAATCTTGAATTCTAAAATCTCCAGATCTTCTACAATGTGCAAAAAGCACTTATTTATAAAATTTGCAAAGCAATTGCATGAAAACAAACTAAACTCTTAACTGAGCTCTAATTGATTGCATGAAATGCAATTTTGTTACAAATTTAATCTACTCCAATGAAAATTAAATTGCAAACATGCAATATCCACTTGACTGATGATCAATCATGCGAATTGAAGATCAAATTCTTTAAATATCTGTAGACACAAAAATGTATCGACCTCGTTAACCATTTTCTTGTATTACCAACCTAACCTTTTCACCAATTAATTAAATAAAAATCATAATTATTTAATTAATTAACCCTAAGCCATCCCTAACCATCTACCCTTAGCCATTTACCCCTAATTCATCCTTAGTAATGAATTAATTTAATTCATTCATCACTAGACCTTACAATTTCATTCCTTATTAATTAAATAAATATTCCTAATATTTATTTAGTTAATTTATCCATCTTCCTAATCTTGATTAATTAAATAAATCATGCCTATTTAATTAATCCGCCCTATCCTATAGCCTAAACCTAGCCTAATTGAATAAATACTAATTATTTAATTAGCTACCCTAGCCTACATAACCCCTAGACCAAAATTAATTAAATAAATCATTATTTAATTAATTTTAACCCCTGATTAACCCATCCACTAATTTTTTCAACCACATTAATTAAGTTAATCACTTGATTAACTTGGTCAAAGCATGCTTAACACCCATTCCCACCCCATTTGAATAAAAAGAAATTTTTTATTCAAATGGATCACATGACCCTTCCAACTCATCTTTCCTCTTTCATGTTAGAGCTCTTTTTCATGCAAAGAGCTCACATGTGTTTACCAAATAAACACATGTCACATGACACACATTCACCAATAAAATGGAATTTTTAATTCCACCTCCTCCCACACAATATTTTTTTATTCTATCACTTGTCTTAATCCTAATTAATGCTAATCCCTTCCCAAGGTGAATTTAAAATTCACTTCTAATCTCAACCATCCAATATTGTTGATGAAATCTCAACCCTCCATCTCATCCTCTCATCTCCACCATTGATTTCAACTTTGAATCTCCACCATTGGATTCAAATCCCCTCCAATGCCTATAAATACAAGCCTCCACAAGCCATTTTCACATCCAAGTTTGAAGCAAGTTTACTATGCCAAAATCTCTCCAACTTTCATATCCTTTTAGCTAGATTATGCCCATATTGTGTCCAATTTGAGAGCATTCCACATTCAACCATCTTGTTTGGGTAAAGCTAGGAAGCTTGGGTGCACTTCCTCAACCTTATCAAGGAGTGAGGGAGATTTCAAGGACTTTGCAAAGGTATAACACTTGTTTATTTGCTTTCATTTTCATGTTTTGTTCCATGAATATCTTTTTCATCTTCATTTGGCACGCTTGGTGGGACCCCCTGGTTCTAAACTAATCATTTTGAGAGTTTTTGAAAAGATTTTTGACGTGCAGGTCTGGTTTAGCGCAGTTGGTTCTCGCAGTTGTGCCATTTGCTTGCGGTTTAGCGCCATTAGTCACTATTTTAACGCCATCGGAGTCTGTATTAGCGCCATCGGGCACTGTTTTAGCACTATTTTCCACGACAATTTCAATTTTTTTAGCTTGCTAACACTTTTGTCTCTGGTTTTTAGCACTAATCATTGTCTGCAGGTTTGAGGCTTGCTGTTTTGACCTGCTTGCCTTAGTGTGCTCCATTATCACTTTTTTTTAACACATTTTGAAAAGAGCACTTGGGTTTAGTTTGCATCTTGCATATCTAACAGTATTGGCTCTGGTTTTAAGTGACAACCTACTATTTAATTCCTTGGACTGACCTTGTAGGACCTCTAACCTTTTATTTCATCATTTTGTGCAAAAGAAGTCTCTGTTTTTGTGCAGGTTACTTATTTTCTATCGGATTAGTGCCATCGGGACCCAGAATCGCGCCATCTGTTTCTGTGACAGGGGACGGAGGTATAAAGTTTTTTTTACTGTTTTAGCGCTATTGGTGCCTTTGTTAGCGCTATTGTTCTCTATTTTAGCGCTATCTGCTGTCTATTTAGTGCTATTGGTCTATCTGTTAGCGCTATTTGCTTATGTTTTAGCCATTTTTCTGACAAAGCTTGCAGGTCTATGCAGAGGTCTAACTTGTTTGTGCAGGTGGTAAGAACATTTGTTCAAGACATTTTTATCAAACTACTAACTAATTTGGTGTAGGATCGCTTGTCAAAGTTGTCTTTTTTATCACTAGATCTTAGTTGCACTAAAGTTAGCTTAGTTGGGAATTAACTTTTATTTGCCATATATGGTTTGCTTGTAGACGTATGCTCTCCCCTTGCACCTTAGGGTGATCTTGGGGATCAAAAGTCTACTTGCAAACACCTTTATTGCTTTTTAGTGTATCTCGAAGGGGTTATCTTTATTGCGTATGCTCTCCCCTCGCACTTAGTGTGATCTTGGGTGATCAAAAGTAAGGGATAATTTCTTCTTAGGAGTCCTGCTTGGGGATTTCATCACCCCAAGGCATGACCTCAACCATGTGTACCGGTGGGGTATATCAAAGTGGGAAGAAGGAAACTTGTACCCCAATCTAGTTGCATTGTCATTGGGACAGCCTTGGGGCCCCGGGTGATTCTGGACACAAGGTGAAGTGGTGCTTGCTTAACCGCTTGGTGCCACATCCCTTCAATGGACTAATATTTACGGTTTGGGCCTCACGTACCTTGTGTATAAAGAGGACTCCCTAGAAGCTTGTACTATCCTAGCTTAAGACCTTTCAGTCGTCATATCTTGTGGTGCACCGTTGTAGTAGGAGGGGAAGATTGCTCACCGTACCGCTATACTTGAGACAGGGTCTACTTTGGGCAAGACGAAAGTCTCCAAGGTAAGGGGGGTAAGGTGGTCCATGACCTTATTTTCCCTATCTATCCAAGCTATGGCACTATGGTATTAATGGGGGTGGGAACCTTGGTTCACTTTTGAGTTAAGGTTGACCCACGACCATTTTGTGAGATCCACAAGATATGACACTCCCACTTGACTAATTTCAGGATGTTCATGTGAATGGTGTGTCTTCTTTGTCAAAACCCGTACAAGCCAACAATCCAAGTCCACCTTTGGAGTCAAGCCATTGTGTTTCTTGCTTGATTTAATGCTTGCCAAGAACTTTTGAACCCAAAAGATCTCAAAACTTTCATTAAAATCAATCCAAGTCAACCGTTGAACAGACAAATAGCGCTATCAGTCCTCTGTTTAGCGCCATTGGAACCCCTATCAATGCCTTCTGTCTAACTGTTAGTTCCATTATACCTTTTGTTAGCACCTTTGTAATGTCCCCTCTTTAGCCCGTGCAGATAGATAGAGTTAGTTTATTATTGGGTTCTCGTAGAGTAACCACCCTGGTTAGGGAACCACTGTTGGCGATGACTTGGATGAGTTGAGCAGTTAAGTGGATGTTGGCTTGGGTTCAGTTTGGTCTCCAGTTGGCACTTTCTAGAGGTGGTTTGTTTGCTTTGGGCCGGACTTGCTATTTTTAGCAAATTAGGGTTTGTGCCGTTTCAGGATTCTCAGTGTTGGAGTTGATGCATCTTGGCGAGATCTTTTCAACGGGCTATAGAACACTGGATTCCAAGCTTATTTGGGCCTCCGATTCAAAGTCTGAAAGTTAATTAAATTATTTACTATGGGACTTTGGAAATATTAAAGTGACTTAAGTGAAGAAATATTAAAATGTCACTTTAATAGGAGTTGGGCGCCCATCTTGGAGGATTATAAAGTGATTTTATAATAAAACATTTCCTTCCCAAAAAAGCATCGACCCCTCTTGGGGAAATAAAAGATGAAAAAGTGATTCATTTGCTCATGCTTGAATATTGATATTGCTTGGTTTTTGCTTTGCAAAACGTTGTGAGGGTTTGAAGGAGATTTGAGCCTAGGAGGCTGTTGGAAACGCAAACTTCCTTCAGTAACAGCATTCTACAGGCGTGAAAGACCGTCCAAAGGTTCTATAGAGGCAAATACATCTTGTGTTTGCATTTGTGCTTTAATGGAGTTCATGGTGACGAGGGTTTGAGGAGACATTGATGCAAATCTTTCACAGATGGATTGAGGACAATAGAGGAATGTTTGATGGCAGATTGACATTGATTGAATGAGTTTTATGGATTGCCGATCCTTTACTTTGCTAGTCATACAAGTTCTAGACACTAGCTGGGACGTACTATTTGTATTCCTGGCCGTAACCCATAGATATATGTGTGGAGTGTTTGAGGACAGATTTTGGGACTCTTCCCTTAGGCGTTTGAGATCATAAAGGGACTGCAAACATTTCTGAGCAGTAGCAGCATTCGTATCTCTGTTTGGCAGCTGTAATTCCTCCAGATCATGCGAATTGAAGATCAAATGCTTCATTTTCTATGTATTCTGGGAAAAAACAAACATGCAAACAACAAACCCCTTCTGCATCTTCTGTCTAGTTTGAAAGATCACACAAAAAAATTATAAAATCACACTATTAAGATTAAATAAAGAACCAACAGGTACGACACATTACAGTGGTATCAGAGCAGTGCATCCTGCCATCCTGTGAGGTTAAACATGACATGCAGAAGATGAACTGAGACATGCAGCCTGGTACACATCAGTATTATCTTAGATGAAACAGATTGCAGCAAGATATTCAGGTTTCCCATATTGATCCCTTTGTAGGAACAGATATAGTAGTGGTAGAGGAAATGGGTGATAGAGACCGGGAAGAGCCTAGTACACAAGAGATGCTTAATAATTGATGTAGGGGACAAAGAGAGATGCTACAAAATTTTAATCAGATACAACAAAATCTTAATCAAGTTATAGATGATAACCAATCATTTCCTCGGGAATCCTAGTATCAATAACAACAACAATGACAGAAAAAAGAACAATAATGATGACATAAACCATGGAGACAGGAACAATGGTGATGGGTGTAGGTACAGGGACGAAGAGTGGAACCGTATGTTTGCATCTTTATGGCAAATACATGAAAGATTACCAAGAAACTTGGATTGATGGAAGCAAAAAGAAGAAGCTGAAAAATTCAAATAAGGTTATAAATCCGAAGTTCCTGTGGGAGAAAAGGTAGAAAGGGAAGAAGATTTGCAGCATACAAATAATCACGAGGAGAACATAAATCAGTCTATGTATAAGGAAGACAAAGTCAACGATGCACTTCAGCCCTATGAAGATAAGATTAAAGAAGACGCTACCATGAAGGAGGAAGGTATACTTGGGGATAATTTGCATCCTACAAGCCATTGTAAAGGGTTGGGTAAAGAAACATCATACATTGCAAAAGGTGAATACCGAAGGTTTCATAATGAACTCATGAAGGAAGGACATGCTATCATGAAGATTTCCAAACCTCCAAGGACGAGTCAAGGTATAGGTCCTTTGGATGTTACTAGCATTGTTTCATTACCTTTCCATCATATTGGCATGGAATCAAATGGTGGTCATAAGGACAATTCATAAATTTCAGCGGGAAGTGATCCAAGTGGATTAGATAAGCTTGATTTGTCATTACAAAATAAAGAGGTCATAGTGGTGCATGCATGTTCTAGGCCAGCCATGGAGGAAGATCATGAGGTAGAAAACTCTACCTACTACTTTGATGGAGGAGGTGACCATGAGGAAGTTGACTTGTGGAGGCATGATCAGGGTAGTGTTGATGAGGTTTTTGTGACTACAACAACATTAGAATAAAATACTGGGTATCCTATCCTCTCTTGAATAAAGCTTCTCAGACGCTGAACTATGTGATCGAATGAGACTGCTCCAAGGTTCCTTTTATGTCAGGTCTTGACGTGCATAGGGATAGACTCAGTAGAATGATGTGATTTGCTGGTAATCACGAAGGGGACTTACGTAAGATTGCTCTTTCAGAGTCATGGAATTCATTTTTGGGATTCGGACTGGGATTTGCGGGTGAATGGAATTCTTTCACAGATTGACAACTGGAATTCTAAAGTTCCATTCCTACAGAGGCGGATGATTTAGACGATGAAGCTCTGGAAAACTAATCCTAATGAAGATCTAAAAGAAAGTGAAAAAGATAAGATAAGGGTTCAGGAGTTTAACTAATTGATGGAAGAAGACTGCTGCTGGAGATAGAAACTGGAACCAGTCCTCTGCTTCGTCATGAGACAACAGCTAGGCAGGGGCGGTGCTATCTTCTAAGGGGGAATAAGGATTTTCAGACTGCTTCAGTAAGAGACATGGATTTGGTCATACGGAACAGTCGAAGTTAGGTTCGAATTAAGTTCAGACTAACCATGCACGATGATTTGCAAGCCACAGATCACCAATGGTATGAACAAGCAGATTCAATCATACAACAATAATAATCTCCATCTTTCTAACTAATAAAAATATGAAAATACAAGAAAGAACTTCAATATTTTCAGATTTGCTCCAAGAAATCAATAAGACCATGCCAAAAATCCAAAGGTATATATGAACACCATTCTTCAATGCATATATAATTACTTCAGAAGTTTATATCACAACAATCCAACTGATTTTGGAGTTCCAGCTCATAAGAAACTATGCAGAAATGAAAACTAGTTACTAAGGGGCTCTAGGAGCTTCAGAATGGTAAATATCATAAAAGGAGAGAGAGCCCTTTACAATGAGGCATCCCTCAGCCTTTATATAGGCTAGCTAGCAAACAAGGAGGTGAAAAAAGATCAGATTTCCTCAAAATCTGTGCAAACCCTAAAGAGATAGGGATGAACATGTCAAAGGCTCCATGGGATGCTGCCACCTGTCTTGGACGTCAGGCTGACTAAGCTGCTTGGTAGGTAGGTGAGACCAGTCAACTGTCCGTTTGTCCTGCTCCTTGGTCGCAAATTCCATGATGTCCTGGAGTCCATTTGTCCTAGTCGCAAATTCCAGGGGGTTAAGGAACTTTGTGTGGAGGAATCCTTCCTTGAGCAGGGGCGCACTTTCCTTAGGGTCCTGGAATGGAATTCCTTCCTGAGTTGGAATTCCCTGTCGTGGAATAGAATTCCCTATCCTAGATTCCTGGGTTGGAATTCCTCATTCTTGGCGTGGATTCCCGTTCTTCCTGATGGATGGTGAACTGTACTTTTGTTCTTGGCTCTCTAAGGATTGATCCTCTTGTCCGGAACTGGAATCCTTGATATTGGACATGAAGTGTATTTTCTCTTTTCTTCTTGTGGAATTCACATGTAGTCTCCTCGTCTGGCATTGGAAGTAGTCCTCTTCTCTGGTGTTAGAACTTCATGATGCTTGAGATAATCCTTGATCATCCTTGAGCTCCGTCTTCATGGAAGCCCATCCTCGTCCTGGATTCCTGCGAAACAAGGGAAACCTCGAATAGTCATGATGCACAAAATCCATAAATGCAATGCAATATGAAATGAAACATGAATGATTTTGCAAGTTTTGATCAATTTCATTTATAAATTCCTGAACAAACAAAGGATTTCCCTCATTCTCCAGCATTCTTCATACCAGGGTTACCAGGCATGGACAGGAGGAATTTCAGTTGGTCGGGGATTCCTGGGAGTCGGGGATTTCTGCTCATCTTGGAATTCCACTTGTCCTGGAGGATGAATTTTTGCTCCTAAAATGAATATTTCAGATTTGAATTTGAATTGGAATGCTTTAGGAATGCCTTGGGTGCCCCCTTTATATAGGCAACTTAGCCTCCTTTAGACTTGGCCGACCTAGGTTAAGGAAAAGAAATTCCTTAACCGCCAAACTTTTCCCTTAGCCGACTTAGTTTTTTGTCTTTTTCTGTTTTGTCGGTGGTCGGGGATTTGTGAATGTCGGGGATTTTGCAATGTCGGGGAATTCGCCATGTCGGGGATTTTGCAATGTCGGGGAATTCGCCATGTCGGGGAATTTGGCATGTCGGGGAATTTGGAATGTCGGGGAATTCCTGAGGTCTAGGATTTTGCGACGTCGGGGATTTACTGATGTTTTGGATCTTTTTTCCCTAGCATAACTTTTGAACTTTTGCCAAAATCCAGCTAAGTCCTGGAACAGTATCCTATGGAATCTTACTCAGATGGATAGTTGGACTTTGCATTTTGAACAAGAATCATTGCGGGATGTGTCCTTGGACTTCTATGTTCAATCTTTTGGATATTTGCTAAGGGGTTCATCACTCTGTTTTGGCAGGGAGGGATTTTCTTACCCTAGGATCAGAGACTCCATCATTTTTAAAACCAGAAGTACCCTTCCATCATGTTTAGAGATTCCGGACTCCGAGGTACAACAGGCGAGGAATTCTTCTATGCAGGAGTTGGCAAACTGGGTTCCGGAATCTCACCTCGCAGGTCTCCCATTCCAGACTGGATCAGGAATGTCCAAGGGCGCAGAATCCAGAAGGTCAAGGATTTTGCGTCCAGGACAAAATTTGTCCTGGAGCGCAGAATCCAGAAGGTCAAGGAATTTGCGCCTAGGACAAAATTTGTCCTGGAGCGCAGAATCCTACAAGTGTTGGAATTTGCGCCACTTGCCTTAGGAATTCAGTTTCAGGGAATTTAAGTCAAGGATTTGCATTTTCCTGAGTTTCGAAGTGGGGATTCTAGTTTTGCAGTAGGTTCACTCTCCTAGCTACTCCATGGAGGTTCAGATGTTGATACAGGATCAAAAAACGGAGTTTATTTCTTCCATCCTCGTTCCTTCCATCCTCGCGGAATCTGTTACTTCCAAGGCGGGATGAGAGGTTCGTTCGTTCCATCCTTCGTTTCTTCCATCCTCGTTTGTTCCATCTTCAGAGAGTCTGTTACTTCCAAGGCAAGATGAGGGGTTCGTTTCTTCCATCCTCGTTCCTTCCATCCTCCGGGAGTCTCTTTTCGATGGCGAGACATGAGGTTCATTTCTTCCATCTTTCGTTTCTTCCATCCTTCATTTCTTCCATCTTTCGTTCGTTCCATCCTTCGTTTCTTCCATCCTCCGGGAATCTGATGGCAAGACACAAGGTTCGTTTCTTCCATCTTTCGTTTCTTCCATCTTTCGTTCGTTCCATCCTTCGTTTCTTCCATCCTCCGGGAATCTGATATCTCTATGACGGAAAGATGGACGTTCATTTGTTCCATCCTGACTGTGAATTCTAGGAGTCAGGTATCCACAAAGGGGGTCAGAGAAAAAAAAAGTCCAAGCCAGGAGCGACTGGTCAGAGCAGGAGGGAGAAACTGGACATCCCAGTCCTTGGGCGCAAAATCCAGTAGGTACTGGATTTTGCGCCCAGGACAAAATATTGTCCTGGGCGCATAATCCAGTACCTACTGGATTATGCGCTCAGGACAAAAAGTTGTCCTAGGCGCATATTCCAGAAGGTCCTGGAATGTGCGACAGGGAATTTCCTGAGAGTACTTTCATTTTCCTCTGGTGTTTGGGATTTTTTTTTTTTGCCCTGAAGTCATTATCAATTCCTGCAGCAGGATTTCACTGTGGTGGAATGTCTTCCGAGATGATGCTTTCGATGGCAAGACACGAAGTTCGTTTGTTCCATCCTTCGTTCCTTCCATGTTTGGAATTGGCTAAGTCTGGTAGCCTGAAATCCTGAAATCCTGAAAAATGACTAAGTCTGAAATCTGGTGGATCTTCCAAATTCTAGATTCTGCATGTTAAATCCGGTGGACTCGAGACCTATCTCAAACATCCTGAAAGGTATATTGAAAAATATTTAAAGTATAAGTAAATATATTTTTTAATATACCTTTACCCTGAAGACGCTGAAAAATGGCAAAGACTGTCCTTGAGCGCAAAATCCAGGAGGTACTGGATTTTGCGACCAAGGACAAAAAGTGTCCTTGAGCGCAAAATCCAGTAGGTACTGGATTTTGCGACCAGGACAAAAAGTGTCCTTGAGCGCAAAATCCAGTAGGTACTGGATTTTGCGACCAGGACAAAAAGTGTCCTTGAGCGCAAAATCCAGTAGGTACTGGATTTTGCGACCAGGACAAAAAGTGTCCTGTCGCAATTCCAGCCTACTGGGGGGGAATTCATTAAATGCTAATTGTCTCCTGAAATTGCCCTAAGTCTTCGTTTTGCGAGTCTTCCGAGCCATGAAATGAGGTTGAGTGCCGGACCGAGATTTAAAGAGATATCCCTTGGTTTTGACCTTCTGTGCTGGAGCTGTCAGGCCGGGATTAAGTTTTATGACTGAAGGATGATCATGCCAAGGAGTGGCAGTCCCTGTTAAACTCCGCGATCTTGGTTGGAAGAAGAATCTAGATAAACTAAGAAATGGGATTCCAGGCAGGAATCCCCTGAACGAGACTCTGGGATAGGCACTTCCGGATAGGACTCCGGTTTGGACCCTCGGGCTGGATTCCTGGACTGGAGTCCAGGAATGATTTTCTAAGTCATACATAGGGTCTTGGACTAGGACTGGAATTGGGTTTCATGTCGGGAGCGGAGTGGGTTCATTACCCAAGTGTGAAAAGACAAAACCCTTCCCTAAGGATGGAAAAAACGAAACTCTCGCCCACGGATAGTCTGGAACAGTCAATTAGGGTTCGGGGCCTATGCAGGAGGAAACCTATGTGTTTTACTTCTCTTTCTTCCCGGTGAGCCAGTCTAAGCTCCTGACACATCTGGCGATAAGCCTCAAGGATCCAGGCAAGTCAAAAAAGGGGGACCCAATTAGTAATTGGGGTTGATGTTGTAAAGTGGTCACAACATCTGGCGACTCCACTGGAAGGAATGTCCTCTGAACATTCCTAGGATAAAAGATCCATTCGAAAATCTGAGATTAACAGTATAATCCTGAGAAAGTCATCCATCAGTTAAGAAATATACTGAAAAGGAGAAGAGAGTCATAGGTTATATCAAGACATCCATCTTTGCTGTTGCATTAAAGAAACATTTTCTTTTAAAGCTCTTCAAATGTTCTATTGATAAACAAAAGTCATAACTTCAGACATCCTTGCGTACACCCATACATTAGGTCAGATAAGCATGCACTCTTAATCAAGGCTTCAAAATCAAAGGGTTAGTACAACCATTCATATCTTGGAGATCCAGTGTGTGCAATTGTATTCGTTCTCTTTTGTAAGCAACTAGGGTCAACAACGTTCCTTTACATTAAGCTACGTGATTAGTACGCACCTCCTGAACTACCTGGACATTGCCCCGCTGCCAGCGAGCGTCTATAGCCCCGACGGGTTTGTCTCGTAATTCCACTCGAGTAGAGCCCTACTGCCAGCGAGCGTCCATAGCCCCGGTAAGGATTGCTCGATTGTCCATCTAACTGAGTTATAGTGTGTGATTGAGTGTCTTTTCTTTTTCTTTTCTTCCTCTTTTTTTTTTTTGATTTTTGAATGATTGGAATTTCGGCAGAGTACAATGCAGTACTACTACCCTTGCAACACATGCTTTTGACGGCATAGGTTACGTTGATAACTCAGCCAGGTGGGTGTGGAATTCCGATGGCGGCAAAGGTGGACCATGGATTTTTCACTTAATGTAAGATCACAAAGTCTCCTCCATTGACTTCCAAATTTCTTTAATGTGTACGGTATGAGATCTCAACATACTTCAAGTCATTCTAAACAGTCAATTTATATTCCATGGGCAAGTAGTATGTTTATCAAAACACTAATAATGGAGCCCACAATGAATGCATCCATCTTACAAGAGTTTGTCAAAGGAAAACCAGGAAGTGTTCATTTTAAAGATTTAAACATTTTAAACCATATAATCAAAGATATTCATATCAAGATGTAACGTATGATTCCAATTCCGAGTCAAGTACGAATTTTAACAGAAGATAAGCTAAAGGGGAGTTATCCTGAAAATTCAAACAGTTACATGAGCATGTTATCCAAGGAATGAGCCCCTAGATGGGAGTGCCAAAATGTGTTCAAAAGTTCAACACCTCCTTGTAGACCAAGGTCCCACAAAAAGAAACCGGACACAAAAAACGGATAACAGCTAACTTGATTTTAAAAGACATCTACTCTACAGAAAGCGTCAAACTAAACTACAACAGAACTGGAAAGAACTACTCTAACTATATACAGGGTGAGTTTGCGAATGAACTCATGGTAGGAAGTAGTGTTTCAAAAATTGCCCGTTAACGGGCAATGGGATGTCTTCTCCGGTAAGGGTCTTAAGTTTGAAGGCATTTTCCCCCAATATCTCTGCGATTTGATAAGGACCCTTCCAAAGGTGGTCGAACTTGTCGTGTTCACCCTTCCTTGCATGTGCCTTGTCCCAATATAAGACTAGATCAGAAATCCTGAATGCCTTGATCTTCGCCTGTCTATCAAACCAACGTTTCACAACCCCTTGGTGTTTCATGAATTTATCTAAGGCTGTGTCTCGCTTATCTTCCAGGTGCAATAGCTGTGAAAGCCTAGTTTGGATTCTCTCGTCTTCTGCCAAGTACTCTAGCATAAACTGGTAGGTTGGGATTCTCAGTTGGACAGGGAAAACGGGATCCTGGCCATAGACTAGATGGTAAGGAGACGTTCCTAGGGAGGCCTTGATACGGGTCCGGTCTGCCCAAAGAGCGAATCTCAGCTGCGTGTGCCAGTCTCGGGGATTTTTATCCAACAGTTTCTTGATTGCATTGAGTAGATTTTTGTTAGTGGACTCGGCTAACCCATTCCCTTGTGGGTAATAATTTGATGAGAATTTTAATGTTATTCCATGATCAAAGGCCCAATTTGAAAATTTTAAGGATGAAAATGCAGAACCATTATCACAGACTAAAGCATGAGGACATCCAAACCTGGTAATGATATTTTCTTCTAAAAACTTGATCACGACATCAGTAGTGCAATGTTTTAGAGCATGTGCTTCAGACCATCTAGTGCAATAATCAGTAGCGGTCAAAATATACCTGTGTTGCGCAGAGGAAGGTGGATTGATCATACCGATAAAGTCAAGTCCCCATTTGGCGAAAGGTCTTACTTCGAATACAGGCTGAAGAGGCATGGCAACATTCCTTTCCCTCGCGGCAGCTACTTGGCAGGTGTGGCAGGTCTTGACATGCCGATAGGCGTCGTGGAACAGCGTCGGCCAATAATATCCCGCCCTCAAGATTTGGTGAGCCGTGGCTAATCCTCCTCCGTGACAGGTTCCAAATTTGTCGTGAAACTGTTCCATGATCTGGCCGGCCTCATTCTTTCCTACGCACCTCAAGTAAATTCCTTCATGGTTCTGCCGGAATAAGACTGCTCCTTGGAGCATGAAACGTTGACTCCGGAATCTCAGAGCCCTCTTTTGAGTCGATTTCAGGTGGGCAGGACATCTTTGGTTTAGCAAGTAATATACGATGTCGTGGTACCACTCGTCCGGGGATACATCTTCCAGCACATAAGTCTGCCGTACCACTCCGAGTCCTTCGATGGCAATTGTCTGGGCAAGTGCTTGACCTCGCACTATCTTCATGGGCTGGATCTCGATATCATATTCTTGGATAGTGGCGACCCACTTGCCTCTTCTTTCTCCGAGTTCATTCTGCATCAACAGTGTTTTAACCGCAACATCTGGAACTATGGCATAAACTTTACTTCTCAGGACATAATGCCTGAACTTCTTGATGGCCTTTACCAAGGCATAGGCATGCTTTTCCACGCATGGATATCTCAGTTCTGCATCTTTGAAAGGAGTGCTCATAAATGCAATCGGATGCTCGTCGTTTTGCTCCATCCTCTGAGTGAGAATGCCGGCACAAGTGTGTTCTGAGGCGAAAGAGTATAGATAGAACGGCTTGGTATAGTCTGGACTGCTTAAGACCGGAGCCCTAGCAATGGCTTGTTTGATCTCCTCGAATGCTCTTCTGGCTGGTGGAGTCCACTCTAACTTGGCATCTTTCTTTAACATTTCATTCAGGGGTTTCACTATCTCAGCAAACCCCGTAATGAACTTCCTTACAAAATTAATCTTTTCGAAGAAAGATTTCAGTTCTTTCTTGCTGGCAGGCATGCCGACCTTGGATATAGCTATCACACGGTCAGGGTCAATGAATATCCCCTGTTCTGATATTACATGGCCTAGGAGCTTTCCTTCCGTCACGCCGAAAATGCACTTCTTCGGATTGAGGGAAATTCCATACCTTCTGCATCTTTCGAGGACCTTTCTTAAATCTTCTACGTGATCCTCCCTTCTCTTTGAAAACACGGTGAGATCGTCCATGTATATGATAATGCATTTGCCAACTAGTTCTCTGAAAGCAATGTCCATGGCCCGCTGGAAGGTAGCTCCGGCATTGATCAGGCCGAAAGGCATTCTTCTGTATGCGTAGATTCCCCACTTGGTGGTGAATGCTGTCTTCAGTCGGTCTACTTCATCAACCATTACCTGGTTGTACCCCGAGTACCCGTCCAAGAAGGACATCATTTGAGATCCGTTTACGATCTGAAGTACTTCATCTAATGGAGGGAGAGGGTAATTGTCCTTTTCTGAAGCCTGGTTGAGATTGCGGAAGTCCACACACAATCTTATCTCGCCGTTCTTCTTTCTGACTGGGACGAGGTTGGCGACCCACGTCGAGTGTCTCACCGGGAAGATGATTCTGGCTTCTAGTAACTTCTTGACTTCTTGATATATCAAAGGCTCTAGTAGTGGATTGACTGGCCTTTGACGCTGCCGGAATGGTCTACTTCCGGGCCTAAGAGGAATAGTATGCGTGATGATGGAAGTATCGTAAGTCTTCAGGTCCTCATATCCCCATGCTATCACGTCCATATATTCTTTCAAATATCGGAGGATACCTTCTCGTTCCTTTGGGGTGGAAGCCTTCCCGATGAATACATTTTTCACTACTTCTTCAGTCCCAAGGTTCACTAGGTCATACTTGCTTCCTTCCTCACTGGGATTTGGGAGTGCACTCATTCTGTCGGAATCGAAGAGTCTTTCTAACTCTATCAGTCCTCTGGGGATAGTATTATTTTTTAGATTCATCATTCCGTCAGGCTCTGACTCTGCTCCCTCTCTTTCCCCTTCATCAATGACCTGGGCGGTGAATATCCCAGAGTTGGTCAAGAAGTCCAATATATGCTTATCATCATCGAACACTTGGAAGTTGGTGATATTATCCGGAACTGAGGGGACAGAAGTCAGCTCCACAGTGAACTTCTTCAATCCTTCCAGTGCGAGTGGTTCTAATGAACTCGCAGCCTGGGCTAGAGCATTTGCAACCTGATTTTTGGATCTATAGACAGACTGAATATTGAAGGCATCGAAGCTCTCGATGAGATCCCATACTCTATTGCGGTATCTGGTCAGTCTCTTGTCATGACATACATACTTCTTCCTTATCTGTCTTATGACCACTTCGGAGTCTCCAAACACATGTAGGATTCTGGCACTCTTTTCGATGGCGAGCAACAATCCGTGGACAAGTGCCTCATATTCAGTAACATTATTGGTGCAGGGAAACTGTAATCTATGGGCGGCTAGGTAGGCTTCTCCAGTTGGGCTTATCAGTTCAAAGCCAACTCCAGCTCCTCGTTTGGATTTGGATCCATCGAATCTCAACGTCCAGGCTTGGTCTTCCTCTGATGCTGGACTTGGATTCTCGTTGCCGTCCTTTGTCTGTTCCTTCCGGAGGACTCCTTCCTGAGGTGAGATATCATCACTTGCTATTGCTTCTTCAGGAGCTGTCCTTTCAGGGTCGGGCATTGTCGGAATTTCTAAGCGGGAGGCTTCTAGAATCCACGGGTGAACTTGCTCCGGAGCAACGGGACTTCCTTCTTCTAAGTTGGCATCGTAATCACTCAATACCTTTGCGGAGCTTTTCATCATGAGAACTTCATCGACCTTTGGTCTGTAGAGGCCGAGACTAGTTTCCACAAAGAATATCTCATTCTTTTCACCATATTCGGTGATCATTAGCTTCAGACGAGGAGTACTATCTATCTTGATTTGGTTCGGAAGTCCCCTCCATGGCAACCACATGTGGGAGAAGTCAGTTGATACGTACCCATTTAGCTTCCTCAGCCAGTCTCGACTCAGCAACATGGCATATCCCTCTGGAATGTCCACCACGGAAACATCGATATAAGACTGGATCCTTGGATCAGCCGCTAATTGCATATGGATATTATGGAGCTCTCCCACAACTGGGACTTCCGTCTTGTCTAGCTGAGTGACCTTCCTGGAGGTCGGTTTCGGAATTAGACCCAACCTCTTGCATACGCCCAAGGGCATAACATTGCTGGATGCTCCGGAATCCATCAGACAGTTGTGTAGGAGTTTGCCGAACATCCTTACTGAAAGGAGAAATGGCGGAGGCTCATCTTTTCCTTGGTAGAAAACTACCGACTTCTTCTTGGGAGCAGTGAAATTGGCATCCTTTCCTAGCTCGGGATTTTGACCTTTTGCTATGTTGTTACCCCTTGCAGGCTCCTTATGCCTCTGCAAGTTTCCTCCTGATGCTTCTCTGGTGGTATCAGCGGCGTTCTGGGCTACATATATAGCATCTCGCTGAACCTGAGGATCATAGGGGAATGATTGGGCTACGCTGGTATTTGGAGTTCCATTTGCCCGGGATGCATTAGGTGGAGCGGATGGTTTAGATGGGTTGGAGATGCCTTGCGTGCCTGAGGCGACGTTCCCTGTGTTGGTGTCGTTCAAACTCTCCAAAAAGGTCGCCCTAATTTCGGGCACTCTCATTAACTCAGTCATGGGGAGGCTTACTCTTATCTTCTTGAACTCCTCCGTCACACACTGGCTTAATCTTTTCAGTCCATCCTTGGGATTACTATCCCTGGGAACAGGGACTCTAGGAGCGGCACCTCCAGATGAGTCAGTTCTTTGAGGAACATCCCTTTGTCGATACTCCGGTGAATCCCTCGGGCAGCTTGGATTGTTATTGGCATTTGGATCCGGTGGAGTCCGATAATTGTTCGGAGGGGTCGAGGTGGTCAACGGCTCTTGGGGACGATAATTCCTTTGGTAGACCCTTGGACCTGCATTCCCGGCTGATTGCTGGAATGCTTGTACTTCATCCACCTCCTCTGTTTGAAAATCATTGTTATATGGAGGGCAATAGTATGGATCATCGACGGGACCATTTGCTGATGCGGGAGGAAATCTTCCGTCATACCCCATGGAGTCACACTCTGGTGCAGGGGGGAATGTAAAATCTTCTAAGATAAGGGCTTGATCATACCTCGTTGAAGGAACAATTTCATATCCCGTGGCGGGTGGAGGAGTATCTTGATCTTGCGAGCTCAGCATTTCCTTGTGGAAGATGTCCGCAGCAATCTTGAATTCAGTGCATTGCAACTCCGAATGTTGGTTGGTGTTGTGCAATCTACACCAACTAGACAATGCTGCTTCTGCTAGGAAAACTTTATCCGCCGGCCTGTCCGCGGAACTGGGAGGATTATCCAAAGGAGAAGGGACGTTTCCATTGTTTGGAGTTGTGTTCCACGTCCGGTTCTGCCTCTGGTATCCTTGAGGGTTCGCCCGGAATCCCGGGTTATTTCCTTGATTATTACCTGGCTGATTCCCTTGATACCCTTGATTTCCTTGGGAATTCCTCTGTGTATTTTGCAGGTGATTGTTCTGGTTCCTGAGGTGAGTGACTTCTGTAGACAGCTTTCTTACTTGGCCAATCAACTCTTTCATCTCGTCTTTCTCCTCTGGAGTTCTTGTCGAGGACGCGCCTTGAAGGTACACTGGTTGTGCAGGCATAGCTTGGGAGACGGGTACTCCAGGGTGAAGTACCAACTGGTTGCTGGGAGCTGGAATGGGATTCACCACTGGGGTGTGATGTGCCAATGCCTGATTAATCCCTTGGATCTGATTTGGCATAGCAGCATACCCCAAATGGTTAAGTGGACCGTGGGTATTCATTCCTAACTCTTCGTTCACTTGGACAGCTTCAGCATATGCCTCCAGCAGGGTGGTCGGAGGAACGGTCTTCCTTTGCACGAACATGGAAGTGAGACGATCCAGTGCTGCGTAGTACATCGCTCGGGCGGAGCCATCATTTATGGTATACGGGGCCTGGATTCTTGAGTAGGCTTTGTGGAACCTATGGTTGAAGGTGCTGATTGATTCGTGCTCTTGTCTCCGTACATCGACAAACTGTTTGTACAACTCCGTTGGACTGATGGGACATCTGAACTTAGCTAGGAAGGCATCCTTCAAGTTCCCCCAACTGGTGATTGAGTTAGCCGGCAGGTTGATATACCAATAAAACGCGTCTCCGTCCAAAGAGTACGGAAATAGTCTGCAGGCTACATCCTCGTGCCCAACTTGTCTGTTATGCAGCACATCCTCGAAAACCTTGATATGCTCTTCCGCCGTCCGATTCACATCGTTGATGTGGAATTTGGAGCAAAAGTGTTCGGGGCTCTTCGGCATATCATTGTAGTTGGCGAAGTTTGCGAGAGGGGAAGCATTCGCAGGAAGCCACGCCATCGGGGCGTTTGCTGGTTGAAGCAGAACTGCTTGAGCGGGTCCTTGCAGATTGCTCGGCTGTGCAACTCCTGGAACAGAATTTCCAGATGGCGGGGTCTGGAACAGGCTCGAGAGGCCTCCTTCACAGGGAGATCCCTGACTAGATGATGCTGTCTTCTTTCCTCGCCTGGTCCTTGAGAGGAGGTCTAGTTCCACGTGGCTCTGGGAGGCTCCTGGAGTGGACCTTAGGATTCGTTGATGCCTCTCTGGTGAGAAAGAACTGATTCGATCCAGCGTGGTCTTTTGCTGACCTTCCTTGAAAATGAAGTACTCTGTCGGCAGCAATCAGCCAATGCCTTTGTTGGCCCTCCTTCTAGCGCCAATTTATGTTGATGAGCTGGAAGAGAGGGGTGTGCTGATAAAATCAATGTTCTTTGAATGGAGCAATTTATGTTCTGCCCTCCTTCTAGCGCCAATTTATGTTGATGAGGTTTTTGTGACTACAACAACATTAGAATAAAATACTGGGTATCCTATCCTCTCTTGAATAAAGCTTCTCAGACGCTGAACTATGTGATCGAATGAGACTGCTCCAAGGTTCCTTTTATGTCAGGTCTTGACGTGCATAGGGATAGACTCAGTAGAATGATGTGATTTGCTGGTAATCACGAAGGGGACTTACGTAAGATTGCTCTTTCAGAGTCATGGAATTCATTTTTGGGATTCGGACTGGGATTTGCGGGTGAATGGAATTCTTTCACAGATTGACAACTGGAATTCTAAAGTTCCATTCCTACAGAGGCGGATGATTTAGACGATGAAGCTCTGGAAAACTAATCCTAATGAAGATCTAAAAGAAAGTGAAAAAGATAAGATAAGGGTTCAGGAGTTTAACTAATTGATGGAAGAAGACTGCTGCTGGAGATAGAAACTGGAACCAGTCCTCTGCTTCGTCATGAGACAACAGCTAGGCAGGGGCGGTGCTATCTTCTAAGGGGGAATAAGGATTTTCAGACTGCTTCAGTAAGAGACATGGATTTGGTCATACGGAACAGTCGAAGTTAGGTTCGAATTAAGTTCAGACTAACCATGCACGATGATTTGCAAGCCACAGATCACCAATGGTATGAACAAGCAGATTCAATCATACAACAATAATAATCTCCATCTTTCTAACTAATAAAAATATGAAAATACAAGAAAGAACTTCAATATTTTCAGATTTGCTCCAAGAAATCAATAAGACCATGCCAAAAATCCAAAGGTATATATGAACACCATTCTTCAATGCATATATAATTACTTCAGAAGTTTATATCACAACAATCCAACTGATTTTGGAGTTCCAGCTCATAAGAAACTATGCAGAAATGAAAACTAGTTACTAAGGGGCTCTAGGAGCTTCAGAATGGTAAATATCATAAAAGGAGAGAGAGCCCTTTACAATGAGGCATCCCTCAGCCTTTATATAGGCTAGCTAGCAAACAAGGAGGTGAAAAAAGATCAGATTTCCTCAAAATCTGTGCAAACCCTAAAGAGATAGGGATGAACATGTCAAAGGCTCCATGGGATGCTGCCACCTGTCTTGGACGTCAGGCTGACTAAGCTGCTTGGTAGGTAGGTGAGACCAGTCAACTGTCCGTTTGTCCTGCTCCTTGGTCGCAAATTCCATGATGTCCTGGAGTCCATTTGTCCTAGTCGCAAATTCCAGGGGGTTAAGGAACTTTGTGTGGAGGAATCCTTCCTTGAGCAGGGGCGCACTTTCCTTAGGGTCCTGGAATGGAATTCCTTCCTGAGTTGGAATTCCCTGTCGTGGAATAGAATTCCCTATCCTAGATTCTTGGGTTGGAATTCCTCATTCTTGGCGTGGATTCCCGTTCTTCCTGATGGATGGTGAACTGTACTTTTGTTCTTGGCTCTCTAAGGATTGATCCTCTTGTCCAGAACTGGAATCCTTGATATTGGACATGAAGTGTATTTTCTCTTTTCTTCTTGTGGAATTCACATGTAGTCTCCTCGTCTGGCGTTGGAAGTAGTCCTCTTCTCTGGTGTTAGAACTTCATGATGCTTGAGATAATCCTTGATCATCCTTGAGCTCCGTCTTCATGGAAGCCCATCCTCGTCCTGGATTCCTGCGAAACAAGGGAAACCTCGAATAGTCATGATGCACAAAATCCATAAATGCAATGCAATATGAAATGAAACATGAATGATTTTGCAAGTTTTGATCAATTTCATTTATAAATTCCTGAACAAACAAAGGATTTCCCTCATTCTCCAGCATTCTTCATACCAGGGTTACCAGGCATGGACAGGAGGAATTTCAGTTGGTCGGGGATTCCTGGGAGTCGGGGATTTCTGCTCATCTTGGAATTCCACTTGTCCTGGAGGATGAATTTTTGCTCCTAAAATGAATATTTCAGATTTGAATTTGAATTGGAATGCTTTAGGAATGCCTTGGGTGCCCCCTTTATATAGGCAACTTAGCCTCCTTTAGACTTGGCCGACCTAGGTTAAGGAAAAGAAATTCCTTAACCGCCAAACTTTTCCCTTAGCCGACTTAGTTTTTTGTCTTTTTCTGTTTTGTCGGTGGTCGGGGATTTGTGAATGTCGGGGATTTTGCAATGTCGGGGAATTCGCCATGTCGGGGATTTTGCAATGTCGGGGAATTTGGCATGTCGGGGAATTTGGCATGTCGGGGAATTTGGAATGTCGGGGAATTCCTGAGGTCTAGGATTTTGCGACGTCGGGGATTTACTGATGTTTTGGATCTTTTTTCCCTAGCATAACTTTTGAACTTTTGCCAAAATCCAGCTAAGTCCTGGAACAGTATCCTATGGAATCTTACTCAGATGGATAGTTGGACTTTGCATTTTGAACAAGAATCATTGCGGGATGTGTCCTTGGACTTCTATGTTCAATCTTTTGGATATTTGCTAAGGGGTTCATCACTCTGTTTTGGCAGGGAGGGATTTTCTTACCCTAGGATCAGAGACTCCATCATTTTTAAAACCAGAAGTACCCTTCCATCATGTTTAGAGATTCCGGACTCCGAGGTACAACAGGCGAGGAATTCTTCTATGCAGGAGTTGGCAAACTGGGTTCCGGAATCTCACCTCGCAGGTCTCCCATTCCAGACTGGATCAGGAATGTCCAAGGGCGCAGAATCCAGAAGGTCAAGGATTTTGCGTCCAGGACAAAATTTGTCCTGGAGCGCAGAATCCAGAAGGTCAAGGAATTTGCGCCCAGGACAAAATTTGTCCTGGAGCGCAGAATCCTACAGGTGTTGGAATTTGCGCCACTTGCCTTAGGAATTCAGTTTCAGGGAATTTAAGTCAAGGATTTGCATTTTCCTGAGTTTCGAAGTGGGGATTCTAGTTTTGCAGTAGGTTCACTCTCCTAGCTACTCCATGGAGGTTCAGATGTTGATACAGGATCAAAAAACGGAGTTTATTTCTTCCATCCTCATTCCTTCCATCCTCGCGGAATCTGTTACTTCCAAGGCGGGATGAGAGGTTCGTTCGTTCCATCCTTCGTTTCTTCCATCCTCGTTTGTTCCATCTTCAGAGAGTCTGTTACTTCCAAGGCAAGATGAGGGGTTCGTTTCTTCCATCCTCGTTCCTTCCATCCTCCGGGAGTCTCTTTTCGATGGCGAGACATGAGGTTCATTTCTTCCATCTTTCGTTTCTTCCATCCTTCGTTTCTTCCATCTTTCGTTCGTTCCATCCTTCGTTTCTTCCATCCTCCGGGAATCTGATGGCAAGACACAAGGTTCGTTTCTTCCATCTTTCGTTTCTTCCATCTTTCGTTCGTTCCATCCTTCGTTTCTTCCATCCTCCGGGAATCTGATATCTCTATGACGGAAAGATGGACGTTCATTTGTTCCATCCTGACTGTGAATTCTAGGAGTCAGGTATCCACAAAGGGGGTCAGAGAAAAAAAAAGTCCAAGCCAGGAGCGACTGGTCAGAGCAGGAGGGAGAAACTGGACATCCCAGTCCTTGGGCGCAAAATCCAGTAGGTACTGGATTTTGCGCCCAGGACAAAATATTGTCCTGGGCGCATAATCCAGTACCTACTGGATTATGCGCTCAGGACAAAAAGTTGTCCTAGGCGCATATTCCAGAAGGTCCTGGAATGTGCGACAGGGAATTTCCTGAGAGTACTTTCATTTTCCTCTGGTGTTTGGGATTTTTTTTTTTTTGCCCTGAAGTCATTATCAATTCCTGCAGCAGGATTTCACTGTGGTGGAATGTCTTCCGAGATGATGCTTTCGATGGCAAGACACGAAGTTCGTTTGTTCCATCCTTCGTTCCTTCCATGTTTGGAATTGGCTAAGTCTGGTAGCCTGAAATCCTGAAATCCTGAAAAATGACTAAGTCTGAAATCTGGTGGATCTTCCAAATTCTAGATTCTGCATGTTAAATCCGGTGGACTCGAGACCTATCTCAAACATCCTGAAAGGTATATTGAAAAATATTTAAAGTATAAGACTTAAATATATTTTTTAATATACCTTTACCCTGAAGACGCTGAAAAATGGCAAAGACTGTCCTTGAGCGCAAAATCCAGGAGGTACTGGATTTTGCGACCAAGGACAAAAAGTGTCCTTGAGCGCAAAATCCAGTAGGTACTGGATTTTGCGACCAGGACAAAAAGTGTCCTTGAGCGCAAAATCCAGTAGGTACTGGATTTTGCGACCAGGACAAAAAGTGTCCTTGAGCGCAAAATCCAGTAGGTACTGGATTTTGCGACCAGGACAAAAAGTGTCCTGTCGCAATTCCAGCCTACTGGGGGGGAATTCATTAAATGCTAATTGTCTCCTGAAATTGCCCTAAGTCTTCGTTTTGCGAGTCTTCCGAGCCATGAAATGAGGTTGAGTGCCGGACCGAGATTTAAAGAGATATCCCTTGGTTTTGACCTTCTGTGCTGGAGCTGTCAGGCCGGGATTAAGTTTTATGACTGAAGGATGATCATGCCAAGGAGTGGCAGTCCCTGTTGAACTCCGCGATCTTGGTTGGAAGAAGAATCTAGATAAACTAAGAAATGGGATTCCAGGCAGGAATCCCCTGAACGAGACTCTGGGATAGGCACTTCCGGATAGGACTCCGGTTTGGACCCTCGGGCTGGATTCCTGGACTGGAGTCCAGGAATGATTTTCTAAGTCATACATAGGGTCTTGGACTAGGACTGGAATTGGGTTTCATGCCGGGAGCGGAGTGGGTTCATTACCCAAGTGTGAAAAGACAAAACCCTTCCCTAAGGATGGAAAAAACGAAACTCTCGCCCACGGATAGTCTGGAACAGTCAATTAGGGTTCGGGGCCTATGCAGGAGGAAACCTATGTGTTTTACTTCTCTTTCTTCCCGGTGAGCCAGTCTAAGCTCCTGACACATCTGGCGATAAGCCTCAAGGATCCAGGCAAGTCAAAAAAGGGGGACCCAATTAGTAATTGGGGTTGATGTTGTAAAGTGGTCACAATAGGTAGGTTGCATAAAGACATTGGGTCCTATAAGCCTCATCACTTGGAGTAGCAATTGGATACGAATGGAGGTGAGCCTATGATTGCACTTAATCATTTTGGTTGTGTTCATAAAGCAATGACAAATTTGTGTTGGATAACCCTAGGGAAGGGTGAACACTTTAAAGAAGATCTCTACTTCACCAGGTTTCAAGAGCTTCAAGAGGCCGTGGCTATGGTTAAGAACAACCACTTGCATCTACTTGCGGATAGAAATCATCTATTCAAAACGTGTGAGATATATGCGGGTGCTTTGAGAAGGGAGGAAGACATGGAGGTGGAGCATACAAGGGATGAGCTTCTTGAGATAAGGAAGCAAGAAGAGCTCACAGATCTGATGCTTGGGAAAGAGATATAGGTGACAGAAGATGTTAATGATGACTATGATGCATTTAAGAATGAGGAGCAGGTGGAAAAAAAAGGGTTCAAATCTGAAGTGGTTGATGACGAGAATGCCTTACATCATGATAGATGTTTGACAGAACCCCATGATGGCATTTTCAGCGCTCATGGACTTGTTATCAGCCTTGAAAACAAATCAGATTTTATGTTGCATGACGCTGATCCTAAATCAGAAAATTTATATGAGATTGATGGGTCCTAGGAGTCCAATCAGTTGGCAGGACAACTGAAGGTGAATGAAGACCAGATTAGTGCAGCCATGAGACATTTCGATGACACCCTCATGATGATGACCAAATGTTGTTGGAGGTCTTCGGGAGAACATATGGATCCTTATGGAGAATTTCCCCTTTCAAATTCACAGGTGCTTAGAGAAGCGATAGTAGAGATGAAGACCAATTACATGACTACTCTCAGATAGAGATCACCTACTCTATCTTGGTGAGATCTACTACGAAGCACTTAAGGGGAAAGAAAGGGAAGTGGATAAGCTTATTGTCATGGAGGATTCCTTGAAGAGCACTCAAGAGGCCCTTCAAGAATCAGAGGTTCAGATTGACGAGCTCTGTGAGGAGTTGAACTTGGTCCAATCTTCATCATCCACAACAGATATCCAGTCTTCTATGGCTACCATGACACTTGCGGATGGTAGCGGCACTCATTGTTCGAGGGGAGAACCCCTAACGGTGGTCGAGCACGAGGAGGTTTTAGGCTTGCATGGGCCTGAGTGTAGGAATGATTCTGACATTTTTGGGTTTTCACACAACTTCCACTACTGTGATCATGAGTCACCTGTGAGGGAGAGCCAATTGAGGGCTCAAGACATAGATACGTCAGTGGTGGTGATGCATACACCTTGTAGGCCAACCAACAGTGAGGTGCATGTATCCAAATGCGACAGGGGCTCCAGTCTCTACATTGGCGAGGTAGAGACATTGCTGATTCTTGTGCTGAGGAGGCAGAGTCTTGTGTGACTAGTGTGTTCAATCGTCACGTTGTTCCATCTTATTTACATGAGGATTGCAGGGCATCTCCTAGTGGGAGCATGACTCCTACATTGGCTAGCAGTTCGGGTAATGCGTTGGTGGGTAGTCATGCGTCTAGTGGGTCACATGGTCTCAAGGGACAGTTGAAGGTTACCGAGGATAAGGTTGTCCAAACCTTAACTCGTCTTGATAGCATGCACAAGTTTGTGGAGCACCTCCTGTGGTCGGCACAATTGGAGGAAAGGCAGACAGGGTAGTAGTGGGCACTTCTATATCCAGTTTGCGATCTATCCAACATGCCATTGAGTGGATTAAATCAGAATACCTCCAATTGCTTTTAGATCGAGACTTTGCTTTCGGGTTTGCAGAGAGGACTTGCAGAGCAACTACCCAATCAACCCTTTAGGATCGGAGATGTGAGCCACCTCCTGATTCAGGTGATGAGAGTGAGGAGGCCTGTGTTCCCAATGACTATGTAGGACTACCATTGGCGCAGACAGGCGCATTCCACCTTGACTGCATAGTAAGGAGTGCTCATCACTTCTCTTTCAATCCACACACGAATGGTTCGATGATGCGTGTGGGTTGGCTCAGGATTCATATCACCCATTATGGGATGGAGTGTTTCCATCTCCGGAAGATGGAACCAGAGACTGCAGGTATTTGACTCTGTTACTTTCAAATGGTTGTTTACAGGGTCAGGGATCATATTTTCATTGCGCAGATCTGTCCTTGGCAGAGTTTGCAACTTCCTTGTGTCAAGAAGTTCCATTGGAAGTGTGGCTACAGGGAAGTTGTGGTTTCAGTAAACATGATGGCATTATTAGCCCAACCCGCAGTGATGGAGTTCTACTCCATAAGTTGGTAGGGGACGTGTTGTGACCATTTTACAGCATCTCCCCATTGCAAATGGGGTCCCCCACTTTTGGGCATGGCCCTGGTTTTTGCTCTGTTCCCGAACTTTCTTCTCGGTTTCCATTCTAATTAGGAGTGAAGTTCTAAGCATTTGGTTCACTGATAATTGAAGAAGTGAAAATGATGGATTCCTCCTGATGATGATTGAAACCCTAAACAAACCTTACCTTAGACAGACTGGGCCAATCCAGGACAGGGATTCATCTCGTCAAGGGGTATGAACTCTCTCACCATCTCCCTCCTGGAATGGAGCCTCGTTCCAATCCTACAACCTTACTCTGGTGAGTCCAACCTAGAGGATATCCATTTTTGACTCGGAGGAAATTTAGTGAATAGGGTTTTCAAGACTTAGAAGAATTTCGAAAGATGAATCTAGTTCCATTCCAAGACCCATCCTGAAAGAACTGCAACTTTGGCCATAGAACAACTCCTAACTGTCAAATTCCTGAACATCCTGGAAAGTGCGACCTAAGGTCAGGAATCCTGTTGGTACTGAAATTTGCAACCTGGTGAATTACTCCCTGACCAAGTGGAATTTGCGCCACAAGGTGAAAATCTAGTTCCAACTGGAATTTGTGACCTCGATCAAAATCTAGTTCCTACTGGAATATGCGCTCCTAGTCACAATCCTGTTCCCTATGGAAAATGCGACAGAGTCAAAAATCCTATTCCAGGTGAAATTTGCGACCTCAGTGGAAATTCCAGTTCCTGCTGGAATTTGTGACTTGGAATATTCTTCCCTAACCTGGGGAAATATGCACTCTGGAATCTCAATCTTCCGTGGAGGAAGAAGGTGCATCTTATACTGGATTTCATTTCAAAATGTCGAATCTTTGATCAATGTCAAAGTCCATCCCTGCAAAGTTAAGACAAAATGATAAGTCCTTGACAAAATCCATAATTTCTTGTCCCAAGGCAGAAAATCCTTCACCTACTTGAAAATGGGACTTAGTGCAAAATCCTTCACCTACTGGAAAATGCGACTTAGTGCAAATTCCTTCACCTACTAGAAAATGTGACCTTAGTGAAAATTCCTTCACCCAGTGAAATGTGTGACCAAGAGGAAAATTCCTCCACCAGGTGGAATTTGCACCATAAGTGGAGAATCCAGACCTAGGTGGAATTTGTGCCATAAGTGGAAAATCTTTCACCTACAGGAATATGCGCCCAAATGGAAAATCCAGTTACAACTGGAATCTGCGACAAGGAAAGTTCCTCCTCATGGTGAAATCCCCGACACCCCCTAAAATGCGCCCACCGCCTGGAGGAAAAGACAAAAGGTAAGTCGGCCAGAGTTATGGCGGTTAAGGATTTTTTTTATAAGACAAAAGCATGTCGGCCTATCTTGGTCGGCCAAGTGGCATGGAGGAGCCTGGACGCCTATATAAAGGAGGCCACCCCACCTCATTTCAAACACATTCACGCAACTCCAAAAGCAGATTTCGATTCTAAGAGCAGATTTCAGCTACTAGAAGGGCAGATTTCACCATTTGGAAGACAAATTTCATCAAGTAGCAAGACAATTTCTGCATTTCTAAGGCGAATTTCATCAAGGAGCAGAATTTTCTGTAGGGTTAGGGCAGATTTCTGCATTCCAAGGGCAGAATCCTTCATTCCAAGACAAGTTTCTTCATAAAGGCTGAAAATTTCTGAAGTTGAAGGGCAGATTTCTTGGTAGGAATCCATTAGAAATTCAGAAATTTCTGCACAAAATTCAGAAACACATTAGAAAATCAGAAAATTCATTATAAAAATAAAAAATCCACTTGAAAATCAGAATTTTATTGTTCAAGGACAGGTTTGGGCAAGTAGGACATAGGTTTGTTTTCATCTAGAATATTCTTATTCTTCCTTTCCTATGCATTGGCTTTATGATATTTTAGTCCCACATGCACAAATTCATTGTACTTGCTTCTCATGTTGGGAATAAAGTCCCTCATCCCGCCTTTGCTCTTACTACTTGAACCTTATACTTTGTATTCTTTCCTTGACTCCACAGGTACATGGCAATGTAATGTGCTGTACCTGTTTGTATTTTTTTAAAATCTTTTGTGTGATACTTTATTATTATTTTGTGTGGTCTTTTAGATAGATAGAAGATGCAGAAGGGGTTTATGTTTTCCTGCAGATGTGGTGCCAGAGCACACAATATATTGCATATAATAGAAACCCAGAAATATACAATAAATCTGAAGAAACTAATGACAATCCAAATAGTAGAATAGCCAATAAACAATTACTATCACATACCCATATGGAAATATGCAACTTGGTACAACCGCCGGAAATGGACCAGCAAGTGGGTATGGCTGGAAATCCAATTAAAACTCCATAGAATGATATAGAATGTGCATACAAATATGATCAGCAAATAATATGGCTCAAAATGCCTCACCAAGACCCTGCAAGGGGCTGCAATGAGAATGGAAAGCCTCTAGAGGACCCGCCTCCATGATGGAGCTGATATGGCCATGGCTGGAATGTGTTACAGCAGCAAACAACTTCAAAACTTCTCAAAATGCTTCTGTTTCTGAATTGCACTCACATATGAGAATAGGCGACCAAGAAGGGAGAAGAAATATGCACCAAACCCTATCAAAAACATTCCCCAGAGGTACGGCTGGCTAGTGTAGTACGGCCAGCAATAGAGAGGACAAGCTGAATCCTCTTCACAAACTACTGAAATCTGTCACTCAATATCAACAAATATCAAATAACTATGCAAGATATTACAATAAGCACCAACAAGTCTCACCAATTGGACTCCATTGAAGCACATTTGTGAACACTGAATGTATCCACCATAGAAGGCACCGTTGGGTGATCTTTCACACCTGTGGGATACCGCTACTCAGGGAGGTTTTCGTCTCCAAGAGCCTCTGGTTTGAATCCTCAAACCCTAGAGCCAAGCTCCAAAACCCTAGCAAGGGAAATCTCAATGAGAGAAGAAAATAATAATCCAAGCATATCCAAATGAGAGCTCTTTTCCTTTTTTTATACTTTTTCAATTGGGAGTCTCTAAAATCCTCTTGCATATGGGATAAAACATGAGAGGGAAAATATTATAATTCTCTTTAATTCTTTTCTCAACATCACCCTCAAAGTCCCCTCTTTTAAAACAACATTAAGTTGTCGAGCTTAGGCACCAAGGTTCAATATTAAATAATAATGTTTAATTTACGGACTTTAAAACGGAGGCCAAGATGATGTCGGAAACCAATGATCTATAGCTCGTTGGAAAGATCTTGACAAGACGAATCCAAACCCACTCTCAAAATCCCGATCCGACGCCGAACCTGAACTTACTAAAAATAGTAACAGCCATAAGCAACTGAGCCCATACAAAGGGTGCCAACTGGACCCACAAACCCTCTGATAACTCTGAGCTCAGTGCAATGTCTATGAGAGCCAACAACTGATTGCCAAGTCACCCAAACAGCACCAAACTGCCACTTACTAAAAATAGCAGTGACCACCGGGGACCAAAGACAACAAACCCAGTAAAACTCAGAAAGATTAACGACATGCAAGCACTTACTATAAATAGTAAGTATGGACAAGAGGTCCAAAATATCTCCGGAAAGTGTCAACCAGCTCCACTGGATCATCCGAACACCCTGGTGACATTGAAATATACCTTTGGTTAGTTAGTCACCAACGAAGAAAGCCAGCTTTGACTGTGCTGCCATAGGACTTGAAAATGGGGACATTACAGTCTGCCCTTCCCATAGATTGCTTGTCCTCAAGCAATCTGCACTTGCATGCCAAAGCTGAACACCAGGATCCCAAATCAATCTGAAAAATGTCCAACATCTCCACTGCATCCACTGGGTAGAGGTAAAACCATGCTTAGCATCAATGTAAATAGCCACCCCAATATAGAACAATCTGCTAGTCATAGGAAACCCTGGATCCCAAAGCCAATATGGAAGCATGTCATACACATCCCATATTGACTTCCACTACGCTACTCTGATTTAATCTTCACCATGCAAAGAGTGGTGAAGCAACACAATGGAATCCAACTGAACCGTCATGCCAACCCTATTACCACCTGGATCCCAACACATCAGAACCTCACATCCAACAATCATGAAGGGGTAAGTAAATCTCGGAGTGTCTGGACCACAACATCCCCTATCGTCCTCTGCAAAACTCCTATGGATGTACTGACTATCCAACATAGGTGCTGGAAGATATGAAGTTGCCCCTCTGAGATTGAGAGAATGATAAAACTCTTCTCCAACACCGCTGTAAAAACTAAACATACCATCACGCCTACTGATACTACAACCTCTCAGAAGCCATGTCTCAAATGGAAGTTTTCGAGACCAAGAAGTTGCAAACTTTGTCTGATGCATATCACCATGATGGAACTCTGATCTCTGACCCTGCAAGTGATCCTCTGAATGTATCTGAGTCAGCCACCTGCAATCTCTAGTTCCATCTCCAGTAGATGACAACCCTTCATCCCACAATGGATGGTATAAATCCCGAGCCAATCCACACTTACGCATCATCAAGTCATCTGTGCATGGATCAAAGGAGAAATGATGAGCACTCCTCACTATGTAGTCAAGATAAAAAGCACCGGCCTGTGTCAATGGTTGACCGCCATAGTCATGAGGAACACACTCCTCATCACTCGAATCAGAAGATGGCTCATGTCTCTGATCCTGAATAGCTAATTGGGTAGATACTCTGCAAGTCCTCTTCGCATACCCAATAGCAAAGTCCCGATCCGAAAGTAATTGGAGGTACTCTAATTTAATCCACTCCATGGCATGCTGGATAGCTCGCAAATCCAATGTAGATGTGCCCGCTACTACCCCTATCTGGCTCTCCTCCAATTGGGTCGTCCAAAAGAGATCCTCCACAAACTTGTGGGTACTGTCAATACGGGTTAAGGTTTGAACAACCTTATCCTTAGAAACCCTCAGCTGATCTCTCCATCCTTGCGGCTCAATAAGTTGTCTATCACAATTAGCTGCATAGGATGCAAACTCTGATTTGCTTCCAGGAGAGGGAAACAAATCAATGTGAGAACCGATCACACCACTGGATGATGCCCTACATATCTCCTGTGAAAATGATGAAGTAGTGTGGTGATCTGTCACACAACTCTCTAGAAATTTCACTACTACACCACAAGAGCCATCAACAACTTGCTCTGCATCACCTGTCATGGGACTAACCTCAGGAGAACCTGGTGCATCATGTGGTTCTTTGCAACTCTCAACCAATGCACTCGTCCCATCTGTAACAACTGCACCTGTAACTGTGATGGATGTAACCACATCCTCAACTTGCTCACAACCATAGTCCGTGGATAAATGCTCCTCACCCACTGTTGCTAGAGAAACCTGAACTGTATCTGTAGATGGTGAAGACTGTGCCAAGCTCAACTCCACGTTAAGCTCATCTATCCGTGCCTTAGACTCTTGAAGGGCTGTATGAGCATTCTTCAAAGAGTCCGCCGTGACCTCAAGCTCATAGGTGAGCTCATCAATCTCCTCTTCCTTCCCCCTTAGAGCATCATGATAAATATTGTCAAGCCTGAGAAGACGATCTCTATCTGATAACGGCTGTAGGTAATTATTCTTCATTATCCCAACTGCATCTCTAAGTGCCTGAAACTCAGCAAGGGAAAGTCCTCTATCATCGTGTTCATCCATCTTAGGAGTACTCCAACCATAGGTTGCCAACATCTGTCTAGCAACATCAAAATGTTCCAAAGCTGTAGCAATCATATGGTCATTAACCTTCAATTGCCCAATCAAATGAGGATGCCCTTGTGACGAATCATCTCCACACAAATCTTTCGATTTGCAATCTGCATTATAGAAAAAGGCTGAATCATCATCACTCACTCACCGATTGATAAGCATCCTCATGTGTGCTATCAGCTCTGCACACTTCCTCAACAAAGGTACTGCTGTTATGTACCTCACGGGATGGCTCCAATGACATAATAGAAGCGGCTGATTGGACATAATCATTGCACACTGTTGCCTCTAATATAGATGCATGTTCATCCAAAGAGCTATCCTGGGACTAGTCATTAACAAGTAAATTTTATGATTTGTTCACATCATCTAAAGTCTGATCAAATTCGTTGTGGCATGAATCCCCAACACCTATTGTATCACTATCACCCGAAATTGGAGTGTCTGCATTGGATGACTCCACACAACCATCATCATGTGTGATAGCATTATCTTCATGCTGATGCAAACAGATCAAACTGCTGTCACAAAAATCAGAACTGTTATGGCTTGTATCCTCATGGTTTTCCTCGTGTTTGACACTCATATTTTGCGTGCCAACATTAGAAGTATCTTTTACAACTCTTTCCTCTTATGCCATAACATTTAAATCACTACTACACTTAGGAGAATGATTGCTGTCATAAAAATTAGAACTGTTATCAGGGTTGATAACAACCTCTTGAGTGTTGAAAGTAACTTCATTTGCCAAACCAACATCAAGTTGTGAGTCCCTCTTATCTGTGCATTGGTGGTTAGGCTCCCGAAATTCCTTGCAAGAGGAGCATAGGCCTTGTCTTCTCACGTGATTCTTGCTCACTTTTCTCTGCAACTCTTGGTTCTGAGGTCTACCTCTCCTGCGGGGTCTATTCTTTACTCTGATGTAAGAGTACTCATCAAATGTCAACTCGGCTCTGAACTCTTCACTCGACGCTCTCCAATCCCTCAGAATCTCCTCCTGAAACTCCGCCTCTGTGGGATCCTGTTCAGGAACTTGGTTCTTAGGAGCAAATGTAGGAATACCAGATCTGTCACCCGCTGTAAATTGTGAAGCCCTCCTATGAGTAACTGAGGCCTCATCCTCATCATCATGCAACTGCCAGAGGATCTGTGTTATCTTCTGTCGAGATGTCCTCAACTCCTATCGAGACGCCCTCATCTCGGGTGAATGCATTCAAGATCTCACGCGAGCTGGGTTCGTTACCTTTACTGCTGCGGAAATTGTGTTCCTTGCCTTGCCCTAGTATTTCTAAAAAGATATCCATCTGTAGGTCGCATGTCTCATTTCACTTCTGCATGTCGAAGTCTGACCTCATAGGATGGCAAGATCTTAGCTCTGATACCACTATAATGTGCCATACCTGTTTGTATTTTTTAAAAATCTTGTATGATATTTTATTATTATTTTGTGTGGTCCTTCAGATAGATAGAAGATGCAGAAGGGGTTTATGTTTTCCTGCAGATGTGGTGCCGGAGCACACAATATATTGCATATAGTAGAAACCTAGAAAATATACAATAAATCTGAAGAAACTAATGACAACCCAAATAGTAGAATAGCCAATAAACAATTACTGACATACCCATATGGAAATATGCAACTTGGTACAACTGTCGAAAATGGACCAGCAAATGGGTATGGCTGGAAATGCAATTTGTAATGTCCCCTTCTCGACACATGGTTAGTCCATCATGGAGTTCCCGTGGGCTAACAGTTTGGTTAGGGAACTGTGGTTAGTTGGCTCTGGAGATCCCTATCAGTGGGTGAGTTGGTTCGCATTCTGAGGATCCAGTTGGCACCCTCATGGTTGGTTCAGTGGGCTCTTGGTCGTTACTTACTATTTTTAGTAAGTTTGGGTACTGTGTCGGTTCGGGATTTTTAGAGTTGGATCAGATGCGTTTCGTTGAGACCTTTCCGGCGAGCTAAAGATCAGCGAATTCTGACACCGTCTTCATATTTATTTTAAAGTCCGAAGATCTATTAATTTATATTAATATGGACTTTATTATATTTTGCCGGAAAAAGTGAAATTAATGAAATGGAGACATAAAGCGAAAGTAAATTGTTATTCTCCATCCCTAGGAGACATAAAGTGAAATTAATTGTTATTTTCCCTCCTAATTGCCCAACGCCTATCTTGGAGGAAGATAAAAAGGTCATTTGGAGCTCATTTGGATTATGCTATGTTTTGATATTGTGGATGAGAGCTCTGCTAGGGTTTTGGAGTTGGAGATTTTGCATCAGGCTATTGGAGATGGAAACCTCCATTAGTGACGGTATTCCACAGGTGTGCAATACCACCCAACGGTGCCATTGATAGTGGATGTATTCGGCATTCACAAATGTGCTGATAATGGAGATATTCGAAGAGTTGTTGAGCTGAATGTGATATTCTTTATGATATTGTCATTTGCTGATTAAGAAGGGCTGTGTAGACAGATTTCAGAGTGTTTGTGGTAGTTTCTTGCTGTTGATATACACTTCCAGCCATGGCCGTACACATCCAGGCATGAAGTTGGGAGTTTGAGCTTCATTTCTCTTTGCGGGCAGCTTCTATTTTGCATTGTATGAGGCGTCTAGGGCCTCCTGTATTGCTTCTATTAATATACACATGATATTTTCTATTCCTTGGAGTTTGGAGTGATTTTGGCTATGCCCATTTGCTGGTCCGGCTACAGCAGAAATATCAAAGTGCAAAACTTGACATGGGTATGTAACGATAATTAATATTTGTGGATTTGATGATCTGGGTCATTGTTTGTTTGTGCAAATTCATTGTACTTTTTCTGGGTTTTCTATATATGCTCTATATTATATGCTACGGCAACACAACTGCAAGAAAACTGAAAACTCCTGCATTCTTCTGTCTAGTTTGAAAGATCACAATAAAAATTAATAAAAATCACACATAAAAATCTTTAAAAATATACAAACAAGTACGGCACATTACAGTGGTATCAGAGCTAAAGATCTTGCCATCCTGTGAGTTCAGTTTTGACATGTGGAGGTAAAATGAGACATGCGACCTGCTGATAGATATCCGTTCAGAAGTACAAGGGCAAGACAAGGAACACAGGCTTCGCAGTTGAATAATCCAGAGAATCCAGTACCCGTAATAGATCCTTTTGAGTCAGATACTGAGATAGTGGTAGCAGCTACTGGGGACAATTCTCAGGTATCACGGACGGACCCATTTTCTGGAGAGCTTCCACCAGTTACAGGTCCTACAGGAGAGATGGGTGACAGGGAAGAACTAGAACTTAGTGCGCGTGACATTTTGATCACACTTACTCAAGAGATGAGAGTCTCGACGTGAGATGGTAGAGGCACAGGCCAAGTTAGCACATGCCATCAAACGGATGGGTAATGACTTAGACAATCATGGTGATAGAAACAGATACAATGGAGGTGACAGGAACAAGTACTATGGAGGTGACAGAAACAGATACAACGGAGGTGACAGGAATAGGTACCAGGACGGTGATAGAAATAGACATGATGGGGGAGAAAGGAACAGGAATGATGGGAATGACAGGCATAACGGTGATAGGAATTGGGAAGAATGGAATAATGGGGACAGGTATCATGATGATAGGCGCAGAGATAGAGATGATGATGAGGCTTCGGTTAATCACCATAGGGCTTCGCAGTTCACTGCGGGAGATAGACCTGGTATTTCGATATTTGCTCCCAGGAATCAAGTTCTTGAACAGGATCCTACTTAGGCAGAGTTCCAGGAGGAGATTCTGAGGGACTGGAGAGCATCCAGTGAGGGTTTCAGAAATGAGATGAGATTTGTTGAATATTCTGAAATGAGGACTAGGTGTAGACCTCGGAGGGGAGGTAGATCACAGAACCAAGAACTGTAGAGGAAAGTAAGTAAGATGACCCTTACTGCGATGGATCAGGTAAGACCACCGCGAGAGCTTGGGTCCAGAAATTGGACAGCTACTTTCAGATTAGTCCCATGCCAGAGGAGGACGCTATTACTTATGCAGCTCTACACTTGGAGGGGACTGCTCACAAATGGTGGAGTAACGGGAAGGTTACATTGGGTCACGATCAGGTCACTTCATATGTGGAGTTTACAGCTAGACTGATCGACAGGTTTGATAAAAAGGACCCACAGTTACAGTTCAAGGAATTGACTCAGTTGAGACAGAGCGGATCAGTAGACTCGTACATTGCTGATTTCCAGGATATATCTGTTATGGTTCCGGATATTAGTGAGTGCAGGTTGGTTGTTCTTTTCATTGGCGGATTGTCGGATCAACTTCGCGGATGGGTGAAGGGTTTTGACCCTACTACACTTCAGGAGGCCATGAAGAAGGCCCGGGACATGGAATCATCAGTATGGAGGAATAAATTTCAATCCAAAGGATTTCCGCCAAGGAAAGATAAGGAGAGGGATAGGAGACCATTTCAGAGAGATGCAGGACAACAACATAAGAGTTCTTCTAGATTGGACAGCAATCAGCTGAATGACTTGAGGAGAAAGAAACTCTGTTTTCATTGTCGAGAGCCTTGGGATCCCACACACAAGTGTGCTGCCCAAGGAAAAGCCAAACAGTTAGAGTACTTTTCAGCCGAAAAGTCTGTTGATGGAGAACCCCACTCGGATTACCATTCAGAGGCCGAGGGTGGAGAATCAGAGGGCTCAGGGGAAGCATCAGATAGAGAGGATGATCTAGCTCAACCCACAGCCCGTATCACGAGTATTCAGAAGGAAGGATCATTCAGAATTAGAGGGGTACTGAACGGGCAGCGATGTATTGCCTTACTTGACACAGGTGCCACTCATAACTTCATAGATGAGGGCTTGGTCGCCAAGAGAGGGCTGAAAACTGAGGAATTTGAGGGCTTTAAGGTGAAGGTTGCGGATAGTTTTGTACTCACCTGCACTAGGAGGATACCCAATCTATCAATCCAGCTGAACAGATACACTTGCCAATCAGAATTTTATGTTGTCGGTATGGGTGAGATGGATGTTGTGTTGGGTATGAAGTGGTTGAATGATATTGAGGAGTTCACTCTCAACTTGCGGACGATGGAAATGAAGTTTGAGGTGGACGGAGTTAGACATGTGCTCAGAGGCATTTCAGATGGGGGATTGAGAGTTGTTTCTCTCAAGCGGATGGAGCGATTGATTCGTCATGATCAGGTGGAGTGGGCAGCCGAGGTTATGGTGATGCCTGCAGTAGATCAGCAGAAGCATGTGTGTCCTCCTGACATACAGTCTATACTTACTAAACACGCCAAAGTGTTTATTGATATTCCACCAGGTAAACCTCTTGATAGGGGTTTTGAGCATGTGATCGAGTTGGAGGAGGGTGCTAAGCCAGTAATCACGACACCTTATAGGCACCGAAAGAGGTATAAGGATGAGATCGAGAAGGCTATCAAAGAGCTTCTCGAGATGGGACACATCAGGCCTAGTAAGAGTCCATTTGCATCATCCATGGTATTGGTAAAGAAGAAGGATGGGACTCTCAGAATGTGTATCGATTACAGGGAACTCAATAAGAAAACAATCAAGAATAGGTACCCGATTCCCAGAATCGATGAGCTGATCGATGAGTTGCACGGAGCCTGTTACTTATCCAAGATTGATTTGAGATTTGGTTACCATCAGATACGGGTCAGAGATGAGGATGTGGAGAAGACAGCATTCAGGTGTCATTATGGGCACTTTGAGTTCCTGGTCATGCCATTCGGTTTGACCAATGCACCAGCTACCTTCTAGTCCTGTATGAACAAGGTGTTCAGAGAGCAGTTGAGGAGATTTGTGCTGATTTTATTTGATGATATACTAATTTACAGCAGGACATGGGAAGAGCATCTGAAACACATTGACATTGTGTTGAGCATCTTAGAGAGTGAGTCGTTGTATGCCAAAATGTCAAAGTGTGAGTTTGGGATGTCTGAGTTGCTATACTTGGGTCATATCATCAGTGCTGGTAGTGTGAAGGTAGACCGGGAAAAGATTCGGGCAATTGTGGATTGGCCACCACCAAAAAATCTCATATCTTAAGGGATTTCTTGGCCTCTGTGGATATTACTGCAGGTTCGTGAAGGGGTTCTCTCAATCAGTTGCTCCCCTTACTGATTTGACTTGTAAGGATGCTTTCAATTGGTCAGATAAGGCACAGGAGTGTTTTGACAGGTTCAAACAGATCATGAGTACTTGCCTTGTGTTAGCTATTCCAGATTTCAGCAAGCCCTTTGAGCTACAGTGTGATGCCTCGGGTGTAGGCATTGGTGCGGTAATCATGCAGGATAAGCACCCCATTGCATTTAAGAGTAGGAAGTTGAGGGGTGTGGAGAGGAGTTACAGCATATATGATAAGGAGATGTTAGCCATCATGCATGCATTGGCTAAGTTCAGACAGTACCTGGTGGGCAGCAAATTTGTGGTTAAGACGGATCACAATAGTCTGAAGCATTTCCTTGGGCAGAAGGATTTGAGTGAGAGGCAACAGAAGTGGGTCAGCAAGTTACAAGCCTACGACTTTGACATTGTTTATGTCAAGGGAAAGAAGAATGTTGTTGCCGACGCGTTATCTAGGAGGCCTCATTTGTGTGCACTAGGTGCTATTGCTGATGATTGGAGAGAGTTGATTTCAGCAGAGTATGCCAAGGATGAGTGGGCTACTGGAGTGATTGATGGCACCATCAAAGATGATAGGTACACAGTGGTAAATGATTTGATCATTTACAAGGATAGGATCTTCTTGGTGTCGGGTTCACAGATGAAACAAAAAGTTTTAAGGGCATTTCATGACTTGCCTATGGCAAGACACCCAGGATGCTTCAAAACTTATAGACAGGTCAGAGAGAGGTTCACCTGGAAGGGCCTCAAGACCGAGGTGATGTAGTATGTAAGAGAGTGCCCAATATGTCAGCAGAACAAGCAAGAGCACTCACTTTCAGGAGGTTTATTGCAGCCCCTACCCATTCCTGACAGGAAGTGGGACAGCATTTCTATGGACTTTATCACAGGGTTACCTAGAGTCCAAGGCAGGGATTGCATTTATGTGGTGGTGGACAGATTGACGAAGTATGCACACTTCTTTGCTATTCCTACCACTCACACTGTAGCTCAGGTTGCAGAGTTGTTCTTTCGTGAGGTATTTCGACTTCATGGGTTGCCAAGGAGTATTGTTAGCGACAGGGACAGCAGGTTCCTCAGTAATTTTTGGCAGGAGCTCTTCAGGTTGTCAGGGACAGAGCTCACACCCAGTACAAGTTATCACCCCCAGACTGATGGTCAGACAGAGATAGTGAATAAGTGGGTGGAAAGATACCTCTGAAACTATGTTTCAGGGCAGCAAAAGGCATGGGTTAAGTGGCTTCACATGGGAGAGTATTGCTACAATTCCACTTACCACATGTCCATTCAGATGTCACCCTTCATGGCATTATATGGTTATGAGGCACCGAGCTTTGTTGATTTACTGTTTGGTGACAGCAGGGTGCCAAAGGCCAAAGATTTCCTTTAGGAGAGTCAGGATATCATGAGGGCATTGAAGGAAAACATACAGAAGGCTCAGAATCAGCAGAAGCAGTATGCAGATCAGCAGAGAACTGAGCGATCATGAGGTTGGTGACATGGTTACCTCATGCTGCAACCTTATAGGCAATCTACTCTTAAGAAGAGTGGAGCGGAGAAGTTGAAGCCATGGTACTATGGACCTTTTAGGGTCTCTAAGAGGATTGGTGAGGTGGCTTATGAGTTAGAGTTACCAGCAGGGAGCAGGGTACATAATGTGTTCCATGTTTTTCGCCTCAAGAAGGCACTGGGGCACAATGTGACACCTTCAGTGGAGTTGCCTCCTCTTGATGAAGAGGGGAAGTTGATATTGGTACCCGAGGCAATCATTGACACCAGGGATCGCAATTTGAGGAGGATTATCAGAGAATACCTGGTCAAATGGAAAAATCTACCAGTTGAGGATGCTACGTGGGAGAACGAGCGGATTCTGGAGCATCCTGAGCTGAGATTGCTTGAGGCAAGCAATCTTAGGGAGGGCGGACTGTAATGTCCCCTTCTCGACACATGCTTAGTCCATCATGGAGTTCCCGTGGGCTAACAGTTTGGTTAGGGAACTGTGGTTAGTTGGCTCTGGAGATCCTTGTCAGTGGGTGAGTTGGTTCGCATTCTGAGGATCCAGTTGGCACCCTCGTGGTTGGTTCAGTGGGCTCTTGGTCGTTACTATTTTTAGTAAGTTCGGGTATTGTGTCGGTTCGGGATTTTCAGAGTTGGATCAGATGCGTTTCATCGAGACCTTTCCGGCGAGCTAAAGATCAGCGAATTCTAACACCGTCTTCATATTTATTTTAAAGTTCGAAGATTTATTAATTTATATTAATATGGACTTTATTATATTTTGCCGGAAAAAGTGAAATTAATGAAATGGAGACATAAAGCGAAAGTAAATTGTTATTCTCCATCCCTAGGAGACAAAGTGAAATTAATTGTTATTTTCCCTTCTAATTGCCCAACGCCTATCTTGGAGGAAGATAAAAAGGTCATTTGGAGCTCATTTGGATTATGCTATGTTTTGATATTGTGGATGAGAGCTCTGCTAGGGTTTTGGAGTTGGATATTTTGCATCAGGCTATTGGAGACGAAAACCTCCATTAGTGACGGTATCCTACAGGTGTGCAATACCACCCAACGGTGCCATTGACGGTGGATGTATTCGGTATTCACAAATGTGCTGATAATGGAGATATTCGAAGAGTTGTTGAGCTGAATGTGATATTCTTTATGATATTGTCATTTGCTGATTAAGAAGGGCTGTGTAGACAGATTTCAGAGTGTTTGTGGTAGTTTCTTGCTGCTGATATACACTTCCAGCCATGGCCGTACACATCCAGACATGAAGTTGGGAGTTTGAGCTTCATTTCTCTTTGCGGGCAGCTTCTATTTTGCATTGTATGAGGCGTCTAGGGCCTCCTGTATTGCTTCTATTAATATAGGCACGATATTTTCTATTCCTTGGAGTTTGGAGTGATTCTGGCTATGCTCATTTGCTGGTCCGGCTACAGCAGAAATATCAAAGTGCAAAACTTGACATAGGTATGTAACGATAATTAATATTTGTGGATTTGATGATCTGGGTCATTGTTTGTTTGTGCAAATTCATTGTACTTTTTCTGGGTTTTCTATATATGCTCTATATTGTATGCTACGACAACACAACTATAGGAAAACTGAAAACTCCTTCTGCATTCTTCTGTCTAGTCTGAAAGATCACAATAAAAATTAATAAAAATCACACATAAAGATCTTTAAAAATATACAAACAGGTACGGCACATTACACAATTAAAACTCCATAGAATGATATAGGATGTGCATACAAATATGATTAGCAAATTATATGGCTCAAAACGCCTCACCAAGACCCTGCAAGGGGCTACAATGAGAATGGAAAGCCTCTAGAGGACCCGCCTCCATGCTAGAGCTGATATGGCCATGGCTGGAATGTGTTACAACAACAAACAACTTCAAAACTTCTCAAAATGCTTCTGTTTCTGAACTGCACTCACATATGAGAATAGGCGACCAAGAAGGGAGAAGAAATATGCACCAAACCCTATCAAAAACACTCCCCAAAGAGGTATGGCTGGCTGGTGTAGTACGGCTAGCAATAGAAAGAGAGGACACGCTGAATCCTCTTCACAAACTACTGAAATCTGTCACTCAATATCAACAAATATTATATAACTATGCAAGATATTACAATAAGCACCAACAAGTCTCACCAATTGGACTCCATTGAAGCACATTTGTGAACACTGAATGTATCCACCATAGAAGGCACCGTTGGGTGATCTTTCACACTTGTGGGATACTGCTACTCAAGGAGGTTTTCGTCTCCAAGAGCCTCTGGTTTGAATTCTCAAACCCTAGAACCAAGCTCCAAAACCTTAGCAAGGGAGATCTCAATGAGAGAAGAAAATAATAATCCAAGCATATTCAAATGAGAGCTCTTTTCCTTCTTTTATACTTTCAATTGGGAGTCTCTAAAATCCTCTTGCATATGGGATAAAACATGAGAGGGAAAATATTATAATTCTCTTTAATTCTTTTCTCAACATCACCCTCAAAGTCCCCTCTTTTTAAACAACATTAAGTTGTCAAGCCTAGGCACCAAGGTCCAATATTAAATAATAATGTTTAATTTACGGACTTTAAAACGGAGGCCAAGATGATGTTGGAAACCAATGATCTATAGCTTGTTGGAAAGGTCTTGACAAGACGAATCCAAACCCACTCTCAAAATTCCGATCCGACCCCGAACCCGAATTTACTAAAAATAGTAACGACCATAAGCAACTGAGCCCATGCAGATGGGTGCCAACTGGACCCACAAACCATCTGATAACTCCGAGCTCATTGCAATGTCTGTGAGAGCCAACAACTAACTGCCAAGTCACCCAAACAACACCAAACTGCCACTTACTAAAAATAGTAGTGACCACGGGGACCAAAGAGAGCAAACCCAGAAAAACCCAGAAAGATTAACGACATGCAAGCACTTACTATAAATTGTAAATAAGGACAAGAGGTCCAAAATCTCTCCGGAAAGTGTCAACTAGCTCCACTGTATCACCCGAACACCCTGGTGACATCGAAATATACCTCTGGTTAGGCAGTCACCAACCCAAATGCCAGCTCTGACTGTGCTGCCATAGGACTCGAAAATGGGGCATTACTGTTACATTCCCTTTTGTTTGAACAATGAAATGTTAATTCTGTTGTTAGTTGAGTACAACTGATTTCATGTGAATGTGAAAATTATTCGTTGGAAAAATGTATATAATGACTTTTCTTTATATGCGAATATTTTCTTACTTATATGTGAAAATGGATTGTTGGAAATGATATAAATTATTGACTGTATCATGGAAATGATTAAACCTTCTTTACTTGTCGAAGTGGTTGCAGGACAAAACAGGTGGCAAGGAAAAAGGGATATCAACAGGGAGAGGTTGATTATAGGAATTGAAAAACAATAATTAAGTCAAAAACCTAAGTCACCGTAGCCTTGGCGAAGGCACATGAGTATAAATATATATATATATATATATATATATATATTTCTAGTGGTGAGAATGATTTATCTTTTATATTTATTAAATGAGCTATATAGTGTCTTACCTTGTGGAGCGCTTGGAGTGTATGAGCTGGAATCTTGTTTGTAACTCTTCTTTCTTTTCCACTCCGTTGGAGTGCAAGAGGGAACGCTCCTTGCACTCAAACGTAGTGGAGGAGCGGTTACTTATTGGCGTCCATTCTTTCTTGGCATGCATTCACTACATTATCTTTGGAAGAAAGAAGCATTCGCACATTCTATTAAGCTTTATTTTTCATAAGAAAGAAGTGGCTGTTTGAGGAAGGAGGTACCGAGCTGAAGCATCTCTGTCTGTGAATTGTCATAAGGGAAAAACCGCAAGTTGATTTTCATTTAACATTCTTCTGAGATCCTTTTATCGACTCTGCTTTGTGTTATTGTTGAGCGGCCATAGAAATTACTGTTGCATATTTCAGTGGATAGTGCAGTCGCAACTATCTCAACCCCGACACAGAAAGTCTTGTTCAGGCAAGATCATATATCTTTATTATAGCTCGTTTTGTCATAGTACTTGATGATCGAAGTAAATTTATCATACTATCTCTCTTTGTTCATAGTTCTGAGTTTCTTGATTAGTTTTCAGAAATCTGTATTATGCATTTCATTCTTCAAACTTTTCGAATCTGCTGAAGCTTAGATTCTCTTGATGCTTAACTTATATATATATATATATAAGCATATATATATATATCTTATATATATGATTATATATAATCATTTCTATTACTACAGCTCATCTATTATAGTTACACTGAAATATAGGACTGCGGTCCCTATATGATAGAGTAATTTCTGTCTATATACTTCTGTTTTGCATTTACCTTTGAAATTGAAAGTTGTCAAGTGAGTCATGTATGATATCCTTGCAAAAACCTGCAATCATAAACAAAAGGAGAAGAAAACACTGAGTTAATAACAATGCCGAGTAAGGGTGAATGCTGACGACACAGTAGTGTCATATATATATATATATATCAGAAATCCTTGGCCAAGGTTATGATGCAGATTAGGCATCTGTCAGCGATCAAGTACTAGATATACCACTGGTCAGAGCGATCTTTCCAGTTAGGAGGTACTTATAGGGAAAAGATCGATCAGAAGGTATAGGTCTTGACACAGGCTCAGAGGCATATTGTTGTTAATTGATTCTTGTCATCACCCTCGTGAAGGGTCGGGTTTCTTCAGTAGAAGAAGCACGGGAGACCAGTTGGTCTTGGTTGGGTGGTTAAAACCCTTGTTGATATTTCTTTTTCCAAAATCCAGAGGAGGATCTACAAACAAAATCAGCAGGAAGCTATTCAAGTTGTACTTCTCTTAATCTCTCTTATTATTTGAATTTTGTTGAAGAAAGTTAATTTATTATCGGTTACATGTATTCTGTTAGAAAGGATTATTTCAGCTGAAATTGAAAGTTAGTTGCAAACTTGAATTTTATTGCATAGATAGTTAACTAGTTAATCTTTCTGCTGAAAGTCTGTTAATAGATAATTTTCTATTTTCTTAAATTAAAATGGGTGTAACAATTACAGGCAAGCACCAAGACCGGTTCTTCAAGACAAGCTCAAATGCGGAACATCCTCAAGGGAACACTTCTGAAGTCCAAGATCGTCTCTAAATGGGGGAACATTGGAGATACCTGTTGTACCCAATCAAAATTTTTGCTTCATTAAGGCATTTTGAGAAAGTCAAGAAAATTTTTCGTCAAAAAAGTCAAAAAGTCAAAATTTCTAAAAATAGACATCAAATTAGGTTTCTGGGTTTCTTGAGATATGGATACTGGGAAAATTTTCTAAAAATAGAATCTCCGATTCAGGTGTCATGCCTGATTCTGATTGGCCGATTTCACTTCATGATCGGCGTGGTCCAGACGGAATCTACAAAAGATCAAATTTTCTCTACTGGGTCATTTCTGCTTTTCAGCAGGCGAAGCATGAGCTTGGGAGTCATCAATGGAAGAAGTTCGTCTGCCAAAAATCAGTTTCAAGTTTTCAACGTTGTTCCAATGACATAGAACAGACGAACAGTCGTCGATTTGGCGGAGAACGTAAAACGGAGCACGATGGATCCGGAGTGAGGAGGAAAAGTTGAAAATCATAAATTTGACTAAGGCACAAAATTCCAAAGTGCCCCTAGAGGCCAGGGGCGCCCAGTATTTCATGCCTTAGATTTTTTTTCATGTTTTTCAAGAAAATGCCAAAAATAGCTCTGTTAGTTAGTTTCGGGGTGAATAAAAGAAGTCATTTTGGTCAGAAGGTCCCGAAAAGCTGGAATCCACGTCAGAGCTACCCAGGTATCTAGTTCATTCATTATCCAGTGGCGATTGACTGACAGATCGTCGAAATTAACATCAGGGAGCAGCCGCCGGCACAAAAAACGGAGCAAATTGCAAACAGAGGTTGGAAATCACAAATTTCTAAGGCACAAAATTCCAAGCGTCCCTAGAGGCTAGGGGCGCCCACTTTTCCATGCCTTAGAAATTTTTACGTGTTTTTCGAGAAATGCCAAAAAGTCTTCGTCAGCCTGTTTCTGGGTGGTCAAACTCAGTCAGACGCCGGTAAAAGTTGGGATTTCATCACATATGTGTTCAGGCTACTCAGATCACCTCCCGTCCTGCCTTAGCAGTCCTCCGGACGACAAAAAACGATGATCAAACAGGTCCTATTGGCACGAAAATTGAGGAATGCAATGCAAAGTTGAAAATCATAAAAATTTTCTAAGCAACAAAAAACCAAGCGCCCCTGGAGGCCAGGGGCATCCACTTTTTCATGCCTTACAATATTTTTTAGTTTTTTCTGGAAAACGACAAAAACTCCTCCGTCAGCCCCGTCAGATTCACTACAAATCAGTTTGATGCATTTTCCAAGGCAGACAAAAGGTACAATCAGTTCAATTTTCATCAGGCTTGCCTGTTTGCCAAATCATCAGACTCAGTTTTGCTTCGACAAGCAGAAATCGACAGCCAAACAAGGGTCTACAGTCACTGGAACGCGCGCAGAAATCAAAAGTTGAAATTTTCAAAAAAATGGCTAAGGCACTAAAAACCAGGCGCCCCTGGAGGCCAGGGGCGCCCAAGATTTCATGCCTTAGTAAATTTTCATGTTCGACAGTGTTTTTCAACAGCTGTTTCCAGATCTTTATCCGACGACAGGTTTCAGAGGTCAGATTTGCGATCAGATGACGTCAGATCATCAGTTTGAGGCCGGGGATGGAATCACAGTGGATAAATCTTCAAGGTGCCATGATTAGCCAGCTTTTTCAGTCAACAGTGATAGTTTACCATATTGTTGAAGTCAGTGACAGGCCATACTAGACTCAAAACGAGCGCAAACATGTCGAAAAGAATGAAAAATTGGCTGACACTTTTGCAACCTCATGTGTTTGATAATCATCAAAGAAAATATTTTTCGTCATCTCACACATGAAGCCATAGGCAACTATAAAATAGGGATTCTTCCTATTCGAAGATATTTACTTGGATTTGTGCTTTAAAAGATGCTTTCTTCATGGATAAGATTGAAGCTTTATTCTTTCACAAAGAAAGCTGCTTTTATGCCCTAAAGTTCTATAAAGACAAGTTTTGGCTTCTTTTATTTCATTATCTTTTGCAGGTTGCATCCAGAGGAAGATTTTTATTTTCTTTCAACGAAGATTCGAAGGCTCAAACGAAGTGTTTTTTCAGCGTTCTTCGTAGTTTCAGGATGAGGAGGCAAGGAGGCACGCTTTTTCAGGATCCTTTTTTCTAGGGGATCGTTTTTTAGAAATAGGACCGAAACTTTTTCAATTTTCATCGAGATGGGTCCATCCAGAATTTCATCCTTTTGAAGATTGGGAAATTTGCTTTTTTTTGGGAATCTTCTTTTTTGTTGCTTTTTCGGGAAATCCTCCACTTTTTCAAAATTCGACAATCTGGGTTGCTTTGAAACGGAATTGTCTACAAAACCCATGTGCCATCTTTTTGCTCGGAATCTTCTTTTTAGAAGAAATTAGCAAATAATTTTCATCCTTTTGTCCAAGATTTTTCCAACATAGGTGTGTTCACAGTCATTTTTCAAATCTTTCAGTATGCAGTACACTCCAGTTGAGATCAAGCCTAAAACGGCGTTGGTTCATGATTACCTCAGAATTTTCAAGACAGACTTGCATAAAGTTATTCTAGTGTTCAATTTACATCCTTTGGAAGATGTAGAAAACAATACTATCAGGAATCTGAATCACTCTGGATTGCTTGCAGCAGCATCCTTTCCCATCGCAGTGCCAAGTATCAAATTTGTAATTGCTTGTATGACGCATTACAATTCAGTCACAAGAGAAATCCAATCAAGAGATGGACGTGTACTCTGCAGCCTGAGGCCGAACGACATTGAGAAGTATTTTTCAATACCAATTTGGAGGGCAAACTTGGTTGTTTCGATTGAAGAATGCAAGAGGGTGTGGCACAATGATAAAGAAAAATATCAGAAAAGGTTGCTCAAAAGTGGTTGAAAGAAAAGCAGAATGTTTTGCCAAAGAACATTGAACGTGGATGTCTTCAAGGTTTTTAGAGCCAATCTTGGTAGAAGTACCCGACACACAGATGTGAATCTCTTGAAGTTGCAACAGATAATCTGAAAGAGAGAGTGTTGAATGATGGAGAAGATGAAGCAGCCCTCAAGGCTGAAAATAGGCAGCTGCGGCAATATATTTATATCAATGGATGACATCACCAAAAAAGAAAAGTGTAGATGAAGATGTGACTCAAAAGAAAGCACTTTAAATTAGATGCTTTATCAGCATTTGCTTTCATCCTAAGCTCATCCATTCTTTATTTAGAAAGAAATCACTTTGTATTAGTTGAAGTTTTCTTTGCTTTCAAACAAATTGTTTTAAAGCATTTGTTAGTTGTAATCTTTGTCTTAGAATAGAAATAAAGCTTGCGAGTTGGCAAGTTAGTTAGGGTAAATCAAGGAGATTTTAGGGTTCCCTACTCCTTTGATTTAGTATAAATAAGGGCAGCCTTGCCTATTGTAAATAATGGTAATTGTGATAACAAATTTGCTGTGCCTATTCTAGCCTGCAGAAAGTGTTATTTCAGCTACTTGTTCACTCTGTGTTATTTGTTCTCCAGTGTTTGATCGCTTATTGTATACTTGCCTTTTGCTACAATACTATTGTCCTGGAGTTGTATCAACTTTATGATATTGAAATAGAAGTCTCATGCCTGCCTTTTGCTCTGATTTTCTATCTCAGATCATCTAGTTTTGTCGTCAGATGTGTGGCTTATGTAAATTTTATTTCAGCGTTTATCATTAAAGTACAATAGGTCTTGTGATGTGAATCTAGAAGAAATTTATTTAAGTTTTTGTGTTACAACAATTCATTCCTTGTTCACTTTTAATCCCTTCGCTCTGAATTTACTTAGGAGATTAAAAGCATCATTTAGTTTAGGCCTAGCTGTAGTTAGATGTTTTAAAAAGGAAAAACCTCTTCTGCAGCGAAATAGAGTTTTATAACCTAGTGTTTGCAGTTGAGAATCAAAAAGAAGATAGGCAAATTTGTTTTATTTATCTTTCAAGCGAACATCAACAAAAAGGGAACTCGCCCTCACAATAGGAGAGCAGTTTATCTATGCATAGCTGTCCGTTCCCAACTCGCATTCCAGAGGTGCGAATTGAAACGCCAACAATACCAACATCCACCCCTCAAGCATGGAGGAAATCAGGAAGTGGATGTATGGAGTTGATGGACGCCCTCCATCCCAGCGTGCAGCAAAGCTAGTTCGAAGTGGAATTGTGCCTGCCACATGTTTCCCACCTGCCATTCCTTGTCCCGAGCTGATCGTGAAGTGTTTCATGCACTATGATCCTAAGCGTTGAATGATTGTAGACCGGGACGACACCGTGATAGCCTACTTCTCCAAGGAGGAGATTGCCAAGGCATTCAACATTCTTGTCTATAGCCCCATCGAGTACACGAGTAAGGAAGAAGCATCCGACATGTTCAAGGCCGATCCTACAACCTGTTTAGGAATCATCAACAATTCCTGGATGCAGAAGAAGAGACCTTACCTTTCCAAGCTGCCTAGGACACTCCTCAAATCCGACTTCAAGCAGGAGCATGGAGACCTTGTCGTCATGCTAAACAGGATCATGGGAAGTCCTCAATCCTCAACTTTCGATCCATGGATGTTCTACTACATTGAGGAGGTCACTGCAGGAATGAAGATGATAGACTGGGCTCGGATCCTCAGCGATAGCATTGATGAACAATTACGGAATCTGGAGGATTCTAAGGCATTTTACATGAGTTCCTACGTATTTTACATGTTGGCAAGGAACAATAGATACAGGGGATTGTCATGGAAGGGACGCGTCGGGAATTCCGAAGGACAAGTCAGAGTCTATGAGTGTTATCCGCAGCTTCACCTCCAGAACATAGCTCATTTCAGGAGGTATAACGACGCATTCGCCATGCACATCACAAGAACCCTTCAAGGGGGCACTCACCAAAGGTTGTCACTCGAGTCTAAGTAGTTGATCAAGACGTATGGCTCCTGGTTCATTCAATTTCCAAAGTTCACATACATCCGGGTGCAAGGATTCTTTGCCTTCCCGTATAGACTGCTGAGATATCCTTCGGACAAGATGGTCCTGCTATAATTAACAAGACACCTCTCAGCATATGATAAAGTTCAGAAGAAGAAGGCCGGGATAACTTTTCCAATCCAGACGGAGGATGCAGTCGAGGAGTGTCCTTCCCTCCAAGCCGCGGAGAGGTCCAATGAGGAACTGCAGTTTTACAACTTGGTGACCCATTCCTCTTGGGAAAACTTTGATCCATTCAATACCACCCGGGTTGCATGTGGAAGGAAGCATAGACACAAGGTGCACCTGGAGGATCACTGGGCGAATGCTGAGGATGACTTCGAGATTCAGAGGAGGATGTGTTCCCGGCTATCCGTAGACATGATCAGGACAACACAAGTCTTTTCAGTTCCAGATCAAGTTAAAGAGGATGGAAAGCAGGTCCAGCCTGCCTTCAAAGAGGAAAAGGATAAATCTCTTCCATCACTGATTTGGTCTGACCCTGGGGTCATCCACATGGATGAGCTAATGGCGCCTGTACTAACAAGAACACAGAAGTGGATAAACCAACTTCCTGACAGTATATTTCAAAATATTTGAAGTATAGTAAATTCAATATCTAAACATATATTTAAACATATTTTGAAATATACGTCAGGTAGGGACCTTCAAAATCTGGTGGAATTCCACTTGCCATCAAGATTTGCGGAAGAAAATGAAAATCATCAAAAAATTTCTAAGGCATGGAACCTTAGGAGACCCAAGAGGCTAGGGGCGGCCACCCTCTCCAAAATTGGTTTATTTTTTATGTTTTTTCGGGAAATAAGCAAAAATTGAAAATTTCGAAAAATGGCTAAGGCATGAGTCCAAAAGCGCCCCTGGAGGCTAGGGGCGCCCAGATTTTCTAGTGTTAGAATTTTTCATGTTCCAACGATGCCTCCTCCCAGCCTTTTCCTAATCTTTGTCCGACGACAGTTTCTAGAAGTCAGATTTGCAGTCAAACGTCGTCAGATTGTCGATTTGACGCTGGGGATGAAATCAGAGTTGATAAAGCTTCAAAATGCCGTGATCAGTCAGCTTTTTCAATCGACGGTGACAGTTTGCCGTCTTGTTGAAGTCAGAGGCAGGCCATGCTAGAGTTAGAGAGAATGCAAAAAGTTTCAAAACGAAAGAAAATTTGGCTAACACTTTTGCAACTTTGTGGGTTTGATGACATCATCAAAGAAGTTTTTTTTTTTTAATCTCCTCACACATGAACCCATAGGCAGGCTATAAAATAGGGATTTTTCCTATTCGAGCATATCAACTTGGATTTGTGCTTTAAAAGATGCTTTCTTCATGGATAAGTTTCAAGCTTTGTGCTTTCACAAAGAAAGTTGCTTTTTTGCCCTAAAGTTCTATAAAGACAAGCTTTTGGCCTCCTTTATTCATTATTTTTGCAAGTTGCATCTAGAGGAAAGAAAACATCTTTTTCTTCTCATGAAGATTTGAGAACCCAAACGGAGTGTTTTTTTAGTGTTCTTCGTAGTTTCGAGATTGGGAAGCATAGAGGCACGCTTTTTCAAGGTCCATTTTTCTAGGGGATTATTTTTCAGAAACAGGGCCGGAGCTTTTTTAGTTTTCATCGAAATGGGTTCATCTGGAATTTCATCTTGTTGAAGATTTGGAAAATTTTAGTTTTTTCTGAAATCTGCTATTTTGCTGCTTTTTTCGGGAAATCCTCTACTTTTTCAAAATTCGACGATTTGGGTTGCTTCAAAATGGGATTGTCTACAAAACCCATGTGCCATCTTTTTCTTTTGAAATCTGCTTTTTAGAAGAAATCAACAAACAATTTTCAGCCTTTTGTGCAAACTATTTCCAAACATAGACGTGTTCACAGGCATTCTTCAAGTTTTTCAGTATGCAGTACTCTCCAATAGAAATCAAGCCTAAAACGACGTTGGTTCATGATTCCCTGAGGACCTTCGAGGCAGATTTGCATAAGGTGCTTCCAGTGTTCAATTTGCATGCTTTAGAAGATGTAGGAAACATTGCCATCAGGAATCTGAGTCACTCCAGGTTGCTTGCACCAGCTTCATTCCCCGTTATAGTGCAAAGCATTGAATTCGTAATCGCTTGTACTAAGCATTACGATTCAGTTACAAGGGAAATCCAATCAGCAGATAGACGTGTGCTCTGTAGCCTCAGGCCAAATGACATTGAGAAATGTTTTTCAGTACCAATATGGAAGGAGAACTTAGTCATTTCTATTGAAGAATGCAAGAGGGTGTGGCACAATGATAACGAAAAATATCGGAAAAAGATTGCTCAAAAGTGGTTGAAGGAAAAGCAGAATGTTTTGCCAAAGAACATTGGATGTGGATGACTTCAAGGTGGTCAGATCCAATCTTGGTAGAAGTACCCGGCACACAGATGTGAATCTCTTTGCGGGTGCAGCAGATAATCTGAAGGAGAGAGTGTTGAAGGACGAAGAAGATAAAGCAGCCCTCAAGGCTAAGAATAGGCAGCTGCGGCAATATATTTATATCAGTGGATGATGTCACCAACGGGGCAGCGATGTAGATAAGGATGGGACTCAAAAAGCAGCTTTAAGTCAACGCTTTTTTATTTAAAGCATTTGCTTTCATTCAAAGCTTATCCATCCTTTAAATAGAAAGCAAATCACTTTGTAATAGTTGGAGCTTTGTTTGTTTTAAAGCAATTGTTATTGTAATCTTTGTCTTAGAATAGAAATAAAGCTTGCGAGTTGGCAAGTTAGTTAGATAAAATCAAGGAGATTTTAGGGTTCCCTACTCCTTTGATTTAGTATAAATAAGGGCAGCCTTGCCCATTGTTAAAGAACTGTAATTGTGATAGCAAAATTTGTTGTGCCTTTTCTAGCCTGCAGAAATTGTTATTTTAAGTGCTTGTTCACTCTGTGTTATCTGTTATCCAGTGTTTGATCGCATATTGTATGCTTGCCTTTTGCTACAATATTGTTGTCTTGGAGTTTTAATAACTTTATGATATTGAGAATAGAAATCTCATGCCTGCCATTTGCTTTGATTCTCTATCTCACGATCATCTAGTTTTTTTGTCAGATGGGTGGCTTGTGTAATCTTATTTTCAGTTTTCATCTTAAAGTACAATGAGTCTTCTGATGTAATCTAGAAGAAGTTTATTTGAGCTTTTATGTTAAAACAAATCATTCTCTGTTAACTTTTGATTCCTATGCTCTGAATTTACTTAGGTGATCAAAAACATCATTTAGTTTAGGCCTAGCTGTATTTAGAAGTTAAAAGAAAAACCTTTGCTGCAGCAATAGAGTTTTATAACCTTGTGCTCACAGCTGAGAAGCAAAAAGATAGGCAAAATTTAATTTATTTATCTTTTAAGCAAACATCAGAAAAAAGGGAACTTCCCCTGATAATAGAAGAGCAGTTTATCTATGTATAGCTGTTTGTTTCCAACTCCCATTCTAGAGGTGCAAATTGTAACGCCAACAGTTTTCTGGCACCCACCGTGGGGCTCGAGACATAAAACTTCAAGCAAGCTTAAGCTTATGTCACCGGAATGACTATATGGAGTCCTACTGCTCCTGTTCAACAACCAAAACTTACACCACCTATTATTCAACCAAATTTTGTACGTGTGGAAGGAGAACAAATGGACATCATTAGTAGCCTGTGGGGTTTCATATTTGCGCGAAAGGAAAGTCCTGCTCAGTGGAGAAACGCAGCTACTATTCTTGACATAGAAGAAAACAAAGCGGATCTTGCATTTGGAAGATCAGTGTTACCATCTCCTACGTGGGAATAGGTAATCCTGGCTTACAGGGTTTATGCAAGAAGGGGGAAAGACGGTACTACAGATCCGTTCTTCCAAGATCTTATTCCTACAGAAGTTGGAGAAGCATCCAACATAGTTCCTAGAGTCCAGCAAGTTCCTGAAGTCAAGCAGGAAGTACTTCTAAAGGAACCCGTAATCCAACCAAGAGCAATGGGTGATGCTAATAATAATGCTCGCAATAACCTGAATCAGAGGCGTCCATCCCCATTACCTTGGGGTAACAACATTGGACCATTGGCACTAGCAGAATATCATGAGCTTCCTAAAGGATCAAGAAAAGGTTTTCCGAAGTTTTATGGTGATGGCAAGCAGCATCCTGATGATCACATTTCTGCGTTCACCACCGCCTATGAAATTCTTGGCATTGCACATGAAGATGTTGCAGTGCGTTTGTTTGTGGAATCATTGCAAAGTTCAACAGCTGAATGGTTTAATCACCTCGCTGCCAACTCTATCACAAGTTGGGAGTTGATGAGGGAGAAATTTCTCGCCCGTTTCGAGCCTGCAGAAGACAATCATGTCTTGTTTGCACAACTCTCAAACATCAAGAAAGACAAAAGTGAGCCGATGCGAGAGTTCGTGGCCAGATTCAATCGTCTGGTTGGAAAAGTCGTGAACACCTTGAATCCTTCTTCAGAAATTCTACTAAGTTGTTTCACGAATGCACAATCTTCAGAAATTTCTTTCTACCTCAAGCAAATACATGCTACAAAACTTCAAGAAGCTCAGGAGTATGCTATTGAATTGGAAGATCATATGATCACTTCAGGAAAGATCCAGAGAGATTCAATCAAGCCACTAGTGCCCTTGAATGTTGTACCGCTTCGGCAAGTTCCATCTCCTTCAAGTATACTAGATTCTTTCATTAACTATGTCAGTGATCAACCTTCTTTACCTGTGCGTCAAGTATCACCTATGCGTCAAGAGGCAGATGTGTCTTCTGTAATACAAATCTACTACTTGTTTCACGCAACAAACCAACATGATGGAGAAAATTTCCCCGAGATGAGAAGATTCATGCAAATATTAAAAGCATCAAATGAAAATCAAGGATTTTTGGATAATCTTGAACGTCTCTTTAATGAATCCGATGGCAGCTCTATGAAGGATTTTACCAGTGTAAATCAAATATTAGAATGGATCATTTTCCTAACCCTGTTTCAAGCGACATCATGTGTTTGCATATGGAACATGAATGTTCATCGGAAGTTGAAAATTTGCATAATTTCTTCAAATATGAAGAAGGATTGTTCATGGAAGAATCTGAAGAAATTCACGACTTGCATACTTTCTTTGAGGAAGAAGAAGTGCAACAATCTTCTCAAGAGCGAAATTACGAGGAAGAGATCAAATATGCTGCAGAGAGCAATGATGAATCCAATTTGTTCTTCTCATCTTTTAAAGGTTGGTTTGAAGAACCTGTGTCAGATACATTCAAAGGAGAAGAGACCAAAGAAACATTGCAATTGGTGCAAGAACAAGATCTTCATGTTGAAGATGATTCATCATTGGAGGAATTTCTCAAAACCGGAGATCATATGGAAGATTCATCATTGGATCTCGACAGTTTTCTACATCACTTGGAGAGTGATTCTTCAGTAGAGGATACTGTAAATTTTCTTTTACAGTTTAGCCCGTCTTCATCTTTGTCTCAAGAAGTTTTCATAAACACTAGTGAAGAAGATGATGCTAAACTTTCAGAGGTTATCCATGAACCTGTGCAAGAAAGAGACACCACAGATATGATAAAGTCAACACAAAATGCAACATATGAAGAAACTTGTGGAGAAGAAAAGTTCATGGAATATTCAGTCTTGGTCACTAAAGAGAATCAATTGGAGAAATCAGAAATCCTCGACAAGTGTATGGTGAGATATGCCGTATGTGAAATCGATCAAGCAGATGAAGAAGAAACACAAAGCCTAGAGGAATCTGTCTTTGATCCTACTTGCCTATCAGAAGAAGGGTACATGGTTACTGAAGATGAGATGCTACCAGATATCCGTATTTTTGGTCTCAAGGATATGTTTATTGAAGAAAATTGCTCTATGGAGGTTGATGAGACTCAAAATGATGGATGGTGAAGTGAGCTACTAGGTGAAGAGGTTATTCAGCAAGTATACTTTGATGGTAATCAGGTGCTCGAAGATTCAGTCTCGATGATTTATCATATTCAGATTCTGAGGATTGGATGGAGGAAGGCACGACCGTTAAGGATGATGAAGAAGTATCTGAATCACTAGATAAATCAATGATAACAGTTTTGGATCCGGTGAGTCAAGAACCAGTGATGAACGTTCTGTATGAGCAGCTTCAACCTTTTTTAGAGGATGATACATTGACTAAGTTCAACATACATAAATGAAGAAAGTCAAGTTCTATATATGGTAGTTACCATTCCCACAAGCATACTTTGGCCACAAGACCTTGCTTCATATCTTCAAAAAGAGCTTTTGTACCTTCACGTGTTGCAGAGACTTCTCGCTTTGGAAGAAGTTGATCAACCTGAGCTCTAGCGTATCAATCAGTTCATCATGAACTTCTCATGGCCCGAACGTGAATACCCACCTGAATCATGGCTCTTCAAGGTGTTGCAAAGAAAGAAAAGCTATGTGTTGCCGAGACAAATCTCACAGCTCAGGAGAAAAGGCTCTTATTTTTTGGAACCAGTTGATGGTTTTGTGTAACAGTTTTTGTTCTTCTTGTCCTCGCTCGAAAAGAGCATTTGTGTGTGTCTTGTGTTTATGTTGTGTTTCCCCTTTCCGTAATGTGATCGTTATGTTGTAATGTGTTTCATAGGCAGTTGTGTTTTTGTGTTTCTAGGAAGTTCCAACTCTTAGGTGATTTTAGGAAGTCCAGTCCTAGGTGATTTAGGGAAAAGTCTTGTTCTAGGTGATTAGAAAATGTCCTGACTCTATTGCCCAACTGATAAGACACTGGTCTAAGCTAGAAAAAAAACCAGATATTCTCAGTTCTCCTATGCCGTAAGTATCCGACATGGTCCCCAGACAGAGCCAATTGTTGTACCCAATCAATTTTTTTTGCTTCATTAAGGCATTTTGTAAGAGTAGAAAATTTGTCGTCAAAAAAGTTAAAATTTCTAAAAATAGTAATTTTCTATTTTTAGAAAGTTTCTAAAAATAGACGTCAAATTTAGGTTTTCTGGGTTTCTTAAGATATGGATGTTGTCAAAATTTTCTAAAAATAGAAAGTTTCTAAAAATGGAATCTCTGATTTAGGAGCTCAGCCTGATTCTAATTAGCTGATATTGCTTCACGATCAAGGTGGTCCAGACGGAATCTACAAAAGATTGAGTTTTCTCTACTGGGTCAATTCTGCTTTTTCAGAAGGCGAAGCACGAACTCCGAGTGCATTAATGAAGGGAACTCATTTGTCAGGGGTTAGTTTCAAGATGTCAGTGCTGTTTAGAACGCGAGGAGCCATCGAGCAACCGTCAATTGATGAAGAACAGAGAACGGAGTAGGATGAATCTAGAAAATGAGGAAAAGATGGAAATCATCAAAAATTGACTAAGTCTGGGAAATCCAAGTGCCCCTAGAGCTGGGGGTGCCCAAGCAACCCAGTGTTAGATTTTTTTTGCGTTTGTCGAAAAACGTCAAAAATGCCTCGTCAGCCCACTTTCAGGTGGTCAAAATCAATCAAATTCAGTCAACAAGCCCGAAAAAGAAGGGGATTCATCTCAGATATGCTCAAGCTATCCAGTCTACCCTCATCCTGATGCCTGTCCTTGAGATCCTAAAATTGACTAAGTCTGATGTCCTGAAACCCTGAAAAACTGACTAACTCTGAAATCTGGTGGATCCTCAAAAATCTAGAATCTGCATGTTAAATCCCATGGATCCAAGACCTATCTCAAACATCTTTTTTGGATTGAAGGTAGTTTAATCATATTATCAAAAAAATATATATGTGACGTTACAAAATGTGGTCAAGATGGCCACCAAATGATCAATAATCCAGTAGCAGAATAACCTAATTACATCTTACCAAAAGATCCAGCCTATACAAGAATCTAAGTATATCAGTCCAGTACCATACGAATAAAAAAAAACCATCCTATTCAATATTATATGCATAAAATTACTGCTTATATCATCTCATATATGCACTAAACATCAGAAGAAGGAACTAGTTCAAGAACACTGTCTGAGGAAATAGTCTCTGGTTCTGGAGCAGCATGCCCCACCCCCAAACAGTCCATATAAATCTTCCCTTTCTCTAGTGCAAAAACGATATATGGTGGCCTGAGATTAGCTTGCTGGTGTTCCTTGTGGGCAGAGTCAACAACACTTGCCTCGAACAGATGAAGATGTAATCTATGAAGCACATCTTCAAGTCTATCTTCAAAAGACATTTTGGCTCTTTCAAAGCTAGCATCTTTCTTTTCAGCCCAGAATGAGATGGAACCACCAAAAGAAGCAAGACCAATATCTGCCCCCACAGAGATCTGAGCCAACTGATCTTCGACAACAATAACCACCTGCACATATATGTCAAAATGTGTGAGTCTACAATTAGGCTCAGTAAGAGTTCTAAGCCTGCCTTGAAAATGATCCTCATTTCTCAACTTCCACAATGTCCACAAAATTTCAGTAGATAATACTAACCAAAAAACTTTATGCTTAGCACTAAGCCCTTCCAAATGACCAAAAATAATACCTTTAAGTTTATAATCAGATAAGGACCAGCTGGGAAGACTATACAGGAACATATTCCACACTTGTATTGCAAAAGGACAATCAATAAAAATATGATCACAACTTTCAATAACATTACATAGCCTACACAGGGGTTTATTATAACCAATTGACAATTTTTTTTAATCCCAATAACCATCTAAAGCATCCCTTTTTAGGTTCCAAATACTTAGACCAAAATGACAAAAAGAAAACCCTAAGGTTCTTTATACTAAGTTCACAGTTCCATGCCTTAGCACAATGATCAAAGATCTCATGAGAGTTACAAAGCATCTTATAAATTCTTTTGGCTACACCTCCTGTCAAAGAACCCCCATCCTTCCATCTTAGCTTGCTCAACCATACCTGCACATCCAAGAACCTTGGCTAGCCAGAGATAGCTGAGCAGGCAGCCACTAACATGGAGTAATTTCTTTTCTGAGAATCACTCAAACCAAAATCTTCTTTTAATTCCTCCCAGCTTTTCAATCCAGAGGACCTGAACACATCTTTAAAGGAGGCTACTCCTAGCTTGTGCCACTTACATCCAGAACACCCTTGAATAACAGCCAAAGGTCTCTCCTTATACTCTAGAGACCACCATATAGAACTATGTATACCCCTTTGTACAATGCCTTCATCACACTCAGAGGTACTCACTAAGTGTCTACAACCTTCCCAGGCTCTCAAACATCTTGACAGTATATTTCAAAATATTTAAAGTATCCTATACTTAAATATATTTTGAAATATACGTCAGGCAGGGATCTTCAAAATCTGGCGGAATTCCACTTGCCATCAAGATTTGTAGAAGAAAATGAAAATCATCAAAAAATTTCTAAGGCATGGAACCTCAAGCGACCCAGGAGGCTAGGGGCGCCCATCCTCTCCGGACTTAGTTTATTTTTTATATTTTTCCGGGAAATAAGCAAAAATTGAAAATTTTGAAAAATGGCTAAGGCATGAGTCCAAAAGCACCCCTGGAGGCTAGGGGCGCCCAGATTTCCCAGTGTTAGAATTTTTCATTTTCCAACTATGCCTCCTCCCAGCCTTTTCCTAATCCTCGTCCGACGACAGTTTCCAGAAGTCAGATTTGCAGTCAAACGTCGTTAGATTGTTAGTTTGAGGCCGTGGATGAAATCAGAGTTGATAAAGCTTCAAAATGCCGTGATCAGTCAGCTTTTCCAATCGATGGTGACAGTTTCCCGTCTTGTTGAAGTCAGAGGCAGGCCATGCTGGAGTCAGAGCGAATGCAAAAAATTTCAAAACGAAAGAAAATTTGGCTAACACTTTTGCAACTTCGCGTGTTTGATGACATCATCAAAGAAGATTTTTTTTTTAATCTCCTCACACATGAACCCATAGGCAGCTATAAAATAGGGATTCTTCTTATTTGAGCATATCAATTTGGATTTGTGCTTTAAAAGATGTTTTCTTCATGGATAAGTTTCAAGCTTTGTGCTTTCACAAAGAAAGCTGCTTTTTTGCCCTAAAGTTTTATAAAGACAAGCTTTTGGCCTCCTTTATTCATTATTTTTGCAAGTTGCATCTAGAGGAAAGAAAACATTTTTTTTTTCTCATGAAGATTTGAGAACCCAAACATAATGTTTTTTCAGTGTTCTTTGTAGTTTCGGGATTGGGAAGCACAGAGGCACGCTTTTTCAAGGTCCATTTTTCAAGGGGATCATTTTTTAGAAACAGGGCCGAAGCTTTTTCAGTTTTCATCGAAATGGGTTCGTCTGGAATTTTATCCTCTTGAAGATTGGAAAATTTTAGTTTTTTTCCGAAATTTGCTTTTTTGTTGCTTTTTTTGGGAAATCCTCTGCTTTTTCAAAATTCGGCCATCTGGGTTGCTTCAGAATGGGATTGTCTACAAAACCCATGTGCCATCTTTTTCTCTCAAAATCTTCTTTTCAGAAAAAATCAACAAAGAATTTTCAGCCTTTTGTGCAAACTATTTCCAAACATAGGCGTGTTCACAGGCATTCTTCAAGTTTTTCAGTATGCAGTACTCTCCAATAGAAATCAAGCCTAAAACGGCGTTGGTTCATGATTACCTGAGGACCTTCGAGGCAGATTTGCATAAGGTGCTTCCATTGTTCAATTTGCATGCTTTAGAAGATGCAGGAAACATCGCCATCAGGAATCTGAGTCACTCCAGGTTGCTTGCAGCAGCTTCATTCCCCATTACAGTGCAAAGCATTGAATTCGTAATCGCTTGTACTAAGCATTACGATTCAGTTACAAGGGAAATCCAATCAGCAGATGGACGTGTGCTCTGCAGCCTCAGGTCAAATGACATTGAGAGATGTTTTTCAATACCAATATGGAAGGAGAACTTAGTCATTTCTATTAAAGAATGCAAGAGGGTGCGGCACAATGATAAAGAAAAATATTGGAAAAAGATTGCTCAAAAGTGGTTGAAGGAAAAGAAGAATGTTTTGCCAAAGAACATTGGACGTGGATGACTTCAAGGTGGTTAGATCCAATCTTGGTAGAAGGACTCGGCACATGAATGTGAGTCTCTTTGTGGTTGCAGCAGATAATCTGAAGGAGAGAGTGTTGAAGGACAGAGAAGATAAAGCAGCCCTCAAGGCTAAGAATAGGCAGCTGCGGCAATATATTTATATCAGTGGATGGTGTCACCAATGGGGCAGTGATGTAGATAAGGATGGGACTCAAAAAGCAGCGTTAACTCAACGCTTTTTGATTTAAAGCATTTTCTTTCATTCAAAGCTTATCCATCCTTTAAATAGAAAACAAATCACTTTGTAATAGTTGGAGCTTTCTTTGCTTTGAAGTAGATTGTTTTAAAGGAGTTGTTAGTTGTAATCTTTGTCTTAGAATAGAAATTAATCTTGCGAGTTGGCAAGTTAGTTAGATAAAATCAAGGAGATTTTAGGGTTCCCTACTCCTTTGATTTAGTATAAATAAGGGCAACCTTGCCCATTGTTAAAGAACTGTAATTGTGATAGCAAAATTTGTTGTGCCTATTCCAGCCTGCAAAAATTGTTATTTCAAGTGCTTGTTCACTCTGTGTTATTTGTTATCCAGTGTTTGATCGCATATTGTATGCCTGCCTTTTGCTACAATATCGTTGTCCTGGAGTTGTAATAACTTTATGATATTGAGAATAGAAATCTCATGCCTACCATTTGCTTTGATTCTCTATCTCACGATCATCTAGTTTTGTCGTCAGATGTGTGGCTTGTGTAATCTTATTTTCAGTTTTCATCTTAAAGTACAACGAGTCTTCTGATGTGATCTGGAAGAAGTTTATTTGAGCTTTTATGTTAAAACAAATCATTATCTGTTAACTTTTGATTCCTATGCTCTGAATTTACTTAGGTGATCAAAAGCGTCATTTAGTTTAGGCCTAGCTGTATTTAGAAGTTAAAAGAAAAACCTCTGCTGCAGCGATAGAGTTTTATAATCTTGTGCTCGCAGCTGAGAAGCAAAAAGATAGGCAAAATTTAATTTCTTTATCTTTTAAGAAAACATCAGCAAAAAGGGAACTTCCCCTCATAATAGAAGAGTAGTTTATCTGTGCATAGTTGTTTGTTTCCAACTCGCATTCCAGAGGTGCGAATTGAAACACCAACATGGTGACAGCCAAATCCACATGGACATATCTTGTCATTCGAAGAGAATGTGTTTGCATATGAATTTGTATAGCATCTGCCAAATATGGTCTAGAACTGTCTACTTCCTACTTTTCTTTTGAACCTAGCATACCACCCTGCTGTAGCAAGACTCATTTGGGTCTGCACCATGCCTAGCATACAGAGAATTCTTTTACAGTTTATTCCAGGTGAGCCTTTGGTCAAGTCAAATTATTATCTCATGCCTTCTGACATGGTCCCCATCCCACTCATCCATGTCAGAGTATCTCCCAAGCTTCAAGGACCCCCTAAGCATAAGGAGACCTGAAATTGAGATGGATTTACAATTTATTTATGCCAATTTTCAATCTAGATCTACTAAGAAAAAGAATCTCCTTACCTCTCTAGTAGAATCTCATCAGGTCAAGTATTGTATCCATGAGCAAACCCAACATGAGTGCTTTTCCATGATTTTGTCTTAAGACTCTTTACATGTCAAATGCATAGAAAATTGTTCAAAATTTCCGTGTCAAAAGAAATTTTTATCTTTGGATAATCAAGAGCACTTATCACTGAACCTCTAACACATCATGATTGATTCAATTTATTTGTTACTGCATTAAAATACTAAGTATGTAAATTTTCCTCATATAACAATTATATTATTAACTTATTTTCAATAATACATCTAAAGGTTTATAACTTTATACTTATGTAGGAGAAACGACATTACATGTTTGTTTATTACAAGGTGGAAAGTTGTTTCATGTCTGATGTGTACCATATTTAACCGTTTGTCAAAAAAAAAATTATCCCTTTACTTTTTAGTGACAATAATCTGAAATGCTATCTGACTTAGCTTAGTTATTTATTACAATTCTTTCTGAGGAGAAGTTAATTATTTATGATACAATGCAGCTATTTCTTGATTATAATGATCTGAAGAAGATACCTTACTTGACTGATTGGCTAAAACAACTGACTCGAGATGTCCAAAATGTAAGGTGTGTTTACAACTGGTATCTCATTAAGAACTATATTAGTCTCTTTCCAAATAAATTGTCCATTTAACCCTCTTGTCGTCAAGAAAAACATTGTGCAATTTGCAATGAGCACTTTAGAGTTAGGCTTTTAGTGTTAGCTTATTAGAGCCCGTCATCTTTTGCAAATGTTAGTGCTTTACTCAAGTAGTTTATGTGCTTCACTTAGTTGTTTTCTTTAGTGCAACTGATATTAGAATTGTAACTGTTGCAGTGAAAGAAGATGCAATTAATAATCGAATATTAAGATGGAAAACATGGTATATAAAATGATAAGTGAGCAGGGCTAAAAGAAACAAAAACAAAAAATACTAGGAAATCTTATAGGAAAGTGTATCTTAAGGAATAAATTAGAATAAATCCGAACAACCCGTAGAAACACTATGAGACTTGAAATATGCTGGAAATGCTTTGGAGAATCAACTAAGTAGACTGTAGGAGATTGAACAAGGATTTGTTAGTCAGGGTTAAGGGACTAAAATTATAAATACATTACGAATGTAAACTGTAAATTGAAAAAGTGAATTATTAAAGTTCACTTATGAACCTTCTACAGCTCAAACCAATGTGGCAGGCCTCATGTAACAACCCATGCTTTATCGGTTCTAGTTAAAATAATTCAAATTGGAGGGAAAAGTGATATAAAAGTGAAAAAACACATCATTTACATTTATTCCTTCGAAAGGAATAAGTAAAATAAGAAAGGAAAAACTTATATTATTTTGCATGAATGGTCAAAATAGGTCAAAGGTACACAAAAGTATAACCACCTACAATAGCAAGTAGGAGTGCCTAAAGGAATTCCAACAACTAAAAAAATAACTAAAATCAAATCAATTTGAGGTCCTAACTAGAGGCAGTGAACTCAAAATGGGTAAACCCCAGACAAGTCATAAAAGACAGCCATATACTACAACTACCCTTGTGAAAGGAAGGTCCATTTCCAAAGAAGGATCCAATGAGTCTGAGAGAAGGGGGGCAATTGAGACTAGAGATATATTCAAGCATAAAGAGGTCATACCTATTGGAGGTGTTTTTGTCTTTTGAAAGAGGGATTATAGGAAGGTGGTACAATGAGTTGATGGTAATGTTTTAAAGGGAATTTCATTCATTTGAAGGAATGCATCACACATACAAGTAGGAAATTTGAAAGAAACGTATACACTGAACTCAAACTCTTTTTTGCATGCAGATCAGTTTCCCATAAGAGGTAAATCATTATTAATTATGGAGTTACTTTGGTAATATTCTTACAAAAAATTATTGATTGTTCATTTTATGATCTTTGAATTTTGTTTACTCATGGAAAGAGTAGAATCTTCTTGGGAATAAATTGGCAAACCAAAAGATAAATATCTTTTCAAAAAATTGTGATTTAATTAGGAAAAATTTGGATTAGGGTTTTTGGAAAAATGGAAAAAAATGGGTTTGGGTTAGGGTGACGGTTTTTGAAAAGAAAACAAAAATCGCACGATAAGCAAAAAATCATGATTTTTGGTGAGTTAATTGTGAAAAAAAATTCAATTAAATTGTTTGCTTGCAGTTTATCAGAAAATTGTGAGTTTTTCATTGAAAAAATTGTTGAGCAGCCCAAGTCCTTAAGAAATCCAAGAAATTATATACTTCCAAGATTTATGCTACTATGGGTAAACCTAATGTTATTGTAGGTTGGGTTAGAGAACAATTGGTTGTGAAATAAATATTATCCTTAAAATTTTGTACAAAAAATATCTATGATAAACATATTGAGATGGGAAACAATATCTCTTAGATTTATGTCAAATGGGAAGGCCTAAGTTGTTGATCTTGGTATGGGGACGATTGTGGGTTTAGGGTTCCTGTACACTGGTAGGGCATTTTTCTCCGGTTACAGGTATGGGTTCATATATATATTAAAATTGTAAAAACAATAATACTCATAATTGCCAATAAACAAAATATTTAATGAAATATCCGAAACAATTTTTTTAGTACTTCTGCAAATGTTTAACAAAATGACAATATAATAACAATGCAAGGAAGAAATATATATATTATTTCTATCCAAACACATGTAATACAGTAACAACAATCTGGAAGTATGTATGCAGCTGATATAGAACTAGAATATGGATTCAAACAAAATACTAACCCTCAATGGCTGTGTTGATTGCATATATTTGATAAGTATTATTAGGACTCCTATTTTTCAAAACTCATAATTGCAAAATGATGCCAACTTCATCAAAATTTTCCTAAGGGAGGTCCCTATGTATTCGTCCTATTTTGTGTGTTTGGTGTTGTCCCCGGAAATTCCTGAAAATTTGGCTGTCTGAAATATGTAACATCCTCCAAATTCGAGAATTTGCAGTTTAACTCCTATGGATCCGCAACCACTCTCAAACAGGTACTATAGGTGCAATTACTATTGCATCTATTTCAAGAGTACCTAGGTACCATCATTTTCGTGTGAGAGGGTGTCATGTCCCCACTTTTAAGTAACTTAAAATATTATAATTATAAATTAATTTTGTAAAGTATTTTTATTTACTTTATAAAATTAATATTTTATTTGAGTTACTTAAGTCAGTAGTACTACACTTTATTAAAAAGTGTTGTGAACAAGCATTTAAAAAGTACAAATGCAAGCATTTAATAAAGTTCATGTTGTTGTGAACAAGCATTTAATAAAGTTCATGAAAAAGCATTTAAAATGCTTTGGTCTGATGTGTACATGTAAACTCTCATTTAATAAAATTAGGCTGGGCCTAATTAATGTAATGGCTTTAAAAGCAAGCCTGAGAGTCATTTGAAGTCATGTCTAAATGTCTAGATGCTTTTTCAGATGCTTATGCTTGGTTTTGTGTTTTGTCTTTTGACAAATTGTATTCAGCTGATTGACAAGGTGATGTTCCCTTGCATTTGTTGAGCCGAGGAGATGTTCCCTTGGTGAATCGTAGAGGTGAAATCACTCAGATTTCACAATTGTACTTCAAAGTGTCGTTCTAGATTTTCTGTGGTTGGAGAATATTGATTGATTGTCGGAGACCATTATTGGCAATTGAAGATTGATGATCATTGCATTTCATATTTCAGTTTTATAAATATATATTCCAATTGCAGCTTGTTAGTAAATGTTTCTCATTAAATATAAAATTGGGATATTAAAGTGGTATCAGAGCTATATACAGAATCATAGCCAATATCCATTAGGGATATTACAGAGGGGTACTTAAGGGACGAGTCACCTGTTTGGTTGATAGTGGAGCCACACATAATTTCATTGATGAGGGATTAGTTATGAGGCATGGTTTACAGGCTGAGGACTTTGCAGGTTTCACAGTGACAGTTGCAGATGGTTTTACCATGAGTTGTCAGAAGAAGGTATCTCAGCTTAGCATTTAGATGGGTGATTATACATTGATTGATGATTTCTACATGGTTGGACTTGGTGAGATAGACATCGTTTTGGGAGTCCAGTGGCTACAGTCTCTTGGCTGCTACATTCAGGACTTTCAAAAGATGGAGCTAGAGTTTATACATGATGGGAAGAAGATTGTGTTGAGAGCACTTTCAGATGGACAACCCAGGTTTTTCTATCTTCCAAATCTTCTTCTGAAGGTCCACAGTACCATGTAGATATCCAATCAGTATTGGATAAGCATGGTAAAATATTTGGTGATATTCCTCCAGGTAGACCACCAGATCGTGGATTTGAGCATGTGATTGAGTTAGAGGAGGGCACCAAGCCTATCAATATTCACCATATCGTCATCCTCGGCACTTCAAGATAGAGATTGAAAACACTATTAAGGAGTTGATTGATATGGGACACATTCGACCTTCATCTAGTCCATTTGCTTCTTCAGTTGTTTTGGTGAAGGATGGGACTATGAGGATGTGTATTGATTATAAAGCACTAAACAAGAAGACAATCAAAAATAGGTACCCTATACCCACAATCGATGAGCTACTTGATGAGCTACACAGGGCCGTGTATTTTTCTAAGATTGATCTTCGTTCAGGGTATCATTAGATTCGTGTCTGTGAGGATGATATACATAAGACAACATTTAGATGCCATTATGGACACTATGAATTTCTTGTCATGCCCTTTGGTCTTACTAATGCACCTGCTACATTTCAGTCTTGCATGAATCATGTGTTCAATAAGCAGTTGTGTAAGTTTCTATTGGTTTTCTTTGATGACATATTGATATATAGTAAGACATGGGAGGAGCATCTTTGACATCTTGATGAGGTACTTGGTGTTATGGAGGCCCAATCATTATATGTTAAGGCTTCCAAGTGTGAGTTTGGTATGGAGGAGTTTCTTTATTTGGGGCATGTGATTAGTGCCAATGGAGTTAGAGTTCATGAGGAGAAGATCAAAGCTATCCAGGATTGGCCTACTCCAAGGAACATTTATGAGTTGAGAGGTTTCTTGGGTCTATGCAGTTATTACAGGAGGTTTGTTAGAGGCTTTTCACAGTTAGCAACACCACTTACAAATCTCGCTAAGAAGGGGGCATTCCTTTGGTTAGATGAGGCACAGATGGTTTTTGATCGGCTTAAGGAGGTGATGAGTACCACTCTAGTTTTGGCACTACTAGATTTTACATAGTCCTTTGTACTTGAGTGTGATGCATCAGATGATAGTATTGGGGCTGTTTTGATGCAGAGTAGGCATCCCATTGCATTTGACAGCATAAAATTGAGGGATGTTGAGCGTCTTTATTCCACCTATGACAAGGAGATGCTTGCTATTATGCATGCTTTGGCAAAGTTTCGTCAGTACTTGGTAGGTGCGAAGTTTGTGGTTAGGACCGACCACAAGACTTTGAAATATTTCTTAGAGCAAAAGGACTTGAATGAGAGACAACAAAAATGGGTCTCTAAGATACATGCATATGATTTTGACATCCAGTTTGTGAAGGGGAAGAACATTGTAGCGGATGCACTTTCTAGGAGACCTACTATTTGCTCTTTGAGTGAGATTTCAGGGGATTGGAAATCTCAACTTTTAGTTGAGTATTCCAAGTGTACTTTTGCATGCGAGATCATGGATGGACTGATTCATGATGATAGATATAAGGTTGTTGATGATATCATTTATTACAAGGACAGGATCATTTTGGTACCTGAATTAAAACTTAAACAACAGATATTGAGAGCCATTCATGACACACCTCTAGTAGGGCATCCGGGGTTTTTCAAAACCTATAGACAAATTAAAGAGAGATTTGCATGGTGCGGTCTCAAGGATGATGTGTTGCAGCATGTTAGAGAGTGTTTGACTTGTCAGCAGAACAAGTCTGAGCATACTTTTCTCGCAGGTCTACTTCAGCCATTGCCTATTCCCGAGCTGAAGTGGGAAAGTATCTCCATGGATTTCATTACAGGTCTTTCGAAGGTACAGGGCAGAGATTGCACATATGTGGTTGTTGATAGATTGACCAAATATGCACACTTCTATGCTATTGCATTTGATTATTCAACACTGAATATTGCAGAGTTGTTCTTTAGACAAGTGTTTCATTTGCATGGCCTTCCAAAGACCATTGTAAGTGATTGGGACAGCAGGTTCATCAGTGTATTTTGGCAGGAGCTATTCCGATTACCTGGTACCGAGTTGACACTGAGCACTAGTTATCACCCTCAGGCAGATGGACAGATTGAGATAGTGAATTAGTGGGTTGAGGGTTATCTTCGCAATTATGTTGTGGGGCAACAGCATGCTTGGATTAGGTACTTACATCTTGGTGAGTATTGTTACAATACCACCTATCATATGTCGATTGGCATGTCTCCATTCAGGGCTTTATATGGATATGATGCATTATCTTTCATAGATTTAGCCTTTGATGACAATAGAGCTCCTAGAGCCAAGGAGTTGATGCAGGATACACAAGACATCCTTAAGACACTTAAGGATAACATTCAGCAGGCACAGAATCAGCAGAAGATGTATGCTGGTAGACACCATGTTGAGAGGACATTTGATGTTAGTGACTTGGTATTTTTGCGCCTACAGCCTTATAGACAGAGTACTTTGAAGAAGAGTGGTGCAGAAAAACTCAAGCCCGCGTTTTATGGTCCCTACAGGATTGTGAGGAGAGTTGGAGAGGTAGCATATGAACTTGATTTGCCAGCAGATAGTCGGATTCACAATGTATTCCATGTGTCATGCCTCAAAAGGCATTGGGACAACATGTTGCTTCATCTCCAGATCTTCCACCTCTTGATGAAGAGGGTATGTTGATATTGGTGCCTGATAGTATCTTGGACATGAGGCAGTGCAAGTTGCGTAGCAGGGTCATTAGAGAGTATTTGGTGAGATGGAGAGACTTGCCATTGGAAGATGCTACTTGGGAAGGAGAGCAGTTTTTACAACATCCTAATCTTTGATTGCTTGAGGACAAGCAATCCCGGGAAGGGAGGACTGTCATGTCCCCATTTCCGGAGTGACCACCTATGGAGAAGATGGTTAGCCTATTCACCATTCCCGTAGGCTAACTCTAGTGGTAAGGGGATGATTTGTGGTTGAGCTTGGACATATGTAATGTCCCCTTTTTGAGCTAGACATGTGTTTGGGTTGAGCTTGGGCTTTCAAGGATGGAAAACTATAATGTTAGCTCAACATGTGATTTTATTGAGATTTTGGCTAGTATTGTTTTATCATATTTTTCATATAGCCAAAATATTATCATTTTCAAGCCAAGGTGAAAAGTGAAGGATGGGAAAAATAAATGTTGGATGACTAGAAGATGGAAAAGGTGAAAGGATGGAAAATGCAATCTTTAATTGCATTTTTATTTATTCTATTAGTTTATTATTTTTTCCAACACCAAGGACAAAAAAATAAAATATAATATTTTATTATATTTTATTATGCCAAGGAATTCGTCAATCAAGGAGGAACAAGAAGTTAAGTGATTTAAGTGGTTCTATTTTTAAGTTAACTTTATAAAGTGTTCTAATTTTGAATTGCTTTATAAAAGTATTTTATAAAAGTCACTTAAGTGGGTCCTAAATCACTTTGTTATAAAGTGACATTGTGTACATAAAAACTGTCATTTAATAAAGTTAAGTGATTGTGTACACAGAAACCATCATTTAATAAAGTTAAGTGATTGTGAACACAAAAACCATCATTTAATAAAGTTAAGTGATTGTGTACACAAAAACTGTCATTTAGTAAAGTTAAGTGATTGTGTACATAAAAACCGTCATTTAATAAAGTTAAGTGATTGTGTACACAAACTTTCATTTAATAAAGCTAGGCCAGACCTATTTGGAGTGAGGGATTTATAAGGAGCATTTGTAAATCATTTTTGATATGATTGAGTTCATGTTATTTTGTTTTGGAGAGTCTCTCTTGGCTGGAAATTGCATTTTCAGTTGGCTCAAGGTGGTGTTCCCTTGGCATTTGTGGATTGGTGATGTTCCCATTCCACAATGGAGAGATGAGTTCACATGGAATTCATCATAGAGCATAAATGGCATGTTACTATGGAGTGTTTTTGCAGGTTTTAAGGAGAATAAGACGGATTTGATTGCATATTGCTATTATTTGGCTTATAGACACAAATTGATGCATTTTGGCATGATGGCGCTTCAATTTTGAGGAGTTTGGCTTTGTGGGTTGGCTGGAAATTCATCACAAGTTGCTGAAATTGTGTTTCATATTCATTATCATTCACATTTCATCATATTTTAGTCATAAGGTGCATGCTGGGTCAAATCAACATCTTTCTAGCATAGGCGATTTCATGATTTGGGCAATTTTTGCATGTTTTAGTGAGTTTCAGCATTTTTGGGTAGATTTCAGTCAGGTACAGGTGTATATCATGTTGGGAATTAAGGTGTCTCAACCTTGGTAATTCCTTATATTTTACATTGTATTTATTTATTAATTGCCTATTGTATTAATTGGATGCAAATCCTATGTTGTCATATTGTGGGAGTTGGCACAGTGATGTGTCATTCTACATGGCATATGACCACATGTATTTTTGTCCTCACATGAGGAGATAGGCGTCCCATTTAGTGGTAGGAATATTTTGCCATGTGTCGGCATTTTAGATGTTGTGTAAGGGAATATTGATCGTAATGGTCATGACAGATTCCTATGACAAAGCTATGACATGTAAGAGTCGGAAATAGAAGATCCTATGACAGGTGAAGACATGTGTCGAAGAGCATCTTTGAAAAAGGCATCTTTGGGCGCCCCAATGTGGACTATGACATGTTGTAAGAGAATTTGCTATTTATAGCCTGTGTATGACAGATTCTATTACAGCTGTAAGTTATGACAGATTCTATGACGGTTGTAAGAGTCGTAATGTAAGATACCCAACTAGTTCTACTAAAATTTTTCCTTAAACAATTTTACTTGCTACCAACTCATCAACTACTCAACAACTTAAAGATCTACATCAAAGATAATTACTTGAATGAATCAACCTTAAAGATGGGTACTTGTCTTATTGCTTAATTCAATCATCTTGCAATGTCTTATTACATGGATAATGCTTTCAATAGCATGAAGTTACAACCTTATTCAAATGGAATTACAAAAGCAGGCCTTGGAGCTTAGATGATTACAATGACTTCCACACTTGATCAACTTAATCAAACTCAATGATGTCAACTGAATGTCAACACCTCACAATACAACAAGGGAGCATCACCTTGTCAGTTGAGGGAGCATCACCCCAACACTTGAAACTCGTAGGCCTCAAGATTACAAGCTAAATAGCTTTGCAGAGAGAATTTTGTCAAAAGATTAAGATATCAAATGAATGAGAGAGCTCCTCCTTTTATAGGCCTTCCAAAGGCTATGAAGGCACGTTTTTTAATGCACAAAGAGGAACCAAGGCACGCTTCCCAAGAAGCATATCCAAGGGAATATTCCATTTGATGACTTATTCTGAGTTGGCAAACTTATCCAAAAGCCCTAACATGGATCCAAATAGTGTAACTACCCTAACCACCTCAGCTTAGGCGTAGTTAAAGTGTTCTTCTGACTGGGCGCCAAGTTGAATTATCTGGAATGTCAAAGTGCGCCCATCATGAGATTGCGCCTAACCTGGAAAGAACTTCTAAATGTTGTTAGCGAGATCCAGAAGAGAATCATGATACTTCACTCATCCAATCTGCCTAAGGCGCTCATTGAAAATTGATCAAAGTGCTACTTGATATTGGGTGCCAGAATGATGCTCCATGGGCACAGAAGTGCGCCTACTGTCACAGTTGAATACCCTTCAAGGCTAGGCACTCAAATTGAGTAGCCAAAAAGTAGAAATGAAGATTGACAAGGTTTGATGCTACTTTTATGTCTTGGCGCCCCTTTGAGATAGACTCTTCATGAAATTGCGCCTCACTATTACTAGGCGCCATTTGAAGGTTTACAGAGACTCTAAAGTGCGCCTAAAGTCACTAAGCTTCACACTTGTTGCATTTCATTGTTTCAAACAATAGGGAGTACTCTGGAATGCAAGTTTACATATTCCTTTGCTAGGCGCCAAAACGAAGCTCCAGAGCTATAGGATTGCGCCTAACATCCTTACAATCCCCTAGGCATCAATTCAAGTTTGCTCCATCATGATCAAGTGCCCCAAGCCTCAAGGTGCACAAATGAGTTTGTTTGATCAAAGATTAGCGCCTTGCATTTCTAAAACACCCTTTCATCTTGGAGTGACAACTTGACTTCAATTCCTCAACAATGCGCCAACCCAAAGCCACAGAGTCTTAACCTAGCGCCCTACATAGACTAGGCGCTCATTTTGGCTTGCACAAGAGGGAATTGGCGCCTAGACTTGAATGATCATCCTTCACCCATTTTGAACTTAGAACATCAAACCAAGTGGGCGCCTTGTTTGAAAGAAGTAGTTAGAGGCCATTTCTCATGTTAGGCGCAAATCTTGGTGACTACCCTTAGGCGCATACTAAGGTTCTTTGATGCAGTTGATAGATCCTTGGGCGCTATTTGAGAAGATTCCAACCCTAGGTGCCAAAATGGAAGTATCTTCATCAGGAGGTACACCTTACATAGCTTTCAATCTCAGGCACTAGAGTTGAGAAGTTTTGATCAACATATGCGCCCATGCTAGGAACTTACCCAAATGACTTCACTTATCTTCAAAACTTTCAATCTACCACTCATTCATGCTAGGCGCTTATCTGGAGGATCCCTGGAAACATGCATTGGCACCACGTAGTTCTAGGCACTCATTTTGGATGATGCTACAAGAAACTAGCGCCTAAAGTGAATAGGCCCTCTTCATCATCCAATTCACTTAGAAGACTTTATTTTGGAGACTTATCAAACTTTTCTATCAAGGCGCCCTATGGGATGTGCTCTCTAACATACTACTTTATGCTAGGCACCCTTTTGATGCTTCAAAACCCAGGGCGCTCACTTTGGTGAAGTCTACATGACATTGGCGCCTAAGCATGAAAACTTCATTCCCCATCAACTTAGCTTATCTTAGAACTAGGCGCTGGGTTGGAGGAGGTTAACCACAAGGAGCGCCTCCAATTGAATGCTTTACTGAGTGCTAAAATAGACTTTGGAAGTTGGGCGCCAAAATGAGCCTGAATTGTCAAGGAAGGCGCCTGGCAAATGTGATCACTGGAGTTGATGAAACCACTCCTAGACTTAGTCAAATTTCAAGTTTCTGACTTTGCTCCTGCAAAACAAAAGGTTAAGTTAGTCAAAAACCAGTTCATTCCCTCATTATTTAGAATTAGCCTCCGGGAATGAGGAATAGGCTAATCCATTATACACTTGATGATCAAGCTGGAAACGGGGACATGACACGTAAGAGCATCTGTCATAGCCCAGTTTGGAAATAGGTGACCTCCTTGGGATGGGGTGACTTGACAAGTGTCAGGAGCATCCTACAGAGTTGGACAAGTATCCATAGGCGTGGGTTTTGGGCCATGAGGCCATGTTGGACACCCATCCCTATGTGGAGCCATATTTGCCTTGTATTTGTTATATAAACAGGTGCTTTTGAGAGATGTACTACAGGTTTTACAGGTACTGTTATGCTGCTGGTTTGTCTCCAGATACGAGTGTTGAAGACTCTTGAGAGCTTGCATTGCAAGTGTATTGTAAACCATTTCAGTTTTGATAATACATTGTGCAAGTTTTGGAGTGTGGGGTTTTTCACCCGATAACGGTTTTCCCCACGTATATCTTGTCTCTCTTCTGTCTCACTTTCTTATGTATGTGTTTGTTGCAATATCTCTGTTAGTGGTTTAACATTGCTGTAATAGTAAAGATAAAATTGAATTTGCACTCTCCTCCCCCCATTAGATTAGTGTAGGAAGCGATTTCCGCACACCTAGCTTCCTTTCAGTTGGTATCAGAGCCTAGCCAGTTTTGGTCTTAGCTGTTGGGTAGGGGTGTTTTGAGCTAATCTTAGGTTGAGTGGGAGTGTTGTGCAGAGTATTATGTATCTTGTTGCAGCAAAGAGATGGCAACCGCATTCGGAAGGTTAGAGGTTGAGAAATTTAATGGCACTAATTTCGAGTTGTGGAAACTCAAGATGGAAGACCTACTTGTTGATCGTGATCTATGGGAAACCATTGATGGCACTAAACCTGCGGCAATGTCACAAGCTGATTGGGACCTCAAAGATCGGAAGGCTAAGGGTCTCACAAGACTCTGTCTTGTTGAATGTCCATGAGGAGAAGATTGCTAAAGAACTTTGGAAGAAGCTGGGATCTGTTTATTAGGCCAAGTCCCTAGTGAACAAGCTCTTTCTGAAAAAGTTTTCTCTAAAGATGGAAGATGGAGGATCTGTTGCGGACCATTTAAATGCTTTTAACATGATTGTTGCACAGTTGACATCTGTGGGTGTGAAAATGGAGGATCGATACATGACCCTACTTTGTTCTTTGCTAGATTCATGGGATCATCTTGTCATGGCTATCGGAAGCACTACCACCCCCTTCACGATGGATGAAGTGGTATCTTCGCTGTTGTCTGAAGAAATGCGGAGAAAAACATCTGAATCAGCCAAAGAAGCTCTTGCGGTTCGTGGAATACCCAAAGAGAAAGGGAAGGACAAGAAAAGTGATAAGGGCAGATCCAAATCCCGTGGGAGATCCAAATCTCCTGGAAAGTCCAAGGCTCTCTATTGGAACTGTGGTAAAACCAGGCATTTCCGAAAGGAATGCAAAGAGGAGAAGAAAAAGAAGAAGAAAGCTCCTAATTTAGATTCTGACAAGTCACAAGATGATGGTGATGCCTTCATCGTAGCCCTGGCCACCCATGCATCTAATGATGTGTGGTTGATTGATTCTGGTGCATCATTCCACATGACCTCGCATCAAGATTGGTTCATGAAGTATGAAGAGTTCGATGGTGGAAGAGTGTACTTGGGTGACGATTCTCATCTGAAGATTGTTGGTCGTGGAAGAGTCTCAATCCGATTCCCTAATGGACGAGTGAAGGGGATCACTAGAGTTATGCACATTCTAGGCCTTGCACGAAACCTACTTTCTATAAGTATGTTGAATGATGCAGGTGTGCAGGTTGTCTTTTCGAAGGATGGATGCAAGATGACTAGAGGATCTATGGTTCTTGCTAAGGGTACTCGGAGAGGTACTCTGTTTCAGCTGGAGGCATGCACTTCACAGTGCAATAGTTCTTCTGACTCGAAGAAAAGAGTTGTAGTCATTTCATCCCCACCATCTGAACGAGTAGTGAAGAAATCTATTGTAACTAGTTCTGATGGTAGTGCACATGCTTTGGAAGTTAAACTTCCTGCTGAAAAGACTATGCTATGGCATTTGAGATATGGCCACATTGGTGAGAAGGGTCTGCGTACCCTGAAAAATAAAAACCTTGTTGAGGGTTTACATGATTGTAATCTCGAGTTCGACTTTTGCGAACATTGCATTTATGGAAAGCAAAACCATGTTCAGTTCTACTCTAGTTCTCACAAGTCTTCTGGTGTATTGGATCTTATTCATTCTGATGTGTTTGGTCTTGTTAATGTTCCTTCGATTTCAAAATCTGTATATTTTGTATCTTTCATAGATGATTACAGTAGGACATGGGTTTATTTTATCAGAAGCAAGACTGAAGTCTTTAGTCGGTTTAAGGAGTTTAAAGCCTTTGCTGAAAATCAGACTAGTAAAAAGATTAAGTGTTTGAAAACTGATAATGGTGGTGAGTTTTGTTCGACAGAGTTCGATAAGTTCTGTAAGGAGCAAGGGATTGAAAGACATAAGACAACTCCATACACCCCGCAGCAAAATGGAGTTGCAGAGAAGATGAACAGGACACTGATGGAGAAGGCTAGGAGTATGCTTAGTGGCGCAAGCCTCGAACAAAAGTTTTGGGCTGAAGCTGTTGCCACTGCTTGCTATCTGGTAAACAGATCTCCTACATCAGCTCTTGTTGGTAAGACACCTATGGAAGTGTGGTCTGGTAAGAAGCCTTCAGTTAGACATCTTCGTGTTTTTGGTTGTAAGGCATATGCACATGTGCCTAGGGAGGAAAGGTCTAAATTGGAGAACAAGGATGTTAAGTGTATCTTCATTAGCTATGGTGTCGGTGTGAAAGGATACAAGCTTTGGGATCTCGTGGCTGAAAAAGTGTTGTATAGCAGAAGTGTTATCTTTAGAGAGCTAACACCTTCCGTTGTTCTACAGCCAGAACAGACAGAAAAGAAAGAAGATGCGGTTCAATTTCCTTCTACCCCTGAGAAGACTGAATAGACAGACCCTGTGAGACCTAATGATGAGGAGAGCTCTAGCAGCTCTGAAAGCTCAGAAGAAGCAGCAGAACCTCAACCTCAGCCATTGAGGAGGTCTACACGAACAGGAAAGCAACCTGATAGGTTTGGTTATTCATTATTTGATTCTAGTTGTGTTTTTTCTTTACTTACTAACACTGATGAGCCTAGAACTGTGAAAGAGGCCATGGGCATGAAAGATGCAGGTTCCTGGAAGGAGGCCATGGAGGATGAGATGGCTTCTTTGGAAAAGAATAAAACATGGGACTTGGTGCCTTTGCCTGATGGACGGAAACCCGTTGGATGCAAATGGGTGTTCAAGAAGAAATTTGGTATAGATGGCAGTGTTGAAAAGTACAAGGCTAGATTGGTTGTGAAGGGTAATTCACAAGAGGGAATTGATTATGGTGAAATTTTCTCTCACGTTGCAAAGTTGACATCCATTCGATTCTTGTTATCTCTTGCAACTGCTTATGACTTAGAGGTAGAACAGATGGATGTGAAGACAACTATCCTTCATGGTGATTTGGAGGAAGAAATCTACATGTCACAGCCAGAGCATTACATAGAGAAAGGTAAAGAAAATTTGGTTTGCAAGTTAAAGAAGTCTTTGTATGGTTTGAAGCAGTCTCCTAGGATGTGGTACTTGAAGTTTGATGCTTTTGTGTTGTCCATTGGATATTTGAGATCGAAATTAGATCATTGTGTGTACTACAAATTTGACAATGATCGCATTCTCATTATTGCATTGTATGTTGATGATATGTTGTTGATTGGGAATGGTAAGAATATGGTTTCTTATTTGAAGTCTCAGTTGTCAGCACAGTTTGAGATGAAAAATCTTGGGGCAGCCAGGTACATTCTGGGAATGGAAATCAGAAGAGACAGAGCTAACAAAAAACTTTGATTAAGCCAGAGTAAGTATGTGAAGACCGTGTTGGATAGGTTCAGCATGGTAGATTGTAGACCATTGTGTGTTCCTATTTCATTGGGGACAAAGTTATCTCTTAGTGATTGTCCAAAGTCTCCTAGTGAGGTGGAGGACATGTGCAAAGTACCTTATGCTAGTGTTGTTGGCAGTTTAATGTATGCTATGGTCTGCACAAGACCAGACATTGCCCAAGTAGTGGTAGTCCTTAGTCGATTTATGGCTAATCCTGGACATGTACATTGGGACGCAGTTAAGCGAGTGTTCAGATATTTGAGGGGTACTTCCGAGTATTCCATTTGCTATCATGGCAATGCTATAGGACCTCCGCATTCAGCTTGTATTCGTGGATTTGTGGATTTTGATTGGGCAGGTGACATTGACAGCAGGAAATCCACCAGTGCCTATGTGTTCACTATGTTTGGTGGTGCAATTAGTTGGATGAGTAAGCGACAACCTGTGGTTGCTTTGTCCACTATAGAAGCTGAGTACATGGCAGCAACTCATGTTCGCAAGGAAGTCATTTGGCTTAAGAGATTGTGTTTAGATATTGGTGTTGATGCAGGACAGATTACGATCAGTTGTGACAGTCAGAGTGCGATTTGCCTTGCGAAGAATCCAACATTCCATGTCAGAACAAAGCATATTGATGTTCAGTTTCACTTTGTGCAAGACATGGTAGAGGATGGGAAGGTAAATTTGGAGAAGGTAGATACTTTGAAGAATGTTGCAGATGCATTGATGAAACCAGTGGGCATAGAGAAGTTCATATGGTGTTCGGAGTCTATGGGCCTCTTGGCCTATAGCAGTTAAATCCTGTTGATTCCATTGGCTCTTACAAGGTGTTCGACAAGTGGGAGAATGTTGGGAATTAAGGTGTCTCAACCTTGGTAATTCTTTGTATTTTTACATTGTATTTATTTATTAATTGCCTATTGTATTAATTGGATGCAAATCCTATGTTGTCATATTGTGGGATGTCATGTCCCCACTTTTAGAGTAACTTAAAATTGTTTTAATTGTAAATTAATTTTGTAAAGTATTTTATTTATTTTATAAAATTAATATTTTATTTAAGTTACTAAGTTAGTAGTACTACACTTTATTAAAAAAGTGTTGTGAGCAAGCATTTAAAAAGTACAAATGCAAGCATTTAATAAAGTTCATGTTGTTGTGAACAAGCATTTAAAAAGTACAAATGCAAGCATTTAATAAAGTTCATGTAAAAGCATTTAAAATGCTTTGGTCTGATGTGTACATGTAAACTCTCATTTAATAAAGTTAGGCTGGGCCTAATTAATGTAATGGCTTTAAAAGAAAGCCTGAGAGTCATTGTTGAGCATGCTTTTTCAAATGCTTATGCTTGGTTTTGTGTTTTGTCTTTTGACAAACTATATTCAGCTGATTGACAAGGAGATGTTCCCTTGCATTTGCTGAGCCGAGGAGATGTTCCCTTGGTGAATTGTAGAGGTGAAATCATCTCAGATTTCACAACTGAGTTTCATTGTGTTTTGAGTTTGGTGTTTTGCTAAATAAATTGATATTTGGTCGGAGACCATTTTATTGATATCATTGAAGATATTTTGTATAAAATTTTCAGAATAATTGATTTGAGATGATTGCTGAGTTGAAGTGAAACATATATTCTCTATAATTACTTAATATCTCTGAATATCCTATATGCAGATATAAGGGTATTATAGGGTTTTATTTATATTAGCAATTTCCTTTGAATAGTCTTATGAACAATTGTGGAGTAATTGTGTATTATGATTTAATTCCCAAAAATCGGAAATTTGATTGCATAATAGATTGGGTTTGAGAACTCGTGTTGTTGGCAGAGAGGAGACAATTTATGACATTATGCTGCAGATCTACATAGTGGACGGTGGGCCCCAGCAACAGCTCTAACTTGTGTTTAAAGTATAAAGAGAAATTGCAGTTACAAAAAAGAGTCTGTGTTTTATTTGAAGGAATTCGTTGGTAATTTGTGGTTTTAGAATATACATCTGCTGCTACAGATTGGGAGACAATCTCTGACAGCATTCCAGCATGTCTCCTTTCTAATAAAAGATTATTATATAATCAAAGGCTACAGGATCGATTTCTTTGAAAGATTAATTTGAAGTGAGAATTTTCAAAGGAGCTGAGTGAGATTCTAAAGCTATGTGGGACCCAACATCCACTCAAAAGAACTAGACAACTGCATCCTTTATTGGCAGATCTGCATTAGGGCCTAGCTGAGATAATTTCATCAGTCAGAGTATTCCTGAGAGGCAGCAATTTGTATTAGCAGGCCATCTATTTATCATCATTTGGAGGACAGAGGTAAACTCTGTATGGTTTGTCTCAGTACTTTGACCCCACTTGAATATTTTCATCACAACAGATCTGAATTGTAAAGGTAGCACTCATTGTGTCTCATTTAACATCCTGGTATATCTTCATTGCACCTTAATTTCAGTTTGTATCAGCAGTAGATAAAAGATTGAACAGCCCAGCTTGACTTATGCATTTGATCTAATTGAAGTCTTGGAATAAACTGAAATTCTTGACAACAGTATGGTTATCATTTCCAAACACATGATATCAAATCTATCTATTTGTTCTATCAAGTGATTTTGCATTTTCAGTTTATAGGTTTGATTGTCAAATACAATTTATAAAGGTGCAATAGTGAAATAATTAGAATTTGAGCCAATATCCATCAGGGATATTAAAGTGGTATCAGAACCCTCCGTCCTGCCAGCCTGAGGGTCATTAATGAGCGCTATCATCCATGGGAAATGAGCCATCGTCCTGCCAGCCTAAAGGGAAAATAGATATGGAGCAAATGTGGTTTCAGGAAAGTATTCATGATACTAGGACACCAACAAGATGGCCTGGAGAGGATGTAGCCTTAGTACTCAAACTGAGTGAAGAATTTCATAATCTGCCCCAGCGTGTCAAGGACAAAGTATCCTTGAGGACATTCATAGATATGCACCCTACAAATAGATTCAAGACTGAATATGAAATGAATAAGTATCACAAGATAGCTGATGAGCTGTTTGCACAGGAGGTTGTTAGGAATTTTCATGAGGAGTTTGAAGGACAAGCTTCCAGCCTTGAAGAAGACACAGTCCCAATCCCACCACATGAGGACAAGGTTGAAGAAAACTTATCCATTGAAGGCCGAGGTGAAGGGCAAGCACAAAGTGAAGACCAACCAGCCATGATTGAAGGTGGCAGCACAAGCTATTCAAATGGAGTTGATCATGAGCCTATGGCATCACAATGTTGCAAACATCAAAGTGTGATTTCTAATGACAAGATTGTACAAGCATTGACAAGGCTTGATAGTACTCACACAGCTCTTGAAGTCTTCATATGGGAAGCACAATGGAAGGAAAATGATTCTCGTGATGAAATAGAAGACCACTCTTTGGTGTGGTATGACATTATAACTGATTGGTTTGATGACAGCTCTGCAACTTGGCAAACTCATGAGATATCAGCTACCACACATGAGGAAAAGAATATGAATGGACTCTCCAATGTTGGCACTCTCAATTTGGGAGTTGAACATGAGCATTTTGTAAGTAAGTCCATTCATACTAGTTCTGATTTTCTATATCAGACATGGGCAGATGTCAAGGGGGCTCAAGTATTGTGCAATAAGTGGATGCAAAGAGCAAAGGAAGCAAGTTTAGTGGCTGCTAAGGTAAGACAACACTTCCGTGAGGTCAAGGCAAAGTATAAACAGCTAAACCAAGCAAGAAGACGAAGTGAAGCATACCTGAGATCTTTGTTCCTCCCTGAGGAAGAGTCCATGGAAACAAGAAGGCATAAAGATGATGCAGATTTGATTGGGCAAGTCAAAAGGTATGGTACAGAAATTATTGCTTCTGATTTGCGTCATGAGTTGTTCATTCAAACAACAGAAGAGTTCAGAGATATAGAGCTGAATGATCCTATGGAATCACTCTTCCATCCTATTGAATCTTTGGTAACTTTGGAGGCTGCCCCATATCTGGATCTACTGAAGCATGACACCAACGTACTTGCATTGGAGGCTACAATTAGTGGATCAGCCACTCACATCAGGATTTCACTTGCCTTATATTTGTCTATGGAGACCCATATATTGGAAGAGTACACTTTAGGAGCATGTGATTTCAGTTTTGAAACAGCTGTGTTTGGGAGAGTTTACTATGATGGGAATCAATATTGTCTTGTTGGAAATAGGTTTCATGATGATTCCCTATCTTCATGCATTGAAGATAATATTTTGTATGTCATTTTGAATGACATTTTCAGTTTGCATAATGTTGATTTGATTTATGACAGCAAGGTATCAAGGTTGGATACATTTTCATTGGCACTTATGTTTGACATCCATCCTTTGTTCGAGCTAGACATCCATATTGGAGGGATTTTCAGCTATGTTGGCTCATTATTTGACATCGGTATCTTCATTTTTGAGTTGATTGATTTTTGCATGATATGGATTTATCATTGGAGGTTGAGCATGGGTGTGTTTGATACCTTGTGCGACAGCGGAAGCAGTCCCAAGATCTCCTTCGTCAGTAGCCTTGAGGAGATGTGGTTGAGCATGTTTGAGGAGCCTCGCTGGATTTGGGATCCAGGAATTAATAGAGTTCAATTTTTCTTCCCATTGCTTGGGGACAAGCAATTTCGGGAAGGGAGGGCTGTCATGTCCCCACTTTTAGAGTAACTTAAAATTGTTTTAATTGTAAATTAATTTTGTAAAGTATTTTATTTACTTTATAAAATTAATATTTTATTTAAGTTACTAAGTTAGTAGTACTACACTTCATTAAAAAAGTGTTGTGAACAAGCATTTAAAAAGTACAAATGCAAGCATTTAATAAAGTTCATGTTGTTGTGAACAAGCATTTAAAAGGTACAAATGCAAACATTTAATAAAGTTCATGTAAAAGCATTTAAAATGCTTTGGTCTGATGTGTACATGTAAACTCTCATTTAATAAAGTTAGGCTGGGCCTAATTAATGTAATGGCTTTAAAAGAAAGCCTGAGAGTCATTGTTGAGCATGCTTTTTCAAATGCTTATGCTTGGTTTTGTGTTTTGTCTTTTGACAAACTATATTCAGCTGATTGACAAGGAGATGTTCCCTTGCATTTGCTGAGCCGAGGAGATGTTCCCTTGGTGAATTGTAGAGGTGAAATCATCTCAGATTTCACAACTGAGCTTCATTGTGTTTTGAGTTTGGTGTTTTGCTGAATAAATTGATATTTGGTCGGAGACCATTTTATCGATATCATTGAAGATATTTTGTATAAAATTTTCAGAATAATTGATTTGAGATGATTGCTGAGTTGAAGTGAAACATATATTCTCTATAATTACTTAATATCTCTGAATATCCTATATGCAGATATAAGGGTATTATAGGGTTTTATTTATATTAGCAATTTCCTTTGAATAGTCTTATGAACAATTGTGGAGTAATTGTGTATTATGATTTAATTCCCAAAAATCAGAAATTTGATTGCATAATAGATTGGGTTTGAGAACTCGTGTTGTTGGCAGAGAGGAGACAATTTCTGACATTATGCTGCAGATCTACATAGTGGACGGTGGGCCCCAGCAACAGCTCTAACTTGTGTTTAAAGTATAAAGAGAAATTGCAGTTACAAAAAAGAGTCTTTGTGTTTTATTTGAAGGAATTCGTTGGTAATTTGGGGTTTTAGAATATACATCTGCTGCTACAGATTGGGAGACAATCTCTGACAGCATTCTAGCATGTCTCCTTTCTAATAAAAGATTATTATATAATCAAAGGCTACAGGATCTATTTCTTTGAAAGATTAATTTGAAGTGAGAATTTTCAAAGGAGCTGAGTGAGATTCTAAAGCTATGTGGGACCCAACATCCACTCAAAAGAACTAGACAACTGCATCCTTTATTGGCAGATCTGCATTAGGGCCTAGCTGAGATAATTTCATCAGTCAGAGTATTCCTGAGAGGCAGCAATTTGTATTAGCAGGCCATCTATTTATCATCATTTGGAGGACAGAGGTAAACTCTGTATGGTTTGTCTCAGTACTTTGACCCCACTTGAATATTTTCATCACAACAGATCTGAATTGTAAAGGTGGCACTCATTGTGTCTCATTTAACATCCTGGTATATCTTCATTGCACCTTAATTTCAGTTTGTATCAGCAGTAGATAAAAGATTGAACAGCCCAGCTTGACTTATGCATTTGATCTAATTGAAGTCTTGGAATAAACTGAAATTCTTGACAACAGTATGGTTATCATTTCCAAACACATGATATCAAATCTATCTATTTGTTCTATCAAGTGATTTTGCATTTTCAGTTTATAGGTTTGATTGTCAAATACAATTTATAAAGGTGCAATAGTGAAATAATCAGAATTTGAGCCAATATCCTGTTGATTCTATTGGCTCTTACAAGGTGTTCGACAAGTGGGAGAATGTTGGGAATTAAGGTGTCTCAACCTTGGTAATTCCTTGTATTTTTACATTGTATTTATTTATTAATTGCCTATTGTATTAATTGGATGCAAATCCTATGTTGTCATATTGTGGGATTTGGCACGGTGATGTGTCATCTTACTTGGCATATGACCACATGTATTTTTGTCCTCACATGAGGAGATAGGCGTCTCACTTAGTGGTAGGAATATTTTGCCATGTGTCGGCATCTTGGATGTTGTGTAAGGGAATATTGACCGTAACGGTCATGAATAACGGTCATGACAGATTCCTATGACAAAGTTATGACATGTAAGAGTCGGAAATAGAAGATCCTATGACAGGGGAAGACGTGTCAAAGAGCATCTTTGAAAAAGACATCTTTGGGTGCCCCAAGGTGGACTATGACATGTAAGAGAATATGCTATTTATAGCCTGTGTATGATAGATTCTCTTACAGCTGTAAGTTATGACAGCTATGACAGATTCTATGAAGGTTGTAAGAGTCGTAAGAGCATCTGTCATAGCCCATTTTGGAAATAGGCGACCTCCTTGGGATGGGGTGACTTGACAAGTGTCAGGAGCATCCTACAGAGTTGGACAAGTGTCCATAGGCGTGGGTTTTGGGCCATGAGGCCATGTTGGACGCCCATCCCTATGTGGAGCCATATTTTTCTTGTATTTGTTATATAAATAGGTGCTTTTGAGAGGAGATGTACTACAGGTTTTATAGGTACTGTTATACTGTTGGTTTGTCTTTAGATACGAGTGTCGAAGACTCCTGAGAGCTTGCATTGCAAGTGTATTGTAAACCATTTCAGTTTTGATAATACATTGTGCAGGTTTTGGAGTGTGGGGTTTTTCACCCGATAAGGGTTTTCCCCACGTATATCTTGTGTCTCTCTTCTTCTCTCTCACTTTCTTATGTATGTGTTTGTTGCAATATCTCTGTTAGTGGTTTAACATTGTTGTTATAGTAAAAATAAAATTGAATTAGCACTCTCCTCCCTTTATTAGATTAGTGTAGGAAGCGATTTCCGCACACCTAGCTTCCTTTCATATCAGACCCAATCAAACTTACATCAGTCATATATTCAGAGCATTGATCATCTTTTATCATTCCATTGTTCAAACAACTCAATATCTAGCCCTATTGCTTCATTTTGGAGAAGGTTTTGCATGGTTTTAGCCTAGGGTTTAAAGGCAGATTTCATATTAGTCATATCAAGGTTTTGTTGCAGTCATATCAGACCTGAAAAGTGTTGTTACAGTCACAAATCAGTCAAGGGTCGATGTGTTTTTCATCATGGCTACCTAGGGTTTCATTCTACTATCATTGGACTAGGGTTTGCTATGTATTTTGGGCAAATTTGCATACTGTATGTGATCTGATTTTCAAATCAGACTTGTTGATTATAAGCTACAGCCAAATGTCATTTGTAACCAGCCCTTGAAATAAATTAAGTGAAGCTTGTTTCCAGGGATGTCATTCTCATGTTTTCATTGATTTGATTTGAGCATAACTTCATCAAAAGGTGTTATTTCATTGTGATATTGAAAGCTTTCCATCTACACTACTTTCTAAACATATGAGTGAAAGCGGTTTGTGAAAATATTGATTACATTAAGAGAAATTCAAATTTGAAAATTCATATCAGCAAGGCAAAATTTTCAGTTAGAATTTCATAGCATTCAGAATTTCAGAGCAATATCCATTCGGGATATTACAACATAGAAAGCTTGGAAATTAGAAAGTTGGCTCAACACTTGATTTTATTTGTATTTTTGGCTAGTATTATTTTATAATATTTTTATAAAGCCAAAAATAATTTCATTTTCAAGCCAAAGCAAAAAAGTGAAAGGATGGGAAAAATAAAAGTGAAAAGGAAAATAAAATATAATTTTATATTTTATTATTATTTCTTTTTCCCAAGGAATCGACGCCAAGGAGAAAATAGAAAAAAATAAAATAATAAAATATTATTTTATTTGTGAAAATCAGCGCCCAAGGAAAAGGAATAAAAAATAATAAAAATTATTATTTCTCCAAGGAGAAATCGGCAATTGGGAGGAATAAGGAGAAAAATAAAATATTATTATTTTATTGGTTTTTTAAAAAAATGTTGGCATCTAGAGGAGAAAAACATTTAAAAAATATCAAATTAAAGATTTGATATTATTGGTGGATTTGAAAATTGCTTACAATTTGTCTAATTGGATCGCCCTTGGAGAGAAAGTATAAAAAGAGGGTTTTGGTTTCAATTTGGACATCTTTGACATATGGTAAGCTTGAGATTTTGCATATTGCTCTTGGTTGAAAGTGAATTTCAATTGATTCAAGGTGTTGTTCCTTTGATATTTTGTGGTTTGGTGATGTGCCCAATGCACCATGAGAGGTGAATTCACATGGAGTTCATCATTGGGCTTAATTGGTGACTTGTGATGATGTTTTTGCTACATTTCCAGCTAGGGTTTGACAGGGTTCTTGATTTTCAGCTAGCTATGGAGTTTCATATACAGATTTGAGTTAGATTTGGATGCATTTTCATCAACAATTACATATAGTGTTTATGTGGTGATCTCTTGGCAAAGGAGGGAGGTTTTTGACAATTTTTATCATCCTTGTGTTGGTACTTATTTTTGACCTGGAGGTTGTTTCTGCATGTTGGAGGTTTTCTTCATTTAAACCCTAGGTCTTCTTGTCCATCGGCAGGAGTTTGGCCTATCGGCTGGAGTATTTTTGGTTCCACCGATGTGGTGGTGATGCCGATGAGGGTATCTCAGGTGTTCGTCGGCGTGAGTGGTGTTATCGGCTGAAGAGTTTTTGGCTAGCCCAACGGAGTTACTCCTACCAACAGAAGGGGGAGGCCAAGGTCTATCGGCGTAATGATTGTCATCGGCGAAGCAGTTTCTTATTTGGCCGACAGTGGATGTTTGGCCGATGCGATGTCATCGGCGTGGGTCTCGCCGACGAGGATAATTTGTGTGTTCATCGCCAAGACTTGTATTATCGGCTAGTGTATTTTGTGGTTCGCCGATAGAGGGAGGTCACCCCGATGGTCTGGCCGAAGGGAGTGTTTTCGGTGTGACATGGGCTATCGGGCTAGTAGTTGGAGTATCCGCCGATGGAGAGTGTTGGGCCGATGAGGAGTCATCGGTGCGGGTCACACCGATAGGGGAATATGGAGTGGACCGTCGGCGAGACTATTGCTATCGACAGAGGGGTTTTGACCTCTACCGATATCGTTTCTCTGGCCGATGAGGATTTGGGCATTGTGTTCATCGGTGTAACGTGTGCGATCGGTGAAGGAAGTTTTGGTCAGCCTGACGGAGGTATTCTCACCGACGAAGGTTTTGAAGGTGACTATCGGCGTGAGTTGTGTTGTCGGCAAGCGTGATTTTTGTTTTGCCAATGGTCTGTCTCTGGCCGACGAGGGTGTGTTTTGATGGCCATCGGAGAGACTTGGTAGATCGGGTGAGCTGTGGAATGCTTGGCCGATGGTCTATATCTTGGCGACAAGTGTGTTTTGCTTGGTCATCGGGGAGAGTTGGTCTATCGGCCAGGGAAGCTTTTGGCTAGTCCGATGGTAGTAGTCTGGCCGACAGGGAATTGCGATAGGCATCGGAGAGACTATTGATGTCGGTAGGAGGATTTGGGAGTGTGCCGATGGCTCGGGTCTTGGCGATAGGCTTTGGACAAAGGCTTATGTGTCGAGCGCGGCAAAAGCGCTCGACATTTGTTATACATGCGGCCGTGTTTTTAAAATGATAAAGTTGTCTCCGCGGCACCAATGTGGGATTAATCTCCCTACATTTTTTGAACCTGTGGTAAACGCGTTTTGGTGGGAATTTCTTTTTTGAAGTGCTGCGACGGTTTTCAAGCGGCCGCGGGTGGTTGAGCCATCAATGGCGACTGTAGCAGGGGCATGGGCGAGTTGTTGAACAGTCATGTACCCGATTTTTGGCATGAGGACTTCCTGATGACGGCGCAGGGCTCGAGGTCTTTTCTGTTTGATGCAGCAATAAATTTTGGGCGCCATTCCTTTGAAGGATCTGTATCTGGCGGATTTTTGTAAAAGCCTTGTAATTAATTGCTGTGGTACACTTTTTGGCTGATATAAGCAGACTTGTTACCATTGTTCTGGTTGTTGAAAGTTGAACATTTGGCTCTGTAATACAATACAGCTGATTTGGTTGCTCTGTACAGCAAAACCTGTGAGTTTATGTATCTCTTGTTGTACGTTTTTGCATGAATCCACTGATTTCATGGTTAATTTTATACGAGAAATGCTATGTTAGCATGTGTTTTGTTAATTCTGTCTTCAGTATTGCATGTATCTTTCTTCTGAGTCTGGATATTTAAGCAATGTTTGAGACTCTAGAACATAGAATTCCTGTGTTGAATGTCTGATCTCTTAACTTCTGCTCAAGGGGTAGATTAAATTGTTCTCAGATTGAACATTGGGAAGGGTATACTGCAGTAGGGATGCCATAAGTATAGATAGCTTAACACTCTGTATTGGGAGATATCTGTAAGGCAGGTATCATATGTGTCCCCCTGAAATCCAGTTTTAGTTGTTCATGCATATCATTCACAGGTGTATGTCTATTGACTCCAGGCCGTGGATAGGCACCGATCTAGCTTTGTCTTTGTGTTATATACCATGTCCAGCTTTGCATCCAAACTTAAAATCAAAATCAAACTCTAAAACAACCATTAGGACATTAGAATTAGTTTTAGGATCCTCAGTCCTCTGTCTACAACTGCAAATAGGCCCAAAGCTAGCCCCTTTGCTCTTATCTTACAGTTTTGGTCTACTTACAGGAGGACTTATCTGCTTTCTGTCAGCATCCCAGCCTTGTATGTATATCCTCATGGATGTTGAGTAGGGAATACCCCCCTAGGTTTTGCAGAGCCTGAAGAAGAAGAGGAGATAAAATATAGAATCTATCTCCTACACTGTTGGCCCCTGGCCCAGAGATCCTGTTGATCATTGATGGTTACCTTGTAGGGAAATCTGGGAATAAGCATCCAGTCTGGGAAAAAACCAACAGAAATTGGCGACTCCGCTCGGGATGGTGATTTGAAAATTGTTATTTTTGTCCTCCCTGGTGAAATATCTGTGTGCCCATCCGAGTCATCAACAGAAATTGGCGACTCCGCTGGGGAGTTTGTGAAAGAACCCTGATTTTCAAAAGAAAACAGTTCCTAGTAATAGGTGGCGACTCCGAAGTAATCTCCCAACCGGTCAAAGTAAAACTTATATGTAGGGGAGAAGATCCCAACAAAATCCTTTATTTGAAGAGTTACCAGTAACAAGAAGAATGATGTACAGAAGAAAGGGAGCTGTCTCAGTCAGTCATGAGGGTTCCCCCAGAAAAAATGATGATATGCAAGATAACCCTAGGCCATCAGGACAGCATGTGCCTTACTTTTCAAATGCAGAAGCTGATATTCAGGGTGCATATGAGAGGCAACAGGGTGGTAGCGTGAGAATGAGGTTAGAGGTGTTCCAAGAACGCCCATTTCTAGACCCTAGTGAAAGATTTGAAGAGGCGGAGTCTCTGAGGGATGATGAAGATGAAGATCAGAATATGGTAAAACCATCCTCCTCTAGGCCTAGCGAGGAAGAACTAGCTGACGAAATTAGGAGCTTAAGGGCCGAGTTCGAATATTAGCAGGCAATAACAATCAGAGATGACCTGAGGAAGAAAGTGCAAGCTTTAAGGGCTGCCCAAAATAATTCAATTCCTACCCTTGAGAATGCAAATGTGCAGAGACATCAACAGAGAAATGAAGTGCAACATCAGCATAATGATGAGAGACAATGTGAATGATGCTAGGATACCACTGAACAATGTAAGAAACCAGAATGCAAACAGAAATATTAATATTAATCAGTTTGACAGACAGCCCATGCAGTTAGATGGATTCAGACAGCTGGTATTTGATGGTATTCCTGGGTATCCTAACCCCATTGACAAGCATCTGAGGCTGCAAGTGCCTAAATTTTCAGGAAACAACACTATGTCAGGAGAAGATCATCTAAAAGCCTTTCAAAATGTCATGGATAACTTTGAGGTTGAACATGAGGATATTTTCATGAAGTCATTCATGCAATCTTTAGTAGATGAGGCAAGGGAATGGTATAAGAATCTGCCTGACCGGAGTATTTCATCATGGGATGATTTTAAAAGGATGTTCAAGGAGCAATATGGTGACAAAACTGACCCTAGCTTTTTTGTAAATGAGTTTACCAGTATCACTAAAGGGTCAAATGAGCAGGTTGCGGATTTTAATGCAAGATTTACTAAAGTGTTAAACAAATTGCCACATCACATGAGGCCAAATGAACCTATGTGCATAATACTGTATATCAACGCCTTTGATGCAAAAACTGCATATGGATTAAGAGATAAAAGTCCTGCTACTATCAGGGATGCTTTCAGAATTGCAGTAAATATTGAGAACAACAGGAAAGCATCAGGCAAGACTAACAGAAGGGATGATGTGAAAATTCTGCAGAATCCAAACAAGCCTCAGAACACTCAAGGTAATACATCTGCCCCTGAAGATAAGATAGACAAATTGGCAAATGTTGTTAAGGACCTAAGTTACAGACTAGCTAGAAGTGAAAAAGGATAGGTCCTGATAGGCAAGTCTAGCAAAGGCAGGAAAAGAGGCCATCATTGCATGATATGCCTTATAATACCAATTGGCATAATAGTAAGCCTATATTCCCACATAACAACACAAATCAGAGGACTCAACATGTCAAAGAAACTCCTGATCCTCTAAAGAAAGTTGTAAATATTGTTGATGATACTCTATGGTGTATAATTTGTTAGATGCCACATTCACAGTCACAGTGTATGATTGCTCAGTCCTTGTGTGATAATACATCTTGTAATGAATGCAATGAGCCACATTATGTGCAAGATGATGATGTTAATATGATGTCCACAAACAATGGATACCCCATTTATGATGCTGATGAGAGTACAGATAATGGAATTCAGGCCTGCCAACAGTTCCCATATGATGAAGATGATGAAGATAACTATGTATATGCTCAGAGCTCACACAATTTTCTGAGTAACTTACGACCTTCTGATGAGGAAATTAGGGCCTTCACAGCTGCAACAGTTGCCTAAGTCAAGAGTAACTACAATCTCAGAGGTAAAGCTCAGATAAGCAGCTTGCGTCAGCCAGAAGGTATTTCTGCAGGTCAGCCAGTGCATGGTCATAAGGGGATTGAATCACAAAAAAGGCAGTGGGGTAATAATAAACAGAATTTTAGACATAGAACAGGTCATGAATCCCAAGGACCAGAAAACAGAATCCCTCAGGCTGAAGATCAAAGTAAAGGTTCCCAAGACAAGAATGATGATCAGGGAACTATGAAAGTAAAAGCTAAATCAGTTCAGGATAAAAACAAGATTGTGGAGCAAGCTACAACTGTTATACAAAATTATGCTCCATTTGATATAGCTCAAGTCCTCTCCCAGGTAAAAGTTTCTGTTCCACTTATGGAACTGATGAAGGTTGAAGAGATCAAGAATAGGACAGTATCCCTAATTTCAGGGGTGCCTTTTCAAGCTAAACAAAATGTTCAGACCCAGGGTGAGAAACATGTCATGTATAATGAAGAAGATGAGGCTCCTGAAGTCTATTTAGGAGTGACTATGACAAAGTGTCCTTCACAAGTGGAACCATTTTATGTATCCCTGGTTATAAATAGAAAAATAATCAGAAATTGTATGCTTGACTCTGGAGCATCTACAAATGTCATGCCTTTGGCCATCATGCAACAAGCTGGATTGAAAATTGACAAGGCATGTGGAAAATGTTATGCTATGGATGCCAGAGAGGTACCAGTTATTGGAATCATAAAGGATGTAGATTTCAAACTGGCAGCATTTCCTGAGAAAAGATATAAAATGAATATAACAGTGGTTGACATCAAGCCACAGTATGGTATGTTGCTGTCAAGAAGATAGGCTGCACTAATTGGTGGAAGTATGCAGCTGGACTTGTCATATGCCATGATTCCAATGAATGGCAGGGATGTTAAGCTAATCAGAGAACAGAGATCATCAGAGACAGTGGAAGACCAAGAAGCAGAGGAACATATATGCTTTGTAAACACTGACTGTGATAACTTCAAGGTTGTCTCAGATGATAGAGAAGATAAAAAGAAAAATGTCTGCATTAAAGAGCTGGACCAGCAGGGTCTGTGGACCATGTATTTTGATGGAGCTTGTGCAAAAGAAGGCTCTGGAGCTGGAGTTGTTTTCCTGTCTCCAACTGGTAAGCTCCTCAAATTTTCTTTCTTGCTGAGGTTTGTTTGCACAAACAACATTGCAGAATATGAGGCTTTAATCTTAGGCCTAAATATTGCTCTCAAACATGGAATCAAAATGCTAAGAGTATTTGGGGATTCTGAGCTGATTGTATCCCAAATTAGAGATAGGTATGCTTCAAAAAATAAAAGATTGAAACAATACAAGCATGCTATTTGGGATACCATTGAACTCTTTGATGCATTTTCAATAGGCTGGGTAGAGAGATCAAAGAATATTATGGCTGATTTCTTAGCTAATGTGCAATAAGGCCAGATGACATCACTCTGTCAGATGTTACAAATGTAGAAGTTAAAATCAGGCCTGCAGTACCAGAAAATATATGCAGTTGGCAAGTGTTTAATGATGATAGGGATTTGTTAAAATTTTTGCACTGCATAGATGAATATGAGAATCAAGAAATTGATTTCCAAGCCTTTGTAGAGACTATAGATGGAAAAGAAACTCTTGTGGGAAAAGAGATAATTCAATTGAAAACTAATAAAATCCCTAGAGGGTTAGTAGCTTTGGAAAGAGCTTTTGACAGTAGAGACAAATTGGTCACAAGGACATCTCCCACAAATAAGGAAGATTTAGAAGAGATAAATTTGGGGACATCTCAGGCCCCCAAGAAGGTATACATTGGTAAACAGCTCAAACCACACATCAGGAGTATGCTGATTGCATTACTGAAAAGGTATAAACATGTTTTTGCTTGGTCATATGAGGACCTAAAAGCCTATAGGGAAGATTTATTCCAGCATGAGATCCCATTGAAGCCTGGAGCTAAGCCATTCAGACAGAGGCAAAGACCTATTAATCCTACCTTAGCTCCAAAGATGCAAGAAGAACTTAAAAAGCTTAGGGAAGATGGAATAATTGTGCCGATCAGACATTCAACTTAGGTGTCTAACCTTGTCCCAGTCAGAAAAAAGAACGGTGATATTAGGCTTTGTGTTGATTTCAGGAACTTGAATGTATCCTCTTTAAAGGATAACTATCCACTGCCTAATATGGAAGCTATGTTGCAGAGAGTGACTGGTTGTGAACTCTTATCCATGATGGATGGATTTTCAGGTTATAATCAGGTGAAGGTAAAGGAATCAGAACAGTATAAGACTGCCTTCACCACTCCATGGGGAACTTATATGTATGTTAGAATGCCCTTCGGACTAACAAATGCAGGTGCTACATTTCAAAGAGCAATGGATGTTGCTTTTGCAGGGTTGATTGATTCAATCCTGGCTGTATATCAGGATGACTTGACTGCATATTCAAAGAAGGAAGAGCAGCATTGTTTGCATCTAGAGCAGATTTTCATAAGAGCACTAGAGTATGGTATTTCTTTAAATCCAAAGAAGTGTGCCTTTGGGGTAGTTGAAGGAAAGCTCCTGGGACACATTGTTTCCAAGGATGGAGTTAGGATAGATCCAGAGAGAGTGGCTGCTATTGACAGAATTCAAATGCCAAAAACTGTAAAAGGAGTTCAGTCCTTCTTTGGACAGATAAATTTTGTTAGGAGATTTGTTCCCAACTTTGCAGAAACCACAAAGAACATTTCTAAGATGATGAAGAAGGATGCAACTGTCAACTGGGAAAGTGAAGCAATAGAATCATTTCAGAGTATCAAAGAGGCAATCAAGATGGCCCCTGTTCTTAAATCTCCTGATTTTTCTAGGCCATTCCAAGTATTTTCATTTGCTTCTTTTCACACTGTTGCTGCGTGTTTGCTACAGAAAAATGAAGATGGTTTTGAACAGCCCATAGCTTTCTTCAGTATGTCCTTGCAGGCTTCTGAGTTGAAGTATGATATTATGGAAAAACAGGCATATGCACTAGTCAGAGCCATCAAAAGTTTCAGACCATACCTGGTAGGATCACATGTAATTGCATATGTACTCCATGCAGCAGTCAAAGACATATTCACTCAACAGGAGGTGACCGGAAGAAGGTGCAGATGGATAAACAAACTGCAAGAGTTCAACATAGACATACAAGTTACAAGTTGGTAAGAGGACAAGGATTAGCCAAGATGATGGCACAGTCAAACTTGGAAGCATGCCAAGTTAATGCAATCCAAAATGAGAGTGTAAATGTATCAAGATCTGAATGGTACAAGGATATTATCTACTACTTGCAAAATCTGAATTGTCTTTCCCATTTCAGTGACAGTCAAAAGAGGACTTTAAAGTTACATGCAATCAGGTATGTTATTGTTCAAGGTGAGCTATACTGGAAAAACCCTGATGGTGTGCTGTTGAGATGTGTGGATGAAGATGTGGCTAACAATGTTTTGATTGATATGCATAAAGGATTGTGTGGTGGACATTATACTGCCCAAACAACAGCTCATAAGACTCTCAGAGCAGGATATTGGTGGCCCACTCTCTTTTCAGATGCACAAAGGTTAGTAAGGAAGTGTGACCCTTGCCAAAGATTCTCAGGAAAATTGAGATATGATGGTGCTTTACCCCTCAGAACTGTAACTGTGGATGCTCCATTTCAGCAATGGGGAATTGACTTCATAGAGGAAATTGCAGACAAGTCAAGTGGGGGACACAGTTGGATTTTGGTGGCAACTGATTACTTTACCAAATGGATCGAGGCCATTCCAACTAAGAGAGCTACAAGTAAGGTGGTGATGGATTTCATATTGGAAAATGTTATCATCAGGTTTGGAGTACCATTCAAGATAGTCACTGATAATGCTATGTGCTTCAGATCAGGTGAATTTGTTGATTTTTGCAATAGGTATGGGATAAATCTATCATATGCATCACCATACCACCCACAAGGAAATGGTCAAGCAGAGTCAAGCAATAAAAGCATCATGAAAATTATCAAGAGGATACTGGACAAGAACAAGAGAGCTTGGGACTCAAAATTTTAGTTAGCAATATGGGCTGACAGAGTGACAGTAAAAAAGGCTATTGGAATGTCACCCTTTGAGCTAGTATATGGTGCATCAGCCAGATTGCCCATAAACAATCTCCTACCAGTTTACAGATTCATCCAGGAAAATGATGAGGAGATTGAAGACTCCATGACAGAAAGAGTGAATCAGCTGGTTGCATTGGATGAGAATAGAAGGAAAGCACACCAGATTAACCTCAAGAGACAACAAGATATGAAATATCAGTTTGATAGGAGAGCTACAAAAAGGAAGTTTCAAGTCAATGATCTGGTGCTCATATGGAATGCAAAAGGTCAAGAAAAGGGTAAACATGGTAAATTCAAACCCTTATGGATGGGCCCATATCAGATTTGTAGCACTCATGGGGAGGACTCTTATTTCCTCCAGGCCCTGGATGGTGAAGTTCTGGAATTGCCTGTGCATGGCCAATTCCTTAAGTTCTATTTTGCATAGATGACTTGTCCCTGTGCACATTTGTAAAAATATGTATATAGTGTAGATGTCTTGTACAGTTCGTGCTTTTTTGGTTTTTTGCCTGGTCTGCCCAGAAATCTGGTTCTCGCTGCAGGTTTTTCACCTGCACGTCCCCATTCGGAGCCAGTGTTGGTACTTATTTTTGACCTGGAGGTTGTTTCTGCATGTTGGAGGTTTTCTTCATTTAAACCCTAGGTCTTCTTGTCCATCGGTAGGAGTTTGGCCTATCGGCTGGAGTATTTTCGGTTCCACCGATGTGGTGGTGATGCCGATAAGGGTATCTCAGGTGTTCGTCGGCATTAGTGGTGTTATCGGCCGAAGAGTTTTTGGCTAGCCCGACGGAGTTACTCCTACCAACAGAAGGGGGAGGCCAAGGTCTATCGGCGTAATGATTGTCATCGGCGAAGCAGTTTCTTGTTCGGCCGACAGTGGATGTTTGGCTGATGCGATGTCATCGGCGTGGGTCTCGCCGACGAGGATAATTTGTGTGTTCATCGCCAAGACTTGTATTATCGGCTAGTGTATTTTGTGGTTCGCCGATAGAGGGAGGTCACCCCGATGGTCTGGCCGAAGGGAGTGTTTTCGGTGTGACATGGGCTATCGGGCTAGTAGTTGGAGTATCCGCCGATGGAGAGTGTTGGGCCGATGAGGAGTCATCGGTGCGGGTCACACCGATAGGGGAATATGGAGTGGACCGTCGGCGAGACTATTGCTATCAACAGAGGGGTTTTGACCTCTGCCGATATCGTTTCTCTGGCCGATGAGGATTTGGGCGTTGTGTTCATCAGTGTAACGTGTGCGATCGGTGAAGGAAGTTTTGGTCAGCCTGACGGAGGTATTCTCACCGACGAAGGTTTTGAAGGTGACTATCAGCGTGAGTTGTGTTGTCGGCAAGCGTGATTTTTGTTGTGCTGATGGTCTGTCTCTGGCCGACGAGGGTGTGTTTTGATGGCCATCGGAGAGACTTGGTAGATCGGGTGAGCTGTGGAATGCTTGGCCGATGGTCTATATCTTGGCGACAAGTGTGTTTTGCTTGGTCATCGGGGAGAGTTGGTCTATCGGCCAGGGAAGCTTTTAGCTAGTCCGATGGTAGTAGTCTGGCCGACAGGAATTGCGATAGGCATCGGAGAGACTATTGATGTCGGCAGGAGGATTTGGGAGTGTGCCGATGGCTCGGGTCTTGGCGATAGGCTTTGGACAAAGGCTTATGCGTGGAGCGCGGCAAAAGGGCTCGACATTTGTTATACATGCGGCCGTGTTTTTAAAATGATAAAGTTGTCTCCGCGGCACCAATGTGGGATTAATCTCCCTACATTTTTTGAACCTGTTGTAAACGCGTTTTGGCGGGAATTTCTTTTTTGAAGTGCTGCGACGGTTTTCAAGCAGCTACGGGTGGTTGAGCCATCAATGGCGACTGTAGCAGGGGCATGGGCGAGTTGTTGAACAGTCATGTACTCGATTTTTGGCATGAGGACTTCCTGATGATGGCGCAGGGCTCGAGGTCTTTTCTGTCTGATGCAGCAATAAATTTTGGGCGCCATTCCTTTGAAGGATCTGTATCTGGCGGATTTTTGTAAAAGCCTTGTAATTAATTGCTGTGGTACACTTTCTGGCTGATATAAGCAGACTGTGTTACCATTGTTCTGGTTGTTGAAAGTTGAACATTTGGCTCTGTAATACAATACAGTTGATTTGGTTGCTCTGTACAGCAAAACCTGTGAGTTTATGTATCTCTTGTTGTACGTTTTTGCATGAATCCACTGATTTCATGGTTAATTTTATATGAGAAATGCTATGTTAGCATGTGTTTTGTTAATTCTGTCTCTAGTATTGCATGTATCTTTTTTCTGAGTCTGGATATTTAAGCAATGTTTGAGACTCTAGAACATAGAATTCCTGTGTTGAATGTCTGATCTCTTAACTTCTGCTCAAGGGGTAGATTAAATTGTTCTCAGATTGAACATTGGGAAGGGTATACTGCAGTAGGGATGCCATAAGTATAGATAGCTTAACACTCTGTATTGGGAGATATCTGTAAGGCAGGTATCATATGTGTCCCCCTGAAATCCAGTTTTAGTTGTTCATGCATATCATTCACAGGTGTATGTCTATTGACTCCAGGCCGTGGATAGGCACCGATCTAGCTTTGTCTTTGTGTTATATACCATGTCCAGCTTTGCATCCAAACTTAAAATCAAAATCAAACTCTAAAACAACCATTAGGACATTAGAATTAGTTTTAGGATCCTCAGTCCTCTGTCTACAACTGCAAATAGGCCCAAAGCTAGCCCCTTTGCTCTTATCTTACAGTTTTGGTCTACTTACAGGAGGACTTATCTGCTTTCTGTCAGCATCCCAGCCTTGTATGTATATCCTCATGGATGTTGAGTAGGGAATACCCCCCTAGGTTTTGCAGAGCCTGAAGAAGAAGAGGAGATAAAATATAGAGTCTATCTCCTACACTGTTGGCCCCTGGCCCAGAGATCCTGTTGATCATTGATGGCTACCTTGTAGGGAAATCTGGGAATAAGCATCCAGTCTGGGAAAAAACCAACACCTTGCATGTCTGATTTTATAACAGTAGTCAACAAAATTCATATCAGATTCAGATCAGTGGATGTTTGAGCAAGATTTGATCATATTTGGCACTTAGGGTCAAATCGCACCACTTGGGCATGTTGGCGCTTCATCTTGGAGGCATAATTTTGAGTGTTCATCATCATACAGCTTGTTGGGTTGCATATAAGACCTCTGATAAGCTGCTACAGGGTATTTTCAGTCATATTTTGTTGGGTACTTCATTGCCATTTGATAGAGCTTCATCTTCTATACATACGGCTAGGTTTTGGACATGTATTTTGACACTTTTGGATGTAATTGAAGGTCTGAATTACAAATCAGACATAACTGATTGTACTTTCCAGCCCTCATTGTTTGTAATCATCTTTCAAAATCAATAAAGAAGAGAGCCTATCATTGCTGGGTATGTCCACTTGTGTTTTGTGTTGATATTTGTTGCATTAGTAAGCTGGTTATTTGATTTTTAGTCATCATATGGTGTTATTTTATTGTTATATTGAAACCTTTCCAAACATATTGGCAAAAACGAAACTTGAAAACATCAAGTACTTTGCAAGCAAAACAAATCAGAAATTTTCAGACCAGCGAAGGAAAAAATTCAGTTAGAGCTAGTAAGGGTTCTTCCATTCATAGTATTTTTCAATAAAGCTTCTTACCAATATTTACTTGGAAGTAAAGGAAACTTTATCCATATTGGGATGATACTCAGAAGATCCTCCATTGGATTGAAAATTGGAGACCAATGTTTCATAAATGGGCTTGGTTATTTCATGAATTGTGGCCCTTCTTGGAATACTTGATCTTTCTCTTGTTTTCTTGAAACAAACTACCATGAAATGTCCCTTGGCCACCATTAGCATCACTATATATAGCTTGATGGATTGTAGTTGTCATAGACTCAGATCCTTAGTGTTTTTGGTCTAGGAAGCCACCCATCAATTTGCATATGAGATCTGTTTCATTTAGAAGCCAAATTCGTTGTTACATCTCATTCATTGTGAAAGAGATCTTTCGTGGCGTTTCCATTTTAAGATAGCACCCATTTTCCTTTTTTATTTGGAAGTTGGCCCTAGTGATTGTTCTTTTGGCATGGTATCTATTGAATCTTTATAGATATTTCTTGTAGATTTGTGGTGCTTCTTGAGAAACAATAGATCTGATATTGTGGTTTGGATTTTGAGGGGTTTTACTTTGAGAGGAACAATGTTCATCTATGGGGAAAACACTAGATTCAATCAGCCATTGGCTGTTTGGGTACACATAAGTCTCATCATATTGGTCAAATTTGGTGCTTTTTTCTTTTTACGAAGGGTAATAGGCACAAAACTTATGGGTAGGGAGGAAGTTGGATTGTTATATGGTCATTTTATGATTTTCATGCATGAGAGTTGGATGTGTATATATGTTAGGGGATTAATAGAATCTTATTTTTGTATTGCACTCATTTTGTATTACACATATTGGTCATATGTTACTTTTAGGCTTACTTAGGGACGCGTCCCCAATATTTTTTGGGGCGTCCTCGTCTCGAAAACATTTTGGGGACACAGGAATGCCTCAGGGATGTCCCCAATAAAAACTTTTTGCAGGGGATGTACTAAGAAAACGTTCGGGGATGACCGAGGATGTCTATGACGTCCCCCAACCATCCTAGGGCCGTACCCACAACAAAGTAAAAGGTTTTTTTAAAAATGCCCAGAATTGAAATAAATATTATTCGATCTTCTTTTAGGTGGGCCCCCACACCCCATCTCACCCTAAATGGGGAAAATGAGCTTCATTTTTATTTTAACACCATTTTTGCTTGTCAAAAAACATTGCAACCAAAAAGGAGGAGAAAGAATTTTTTTTAGCAGGGTTTGAAGGAGCAGTTGGAGGAGAAATTGAATCTAGGGCATCATTGGCAATGAGACAACAAAACAAGTGAAAGAGGTAAGTCGTTCTTTCATTTTTTTTTTTTTTTAAATTTTCAAAGTTTTAAGGAAGAAACGTCTAATTTTTTTTTTCAATTTTCAGTTTGAACTTGCATTATATTTTCACAAAACAACATGAGCAGTAGTGGCAGTGATAGTAGTGACCATGAAGTGAAAGAAAATGAAATAAATATTAGAATTTCAGCCTCAACTAGGGGTTCATCAAGGTGTGGGACTATTGGGGGTGGAGGAGAACAGCCACAAGCTCCATTTGAATGCTTTTCTGTTGTCTTGAAACCTTATGCAAAAGACCCTTTTAACTCCAAAAAACCTCTTCTCCAATTTGTGACAACCCTAGATGTCAAAAAGAAAAATTCATGGGGGGAGTAGTGTGTGGTTGTGTCATATTTGCAAGAAAGATTTTAGAGGAAGCTACACTAGGGTATGGTCTCATTTCTTGGGAATTGTAGGTCTTGGAGTTAAGGTGTGTCCAAACATAAAGGAGGATGAGAAGGTAGAGGTTCATAGATTGCATATGGAGGCAAAAATGAGGTCTAAAGGTGTGCCAATGCAAGTGCAGGCACGGGATGTGACAGTCTTCCATTGCCAAATTTTTTTATGCCCGTGCCATCCCATTTCATGTGGCTCATTCTCCTTATTTCAAACAAATGATAAAAAATGTAGCTTCTATTGGTCCCTCATATTTCCCCCTTGGAGATCATAACCTACGCACTACCCTCCTTGACAAAGAATATACTAAGGTGAGTTTGGTGATGGAGGACATGAGGCAGACTTGGATCAAGATGGGTTGTTCTATTGTCATGGATGGGTGGACCGATATTAGACGTTGGCCACTCATCAACATCATAGTCACATGCATAGCTAACTCTTATTTTCTTAGGGTTGTTGATTGTTCAATAAAACAAAGGGATGCAGACTTCCTGTTGATGTGTTTTTTATGCACTAGGCAACATGCAAAATAAAATACTAAGTATTCTATCCTCTCTTGAACAAAGTCTCTCAAAGGCTAAACTATGTGATCCAGTGAGACGACTCCAAGGTTCATTATTCGTGGTTTGCAATGGATAGACTAAATAGTTTGATGTGATATGCTGTTAAGGAACTTACACTGAATTTACTTCTTCACTCACTCGACTTATTACTCCTTTTCATGGAAAGAAACCTCCTAATTCTACAATAAGAAAATGCAAAAAGGTCAAGGGTTTAGAGAGAATCTACTCTACTTCTAAGTACAATAAGACAATGAATGACACCAAGATAGACAAATTCCTTATAACAAGCTCCACTTCACCATGACAAATTCAACAACTAAATGGAATGAGTGCAATCTCCCAAGGATGACTAAGGATTTTCATATTGCAAACACACATTTGAGTACCCACAGCTGGCGCAACTCAAACAAGCATCAACAATCGAACTATTGCAATAAGTTGAGGTTCAGGCTAACTTTGCACAATGACTTGCCAACGACAAACCATCAAAAGTATGAACCTAGGAATTCATCAAATATCTTCACAATACATTCACTATATCAATGAACTTTCTAATCTACTCTACTTGGAAACACATCTCAATCATCTTCAAGAAATAAGAAACCATGCAACGTTCCAAAACAACACATTGTCACCAAGCTTCAATGAAAAATGTATTAATCTTGGAAGTGATTACAACAATTTCAAGTTCTCTCCAACAACTTTTGAAGAGTTTCCTCTACTCTACTCCTACTCTACCTGCCTACAACAACTCTTATCTAATGTATATTGATTACAAATGAGGTGAATGAGCCTTTTTATAGTCCTCAAAATACAATGAAGGGCCAAGATCGATTTGAGCAACCGATGGCCGAGATTTTGCCACATCAGCAATTAGTTACAACAACCAACTATTTTTAGTAAAAAGAAAAAGTTGACACAACCTGTGTACATAAAAACCCAAAGGCAATGAAGGCACGTTTCCCAAGGTAATAAGCATGAAATGGAACCTATAGGAATCTTCTAGATAGGGCACCCTCATTCTCTTGGACTTTGTTGTAGGTATATTGAACATGGACAAGTGACATGGCAAGCTTTGATTGATCGATGATGTATAGACTCCACTCGAGCATTTCTTGAGCAAATTTCTGAATTTTCAATTTCTTGATGCATTTTCCCAAATTTTATCTTCTTTTCTTGGACAAGTCTTCGAACTTGAATTTTCACTTCTGGAACTATTCTTCTCAAATGTGGAATTTGTGAATTTGTCCTTGTTCTTTACTCCTTGTTTTTGCATTCCTGTAATTTGTGGATTTTCTTAATAATCTTGCTCTTTCGACTAACTTGTCTTGTGATGCTTGTGTAGGATTCATGCTCTGGATTGTTGAAGTAGAGGAGATGACTTGGGCGTGAATTCCTAGAGTAGACCTCATGATGTTTGCTCTTGATCTTTTGGTGCATGAAGTGGAAGATTCTTGTATTTGAACATGAAAATGATTCTTCTGGATTTTCGGATGATGGAGCTTGCAAGATGGATGATGAATTTCTTTCACTCCAGCGATGAAGTTCTTCTCTGGAAGCAGGATGATAGTGAACTAGATGATATCTTGATGAAGTGCAGTAGAACTTTCTTCGTTCTAGTGACAGTGCCTTCTTGGGATACAAGGTGGATGAGCTTGATAATGTCTTGATCCTCTGGATGCTCCTCTTCTTTGGTTGGGTAGCTCACCTCCGGATTCTCCAATATTTGCAAGATGAAAATTGACAAGTCATAGTATTTGATAACATCAAGTCAAGTTCATAAATACATGTGAGAAATTGAAAGATATCGTTTGATTACACAAAATCTCCAAAACATGATGGTGGATTTTATTGAAGGCAAAGTGAATGTCAGAATTTCCGCTTGCCTATGGAATTTGCGAAATTTTGGTGCAATTTCCAGGGTGGCATGGAAATTGCGATTTTGGCATGACTTGATCTTTTTGCCTTTCAAACTTTTAAACTCCCTTGGCGTAGATTCTTGCTGATTTCAAATAGTTTTCAATGGATTTTTTATGAATTTCAATTTTGAATCAAAATGGAGCACTAGGTTTAGGCGCAATTTTTAGCTCTTCATGGATAAATGTTCCTTAGTGCACTTTTGATGGTGGGTGGATTGATTTTGGCGCACATTTAATGAAGTCAAGGATGTAATAAGTCGCACATTGTAAGGTGGTGCGGACAATGTAAGTTGCATGTTTTGGGAGGTTAAAGATAATGTAAGTCGCAAGTTCTATGACCTTATGGAATTTCACATATTTCATGACTTCATGGACATTCCTTGGCGCAAATTCCCTTCACCTATGGATTTTCTAATTCGCACATCTTATTTACCCATGGAATTTCGCAATTTCAGCCTCCTCTTGGACAAATCTCTACATCTTTTCACCTTGTCTTAGATTTCGCACTTTCAAACATGTTGTGGATTTTGCACTTTGAAGGTTGTCAAGGAATTTCGCACTTTTGCCTTGTTGTGGAATTTTTCCTTGTCGCAAATTTGCTACTCTCTTGGAATTTCACAATTTTTGTGATGGCTTGGAATTTCGCATTTTCCTCATGAGCCTGGAATTTGCGATTTTTCCTCACTTAGCCATTTTTCAGTACTTGGAATCACGTATATTTCAAAATATATTTAAGTATTTGTTTAGATATTTTGAAATATTTTGAAATTTCCTATACTTTAAATATTTTGAAATATACTTTCAGGATGTTTGAGATAGGTCTCGGATCCATGAGATTTAACGTGCAGATTCTAGATTTTTGAGGATCCACCAGATTTCAGACTTAGTCAGTTTTTAGGATTTTAGGACATCAGACTTCAGGACATCAGACTTAGTCAATTTCAGGATTTCAGGGACATGCATCAGGATGAAGGCATAGGGATTCCTTGGTTGAATATCCATCCCTTAGGCAATTTCTTCAATCACTTCCTGGATTTGAGCAAGAACTTGGCGAGACTTGGACAAATCAACACCACCAAACCTACAAACTCAAAGAAAACCAAAACACTAAAACAAAACTAAGACAGAAAGCAAAAAAGAGGGGGTCCCCATTTGCAATGGGGCGATGTGTGAAAACATCACATCTAGTGCCAATCCGAGTAAATGTTCCTGAACATTTCAAAGGAAGATTCAATCCATACTCAGAACCTTCAGATAATTCCCTCCAAACTTATCAACTAGTTAGAAAACGCACTCGAAAGGGAAGAAGAATCATAGATTGGATCGAGACACTTCATCTTCTGTTGTGTACTTAAAGATTGGTTTCATTAAAAACAGGGTTCTTATGTAATGTGTTGTACCTGTTTGTATTTTTTTAAAATCTTTTACGTGTGATATTTTATTATTATTTTTGTGTGGTCTTTCAGATAGATAGAAGATGCAGAAGGGGTTTTAGGTTTTCCTGTAGATGTGGTGCCGGAGCACACAATATATTGCATATAATAGAAACCCAGAAAAACTACAACAGATATAAGGAAACTATCAACTACCCAGATAGCAGAATGGCTAATAACAATTATCAGAACATACCCATATGCAGATTTGAAACTTCAGTTTTTGACTATTGCCAGACCAGCCATGGGTTTAGCCAGTTTCACCCCAAATGCATTACAAATGTTTGCAAATGAATATACAATGCAATGTTCAGGTCCAAAGACCCCAAATGCCTCCAAAGAAGGAATGCAACTGCTGCAAATCCGAAGAATGAAACTATGTGAACCTCACGCCCCCAGCAAGGAAGTACGGCCTCTAGGGAAGTATGGCCAGCAAGAGGAAAAAACACAGCAGCAAAAACTCCTCGAACTCGCACCAAAATCTGCCTCCAAACCCTCCAATCTCAGCATACAAAATTAGTAACCAAGATATATCAATCAGCTCCAAATATAACTTCGAATAACTCCATTGCAAGCACACTTGTGAATGCTGAATACATCCACCTTCACTGGCACCGTTGGGTGATCTTTCACACCTGTGGGATACTGTTACTCAGGGAGGTTTTTGTCTCCAAGAGCCTTTGGTTAATCCTCAAACCTCAAACAATATGAAACCCTAACAGAGCTCAAAATCAGAAAATATCATAAACTTAGCATATCCAAATGAGAGCTCTTTTCCTCCTTTTATACTTTTCCCATTAGGAGTCTCTAAAGTCCTCTTGCATATGGGATAAAACATGAGAGGGAAAATATATTTTAAAATATTATAATTCTCTTTAATTCTTTTCTCAACATCACCCTTAAAAGCCCCCTCTTTTAAAACAACATTAAGTTGTTGAGCCTAGGCACCAAGGTCCAATATTAAATAATAATGTTTAATTTACGGACTTTAAAACGGAGGCCAAGATGATGTCAGAAACCAATGATCCATAGCTCGTTGGAAAGGTCATGACGAAACGCATTTGATCCAACTCTGAAAATCCCAAACCGACACAGAACCCAGACTTACTAAAAATAGTAACTACCAAGAGCCCACTGAGCCAACCACGAGGGTGCCAACTGGATCCACTGAATGCGAACCATAACGCCTACACCGACAAAGACCTCCAGGGCCAAACTAACCCCAATTCCCTAACTAAACTGCTAGCCCACGGGAACTCCATGATGGACTAAGCTTGTGTCTAGAAGGGGACATTACTGTCCGCCCTCCCTAAGATTGCTTGCCTCAAGCAATCTCAGATTAGGATGCTCCAATATCCGCTCATTCTCCCATGTAGCATCCTCAACCGACAGGTTCTTCCATTTGACCAGGTACTCTCTGATAATCCTCAAATTACAATCCCTGGTGTCGATAATTGCTTTGGGTACTAATATCAACTTCCCCTCTTCATCAAGAGGAGGCAACTCAACTGATGGTGTAACATTGTGCTCTAGTGCCTTCTTGAGGCGAGAAACATGGAACACATTATGTACCCTGCTCTCTGCTGGTAACTCCAACTCATAAGCCACCTTTCCAATCTTCCTGGAGATCCTGAAAGGTCCATAATACTGTGGCTTCAACTTCTCTGCTCCACTCTTTTTGAGAGTAGACTGCCTATAAGGCTGCAACATGAGGTAAACCATGTCATCGACTTCAAACGATTGCTCAGTTCTCTGCTGATCTGCATACTGCTTCTGCTGATTCTGAGCCTTCTGTATGTTCTCCTTCAATGCCCTCATAATATCTTGACTCTCCTGAAGGAAGTCTTTGGCCTTTGGTACCCTGCTATCACCAAACAGTAAATCAACGAAGCTCGGTGCCTCATAACCATACAATGCCATGAAGGGTGACATCTGAATGGACATGTGGTAAGTGGAATTGTAGCAATACTCCCCCATGTGAAGCCACTTAACCCAGACCTTCTGTTGCCCTGAAACATAGTTTCGGAGGTATCCTTCCACCCACTTATTAACTATCTCCGTCTGACCATCAGTCTGGGGGTGGTAACTGGTACTGGATGTGAGCTCTGTCCCTGACAACCTGAAGAACTCCTGCCAAAAATTACTGAGGAACCTGCTGTCCCTGTCACTGACAATACTCCGAGGCAACCCATGGAGTCGAAATACCTCACGAAAGAACAACTCTGCAACTTGAGATGCAGTGTAGGTGGTAGGAATAGCAAAGAAGTGTGCAGACTTTGTCAATCTATCCACCACCACATAAATACAATCCCTGTCTTGGACTCTAGGTAGACCTGTGATAAAGTCCATAGAAATGCTATCCCACTTCCTATCAGGAATGGGCAAGGGCTGCAATAAGCCTCCTGGAAGTGAGTGCTCTTGCTTGTTCTGTTGACATATTGGGCACTCTCACATCTTGCATTACCTTGGTCTTGAGGCCTTTCCAAATGAACCTCTCTCTGATCTGCCTGTAAGTTTTGAAGTATCCTGGATGCCCTGCCATAGGCAAATCGTGGAATGCCCTCAAAACTTTTTTCTTCATTTGAGAACCTGACACCAAGAAGATCCTGTCCTTGTAAATGATTAAATCATTTACTACTATGTACCTATCATCTTTAATGGTGCCATCAATCACTCCAGTATCCCACTCATCTTTGGCATAGTCTACTGAAATCAATTCCCTCCAGTCATCTGTAATAGCACCAAGTGCACACAAATGGGGCCTCATGGATAGAGCATCGGCAACAACGTTCTTCTTCCCCTTGACATAAACAATGTCAAAATCGTAGGCCTATAGCTTGCTGACCCACTTTTGTTGCCTCTCATTCAGATCCTTCTGTCCAAGGAAATGCTTCAGATTGTTGTGATCCGTCTTAACCTCAAATTTGCTACCCACAAGGTACTGTCTGAACTTAGCCAACGCATGCATGATGGCTAGCATCTCCTTGTCGTATATGTTGTAACTCCTCTTCACACCCCTCAACTTCCTACTCTCAAATGCTATGGGGTGCTTATCCTGCATGATCACTATACCAATGCCTTCACCTGAGGCATCACACTGTAGCTCGAAGGGTTTGCTGAAATCGGGTATAGCTAACACAGGGCATGTACTCATGATCTGTTTGAATTTGTCAAAACACTCCTGTGCCCTATCCATCCAACTGAAAGCATCCTTATGAGTCAAATCTGTAAGGGGAGCAACTGATTGAGAGAACCCCTTCACAAACCTGCGGTAATACCCACAAAGGCCAAGAAATCCCTTAAGATATGAGAGATTATTTAGCGGTGGCCAATCCACAATTGCTCAAATTTTTTCCGAGTCTACCTTCACACTACCGGCACTGATAATATGACCCAAGTACAGCAACTCGGTCATCCCAAACTCACACTTTGACATTTTGGCATACAACGACTTCCTCTCCAGGATGCTCAGAACAATGTCAATGTGTTTCAGATGCTCTTCCCATGTCCAATAAATCAATATATCATTAAAGAAAATCAGCACAAATCTCCTCAACTGCTCTCTAAACACCTTGTTCATGCAAGACTGGAAGGTAGCTCGTGCATTGGTCAAACCAAATGGCATGACCAGGAACTCAAAGTGCCCATAATGACACCTGAATGCTGTCTTCTCCACATCCTCGTCTCTGACCCGAATCTGATGGTAATCGGATCTCAAATCAGTCTTGGAGAAGTAATAGGCCCCGTGCAACTCATCAATCAGCTCATCTATTCTGGGAACTGGGTACCTATTCTTGATTGTTTTCTTATTGAGTTCCCTGTAGTCAATACACATTCTAAGAGTCCCATCCTTCTTCTTCACCAATACCACGGATGATGCAAACGGACTCTTACTAGGTCTGATGTGACCCATCTCGAGAAGCTCTTTGATAGCCTTCTCGATCTCATCCTTATACCTCTTTGGGTGCCTGTAAGGTGTAGTTATTACTGGTTTAGCACCCTCCAACTCGATCACATGCTCAAAACCTCTATCAGGAGGTTTACCTGGTGGATTATCACTAAACACTTTGGTGTGTTTAGTAAGTATAGACTGTATGTCAGGAGGATATGTATGCTCCTGCTGATCTGCTGCTGGCATCACCATAATCTCTGTTGCCCACTCCTGATCATGACGAATCAGTCGCTCCATCCGCTTGAGAGAAACAACTCTCAACCCACCATCTGAAATGCCTCTGAGCACATGTCTAACTCCGTCCACCTCAAACTTCATTTCCATCGTCCACAAGTTGAGTGTGAACTCCTCAATATCATTCAACCACTTCATACCCAATACAACATCCGTCTCACCCATGCCGACAACATAAAATTCTGATTGGCAAGTGTATTTGTTCAATTGGATTGATAGATTGGGTATCCTCCTTGTGCAAGTGAGTACGAAACCATCCACAACCTTCACCTTAAAACCCTCAAATTCCTCGGTTTTCAGCCCTCACTTGGCGACCAAACCCTCATCTATGAAGTTATGAGTGGCACCTGTGTCAAGTAATGCAATACATCGCTGCCCACCCAAAACTCCTCTTATCTTGAATGATTCCTCCCTCTGGATACTCGAGATACGTGCTGTAGGTAGGGTCGTATCATCCTCTCTATCTGATGCTTCCTCAGGGCCTTTCGATTTTGCATCCTCGGCCTCTGAATGGTAGTCCGAATGGGGCTCTAAATCAACAAACTCATCGGCTGAAAAATACTCTAACTGGTTAGCCTTCCCTTGGATAGCACACTTGTGCTTAGGATCCCAAGGCTCCCGGCAATGGAAACAGAGCTTCCTCCGTCTCAAGTCATTCAACTGATCACTGTCCAGCCTGGAAGAATTCTTATGTGGCTGTCCCGCATCTTTTTGGAATGTCCTCCTATCTCTCTCCTTATCCCTCCTTTGTGGAAACCCTTTGGATTGAAACTTGTTCCTCCATGTTGATGATTCCAAGTCCCGGGCCTTCTTCATGGCCTCTTGAAGTGTAGGGGGGTCAAAGCCCTTAACCCATCCACGAAGTTAATCTGACAATCCATCAATGAAGAGAACAACCAATCTGCGCTCAGTAATATCTGGTACCATAACAGATATGTCCTGGAAATCAGCGATGTACGAGTCTACTGATCCGCTCTGTCTCAACTGTGTCAACTCCTTGAACTGTAATTCCGGGTCCTTTTTATCAAACCTGTCGATGAGTCTGGTTGTAAACTCCACATATGAAGTGACCTGATCGTGACCCAGTGTGACCTTCCCATTGCTCCACCATTTGTGAGTAGTCCCCTCCAAGTGTAAAGTTGCATATGTAATGGCATCCTCCTCTGGCATGGGACTGATTTGCAAGTAGCTGTCCAATTTCTGGACCCAAGCTCTCGCGATGGTCTTACCCAATCCGTCGAAGAAGGGAAGTGTCATCTTGCTTACTTTCCTTTGCAATTCTTGGTTTTGAGGTCTACCTCCCCTACGAGGTTTACACCTATGCCTCATTTCAGAATATTCCGCAAATGTCATCTCGTTTCTGAAAGCATCACTGGACGCTCTCCAGTCCCTCAGAATCTCCTCCTAAAACTCCGCCTGTGTGGGATCCTGTTCAAGAACTTGGTTCTTGGGAGCAAATATAGGGATGCCAGGTCTATCTCCAGCAGTGAACTGCGAAGTCCTCTGGTGTGTAACCGATGCCTCGTCATCATCATCTATGTCCCTGTGTCTATCATCCTGGTTCCTCTCCCCATTATTCCGTTCTCCCCGGTTCCTATCACCATTGTGTCTATCACCCCCATCATTCCTATTTCTATCTCCTCCATCATGTCTGTTTCTATCACCGTCCTGGTACATGTTCCTGTCACGTCCATTGTACCTGTTCCTGTCACCTCCGTGGTACCTGTTCCTGTCACCTCCATTGTACCTATTCCTGTCACGTCCATTGTACCTATTCCTGTCACCTTCGTGGTACCTGTTCCTGTCACCTCCATTGTACCTGTTCCTGTCACGGTGATTATCCCCGTCATTACACAACTGATCGGTGGCATTTGTCAACTCAGCCTATGCCTCTAATATCTCTCTTCGAGATTCCCTCATCTCTTGAGTGAGTGCGGCCAAAATATCATGCACACTGAGTTCTGGTTCTTCCCTGTCACCCATCTCTCTTGTAGGACTTGTAACTGGTGGAAGCTCACCAGAAAAGGGGTCTATTCGTGAGACCTGCCAATCGTCCTCAGAAGCAGCAATCTCTACCTCTGTATCTGTATCAAATGGATATACTGGTGGTGCTAGATTTATTGGTTCAACCTGTTGTGGAACCTGTGTTGCCTGCTGTAACCTATTCCTCCTGGTATTATAAGGATGTGATGAAGATGTTGAAGGATTCATATCTCAAACATGAAGCATACATGCTTCATTTTTATCTGCATGTTCATACTTTCAACTGCATGTCTGTTCAACCTCACAGGATGGCAAGATCATAGCTTTGATACCACTGTAATATGCCATACCTGTTTGTATTTTTTTAAAATCTTTTACGTGTGATATTTTATTATTATTTTTGTGTGGTCTTTCAGATGTATAGAAGATGCAGAAGGGGTTTTATGTTTTCCTACAGATGTTGTGTCGGAGCACACAATATATTGCATATAATAGAAACCCAGAAAAACTACAACAGATATAAGGAAACTATCAACTATCCAGATAGCAGAATGGCTAATAAACAATTATCAGAACATACCCATATGCAGATTTGAAACTTCAGTTTTTGACTATTGTCGGACCAGCCATGGGTTTAGCCAGTTTCACCCCAAATGCATTACAAATGTTTGCAAATGAATATACAATGCAATGTTCAGGTCCAAAGACCCCAAATGCCTCCAAAGAAGGAATGCAACTACTGCAAATCCGGAGAATGAAACTATGTGAACCTCACGTCCCCAGCAAGGAAGTACGGCCTCCAGGGAAGTACGGCCAACAAGAGGAAAAAACACAGCAGCAAGAACTCCTCGAACTCACACCAAAATCTGCCTCCAAACCCTCCAATCTCAGCATACAAAATCAGTAACCAAGATATATCAATCAGCTCCAGATATAACTTCGAATAACTCTATTGCAAGCACACTTGTGAATGCTGAATACATCCACCTTCACTGGCACCGTTGGGTGATCTTTCACACCTGTGGGATACCGTTACTTAGGGAGGTTTCCGTCTCCAAGAGCCTCTGGTTCGAATCCTCAAACCCCAAACAATATGAAACCCTAGCAGAACTCAAAATTAGAAAATATCATAAACTTAGCATATCCAAATTAGAGCACTTTTCCTCTAATACTTTTCCCACTAGGAGTCTAAAATCCTCTTGCATATGGGATAAAACATGAGAGGGAAAATACATTTTAAAATATTATAATTCTCTTTAATTATTTTCTTAACATCACCCTTAAAGTCCCCTCTTTTCAAACAACTTTAAGTTGTTGAGCCTAGGCACCAAGGTCCAATATTAAATAATAATGTTTAATTTACAGACTTTGAAACAAAGGCCAAGATGATGTCGGAAACCAATGATCTATAGCTCGTTGGAAAGGTTTTGACGAAATGCATCTGATCCAACTCTGAAAATCCCGAACCAACACAGAATCCACTGAATGCCAACTGGATCCACTAAATGCAAACCATAACTCCTACATTGACAAAGACCTCTAGGGCCAAACTAACCCCAGTTCCCTAACCAAACTGCTAGCCCACGGAAACTCCATGATGGACTAACCATGTGTCCAGAAGAGGACATTACATTTTAAGCATTCCAAAGACAAACAAAAGTCAAGTTTCAAAATTTCCATGTGCACCCACATACTAGGCTGAATAAACACAACTACGTGATCAAGGAATCAAAACCAACTGCCAGCATGACTGTCCATATTCCAAGGATCCAAGTGTGTGTGTGTGCGTTCATTTCCATCCTTTGGCAACTAAGATCATCCAAGTTCCTTCGCATTAAGCTACATGAGTTGACACACATCTTATCCACCTTGACATTGCCCCGCTGCCAGTCAGGCGTCCATAGCCCCGACGGAGTTCTCTTGTAAATCTGCCAACTCAATTGAGTTGCAATATGTGATAGGCGTGATTTTTCTTTTCTTTTCTCTTTTTTTTTTAATTCTTATTTATTGCTTTTTCATTGGTAGAGTACAATGCAGTACTGCTTACCCTTTCAACTTTGCTGACAAAATCCACAATGGTGGTAAATGAGAGGCCTTTAGATTTTTCACTTAATACAAGATCACCTAGAATTCTTTAGCTACTTCAGGATCATTAAATGTGTAAGATATAAGATCTCAAAATATTTTAAGTAATACTAAACAACTGACTCATCTCCTAGGAGCAAGCAGTCATGCTATTCGACACCAGCAATGGAGTCCACGGGAAATCCATCAATCATAACCCATGTTTCTCAAAGGAAGACATAAGAATTCATAAAATTTAGATTTATCGTTTTAAAACATTAAAATCAAAAGATAGCAGTGTTGAGACACAATAGATGATTAATTTTCGAGTCAAGTACAAAATCTAACTTGATGATAAATTGGAAGGAAAAGATCTTTCGACTAAGAATTTCATGAATAATTGTCTAAGAAATGAACTAACATAATATAGCAAAATGATGTCGGAGTGTGATTATGAAGTATATTACCCTTCTCACAAATCGGGATCCCACAAAAGGAAACCTAAAGCAAACAACAAAACTACGAAAGCAAACTAATCTACAGAAAACAAAAATTGAGTCAAATGACATCAAGGCAGGCAAATCTAATCTATGACAAAATGAAAAAGAAAACCTACTCTAACTATGTACAAAGAGCGGACACGACTCAAAATAGCCAAATATATACATAACCGCGAATGACTTCTCAGAATGAACAGAAACAACAACTCACAAGTGACAGTTCTCAGTTTTGCAAATTCATCCTTAAATTCTGAAAAACATTCTTTTACCACACAATCTTCAAATTCAGAAAAAAATTTATTCAATATTATCAATTGTAGCAGTTCATTGGGACCATGATTAATCCAAATACAAGTTGTTTTTCCTAAATTTCCATAGTCAACCTCATATTCTTCATATTCATCATCTAGAAATTAGTAATCATCAAATTCAAAATCTTTCCAATAACTAGCAGGGAAAGAGACAACCTGGTGTTCTTCGTCTTCGAATGGATACTGCTCATCTTTCATGCACATGTCGGGAGGTCGTCATTGGTGATGGATCATTCCATTTGCGTTTGAAACATGCAACATTTCATCTATAAGCTCCTTTTGAATCTCCAGCAATGGGCTTAGCATCAACTTGATTTCGGCTTCCATGACAGCAACTTGTTCATCTTGTGATAATTGTGGCATTAATTCCTCTTGTATTTCTTGTATGAAAGCGTCTAGCGCCCCTCCGAGTTGCTCTTCATTCGATGACTCTTCAATGATGGCTTGAAGTGCTTCTTGTAATGCATCCTCAATGATCTCCCCTTGTAGCATGGATGTATATTCCTCAAGGAATTTCTCTTCTTGTAACATGGATGAGTTCTCATCGTAAATTTCTTCTTGCAATGGACTCAAATCACTTCCTTCATCTTCGGTCGGGGAATCAACACTTTGTTCATCGCTTGCATTTGTTTGGACATCCTCTATTACCTTTTCAACTTCTTCTTCAGTAGGCTCTTTCTTTCTTGGAAGAAGGTATGCAAATATGCTCTCCACTTGATTATCAAGCTCCCTTGTGCTATCCTCACTATTGGATAATATGGATGGTGAATTGATTTCTTGAAGACATTTATTCCACAAGTTGTCCAATCTCAAATGTACCTTGGACTCCTCTTCCAACCTTAATTGCTCCTTGACTTGATGAATAGCTTCTTTACAAGATGAACACGTGAGTTCTGAATGAGTGGTGTTATGAATCCTACACCAACCACCTGGAATCAACAAGTCTTTAGCAGGCAAGTCCTTCTCAATGCTCAATCTCTTCTTGATCACTTCCTTGAAACTTATGAAGAATTCTCTTTCATCATATAAAGCATTGGGCACCCCTTTTGCAGGAACAATCGGCTCATGTACCTGTGAAAAAGAAATTTTTCCATGCAATGCTAATTCCATCCTTGACAAAAATGTTAGACAATATAGCTCGTGTCCATTGGTGTCGTGAATTCTACATCCTTCCTTGATGCAAAGTCATCCAAACTCTTGGGCTGAAGTTGTGCATTCAAAGTCCACCAAAGTTGAAGAATAATTGAAGTATCACTTTGAAGATCATACCCACTAAGCTGCTTCATATCATTGATTGAGAAATCCATCCTTTTTTTTTTTGTATTTTTTTATTTTTTCACTTTTTTTGAATTTTTTTATTTTTCTACTTTTTTTGTATTTTCGACATAAGAGAGATCTTGAAATCTCAGATTCTTCCTTGAAATCTCACTTTCCAGTTCCTATCCACAATTCAGAATATCTTCTTTCTTGCTTGGAATAAAGAAGCGATGATGTTCCGTCCCACTTTATCCTGAATTTTTGTACTTGATTCTGTGCTTGATAGGTGTAAAATAGATGAAGCAATGTGATTCTCAAAGTATTTCCTAATCATGCCCTCCTAGCGCCAATTCTGTTGATGTGTTTTTTATGCACAAGGCAACATGTAGAATAAAATACTAAGTATTCTGATGTGTTTTTTATGCACAAGGCAACATGTAGAATAAAATACTAAGTATTCTATCCTTTCTTGAACAAAGTCTCTCAAAGGCTAAACTATATGATCCAGTGAGACAACTCCAAGGTTCATTATTCGTGGTTTGCAATGGATAGACTCAGTAGTTTGATGTGATATGCTGTTAACACAAAGGGACTTACGCTGAATTTACTTCTTCATGCACTCGACTTATTACTCCTTTTCATGGAAAGAAACCTCCTAATTCTACAATAAGAAAATGCAAAAAGGTCAAGGGTTTAGAGAGAATCTACTCTACTTCTAAGTACAATGAGACAATGAATGACACCAAGATTGGACAAATTCCTTATAACAAGCTCCACTTCACCATGACAAATTCAACAACTAAATGGAACGAGTGCAATCTCCCAAGGATGACTAAGGATTTTCATATTGCAAACACACATTTGAGTACCCACAGCTGGCGCAACTCAAACAAGCATCAACAATTGAACTATTGCAATAAGTTGAGGTTCAGGCTAACTTTGCACAATGACTTGCCAGCGACAAACCATCAAAAGTATGAACCTAGGAATTCATCAAATATCTTCACAATACATTCACTATATCAATGAACTTTCTAATCTACTCTACTTGGAAACACATCTCAATCATCTTCAAGAAATAAGAAACCATGCAACGTTCCAAAACAACACAATTGTCACCAAGCTTCAATGAGAAATGTATTAATTTTGGAAGTGATTACAACAATTTCAAGTTCTCTCGAACAACTTTCGAAGAGCTTCCTCTACTCTACTCCTACTCTACTTGCCTACAGCAACTCTTATCTATGTATATTGATTACAAATGAGCCGAATGAGCCTTTTTATAGTCCTCAAAATACAATGAAGGGCCAAGATCGATTTGAGCAACCGATGGCCGAGATTTTGCCACATCAGCAATTAGTTACAACAACCAACTATTTTTAGTCAAAAGAAAAAGTTGATACAACCCGTGTACATAAAAACCCAAAGGCAATGAACGCACGTTTCCCAAAGTGATAAGCATGAAATGGAACCTATGGGAATCTTCTAGATAGGGCGCCCTCTTTCTCTTGGACTTTGTTGCAGGTATATTGAACATGGACAAGTGACATGGCGAGCTTTGATTGATCGATGATGTATAGACGCCACTTGAGCATTTCTTGAGCAAATTTCTGGATTTTCAATTTCTTGATGCATTTTCCAAAATTTTATCTTCTTTTCTTGGACGAGTCTTCGAACTTGAATTTTCACTTCTGGAACTATTTCTTCTCAAATGTGGAATTTGGGAATTTGTCCTTGTTTTTTACTCGTTGTTTTTGCATCCCTGTAATTTGTGGATTTTCTTGATAATCTTGCTCTTTCGACTAACTTGTCTTGTGATGCTTGTGTAGGATTCTGCTCTAGATTGTTGAAGTAGAGGAGATGACTTGGGCATGAATTCCTGGAGTAGACCTCATGATGTTTGCTCTTGATCTTCTTCTGGTGCATGAAGTGGAAGATTCTTGTATTTGAACATGAAAATGATTCTTTTGGATTTTCGGATGGTGGAGCTTGCAAGATGGATGATGAAGTTCTTTCACTCTGATGATGAAGTTCTTCTCTGGAAGTAGGATGATAGTGAATTAGATGATATCTCGATGAAGTGCAGTAGAACTTTCTTCGTTCTAGTGACGACGCCTTCTTGGGATACAAGGTGGATGAGCTTGATAATGTCTTGATCCTTTGGATGCTCCTCTTCTTTGGTTGGGTAGCTCACCTCCGGATTCTCCAATATCTGCAAGATGAAAATTGACTAGTCATAGTATTTGATAACATCAAGTCAAGTTCATTAATACATGTGAGAAATTGAAAGATATCGTTGAATTTCACAAAATCTCCAAAACATGAGGGTTGATTTTATTGAAGGCAAAGTGAATGTCAGAATTTCCACTTGCCTGTGGAATTTGCGAAATTTTGGCACAATTTCCAGGGTAGCATGGAAATTGCGATTTTGGCATGACTTGATCTTTTTGTCTTTCAAACTTTTAAACTCCCTTGGCGTAGATTCTTGCTGATTTCAAATAGTTTTCAATGGACTTTTTATGAATTTCAATTTTGAATCAAAATGGAGCACTAGGTTTAGGTGCAATTTTTAGCTCTTCATGGATAAATGTTCCTTAGTGCACTTTTGATGGCGGGTGGATTGATTTTGGTGCACATTCAGTGAAGTCAAGGATGAAATAAGTCGCACATTTTAAGGTGGTGCAGACAATGTAAGTCGCATGTTTTGGGAGGTTAAAGATAATGTAAGTCGCAAGTTCTATGACCTTATGGAATTTTGCATATTTCATGACTTCCTGGACATTCCTTGGCACAAATTCCCTTCACCTATGGATTTTCTAATTCGCACATCTTATTTACCCATGGAATTTCGCAATTTCAGCCTCCTCTTGGACAAATCTCTACATCATCTTTTCACCTTGTCTTAGATTTCGCACTTTCAAACATGTTGAGGATTTTGCACTTTGAAGGTTGTCAAGGAATTTCGCACTTTTGCCTTGTGGAATTTTTCCTTGTCGCAAATTTGCTACCCTCTTGGAATTTCGCAATTTTTGTGATGGCTTGGAATTTAGCATTTTCCTCATGAGCCTAGAATTTGCAATTTTTCCTCACTTAGACATTGTTCAGTACCTGGAATCACGTATATTTCAAAATATATTTAAGTATAGGTGGTCATTGATTTAGCACGTGTGTGAATTGGCTGTCATGATGGTGGAGGGTGCTTACAAGCACATCTGTTGGACCCCATGTTATGTTCATGCATTGAACAATGCATTGAAAGACATAGGGAAGATAAATTGGATGAAGCAAGTGGTGGCAGAAGCTAGAGATATTCAGATGTTCATTTTCAAATACCACACCTCACTTGCTCTCTTCAGGGCTTTTTCAAAGAAGGAATTCCTCAAACCTGTGGAGACAAGAAATGCCAGTTATTTCATTTTGTTAGAGAGGATGCTTGAGGTGCATGAGCCTCTACAGTTGATGATGGTGAATTCAAAGCGGAGTAGATGGCCTAATTCAAGTGCTACTAAAGGAAAAGCTATCAAACAAAGGATCCTTGATGATAAGACATTGCTGATTTTATTATTAAATTTTTGATTTTAATATATTAATTTTATTGTTCAATGTTTCTAATTTTTTAACTTGTCATTTAATTTTGAGTCTCGTAATCTTATTCTTTTTTGAAATTTTTGTTTGCACTTTGCAAATATGTTTTCTTCTTCATCTCACCTATTGTAGATGTCATTAGATATGCTGATATGGACTCTCCTAGTCTTGGAGAGATCTATGAGACATTTGACAGCATGCTTGGGAAGATAAGGCAAGCAATTTTTGCTAGGGATCCTAATTTGGGATTATATGAGAAACATATTAAGCTCATTGTGATGGGGAGGTGCACCACTATGAACACCCCACTCCATATGGAAGCCTTGCTCTAAATCCCAAATGGTTTGGCCAATCATTTGATATCAATTGTATGCCAATCATTGTTTGGCCAATAATTTGATATCAATTGTATGCCCTATATTCGAAATTGCAGCAGTATATGTCATCAGATTTATTATTGTTCCAGCAGACTGTATACTTCCAGTCTATGACATGTTAGCATAAGATTCATATGCATAGAAATGATCTTCATGATTTGGTGAGTCCTTTGTTGTGTTTTGCATTGATACTTGATTATACGCCATGGTGAAATCTATATTTGTTCAAGTCTGATTTTATACAGAGTTAGCGTTAGGGCAGAGTTAGGGGTTTGAGCAGAATTATAAAGTGCAGAAAAGAAAAATACAATCAGATTCTAGGGTTTTGAGCAGAAACTAAAGTGCAGAAATCTAGGGCAGAATTTGAAAATATGAAGTGCAGAAAATTAGGGCAGATCCCGTTGGGGACATGACAGTGGTATCAGAGCTATCGTCCTGCCAGCTTGTGGGTGCATGATCAAATTGGAATCATGGCATCATTGAACAAGGAAGAGTTGGGTGAAAGGCTTTTCAAAGTAGGCAATAAACTTGAACATTTATTTCAGTCAAGGGATGTACTTCTCAGCACTTTGAAGGAAGTGGAGGATTGTTTACACATGGTGGATCAGTCACATTCTAAGGTATTGCAAGCAGCTATGATTCCTCTAGTGTCTTCCTTGGGTAAGCCAAAGTTGTTGAGATACAAAGATAATAAGGTGAGATTGGTTATTACTTCTTGTTTAAGCGAAATTCTGAGAATTACAGCTCCTAATGCTCCATATCAGGATGACAAGATGAAAGAAATATTTTTGTTATTGGTGGAAAGTTTTGAAGGCTTGGATGATGTCACAAGTTCTCATTTTCCTAGGAGAGTTACTATACTTGAATCATTTGCAAAATTGAGATTGAATAACATCTTGTTGGATTTGGCTTTGGATGATTTAATTATCAAAATGTTCCATTGTTTCTTTGCCAAAATCAGAACATATCATGCAGCAAATGTTAAATCAGCAATGCAAATTATTTTGTCTCTTATCTTGGATGAGAAGGATGATATTTCTAAGCGGTTACTATCTAACTTGTTGACTGTTTGGAGGGAACAAGATGTTTTACCGGCAGCATATGAGATGTCAAAAAAATTGGTTGAGCAGAGAATTGAGGAAATTAAAAATCAGTTAACAGAAGATGAACTGATTTCATATGGTTTGCAGCCTATTCATGATGATTGCAAGATTGATGAAGAGGGTGTGCGAGTTGAAGATAAATCAGCTAAGGTAGATGGAGAAATACACATTGGATCCGCATTTGAAGAAGAGTTGCAGCGTACAGAAATTCAAGAGGAGAATATAAATCAGTCCATGAATGTTGAAGCAGTCAAAGCCCTAATGGAAGAGTTGCAGCCTACAAATAATCATGAGGTGAACATGATCCAGCCTATGCATGTTGAAGACCAAACCCTAGAAGATGCCACCATGAAAGATAAGGGTTCGTGTGAAGGAGCTTCATTGGAGAATCACATACGATTTCACCATGATCATATGAACGAAGAACATGCCATCACAGAGGTTATCGTTCATCCAAGTATGAATTCATTAGATAACATTGTTTCATTCCCTCTACATCATATTGGCATGGAATCAAATAATGGTGTAGGTATCCTTGAGATGGATCTTGTTCATAAGGCGGGAAGTGATCAAAGTGTGTTGGATGAGTTTGATACAGCATGGCAAGACAGAGGTCATAAGGATGCACTCATCTTCATCAACCATCGAGGAGGATCATGAGATTAAAGACTCAACTTTCTACTTTGATGGAGATCCCTTGATAGAGTATCATGAAGACTTCACACTTGGGCATCAAAAAGAAGTTGACTCACAGATGTGTGATCATGCTATGATCGGACCACATCAGTTGGATGAGATAATGAAGATCGAAGGAAGGGATGAGCAACTTGAGGGAATGAATGGTCAACAGGGAGACATGGATTGCAGTCTTGAGACAAAGTTTGAGATGCATGATATACCTAAATCTTCATTGGAGACATATCTTGATCCTGCCCTAGTTGATGGTCACCTAATGGAGGAGGAAGATGAGGTGCAGATCTGCGAAGACATCCTTCCAAGGCACATGAACAGGTCTGATTTTCTGAGTTATAGCAGCAGTCCACTTCATCATTTCACATCAGACATAAGGATCAGCCTTGAGGTAAATGCTTTCCATGGAGAATGCTGGATTGGATCAGCTCTAAGTAATGAAGATGCAACAGCGATAATGGCAAGTTTCAAGGAGGATGCGGACACTATGGGAAGATGTGTTAGAGACCCTGATTCTCTGAAGTATAACAGCAGTCCTTTGTCTTCACTTCACCATGTTATATCAGCCCTAAGGACCAACCGTGAAGCATGCACTATCTGTGAAGGAAATCAGTTTGGATCAGCATTCGAGGGAGAGTTTGCATCAGCAAAGGAGGTTGGTGAGGACACAATAAGAAGGTATGACAGAAATTCTGATCTCTCGGTTTGGAACAGCAGTCTGTGGTTATTACATGAGCACATCTTGGCAGCCCTTACACACAAGCATAAGATGAAGAAGGTATCTTCTACTATGGGCTTCTATCTTGAGGATAAGCTTTGGATGGTGGCTAAGCATGTAGGACTTTCAAATCTGAGGTATGACTCCGAGTTCTTCATTTGTTTACTTCATAAGGGACTAACATCACACCCTACGGAGAGCCACGCCACGAGGTATGATGACATCATTGAATACACTAATGTTGTCGGTAAGCATGAGGGGTTTGTTTGTGATGGTCTACCTTATGTCGATGCCTCTTTGATAGAGTACATAGCTGTCTCATTCCGGAGATTTGTGATGCATACCATGAAGACTTTTGCTATGGAGGTACAGCTGAACCATGATATGAGATATGAGGATAGTATGTTTACTTTGCTAATGCATATGTTTCAGCTGAGTGATGGCATAAGGGTTGGAAGGAAACATGAAGACCTTCGTATTCCAGCCCTAGCTCATACGGGTCTACTCTTCACATTGATAAGAGATGGCTGCTACACTTCATGGTGCATGGACACTTGGCAGTTTGGTAAGACCTTGGAAGGTTCACCTAGTGGATCAGCCACTTACGTGATGGTTTCACTTGAAGAGGGAATCATAAGGGATTCAGCTTATGAAGACCTTTTGATCATTCATGAGGGAGACACAAAGTTGGACAATGCCATGATACAGCTCTGTCATCTTTTGTGGATACCCGAGGCTGCCCTATGCTTGTCTATGGAGACTTATGCATCGGAGGAATACACTTTAGAGGTATGGATGACTCTTGCACCAAGGTATGATGTTGTCCTCATCTCTACTTTGGAGGTGTTAGGGTTTGAAGTTGGAAACATGGATGATGCCCTAGGACATGATGATTTGTACACTTGGAGGGTAGATGCTATTGCATGGTGCATGGGTTTCATGTTGTTGGCGTTTGCTTGGGTATTATACTACCTCTTCATCCTTGAAGAGTGGCATTCAGATGATACTCCTTCATTCTATGCCTTTGGAGGAATGGTTGGCTACCATTTGGAGATTGTTTTGAGCTGGGAGTTAGCTGTCTTGGCTCACACTAGCCACCTTGGAGGAACTATTTCGCACTTTGAGGCACCTACGTTGAGGATTTTGCACTTTGATGTGAGGCTGATGGAGGATTGGATTGATGATCATACTGTGGGATGTATTTTCCTCTTCATATCTGACAGGATTATTTGGGATCCAGGTGGTGACATAGTTGGCACACTACTTCATTGGAATGTTGATGAGCATATCAGAGTAGTGCAGCAGAAGTCTGGGGACTTGTGGTCATGCCTTGAAGATCACATTCTTCATCACATGTTCTCCAAGACTCTTGGATGGACCTGCTTTTGTCTCTCAGGAAGTGGCACCTTCGGAGCATTGGAGGTCATTGCACTTGTGGTTGCGAGCATACTTCTTGGAGGATGCAACCACCAGTGGTTGTGTAGATCGGTCGTCAGGCATGCGAGCAGATGGAGATACATCTCACTTGACACTATCTCACAGCATTCACACTTGCCATTGCTTGAGGACAAGCAATTCCCAAGAAGGGAGGACTGTCATGTCCCCATTTTGGGAGTGGTCACCTATGGTCTCCGACCAGTGTTTCATCTCACTCCGGGACATCTCGAGGACATCACGAGCAGTGGAAACGGCTTATCACTTGGATGCTATCACTTCACTTTTGGGATGCCTTCTCATGGATATTGGGCTTATGGTTTGCCTTCTTCGGAACTTTCATACGGATTCATATTGGAGTTTGGACTTCCTTACATGGATGACCTTCATAGGGATGCCTTGCTTTGGAACCATTACCTCACCTTTGATGCCTTGGAGGTTTATCATTGCTATGGAGATCATCATGGAGATCGCCTTTCACTCGGGCAACATCATCTATATATTCCTTGGGCACTCATTAAGGAGATGATCCTATTCATGTGCTCACCTTGGAGAGATCTTCCTTGTACATTGATTGGGACGACTTGGGACAGCTACCTTGGTGCCTACCTTGTGGAAGTTCTCTTCATACCTTGGGACGACTCATAATAACCACACCTTACCTTTGGCGCTTGGAGGGGAAAGGAAGTAATAAAATAATATTCTTTATTTGCTTTGATTTGGGCGCCTAGGCATCATAAGACTGGTTGGCCCTATAGGGAAGAAAATTGTAATTCAAAGGAAAATAATGATTATCCTAGGTTGGCCAAGAAAAGGATTAAGCCAAGTTATGTATATATAGGAGATCATTGGAGGCATTCAATCATCAATCAATCATCATTCGACTTGTCTTGTTCTGATTTTTTTTTTACTTGGCATAAGGATTTCAGTCCTTTGTCTTGAGGAGATGGCCCCTCAACTTGGATGGTGATGACCCCATCCACATATCTTTCATTGCAGATCTATTCGCCATTTGAGCATCATATTTGGAGCAGATTTTACATCTTTGGAGCAGAGCAGCAGATCTGAATTTTGAAGCATATTATTCATCATTTGGAGAGGTGACTGCCCCATTTGTGGAGCGACTAGCCTAGGGTTTGTCTCCAACCTTGGGCGAATTTTTGGGAGGAGGGGCGACTGTCTTCTAGGCAGATTTGTGACTGCTGCACTAGGGTTTCAGATCAGAATTCTACAGCAGACCTGTACATGAACATTCGCCTATTGGAGAGGCTGGTATTTCATTGTTTTGCCATCATATTTGGTATGTTATTGTTGCCATTGAAGGTTACTTAGTAGCTGGGCTGTTTGGCCAATCATTTGATATCAATTGTATGCCCTATATTCGAAATTGCAGCAGTATATGTCATCAGATTTATTATTGTTCCAGCAGACTGTATACTTTCAGTTTATGACATGTTAGCATAAGATTCATATGCATAGAAATGATCTTCATGATTTGGTGAATCCTTTGTGGTGTTTTGCATTGATACTTGATTATACTCCATGGTGAAACCTATATTTGTTCAAGTCTGATTTTATACAGAGTTAGGGTTAGGGCTGAGTTATGGGTTTGAGTAGAATTATAAAGTGCAGATAAAAAAATACAATCAGATTCTAGGGTTTTGAGCAGAAACTAAAGTGCAGAAATCTAGGGCAGAATTTGAAAATATGAAGTGCAGAAAATTAGGGCAGATCCCGTTGGGGACATGACAGGCATCCCCCAACAAGGTTGAGGGGCCTTTGAGGCTACAAGGACCTTCATGGAAAATGTTATTTTATCACTATTGGTATTAACCAAGCTCAAAAAGTCCAAACTCCAAACCCTTCAAAAAATGCGATTATTTAAGCCATAGAGCAGTAATTAGGCCCTAAATATGTGCTTTTTTTGGCTTTTCAAGGTTTACAAACCGTTTTTTTGTTTCAATTTCAAGAGATTTTTATGCACCCAAGTTTGTCCCACGGGACTTGCAAACCCTAACAAGTTTGGCAAGTCAGTCAAACTTGGTTAGTTTGGTAGAAACTCACCAAGACTTTCAGCCAAGTCTGCAGGCCTTGAGTAGCTTGGCTCGGCTCGGCTTGGGACTTGATACATTTTCAACCTGTCTAGGTACTATATATATCATAGTACCCATATTTGCCAAGCAACATGTTGAGACTTGGTGAGTCTTTGTAAGAACTCACAAATCTGAATTTGAGGCATAGATTGTGAGTCTATATACTTGACTCAAAAACTAAACTAAGTTTGACTGCTAATCCTCACAAGCTTGGTGAGACTTGACTTTCAACAGATTTGCAAGGATTTAGTTACAGCATAGACCCTAAGAGAATATGGATCTACAGAGAGTTTGTATGACATTTAAGAATATACAATACAACCATGTGACTATGTAAGACACTTAATAATGTACATAAGACAATAATGTACACTAGGCTTTGTGACTGTATTTAATAAAATACATAGCCAATGCATTTATGTCTCATCAGCGTATTATATGTTAGGGTGTGGCATGCCTTCTTACAATTTGTGAGATGCTTTTGAGCAAATTGTTGTGATATCCATTTATTTGTTTATTAGTATGTGTGCTTATGTATTCATGCATTCTTAGGAGCCATAAAAAGACAATAAAATGAGAAATCCATAAATATGTTTTTCATATTGATCTATGGTTTAACCCTATTTGAAATGCCCAGAAATGCAAACATAAAATTATTTTGAATCCCTAGTGGTTGAGAAAAGGGTTGTGGACGCATAAAGTGAGCCTTTCTTTCATGGTAATGTCAGTTATCTCTGATCGGATCAATAAAAAGCCTTAGTTAAGTTGTAGCTATGCTCTTCTTAGGGACTCTGATTGGAAGTTATGATGACCATTCCCTATCAATTTAGTGTTATGAAATTGACTACCCATTATTAATCTTTACCTTAGGTGTAAGAAAGCTAAATAAAATCATAATCATGAATACATATAAGATGACTAGACTATTTTTGAAAAAATATATTTATTTGTTTCCTGTGTTCTTTATGGTGATAGTAAAGAAATGTATTGTTATATTGCACCTTTTATTTATTTTGTTGATTGTATATGAATCTGGTTGGCTAACGTGGCTCCAAGTAGCTATAGCAGGCTTCACTACTACTAAATATTTGATTTATAGGATTTTCTTACCATGGTTCTTCTTTAACCGTGTGTAGTTTCCCTTTGCATGTGAGATGAGTCCCTTGATTTTGGAATGAATTTCCCTTAACAGGGTGCAGGAAGTCTCACCGAAGTTCCCTATCAAGGGCACTTGTCTTTGAATATGGGGAACAGGGTCCTTTAGAGTCCTATATTTTGGGACTTGTACCCAATCAAAATTTTTTTGCTTCATTAAGGCATTTTGAGAAAGTCTAGAAAAGTTTTCGTCAAAAAAGTCAAAAAGTCAAAATTTCTAAAAATAGACGTCAAATTAGGTTTTCTGGGTTTCTTGAGATACGAATGCTGGCAAAATTTTCTAAAAATAGAATCTCCAATTCAGATGTCGTACCTGATTCTGATTGGCCGATTTTGCTTCACAATCAAGGTGGTCCAGACGGAATCTGCAAAAGATCAAATTTTCTCTATTGGGTCAATTCTTTTTTTTCAGAAGGCGAAGCACGAGCTTCGGAGCCATCAATGGAAGAAGTTCGTCTGCCAGAAATCAGTTTCAAGTTTTCAACGACGCAGAACTGACGAACAGTCGTCGATTTGACGGAGAATGCAAAACGGAGCAGGATGGATTCGGAAAGAGAAGAAAAGTTGGAAATCTTCAAATTTGACTAAGGTACAAAATTCCAAGTGCCCCTGGAGGTCGGGGGCGCCCAGTATTTCATGCCTTAGATTTTTTTCGCGTTTTTCAAGAAAATGCTAGAAATGCCTTTGTAAGTCAGTTTCGGGGTGAATAAAAGCAGTCATTTTGGGCGACAGGCCCCGAAAAGTTGGAATCCACGTTAGATGTACCCAGGGTATCCAGTTCATTCATCATCCAGTGGCGGTTGACTGATGAAACTTCGAAATCAACATCAGGAAGCAGCTACTAGCATGCAAAACGGAGCAAATTGCAAACAGAGGTTGGAAATCTCGAATTTGGCTAAGGCACAAAATTCCAAGCGCCCCTGGAGGCTAGGGGCACCCAACTTTTCATGCCTTAGAATTTTTACACATTTTTTGAGAAACATCAAAAAACCTCCGTCAGCCCGTTTCCGAGTGGTCAAACCCAGTCAAACGCCGGTAAAAGTTGGGATTTCATCACAGATGTGTTCAGGCTATTCAAATCACCTCCCATCCTGCCTCAGCAGCCATCTGAATGACAGAAAATGATGATCAAACAGGACCTGTTGGCACGAAAATCAAGTAATGCAATCAAAAATTGAAAATATCAAAAATTCTCTAAGGCACAAAATTCCAAGCGCCCCAGGAGCCCTGGGGTGCCCACTTTTCTATGCCTTAGAATATTTTTTAGTTTTTCTGGAAAACCACAAATCCTCCTTCGTCGGCCCGGTGAGATTCATTGCAAATCAGTTTGACACGTTTTCCGAGGCAAACAGAGGGTACAATCAGTTCAATTTTCTTATTGCTTGCCTATTTGCCAGATCATCAAACTCAATTTTGTTCCGACAGGCAGAAATGGACAGCCAAACAAGGGTCTACAGTCACCGGAACGCGCACGCAAATAAAAAATTTGAAAAAGTTGAAATTTACCAAAAAAATGGCTAAGGCACTAAAAACCAGGCGCCCTTGGAGGCCAGGGGCGCCCAAGATTTCATGCCTTAGAAAATTTTCATGTTCGACAGTGTTTTTCAACAAGCATTTCTAGATCTTTGTCCGACGACGGGTTTTAGAGGTCAAATTCGCACTCAGATGGTCAGTTTGAGGTTGGGGATGGAATCACGGTTGATAAATCTTCAAGATGCCATGATTCGTCAACTTTTTCAGTCAACGGTGACAGTTTGCCATATTGTTGAAGTCAGGGACAGGCCATACTGGAGTCAAAACGAGTGCAAACGTGTCGAAAATGAAAGAAAATTTGGCTAACACTTTTGCAACCTCGCGTGTTTGATGACATCATCAAATAAGATATTTTTCATCATCTCACACATGAAGCCATAGGTAGCTATAAAAGAGGGATTCTTCCTATTTGAAGATATTTACTTGGATTTGTGCTTTAAAAGATGCTTTCTTCATGGATAAGATTCAAGCTTTGTGCTTTCACAAAGAAAGCTGCTTTTTTGCCCTAAGGTTCTATAAAGACAAGCTTTTGGCTTTTTTATTCATTATTTTTGCAGGTTGCATCCAGAGGGAAAATTTTTATTTTCTTTCCACAAAGATTCGAAGACCCAAACGAAGTGTTTTTTTAGCATTCTTCATAATTTTGGGATGAGGAAGCAAGGAGGCACGCTTTTTCATGGCCCTTTTTTCTAGGGGATCGTTTTTCAGAAACAGGACTGAAGCTTTTTCAATTTTCATCGAGATGGGTCCATCCAGAATTTCATCCTCTTGAAGATTGGAAAATTTGCTTTTTTTAGGAATCTGTTTTTTTGCTGTTTTTTCAGAAAATCCTCCGCTTTTTCAAAATCTGACAATCTAGGTTGCTTTGAAATGAAATTGTCTACAAAACCTATGTGCCAACTTTTTTGCTCACATTCTGCTTTTTAGAAGAAATCAGCAAGTAATTTTCAGCCTTTTGTCCAAGATTTTCCCAAAATAGGCGTGTTCACAGTCATTTTTCAAATCTCTCAGTATGCAGTACACTCCAGTTGAGATCAAGCCTAAAATGGCGTTGGTTTACGATTACCTCAGAACTTTCGTGACAGACTTGCATAAAGTTCTTCCAGTGTTCAATTTGCATCCTTTGGAAGATGCAGGAAACAGTACTATCAAGAATCTGGGTCACTCTGGGTTGCTTGCAGCAGCTTCATTCCCCATTTCAGTGCAAAGTATCAAATTCATAATTGCTTGTATGAAGCATTACAATTTAGTCACAAGAGAAATCTAATCAGCAGATGGAAATGTGCTCTGCAGCCTCAGGCCAAACGACATTGAGAAGTGTTTTTCAATACCAATATGGAGGGAGAACTTGGTTGTTTCAATTGAAGAATGCAAGAGGGTGTGGCACAATGATAAAGAAAAATATCAGAAAAGGTTGCTCAAAAGTGGTTGAAAGAAAAGCAGAATGTTTTGCCAAAGAACATTGGACGTGGATGTCTTCAAGGTTTTCAGAGCCAATCTTATAACTGCTTATAACTGCTGTCATATATTTAATAATGATCGCTGCCATTTTTTATTATATGAAAAACCGTATCATATTGTTTATAGTTATTGGTTTTTCATGTGAAAGCTGCCGTATACTTTTAAGGGGACAAAGTCTGACCAAATCATCTTTTGGTCTGCTGCTCTATTAACTATAATCGCTACTTTATAATATATGCTTTGATTTGCTTCTTTTTATCTTATGATATATATTTATTATAATATTTAAATATTTATATTTATTAATATTCATGACATAATCACACAATTATCATTCAAATTGATGACAGGATACGAGAACACTATATTTCGAAGAGGAAATTTCACGTTTATTGTGATGTTTAAATCTTAAATTTAAACAAATGCCTTAATATCCGGACATGACAATTGTCTCCCAAAATTATTTCCTTAATTGACTATTGTCCATGGAAGCTTTGAGCTGTTAAAAGTAGTCATACAAGAAAGAACAAAAGAAAGACGTACTCAGATTAAATATTTGTTATGAAGAAAATTTGCATTGGAGTATTCTTTAGCATGCAGAAGTGTAATTAGTTTTTATTGATTGGAGTTTATGTTTTCTATAATTAGTTTTTCATTTGCATGAACAGGAGTGACATGCCTGGGGAGATTGCAAACCAGGAGGTGCATATTCCAGGGATAGCCCCAAAAATCCCTGGAAGGCTTTATTATTTATTTGGCAAACCAATTGCAACTGCAGGTACACGAATGTTGTTTTATATTCTCTTCTGTCTTAACGTGTGTTCATGCATGCCTATATGATTAAGGATGGGACAAGATTATCAATTATCATTAAAATATAGAGCCTCATTAGCAAATATGATCTGAATTTGGGTCCTCTTGATGCCCAAAATGAAGGACATGACACTAGTAGCCTTGATATTATCTGCCGTCTCCATTATTGTTTATGGGCTGTTTCTGTATTCAATGGAAATTTATAATTTTATTCTAATTTCAGATTCTCCCCTTTTATCACATCTTTCAATTGATCAGTGCTGCAGATTGTTTTAGGAATGCCTTATAAACAGATTTGAATTTCTTCCTTTGTAGGAAGAGAGAATGAGCTGAAGGACAAGGAGAAAGCACATTCACTGTACCTGCATGTTAAAGGTGAGGTAGAAGCAGCTATGAGCTATTTGCAGGAGAAGCGAAAAGATGATCCGTACAGACAGATTATACCAAGGATTTTATATGAAGCGACATGGAATTTCACACGTCAAGCACCTACCTTTGAGCCATAGTTTGTGGCCTTGCTAGCTTTGATCAATACCCAAAAAAAAAAAAAATTTGCTTGACCAACCTCATTATATGAACCTTTGCCTTAAATTTAGCTCTTGGAAAACTTGGAAGTGCTTAAATAAATATTATGTCTCTCCAAGATATCCTGCAGTACCCATCTTGTATTTTTCAATTATTTAGCTTTGTAAAGTAAACAAAAGGTTCAGTCCAATTCTTTTCTGTAGCCGTTGGCTGCTAGCCTGCTTGCATAAAGAGGAAATTCCTAATTAGTCTATTTTCTCCCAATTCTGTATTTAGTTATGCTTTTCATTTTCTTATGTTCACTTAAACTCTCTTTGAATGCCATAGTCTGACACAAATAACTCTCCTTTTACAAATATAGGTGGGACAAAAGGTCTGCAGAGGATTTTTGGAATTAATTACTAATAAAATGTGCGCTTATAAGTTATATCCATAATAACAGATAGAATAATCCTTTTAATGTTTGAATGCCGTGGTTTTGAGTTTACAACTGTTTCACGGCCAAATGATTTTGATTTTGTGGTTTGAAAAAAAAAATCTCTAGCACACAAGGACACATGCCCACGAACCACCAATGAAAAAATAAATTAAGGTATGAAAGATTTGAATGACGTCCATGAGACCAAGTAGTTTTATGGACCAAGAATAACAACCCTAAGACAATTTTAGACACTTTTTGATGTTGGATCATTTGCGATGGACTTTGATAAAAAAAACTTGTAGTTTTGCTAAGCCTTGCTTCCTCAAATAAGATGGTTAGGTTCACTTTCAAGTTGTTTTCATATTATATATGAATATCATTGTAGGCTATGCACTCCATGATGAAGTGTCATTATGTGTCCACCACTCTCTTGCTGTAAAATAGACATGTTCTCGTTTCCCATTCTTCCTTAGGTATAATTCATCTACTTGTTTCACACTTAAGATGATGTGATTTAATTCTCAATTGGGCAATTAACAACTTCGCTTTCCCCAGCCAAACTAGAGACCGGGAAAAAACGATGGACGCTGAGCGGGAGTCTGTGATTTTGAACGTTGAGCGGGTGTCTGACTGTTTGATCTGCAACGGTTGTGGAGACTTGCTGTCTGCGAACGCCCCGGGTCCTGCTGCGAATGGGTTTGGCGTTCCGTTGGCTGGGAGCATCGGAAGATGCTTGGAACGGGTTCAGGGGCCGCTAAAGGTTTATGTGGTGTCTACTGCGTGGAAAATGACAAGCGATGACCGAGGGTCGCTGCTGGAGCCCTCACCGGCTGTGGATCTCATTGAAAGCTCTGTATCTAGTGTGGTGGGTGTGGCCGCCTTGGGTGTGCCTGCGGGCATTGATTTAGTGAAGCCATCTCCGGGTTCTGGTGGCGTCCCTGCTGTTGGCTTAAGGGCCACCTCTAGCTGCCTTAAGAAGTCTTTCTCTGATGCAGCCTGTGCTCAGTCTCTTCCTGCTCAAGCTAAGGTTAGGCCTTTGCCCTGTGCTCGTGTTTCCTCTGTTGTGGTCTGTGGACCTGAGATTGCTGAAAATGAGAGCTTCTATTTGCGTCGTGGTGTGGTCTGCAGGTTTAATGGTTTGTGGCCCTCCCTCCCCGATCTACATGGTTGGGTTTCGGTCTCTTGGAAGCCTCTTGTCTCTAGGCAGATTGAACTCTTCCCCAGTGCAAGGGGTTTCTTGTTTGCAACCTTCGCTTCCACCAAGGAGCGAGACCGAGTGTTGGACAAAGGGTGGTTGTGGGGTGATCATTCGTTGTCCATCAAGCCTTGGACTCGCTCTTTCAATCCTCTTACGAAGGCGTTGAATACCAGACCTGTCTGGGTCCATCTGTTGAATCTCTCTTCAGTTTTGGGAGGATTCATGCTATGAAGCTATTGGTAACATCATTGGAAGTTTCTTGAAGGTGGACTCTACGACTCAAAATATTGGGCATACCACAGTGGCCCATATTTTAGTTGATATGGACATCTCCAAACCTCTCCATGGAGATGTGGTCTTGATGGTGGAGGACAGACCATGGACGTAGCTCCTGGACTATGAGGGCCTCCCTTTTCATTGCAAAAGATGTTTCTCCGTTGGTCATCTAGCCTCTGGCTGCCCTCTTGCTCGCCGCAAGGGTGCGGCAACTTGGTGGAAGGATGCTCTCTCCGAACATCTCATGGTGGGCACTCCCTCTTCTGATGATTCCTCCAAGGAGTTTATTCCTTCCTCGGCTAAATCATTACAGGAGACTGAGTCTCCCCAGGTTCCTCTTCCGATTATCCCTTCAACGGAACCTTTGCTACCTTGAACTACTGTCGATGTTCAGGTAGAGCCTGTTCGTCCCTCGTCCTTCACCTCTGTTGGTCCTGTGATTGCTCCTGACTCCTCTTCTGCGCCGTCGGCTCTGCATGGTGGCTCTTTGCCCATGGTGGATGTTGAGGATCCGCTCCTCGCCTCACTTGGTGGACTTCGATTCTGAGTCTTCTTGGTCTATTGTTTAGAGAAAGAAGGGACTCCCCATGTTTGTCGCTGCTTCGCGACCTAGGGTTAAGGGAGTCAGATTTGCCCCCTCAGGTTCTGGGGTTGTCTAGTCCTTGTCTTCTATTCGACAGCTATTTGTTAGCTATTCTTGTCCTGTTTTGTTTAGGGAATGGTTTGTTTAGGCCTGTTCTGCCGAGCCCCGGGGGCTCTAGTTAGTTAAGGGCTCTGCCCTTGTTTGCTCTGTATTTTGCCTCTATCGCTGTTGTATTATGGGATCAACACCCTTTTGTGCCGCTTACTTTATTAAAAACAACTTCGCTTTCCCCTTAGTTGCAACTTTCATGTATGTCTTTTGTCGTTATATGTAATGTCCCATTTTAATTATTTTAATTTTGTGGAAAAAATCCATTCTAATATTTTTCTATGAGCTAAGGAAGGAATTAGGGAAATAATTTATTTAATATTTAATCTTTGGACCTGTTGTGTTCCTCACAACCCACCCCATTTTGTTCCAAAAATAGGGACCCCCCTTTTCCTCCTTATCCTTGTCTTGCCTTTGAGAATATCATATATTATTATTACTTGGGCAGGGTTTTGGGCATTTGATTATAATTGTTCTATCTTTATGACTTGGTCTTTGGCAATTTCATGTTTATCGAACTATCAGACTTTATCCTTCTGGCATGACAGAAGGCGGAGGTTCGAGACTCAGTGTTTTACTCCTTTGACTTGATCATGTTTTGTGGGCTGCTTCGCCTTACCGTCGAGATATTGGAGCTTGTCGTTCCATCACGACAGTAGAATCATCTTCGATGCCCCGACCTTTGGACTGATGCCTTGCTTGTGTGGACATCGTTTTGTCGAGGTTGGTCATCTCGGAATGATTGTAGAATATCGCTTGACGACTCGACTTCGAGGACCCTAGTGTAGAGTTGGTAGATCACTTGCGTTGCATCAGGGGTTGGCCTTTCAGCTCGCCATCAGGGGTTGGCCTTTCAGCTCGCCGTTGGCCAGCTTTGCGGTGTGGGAATTGATTTCCCTCCACCTACCCTTGGCGACACATTAATGGTGGTCTCTCATGCATACAGCTAGCGCATTTATAGCTTTTTTTTCCAGCTCATTGGATTTCATTCAAGCTTTCTTGCAATCCAATTTGCATCTGAGCTTTGTTTATTTGCTTTGAGCCTTGTTATTTCTCAATTTTTTGCTATAATTTCACACTTGGAGTAAAGATTTATTGTTGTTGGAGTGTGGACTTCCTTATTTCAATCTTTCATCGAACTTGCACGTATTTTCTAGGTTGGTTTCACGTTTTCCCCTTTAATTTTCTTTGTGTGCTTTAATCTTTTAATATGGGGACCATGGCCAATCCCTGGTTGTCATTTTAGTTCAAACTGGATTCATTTGGGTCATTTTTTCTATGCTTTCATGATTTATTGGCTAGGGTTTAACTTTTCTTTGTCCTTCTGGTCATTGAATCCATTTTCTATTTGGGCGTGTGCTTTGAGTTTGTTTGTATGACGTAGGCCCTTTTCCCTTTGTGTCCTTTAAGTTTTCGGAGCGTCAGAGATCAGACTCCCAATCTTTCGTCCTCCTTTTGATGATTTAGGGCTTTCATGTCTTCCTCCATTCCTTAAAGGTGTCGGAGCGTCGGAGATCGAACTTCCAATCTTCCGTCCTCCCTTTTTGACTTGAGGTCCCTCTTCTTCCGGTCCCAACTTTCTTCTAAGTGCTAAGGTAAAGTGTCGAAGTTTGGGTATCGGAAGTTTTATCTTCCATGGTGCATTTATATTGAGGGGGGGCTACTCCCGTCTTTCATGCCCTAACTACCTGAGTTGTCAGAGTTCGGACATCAAGCTTCCCTGGTCCAGTACTCCTTTCTCATTGGTAAGAGGTAACTTCTACCTTCCGTGTATCGATCGCTTCGTAAAGCGTTGGGGTTCGGGCGTGGGGTCTCCTGGATTTTCCCTTCCAAGTTTACTTAATATGAAAAGGAGTAGACCTCGACCTCTGACCCTTGATTATATAAACTATGTCGGGATTCAGAGTCTTGTTTTGATCATTATCCTTAGAGACTAAAATATCGGAGTTTCGACATCAGTCCTTCCACCTTAGCTCTTCTCATTCCTTTTGACATCCAGAATGGGTAAGGCCCAACCTCCGATCTATGACAAATGCCAGAAACTGCATTTCTTGCTATATTTAGGCATTTCTAATGGATTTTGGTGCTTTATGATGATGTGAAGATGGCTAACCAAGTAAAAAAACATGCAACACTAGTAATGGAATGTGTAAATTATGAATGCAAAAAAATGGCCAAGGAACCACAGGTAGCAGATAAAAAGCAAGAGTTTAAAGGGTATCTTCCTACTTCAAAGCTTGCAAATCGATACCTAAAGATTGTCAATACAGACATTGGGCACCCTAATCCATGGAGCTACCTATAGCAGTTGAGGTGCGAAGCAAACAAGTCCTTTCAGACGCAGTGTATGGAAAACTCGGGACTCTTCCAGGCTAATGCATTTCCTGTCACAGTGCAGGTACCTGAATTGATCTTAGCCTATGCCCAAAGGTACAAAAATGGAAGTAAGAAGATCCTTGGGCCTATGGGGCATGTTGTGTTGGATTTCGCATCTGATATGATAGATAGGGTATTTGGTATGCCTACTTATGCAGACTATGACAAGATTTCGGAGAACAATGCCCTTACCTTTTGCATCACAAAGACAGGCACAACCACAAGTTACATGAACCAACATCTTCTGATCACCCAAAGAAATCACCCATTAAAGATGGCTCTTGTCCAACCATGTCATGAATTCAAACATGATGGGAAGAGGTTCATCACCCTCCTAAGCAGAGTATTTGGGTTGCCTGTTGTTGACAAATGGCACCCTTGGATGTACCAATTCTACATGAAAATGGTGGATGGGAAGAGGATAGATTGGGGAACATTCATCAACAACAAATTGGATGAGTAGCTATCAGAAGTGATGGAAACAAAGGAGCTCTATATGACCTTCTACTTGGTCTATCTGCTAGCCTATCAGGCTAGCTTCCTAGGTTTATTATAGGTGGGCTCTCTCCAACAGGGAGAAGGCTTTGTGTATGATCACTTTCCCTAGTTGGAGTTGATGACCAACATGAAGAGTTTCTGCATTGTCAATGATGCCTTTGTTTATGTTGTGATCAGAGGTTTGGAGAATGATTATTCTCAAAGGCTATCAATTGAAGTAGCAGAATAACTTACTAAGTGGGGTAATTGGTTTATCCAATTCCAAACCTTCACTTACATTAGAGTGATGGGCTTTGATAAAGTCCCTTATAGGCTGCCCTAGTACCCTAGTGACAGGGTCATTTTGCTGGAAATATGCAGGCAAATTTCTGAAGTATACAAACTTATAGCTGGCAAACACAAATCAAGTTTCAAATTCCCCATTCAAATAGGGGAAGACTCCATTTAGAACATTATCAAAGCAAGGCATGCAGAGTTTGAGCTAGTTGCCCTCTCTTTGAGTTCATTTGATAATATTAGAAGCATGTTAGACCCTATTGGATGGGTCGGTCCATTGATTGGGAGCTGGTACATCCATGAGTATTCTCTAGAGGACCATTGGGAGAACTGTTTAGATGATTATGAGGTCCGAAAAAGAGACTATTACAGGCTTAGTCTCCATTTGCTAAAAAGCTTGGATTACTCGAGGCTCCCCAAAGGCATGAAGGAGGATGGTGCGGTACTAGATCCTTCTTATGAGGCACAAAAGGTATATAATCTTCTTTGGCACCTATCAAATGGGATCATGCTGAAGACACTTCCATTGAGAATAGAGCCAAGGAGGTGTTGAAGAGAACAAGGGCTTGGATGAGAAAGCCCTATGCTATGATCAATCCCAACCCAATCAAAGGGGCAGAGAGCTCAAATGGAGCTAAGAAGAAAGGAGAGAAGACAAAGAAACAAGCCCCTACTGCAGCACCTGGTGTTGAGGAGATTGACCTTGCGAAAACCAAAGGCAAACAAAAGACAGTGGTAGTCAACGTAGAATCAGAGGAAGAAGAGGACATTGTGCCTTTATCTAGGAAGATTTTAAGAAGGGCCCTGCTCTTACCTCTGAGGGTGTCACAGTAGCCTCTACTCCTGGTCCTACCATCACTTTCACCTCTTCCCCTATCCTCATTTCCACCGTCGCTGCAATTGAAATAAGGATTGCCACACTATCCACTTCAACACCTTCATCTCCTACACAACAAACATCCCTGCTACACCTACACCTCAACTCACCTTTCATTTCATCACAACCTCCACCTTCTACATCACTTCCCCTCCCCTTTCTCATGTTCCATCTAACACTAAGATTCCCATGGCGCCTAGCCAAACAGTTGGGGAACAGATGGAGAAAGAACACATCCCTATGGCTGCAGATCAGGGCAAGGTAGACCTACCAGGGGCAACAAAGGACCAATGGGCATAAGTGCTTGAGGTTTCAAAGGAGTAACGAACAAAGGTTCATGCAGAAGCTACCAAAGATAAGACAGAGGGCCTCCTTGAAGAGATTATGGGTGGCCAAGGGCCCACATTGGACAAGCTGGTGGGGAATATTACTTCAGAACAACAAGAGGAGGTAGGTGAGGAATCTGAAGAATCGGGGAAGCCCCAAATACTGACTCCTTCACCCACCAGATCTCCATCTCCCCTTCGAGCTCTTTCTCCACCTAAAGACACATCATCTGGGACAAGCCTCCCAGTTTGGCTTGACAAGACTGTGGAGAAGAGAAGGAGCTACATTGAGGAGGATGATTTGACCACTGGTGCCCAAGTGTTGGGGGTGTCTCCCAAAAGTAAGAGGGCCAAGACCCTCTCCCATAGCTCTGCCAATGAGCAAGGTATAAGGATGGCTCAAATAGCAACACCATTGGTAGATAAAGAAGAGGTAGCAATGACCTCTCAGGACTACAACATTCAGCAGGTGATCTTAGGTTCAAGGACCCAGTAAGGGGACAAAAATGCCTTAACTGATGTTGTGACCGCACTTTTGGACAGAATGAAAAATGATGAAGTCACCAAGGAGGAGCTAAAGAAGTAGGTGACACAATTGTCAGCCTATGTCACACACCTGGTGGGACCAGTTGATTTTGATGTCCTTGCTCTTGCCCTGATGGAAGCCATAACTAAGGAGAGCCTTATCTCAAATCCATTGGGCATTCTCCTTGCTGCTACCGCCTTGAAGGATTCATTAGAGACCCTCGGCAAGACAACAATCAGGGAAGCACTAAAGATGTACCATGCCATTGAGGGAGAGTTAGAAACAACTGAGAGCTTGATAGGCCATATTAATGATGATCTATTGGTATGGGAGGAATACTTCCCAATTTTGACTAAGATGGAGGCCACACCTCAAAATGCAATTTTGCAGTCAGGAGTATTAGATAAAAATGATCCAGGGGTAATAGTAGAATCGATCAAGGTAGGGAGGCTCAGGGCCAAGATGCTACAAAATGTAAAGACAAGTTGAAAGAGGATGGATATAGCTAAGCAAGGGTCAGGCAATGTTTAGACATTGATAGACTTCATCCCTTGCCAGTTCAAGGATGAATCCATAGTGGTCCCCCCTGCAGTCAAAATAATAAAAGAGCTCTCTAGCATCTTTCAACAACAGCTCTCAGATTAGGGCATTGATAATTTGATGAGGTCAAAGGCCCTCTTCACCGAGTTTCAAGAGTAGTTATTGGACTTGGACAGGGTTCAAGACAAACTTAAGTGGTCATCATATTCGCAGCATATCAAAATCAAGTATCATAATGGTCCAAATATAAATGACATTCAGGAGGCCACTGCTAACTTCAAAAGTCATTTTGAAGAGGGAGCATAACATCCTTGTTCTTCACTCATTATTCTTTGATTCTTTCCTTCTTTCTTTCTTTCCTTCTTTGATGAGGCTGACTTCACTTGTACTTAGTGGCACTACTCTAGCCGACAAGGGCTAAATTGTACATTGTAACTTGTGTTTAAGGGCACTTTCAGGCTGACTAGGGCCAAAATGTGCAATGTGAACAAGAGAGCTCCCATATATAAAGGGGAATTTTGAACATTTGTAAAGGGAGGGAAACATAGGGAACTTGTGCAAGCATAAGCTATACTTGTATTTTGGATGGCATGTAAGTGACATACTTGATATGCATACAGGGTGTGTGAATACTGCTCTTTTGTAATCTGCCAACATTTTTCCAGTTAATGAGAAGACAATTTTGGATCATGTTCCTATGTTTCTACCCTATGGTGGTAATGTACTTGTGTTTCTTTTCCTTTGCGTATAGGATGTGTTGATGAATCTTGAGATTAACTGTTAAATCATAAGTTTGGTGGATGGATGAGGTATTGAATTCTGGGCATATAATATGGTGTTTTTGATTCCTTGTTCTTCTGCTTATTTCCTTAGAATCTCGCACTTGCAATGTTCATGATTTTGTAAAATATTGGTCATTGGGTTCTTATTTAATTTGATCTCATTGACATTGTTATATGAAGTGAAAACCCAGGTGCAGAGGTTGTCTGAATCATTTTACATTTTATTTTCCTTCTGAACCCTAACCCTCTTTTCCTTTTTTTACATAGAGTAGAAGTAGAGTAGTGTCCTACACTTAATTGATTATCCCCCTATCAGAGGTTGCTTAGCAATCTAGATTGATATTACCAGCACAGGTCCCTTGAACAAACACTCACATTGTCCACTCTGTTGTTCTAACATTGTTGTGACCCAGCGAAACAGGGACCTTGGGGTAAACAAAAAAATCATTAGGTTACCTTTTAGGAGAAGTAGAGTGACTTTCTTTCTACTTGAGTTGATGTGCCAAAACAACCATCAACAAAACTGGTGCTAGAAGGAGGGCATGATCAATCTGCATCCACTTAGGTTTTCCTCGACCTCTGAAAGAAGAAGATTACCTAGATCTTGGTTGGTAGGGGAAGTCAAATTCCAAGAGCTCCAACATCACTGAAAAATCAGGACTGACCGTGGTAAGAGGCGAAGGACAAACTCTAGATCAGTTAGCCCTGCTAGATCTAAAAACCTAGAGGCCTTCCTTGAAGAACCACCTCAAGTACCAATGGCTACTTACTTTGGGGCAAATCACTCACCCCTGTCCTTGGCAGCCCCTCTCAACGATATGCCCAAAAATCCTAAGAAATTCTGCCCTAAATTTATTTATGGAGAGAGTAGAAGTGCAGAAGTCATAGTAGAGCTACTATTCCCCATTTGGATGTGGTCTTGCGCCTCTTCCCTTACTCTTTGGGAGAGGTTGCTTATTCATGGTACTTGCATTTGCTTGTGGGATTCATTGACACTTGGGAGAAGTTAGAGACTGCTTTCACAGAACAATTTAGGGTATACACTGACCCTGGCACCATATACCAGCAGTTTGTCTCTTGCAAGATTCAACCTAATGAACCCTTGACTATGTTTAACACCAGGTTTCACAAACTTTATAAGAGGCTTACTCAACCTTATGTGGTCATCGAGGCAGTTGTGGTTCAAACTTATCTTAAAGTTATCGATCCTTTCATAGCTATCTTGCTTAACAAGACTCAGCAGAAACTTGACACCCTAGCAAAGGCTTATTTTGAGGCCCTCAAATTACATAGAGAAATGTACCCTGTTACTGCAGGGGCCTTTGGAACTTTACCTACAGTCAGTTTTCCAGGGATGGCAAATCAGATTCCTGCTATAAACAATGCCCTTATTAACAATACTCCTTTGATAAACCCAGTCCCGAATGACGGTCTATAGACTGGGCAACAGATTAGCTATGCTCAACCTCTCAACCAGATCAGTCCAAACCCTATGTTACCTGAACCAGGACAAACTTACAATAATCAAACCACAACACAATACCCATGTACTTCTTTCTCTGATCAACCACAACAGTAGAGCAATTCATTCTTTGATCAGCCTGCGATGAATCATACTAATATGGTTAATTCTCAATACACTCACCAGGCTAGCACACTTGCATTAGCTTCACAACCCTGCTCATCTCAGAACTTACAGTTGACGTCTGAATTAGAGGCTATGAAAAAGGCACTAGCCTAGGTCACCAATGAACTTACTAGGTTGAATGTCAACAATCATGGAGACTCGCATCAAAATCAAAATAATCAGTCATGGTCACAATCGAACCTTCAAATCTCAAAGATAGAATAGACCTTGGAACACAAAACCAAACAATGGAGGAGTACCATCTCCCTTGGATCAAACAAATTCAGTAAATTGTGTCGAGATAAAACCTTTGCCACACTGGTGTAGGCTTCATGATACCTCTGATCACTCTAAGCTCAATTGCACTGAGATGTCTAAGATAACCTAGATTTTTCAAGCTGATCGATAGATGCAATAAGAAGAAAGTGACTCGCAACTTGGGGATAGAGGGACTGCCATGCAATTTGACACATTTGTTTTCCCTTATGAAGAGGACAATGAGCCTGAAACTAAAGCCCAAGCTTATCAACAATTCAAAAGCAATTACTATCTGAGGAACAAAGGCAAAGAGCCTCTCACTACATCTACCCCACCAAACTATAGCAGTGTTCCACCTGATCCTAATGCAGATAATAACTCGGATCCTCCAGTAGGATCGACGAATCGAACATTCAAAGCCAACCAGTACAAAGGACAAAGTCTGACAAGCATCAAATATGATTTGGTTGATGATCTAAAGAAAACAAAAGCGAACATGTCCATCCTGGATGTAGTACACGAGTGCCCTCCTCAAAGAGAAGCTCTACTCAAGGTTCTACAAGGAAAAGATCAACCCAAACATACCGAGATGAAGGTTGCTATTGATGATGTTCTGGCAGCCCTATACAAAGAAAAAACAGGTACACCACCATTCTTGCTTAGTGTTAGAATGGCTGGGAAAAACTTGCACAACTGTTTGGTCGACTCTGTGGCTTCTAGGAATGTCATGCCTTACTCTATATGCCAGAAGCTAGGCCTCACTCCCACTAAGACCAATCAGAAGGTAGTGCAACTAGACAAAACAGAGGTAAAGGTCATTGGTGAAATCAAAGATGTTCACATACAGTTAGTATATGATCCTCGCATCTAGAGCCACATTGATATTCAGGTGGTTGATATCCCTGAGGTCTATGGTATGTTATTAAGTAGAGATTTGACTAGGAGTTTGAATGGCTACTTGTCTACAGACTTCTCACACATGTGGATCCCTTGGAAAGGAAATGCTAATCAAATCCAAATCCTTAGCGAGCCTAGATTGAAACATCTAATTACCGAATATAATGCTCCTAATGAAGTATTCTTTGTAGATGTGGATTTGGGTGTTTATAGAGAGATTATGATGGGACTAACCATTCAACATGCAGATGAGTGTTACTTGCAGGAATATATGCAAAAATTGTCGCATGATAAAGAATTCTTGGGTCCACACACCCAAACTGCAGAACTTTTACTTCTGAACTGGTGCAGAGTTCATCGAGAGTCCCATTTTGAGTTGTCCTACCTTGAATGCCTTACTGCAGTAAGCCTCATTGAAATCGGGACAAGGATTGATGCAATATTTGAGGAGGAAGAGGCCAAATGTGTAGAAGCGGTTTTAGAACCTCTTGAGAAGACGGTCATGGTCTTGCACACTGAAGTTGCTGAGAAAACTGAGCAAACAAAGAAGGCACCTTCCCAAGCAAGGTTGGTTCAGAAAGCATTCCCTCCTCAAGATAATGAGCCATGGACCCTCAAATTTGATGGTTCTAAGTGAAAACAAGGCTATGGAGCTAGAGTGAAAATGATAAATCCCACAGGAAAATCATTCTTTGCATCTTACAGATTACTTTTCCCTTGTACTAACAACATGGCTGAGTATGGAGCTTTGGTAAGAGGGTTGTTGTTAGCTCACCAGAAAGGAGCAAAGCTAGTACAATTTCGGGGATATTCCCAACCGGTAACTAGACAAGTAAGAAGCAAATATGCCTACCACGACAAAAGATTAATTGCATACAGAAATAGAGTGGGATCTCATTGAGAATTTCGACGCATTTGACATAAGGTCCATAGCTAGGTGGAGAAATCAGACAACAAATTCACTGGCGATTGCATCCAACACACTGGAACCCAGGGATAGTTCAAAGTTGAAGAAGTTCTCAGTAGAATTAGTGTCAAGTCCAGCGGTTCCAGATAATGTCAGACATTTCCAGGTATTCGAAGATGACAAACATATTTTGGATTTTCATTACTAATACCAGTGTCGTTGAAGCACAGGTCATTGATGAGTGTGACAGGGACCCTTTTGAGATTGATGAAGGAGAGGTCATTAACCTGAAAACAAATAACATTCCTAAGGGTATGCTCACACTAGAAAGATTGTTTGATATGGATCAAAAACACAGAAAAAGAACCTAGGAGAGCTTGGAAGATGGCAAGTATGGCACTATCAACCTAGGAGATGAACAACAGGTCAAGAATGTTTTCATTGGGAAGGCCTGCAAGCCTAAAGAAAGAGAAGGAATTATTCAAGCACTGAAAGACTTTAGAGATGTCATAGCATTGACTTATGAGGATTTAAAGACCTTTGACACATCCATCTTCAAGCACACCATTCTTCTGAAGCCCAATTCTAAGCCATTTAGAGAGAAACTCAGGCCTGTTAATGCCATACTAGAACCATTGATATACAAAGAAGTATAAAGACTACTATCTGCCAGGATCATATTCCCTGTGAGACATTCTACTTGGGTAGCCAACCTGGTTCCAATCAAGAAGATGAATGGAGAGATAAGGCTCTGTGTGGATTTCTAAAACTTGAATAGAACCTCTGAAAAGGACAATTACCCACTCCCCTCTCTTGATGAAGTATTACAGATAGTCAATGGTTCCCAAATTATGTCTTTTCCAGATGGGTTTTCAGGATACAATCAAGTCATGATTGAAGAAGAGGACCAATTGAAGACCACTTTTACTTGCAAATGGGGTAACTACGCTTATAGAAGAATGCCCTTTGGTTTAATCAATGTAGATACTACTTTTTATAGAGCCATGGCTATTGCCTTTAGGGGTTTGATTGGTAAATGCATCATAATCTATATGGACGATTTGATTGTCTTTTCAAAAAATCAAGCTGATCATGTAAACGATTTAAGGAAGATACTTCAGATATGTAGGCAGTATGGAGTCTCCTTAAACCCTAAGAAGTGCATATTCGGAGTAATAGAAGGAAATCTGTTGGGGTACATCATTTCTAAAGAAGGGATCTCCATTGATCTCGAGAGAGTGAAAGCAATCCATAGGATCCCATTCCCAGGTAGCAAAAAAGAGCTCAAATCCTTCTTTGGTAAAATCAATTTTGTTAGGAAATTCATTACTGGATTTGCTGAGATAGTCAAGCCTTTAAATGATATGCTGAAGAAAGATGCTAGAGTTAAATGGCCTGCTGAGACTAAGCAAGCCTTTTCAAAGATAAAGTGTGCTATTGCTTAGGCTCCTGTGCTAACTAGCCTAGATTACACTCTTCCCTTTTATATTTATTCTTTTGCATCTGAAGTTTCTTGTGCAATTGTTCTAACTCAGAAGAAGGGAGAGGGAGATGAAAGACCCATTGCATTCATGAGTGCTCCTTTCAAGGATGTTGAAACCAGATATCCATACATGGAAAAACAAGCTTACGCTAGGGTTAAGGGCTTGAAGAAATTCAGACACTACATAATAAGGAGCAAGGTCATGGCAATTGTCCCCGATCCAGTGGTTAAGTCCTTGTTGATGCAAAATGAGCTATGAGAAAGAAGAGGTAAATGGACAATGATCCTACAAGAGTTTGATCTTGAAATACACCCCATGAAGCTGGTCAAGGGATAGGGTCTATTTAAGACTATGACTGAATCAAATCCATATATTGAGTGCCATCAATATTCAGTGGAGAGCATTACTACAGACCCATGGTATCATAACATAGTACAGTATCTACTGAGCAATAGATATCCTACACATATGAATCCCACTTAGAGGAAAGCCTTGAGGATTAAGAGTCAGAAATACATGATTAACTCTAGGTTCTTGTACAGGAGGAATTTTGAAAGAATATAGCTTAGATGCCTGAATAAACAAGAAACAGAGTAGGTACTAACTGAGTTTCATGATAATTTTGGGACTGGTCATGGATTAGGAGATGCAACAACACATCAAATACTTGTTAGACTTCAAGGATGCCCATCAACATGTAAGGAAATGCCATACTTGGTAGACTTCAACCTCTAGAGAAAGAGATCATGTCATGCCACTACAAGCAATGTATGAGGTAAGAACTTTCACCCAGTGGGGCTTAGATTTCATTGGTATGATTAACCCAAGTTCTTCTGCAAGGCATAGATTCATTTTGACAACAACATACTACTACACGCAATGGGGCAAGGCATTGGCTTGCAAGGACTGCACCACTAACACAGTTATCAGGTTTTTGGAAGAACACATTATCACTAGGTTTGGTATGCCTTTTACTCTAGTATGTGATAATGGCCCTACTTTTTCTTCTGCTAAGTTGTTGAAATGGACTCTTGAAAATGAGGTAATCATTAAATTTTCTTCCAATTACTATTCTCAAGGAAATGGTGTTTCTGAGTCTACAAATAAGAATATGATAGATGCCATTAGAAAACTTTTGGAAATAAACCCTAGGGATTGGCACACTCAACTTAAATTTGTATTATGGGTTGATAGATTTCGGGTGAACTCTTTATTGGGCACCTCTCCTTACCGACTGGTATATGGTCAAAACCCAGTTTTCCTAGTGAACCTAAAACTTCCTACCTTGGAATTTATCAGGGATTACCTAAGGCCCAAAGATAAGATAGAAGCTAGATTGCTAAATCTTTTAAACCTAGAGAAAAAGAGATGTCACCCCAGAGCACTTTATGTGGCATCAAAGGGTAGTTAATAGATGGATTGACAAAAGGGCTACAATCTAGGCTTTTAGGATCAGTGATTTACTTCTCATGTGGGATAAAGCGAAAGAAAAGAAGGGAGACCATTCAAAATTGGACAAACTTTGGTTGGGACCCTATCAGATTGCTAAAAATACCTTCCATATTAGCTCTCTCTGGGGAACTTGTTCCATTACCAGTCAATGGGCAGTACCTCAAGCATTACTTTCCAAATTAAGAGAGCCTGATAAGGAGGCTGTTTGGTCTCTTTTTGTACATAGTTAGGTTAGGGGTCTTTCTTTGTGTTTGTTTTCTTTGCTAGTTTGTTTTGGTTCGTTTGTTTTTTTAGTTCTGTTCTATTTTGGTCAGTTGTTTGCCTTTTCCTTTTTAGTTACTTAGTTCTGCTTTACTTTTCAAATTGTTTAGTTTATCCCTCTAACTTTCAATTTTGATATGATTACTAAAGGATTCTTTTGCAAGCTTTGCTTTTCAAGCTTTCTTAGCCTTTTCATGCTCATGAAATGCTTTTGTTATGGTTGGGAAGGGTTTGCCTCTGGATTCTGTGTTTTGGATCATTCCTTGGTTATGATACCGGTGATCCATGGTTATGATACCGGCCTTCCTCACAGGATTTTGGTTTTGTCTGGCATATCAATTCTAGGCTTACTGGTCTGACTGGAGGCTTGGGTGAGCTTTGCACCTGGGAGGAGCTTGTCTTGAAATCTTATATATACTCTCACGCTAATGCTTCTTTCAGTATGCATGAACAAATTGTCACTGCTAGGGGTTGGGTGAAAATTTAACAATCTTGTCTTTCTAGGTCACCACCATTAGTCTAACTTAGGAGATGTGTGCTCCATTTAGGTCAGCTTTGGCCCCAACCCAGTAGCAGGCTTCATTGCCTGCAAGTTTAGAAGGTTTTATTGAAAAAAGAGAGTAATAAAAAGGAGAGTGTTGAAAAACGAGAGTGAAAAGAGAGTGCTGAAAAAAGAGAGTGATAAAAAAAGAGTGATAAAAAAGAGAATGCTGAAAAAAAGAGAGTGATAAAAAAGAGAGTGGTTCAAAAAGAGAGATTCAAAAAGAGAGTGATTCAAAAAAGAGAGTGGTTCAAAAAGAGAGTGATTCAAAAAAGAGAGTGATTTAGAAAAGATAGTGATTGAAAAAAGAGAGTGAAAGAGAGAAGAGAGAACGATTCAACTGTCTGGGCATTCAAGTATCTCTATTGAGCTATAGACACTTGGCTAGCAGCAGAGCAATGCCTTGGTGCGGTCAGTGACATCTCCGTCAGGACTATAGACGCCTGGCTAGCAGTGAAGCAATGTCCAAGTGACCACATGAAAGCTATATTTACTCCACCTAACCCAACTTTTGGCGTGTGATTGATGAAATCTTGTATACTTAAGGAAGGGGAATGAATCACGTGCACACACTTGGATTTCAAAAACATTTGATCTTGTACTTGTTCATTCTTGCTTATGATTGGGCTTGGTATTCATACTCCTACTATGGTTGATGAGGCTGAGGTCCTATGTCCTTGACTGATCTTTGGCACCTTGGAATATTCTAGAGCATTCTTTTGTTTTGGTTGGCATCTGTTGTGTTCCTCACAACCCACCCCATTTTGTTCCAAAATAGGGACCCCCTTTTTTCTCCTTAGTCCTTGTCTTGCCTTTGAGAATATCATGCATTATTATTACTTGGACAGGGTTTTGGACATTCGGTTCTAATTGCTCTATCTTTATGACTTGGTCTTTGGCAATTTCATGTTTATTGGACTATTAGACTTTATCCTTATGGCATGACAAAAGGCAGAGATCTGAGACTCTGCATTGTACTCCTTTGACCTGATCATGTTTTGTAGGCTGCTTCGCCTTACCGTCGGGATATTGGAGTTTGTCATTCCATCACGATAGTAGAATCATCTCCGATACCCTAACCTTTGGATTGTTGCCTTGCTTGTGTGGACACCATTTTGTCGGGGTTGGTCATCTCAGAATGACTTTAGAATATCCCCCGACGGCCTGACTCTGAGGACCCTAGTATAGAGTTGGTAGATCACTTGCACTGCATTGGGGGTTGGCCTTTCGGCTTGCCATTGGCCAACTTTGCGGCGTGGGAATTGATTTCCCTCGACCTACCCTTGGTGGTGCATTAATGGCAGTCTCTCTCGCATACAACTAGCCCATTTATAGCTTTTTTTGAGCTCATTTGATTTCATTCAAGCTTTCTTGCAATCAAATTTGCCTCTGAGCTCTGTATATTTTCTTTGAGCCTTGTGATTTCTCAATTTTTTGCTATAATTTTGCACTTGGAGTAAATATTTATTGTTATTGGAGTGTGGACTTCCTTATTTCAATCTATTTCATCAAACTTACGCATATTTTCCAAGTTGGTTTCACATTTTCCCCTTTAATTTGCTTTGCGTGCTTTAATCTTTTAATATGGGGACCATGGCCAATCCTTGGTTGTCATTTTAGTTGAAATAGGATTCATTTGGGTCATTTTTTCTATGCTTTTGCAATTTATTGGCTAGGGTTTTACTTGTCTTTGTTCTTCTAGCCATTAAATCCATTTTTTGTTTGGGTGTGTTTGAGGTTGTTTGTATGACGTAGGCCCTTTTCCCTTTGTGTCCTTTAAGTGTTTGGAGTGTTAGAGATCAGACTCTTAGTCTTCCGTCCTCCTTTTGATGATTTAGGGCTTTCATGTCTTCCTCCATTCCTTAAAGGTGCCGGAGCGTCGAAGATCGGACTTCCGATCTTTCATCCTCCCTTTTTTACTTGAGGTCCCTCTTCCTCTGGTCCTAACTTGCTTCTAAGTGCTAAGGTAAAGCGTCTGAGTTCAGGTATAAAAAATTTTATATTCCATGGTGTATTTTTATTGAGAGGGGGCAACTCCCATCTTCCGTGCCCTAACTACCTGAGTTGTCAGAGTTCGGACGTCGAGCTTCCCTAGTCTAGTCTTCCATTCTCATTGGTAAGAGGTAACTTCTACCCTCTGTGTACCGATTGCTTCGTAAAGTGTTGGGGTTCGGGTGTCAGGTCTCCTGGATTTCCCCTTCCAACATTAATATTAAAAGGAGTAGACCCCAACCTCCGACCCCGATTATATAAACTATGTCAGGATTCAGATTCTTGTTTTGATCATTATCCTTAGAGACTAAAATGTCAGAGTTTCAACATTGGGCCTTCCACCTTAGCTCTTCTCATTCCTTTTGACATCCAGAATGGGTAAGGCTTGATCTTTGATCTCCGACAAATGCCAGAAACTACATTTCTTGCTATATTTAGGCATTTCTAATGGATTTTGGTACTTTATGATAATGTGAAGATGGCTAACCACAGTTGTTGGAATGTGTTTATGAATGTAGAAAAATGGTCGAGGCACCACACGTAGCAGATAAAAAGCAAGAGTTTAAAGGGTATCTACCTACTTCAAAGCTTGCAAATCCATACCCAAAGATTGCCAATATAGACATTGGGCACCCTAATCCATGGAGCTACTTGCAGTAGCTAAGGGGCAAAGCATGTTGCACATATGTTACCTAAGGTTGTCGTTGATGTTGTTGTCATTGATGTCAACACTCTATTTGGGTTGTCATTGATGTCAACACTATACTTGGATGCTTATGTTGATGATATACTTTAATGGTGTGCTAGCAATGATGTTACTGATGTTCATGGTTGGATGTCATACCTTGATTTTTGTCAAGTAAAGTTGTATTGAGCATGTTTGTGGTTAGTAGAGATGATATCATGATGATACATTAAGATGGGAATTAGAAACATTAAGATGAATGATGATACATTAAGATGGGAATTAGAAGAATTAATGCTGATGTTGAGAAGATGTTGTTATTGGCCTGTAGCATGTTGTATGCTCTCTCCTATTGCTCCTAAGGAAGTATGTGTTGATACAAGAAGACTTTGGTCTCCTGATGTTAGTGAATGTTGTTGTTGTTGTAGGAAGCTACCAGGAAGACTGCTTAATAGAATGCTTTGTATTCCTCCACATTTGAGGATATGGTCATGCGGTTAAGTAGATAAGTTGGTTAAGGTGTGAAGGTGTTATATCGAAGATTTTAAGTTATTACACCTTCCGCAATGAGAGTTATAAGTGACAGAGTTTCGGCCTATGTTCTGGCAGAATAAAGTGATGATGAAGGCTGGTTGGAATGCTTTGCATTCCTCTACAAGTGAAGATTTGTCCATGCGATTTTGTGGGCATGTTCAGGGATGTTCAATACATGCTACTTTGTAGTATTAGGTGATTTGGAGATCCACATGATGTTTTTGGTCTCTCTCCGGTGGTGTGAAGATAAACAATGGGTAGTGTTGATGTTGTTGAGGCCGACTTGTGAATGTTGATGATGTGCGCCACAAAGTTGTTGTGCAGAGTTCAAGGAGTGTTTGGAGATGTTATGTGGGTCATGTCGACTCATCTAGGAGAAGCGCAAGCAATGTTCAACCCTTCAAGAGTACCGCCAAGTTGTAATGACCTATGTACTACAAGTTTCATGTTTTCTTGCTTAAGGGCGACCTAGTTCAAATGTGTGCATCATGCAGATGTTATTCTTTTAAGGTTGATGCTATGAAGGATGTTTAGGACTAGGTTAAGCATGTTTAGGGATCCACAAGGCATGTTTCTCTTCTTAGTGTTGCATGTAGTTCATGTTAGGGCTTGCCCTCTACATGGTTCATGTTGTGTGATATTTGGTCGACTTGTAAATTGTATTATTCTTGTTGTACTAGCTGACTTGTAATGTAATCAATGTAATATCATGTATATATTGTAGACCTAGTTGATCTAGGTGAGTTATGATTGTGAATATGATTGTATTAGGAGCAAAATATGAATATGATATGCATTATGATGTGCGACTAAAGGAGAAAGACCAAAAGCAATAAGGCATGTCCCAATTCATCTTGAAGACAATTTTTAGACATGAGGGAAGTACAGAGTGTGCCTAACTAATTCAATCATCAAAAGAGGAGTGAAGAGGCAAAAGTGCAATCATCAAAAGGAGTGAGCTTCAATGTCAGCTTTCAGACAGTAGAAGGATTGTCATGCTGTAATCTTTTATGAGTTTGTTCTTAGTTCAGAGAGTAGTTGCTTCCTTGGGTTGTAACCCTAAAATAAAGTCAGCAGGGAGTTGTAGCTTCCTTAGGAGTGACCATAAAACCTTTCTTCAGGGAGTAGTAGCTTCCTTGGGTTGTAGCCCTAAAACAAAGTCAGCAGGGAGTAGTAGCTTCCTTGAGTTGTAGCCTTAAAATAAATTTCTAATTTCCATATTAGTGAGCTTCATATATTGTGAGTTAATCCTCACTATGGTTTTTCCTCTTTTGGGGATTTCCACATACATCTGGTGTTATGTGTTGTTGTGCAATGTGTTGATCTTTTATGTTTCTTTTAATGCTGTAAAGTTTAAGTTTTAATCTGCTCCGAAGGATTTGAGATTTGTTTGGATACTGGTTCACCCCCCTCTTAGTATCCTGGTGTGTTCAACAAAGCAAACAAGTCCTTTCAGACGCAGTGTATGGAAAACTCAGGACTCTTCCAGGTTGCTGCATTTCCTGTCACAGTGCAGACGCTTGAATTGATCTTAGCCTGTGCCCAAAGGTACAAAATTGAAAGTAAGAAGATCCTTGGGCCTGCAGGGCATGTTGTGTTGGATTTCATGTCTGATATGATAGATAGGGTATTTGGTTTGCCTACTTATGTAGAATATGACAAGATTTCAGAGAACACAGCCCTTACTTTCTATTAGGTATGAAAAGTGGGAAGATGGTGGATAGTGTTAAGATCTATCAAATCAAACCCTCCTTTCACACTAATATTCAAGGACAACAACTGAGCCAGGTCACTACAGATGAAAGAGGACTCAACTACAGGTTGGTGTACTCAAGAATGATATGGAAAGATTGATTAGATTGAGAGATTTGTCAAACCCTAATTCAAATAAGCCTCAAACCCTAATTATAGTGAAATTAGGTACAAATGAACAAAATGCTATAGATAACTAGACAGGAAGGCACTTAGGAAGGATCTAAAACTTACCAAAAGTTGGAGAATTGAAGACTTTGTGGAATATGGAGCGGGCACCCAAGTCTGATAGAGCAGTTTTTCTGTAGATATGAAACAGTGAGGTATGTCAGATGATATCCTAACCTTGCTTTCGGGATGAATCCTGTTGGGAGGACTACGAGGCATGTACCCTAGTCCAGTAGGGTAAAATATCAGCAATGTTTCTCCAGATCTTGAATCCTTATCCTCTGAATTGCTTCTCTACACCTACACTTCACCCAATCCCGCACCTATAACCTGCAATCACAAAGAGGGGTTTGGGGGTTGTGTTGTTCAGGAGCTTGCCTTAGTCAAGCCCCATAATGACATTCAAGTCTTCCAACACCATTGTTAGATAGAGTGTATGCCCAAGGAGGGAAGAGACCAAATCCAATGATGAAATAGATTGATTGAAACACAAATAGATGTCACCTTAGAGGTGAAGCCCTCACAGAGATGAAGATCTTTCAAATCATGAGATGCATTGATGAAGCTAAATATGCAATAAACAAACACAATTTAACAATACAATTCTGCTCTGTAACACAATGAATGCCTTGAAATCCCTTAGCTCAATATCACAAGTTCGTATTATCCATCTAGGTGTAAAATGAAGACATAAACTCATTTATATATGCTTTCTCGCTAAAATTTGTAATTTAAATTGAAAAGGCCAACAAAGGGAAACCTTTTTAAAGGTCATATGTCGACACATTAAAATTTGGATCCTGACAAATTAGCCTGGACTTGGGCGCAGGCGCCTAAGTCCCAAGGGCCTAATTTGGACTTGATTAAGGTTTAAGATGGGCCCCTAAGTCCCCTTTGACATGGGTTTTGGGGGAAATTGCTCTAGGATAAGTATTACGCTTGCATAATGAAAACACAGGGACCTAGGAGCTAAACTAGGAGGTAAAAAGGCAAAGGGATACTTTTTACTCCATAACACTTTCTACATCATAAAGACAGGCACAATCACAAGTTACATAAACCAACATCTTCTGATCACCCAAAGAAAACACCCATTGAAGATGGCTTCTATCCAACCATGTCATGAATTCAAACAGGATGGGAAGAGGTTCATCAACCTCCTAAGCAGAGTATTTGGGTTGCCTGTTGCTGACAAATGGCACCCTTGGATGTGCCAATTCTACATGAAAATAGTGGATGGGAAGAGGATAGATTGGGGAACATTCATCAACAACAAATTGGATGAGCAACTATCAAAAGTGATGGAAACAAAGGAGTTCTATATGACCTCCTACTTGGTCTATCTGCTAGCCTATCAGGCTAGCTTCCTAGGTTTATTATAGGTGGGCTCTCTGCAATAGAGAGAAGTCCTTGTGTATGATCACTTTCCCTAGCTGGAGTTGATGACCAACATGAAGAGTTTCTGCATTGTCAACGATGCCTTTGTTTATGTTGTGATTAGAGGTTTGGAGAATGATTATTCTCAAAGGCTATCAATTGAAGCAAAAAAATAACTTACTAAGTGGGGTAACTGGTATATCCATTTCCAAACCTTCACTTACAACAGAGTCATGGGCTTTGATAAATCCCCTTATAAGCTACCCTAGTACCCTAGTGATAGGGTCATTTTGCTGGAAATATTCAGGCAAATTTCTAAAATATACAAACTTATAGCTGGAAAACATAGATCGAATTTCAAATTCCCCATTCAAATAGGGGAACACTCCTATCAAAACATTATCAACGCAATACATGCAGGGTCTGAGCTAGCTTTACTCTCTTTGAGTTCATTTGATAATATCAGAAGCAGGTTCAACACTATTGGATGGGTTAGTCTATTGATTGGGAGCTGGTAATTCCATGAGTATGCGCTGGAGGACCATTGGGAGAATTGTTTAGATGATCATGAGGTCCAAAAAAGGGACTATTACAGGCTTAGTCTCCATTTGCTAAAAAGGTTGGATTACTCAGGGCTCCCCAAAATCCCCAAAGGCATGAAAGAGGATGGTGCAGTACTAGATCCTTCTTATGAGGCACAAAATCGATCTCAACTGTCCACATCGTTCAAATCAACTTTCAATCATAGCCCTTCATTTAAATAACTCCTTTCCTATAAATCAACCCTCACCCAAGCCATTTGGGGGATCCATTTCTGCAAGTAGCCTCATGCTATCGAATTTCCTCTAGAATCATCTCTCATCCATTTTCTTCTTAGTGTTATGCTACTGAAATAGTGAGCATTCAACATTCATCCTTCGATATCTTGCATTCCTATGCAAGATTGAGAAGAGAAATGGAGGAGAGCCAAGTTTAGCATAGGGATTTGATTTAGTTTTCTTTAATGCTTTGATTTCTATGTTATCTTGTACTCGATTGTGTTGTTAGGGTTTTATGTTTTATGTTTATGATTTAGCCCTATTTTTTACCCTAATACAGTAACAAGATTCTTGTTACTTGACTCAACTTGATGATTTCCCTGAGGATAATAGTCTAATGAATGTGATAAAGTGATACCATACTCATACTAGAAAAGAGAAATTTTAGAAGAAGAAAACTTTGTAGCATTATCAACGACAACTTTATGTGGTACACCAAACCTAACCAGGATGTTTTCCTTAATGGAATTACAAACTACCTTAGATGTAGTTTTTTTATTGGGATTCTTTCCATCCATTTGGTAAAATAGTCTATAGTTGTCAATATGTGGGTATGTATTACACTTGAATGAAGATTAATTGGCCCAACAAAATCTAATCCCTACTTTTGGAAAGGTTCTTCAATAGTTCAACTGACCTTAAGGGAAGAGCTGCTAAATGGGGTCTACCAAAACACTTATTGCATTTCTCACACTTTGATACACAATGGTAAGCATCTTTGAACATACCTAGCCAATAGTAACTTGTCTCAAAATCTTGAAGGTTGTCACTAATGAAGAGAAATGTCCCCCACAAGATACATTATGAAATGATTCGAGGAGCTTCCTTTGTTGTTCTTTGTCTACACATCTTAGAAATGTTCCATAAATACCCTTCGTATATAAAGTGTTTCCCCAAATAATATATTTGGAAACTTTAATCTTAATGTTCCTGTTCTCCTTTGTTGAAATATGTGGAGGACATTCTCCATATGTTAAGATATAGGCAATGTTAGAAAACTTATCATTAGTAAGTCCTACTGGGAGAATAAGAGGAACTTCCTCAACTTCTTTAGGTTTATTCTCTGCAAGTAGCTTACATATTCCATGTCCTCTTAGTATCTTGGTAGGCTTGATATCCACATCATACTTTTTTACTTTTTCAATCTAGGATCCTCTTCTATTACATCTTATCTCTTGTTGAGTTAACATAGTTTTGACAGTTGGATCGGGTACATAAACAATTGTGTGTGAATGTAAAATATAAAATTTAAACTATTTAACAAAATTGACCACAACATAAGCATATTTTTCTACTAGTGAATAATTCAATTCATTTTTCTTTAGACGTATAGGGTGTTGCCACAATAGTGTGTCCCACTTATGGGACATCCTAGTTTTTCTCTGAAATCACATATTTTTAGAAAAATTAATGATTTAAGCCTTGAGGAGTTCCATCTAAAGGGGTTTAATTGAAGGGGGTTAGATCAAACCCCCTTAGATAGAACCCCGTTGGAAAGAACCCCCTAATCTTAAATCAAACCCTTGATAGAGTCTCCTTTGCACCTATCAAAATGTTGACAAAAAAACAATTTTGCTTCAACTTTTGGGGGACCAAATGAAGTCATTTAGAAATACTATATTGTACATATGCATCCCTTAGTATAAGCTTTCCAAAAGTATGATTTTGAATATATTTTGTTGGATTATTATATTTATTTTCTATTTTCTAGTGAACATAGGTTTTTCACCAAACATCAAGGTCTCTATTCCACACGAGCGGAAAAATAAAAAAATAGAGAATTTTTTTTTTGAAAAATATTTGCACACTAGGTATTGATGTCCTTGTTTCAACAAAAAAAGGAAGTTAATTTGGATACATATAGAAAAGCTTATGTTGTGGTATAAACCTATGTCTGAATTATAATTAATCTCACTTCAAAAATTAATAAAAAATATATGCAACAAAAAATTATGAAAAAATATTTGTGCACTACATATTGGTGTTACAGATTTATGTTTAAAATTTATAATTTTATCATTTCTATAAAAAAGTTATGTTGTATGGTATAAACATTACTTTTTAAAAATGTTGTTAACTATAAAAAATAAGTTATGAAAAGTTACGTAAAAAATTCACAAATTATTTCTTTAAATAAAAAATACATTTAGAATCTGCACATGAAATCTCAAAAATCACTAGTTCACATCATCTTCAAATTTGCTATAGGTGTTAGAAAGTGAAAAGTTGGTTAAAAATGTTGATTTCAATGTTCAACTTTGGCCAAAAAGTGGAACACAGTATTGTGGGATCACCCTACACTCATGAAAATAATTGGGGATTCTATTCCTTGATCATTCTTTTGGAGCAATATTGTAGACAAAGTGTGTTTAGATCCATAACCGTAAATTATAAATTTCTTATGAAATTTAGGATGCACTAGTGTTGGTGCATTGGCAATGAGTTCTTTAATATCATGGAAAGATTTCTTTCCTACATCATTCCATTTGAATACTTGTCTTTCTTTCATTGTATCAGCTATATGCCTAGTCAACTCAAAACATTTAGGAACAAACCTACTTAGAAAATTCACCTACCCAAAGAAGGATCTTGTATTAGCCCTACCGGTGGTAAGGCTAAGTTGTTGAATTGCCTTCACTCTCTCAAGATCAATATTAATGCCTTCCTTTGAAACAATGTGTCTCAACAACTTTCCTTTTGTGACCCCAAAACCAAATTTCATAGGATTGGGGGAAATTCCATGTTCCCTACATCTTTGCAGTACCAATTCCAAATCATTAAAATAATCTCCTCTCCTCTTGGAGAATACTATTAGATCATCGAGATAAATTATAATAATTTTATTTTTCAAATCATGAAAAGAAAGATCCATAGCTCTCTAGAATGTTGCTCCAACATTGATGAGGCCAAATGGAAAACAATTATATGCAAAGATACTCTGGGGGTTGTAAAGGAAGTTTTATGTTGATCCTTTTGAGCTACGCTAATTTGGTTATTGTTATCCCATTTTTCTCTGTCCAGAGTCAAATGGTTACCCTAGTATTTCCTTGAAGGTCCTTTGGAAAATGTTGCCTAAAAATGAAAAGTGCCAAATTGCCTAAAAAAAACCTTACCAATGGAAAGAGCTTGAAAAAATAGGCAGGTTTGCTTTTTACATCACCCTGAAATTCGGCCAAATAAAGAAGTTATTGATGGTCAAAGTTTTGGTCAACATACAGTTCAAATATACATTTGGCGGGCTTGCAAATCTATATTGGCCTTAGGAAATATGAAAAAATTTGAGTTATATTCGTTTTCTGAATGTATATCAGGCCAAGGAAATGCATATACATTTAGGGAATCTTCCGCAGATTCTCAGAATATTGGCTAAATGTATATCGGGTCTACATGTATATAGGGGCATGTATATTCAGATATACAAATGGAGATACAAAGAAGTGTGCAATGCAATGTACAAGGCCGACAGACATACATAGGCTACAGTGAATGTACATTCACCGAAATGTACAAGGCCAAAATATACATTTAATACAGTACAAGAGTGGAGATACAAAGGATCACATGAATAGGGCTTTGTATATCGGCTTGTATGTTCACACATACAAACCAATATACAAAGCCGATATACAATCTGGACCTGAATATAGGTTTCAATTGGTTCTATAAAGCTTTCAGGTCCGCCTTGTATACATACGTGTTTGTATATTTCGCACATGCAAGGAAGCATACAAACTAAAAGATACATTGCGGGCATATTCCATTAAGATTCCCTATTTGTATGTAAGGGAGTTTGTATATTTGAGTTTGTATATTTGCATATACAAGGGTGCAAATGTACATTTGCTACAGTGCCGATAGGACATGCAAGAGGTGGGCCCGCGCATATACAAGGAGGCTTGTATGTTTCGACATACAAAGGATCTCGTGAACAGTGGCTTGTATATCGTGCATATACAAGCAAATATACAAGCCGATATGCAAGCCGGATTTCAAATGGATATCACTTCTGCCTCATTCAGGCTTCGGGTCCGTTTTGTATGTATGAGGCCATTTGTATATTACGATATACAAGAAAAAATACAAAGAGTAGGAGATGCAAGCCGGACCCGACAGGTAATCAAATATACTTAAAGGTCATTTGGGGTCCGACTTGTATGTATATGGCGCTTGTATTTTGCGATATACAAGTCAAAGATGCATTGTGATATACAAGACAGATTTGAATCAAGGATCAGGTTCAGCACAAAAGAGTTTGGAGTCTGCCTCGTACAAATATGCATTTGTATATCTTGCATATACATAGAAATGTACAAGACCAAAATATACAAGCTAGATCCGGCAGAACATAAAGAAGCAGCTAAAGGTCATTTGGGGTCCGTAGCTAGTATGATTGCATATGCAGAAGGAGATATACAAATGGTGGGGTCTACCAAGGTACAAGCACTTATGCATATTTTTTGGTTGTATGTTTGCTTGTATATTGTGATATACAAGGTCAAGATACAAGCTAACATACAAGTGGTAGGGCCCGCATATACAAGGGGAAATTGTATGTATATGCAATTTTTGAAATACAAAGGGATATATAGGGGCCGATATGCAAAGTGCCATGTATGTGCAGAAGGAGTTGCAGGATGAGTTTTTGAATGCCGATTCAGGTGCCAAGATGCAGTGATATACATAGAAATGAAAAAGTGATATATATAGGCAGTTGACCAAAAGTTTGACTGCCTATATCTCCTTCATTTTGGTGAATTTTGGCATGCTCCAAGAGGCAAAGTTGCATATTTTGGTCCCCTCTTTCATTTGGCAGGGTTTTTCAGGAGCTTTGTCACTTTTCAAATTTCAAATCTGGAAATGCATGTTTTGAACGATGAATATTTCAGAGATGACTTTGGTAGATGAAGATATTTTTTGGGCATTCATTGCAGCAGATAGAACAAGCAGCTCGCATTGACGACAAAGAATATCATTACACTGTTTCATCTCCAGATGCACGATGAGTAAGCTGCTGCATTAAAGACTAGAAAATATCTCCTCATCTGCCTAGTTCCAGATTTCAACGCCATAACTGATGCAACTGGACAGTCATTTCAGGGAGATATTTTCAATGATAGCTCTTTAAGCGGATTTTTGTAACTGACAGAATAATTTTGAATCTATATATATGCATTCGAACGATGTAAATAGGGTTAGAATTTTTTTTTGGTATTAAGGCTTTTCTGTTTCCAAACAGGGTTTTCATATGTTGTAATCGTGCCTTTCCATTGAATATATGCAAGTTAATTTTACCTCTTTACTAATTTTTCTAGTTCTATTTGAATCTGTGTATGGCTGTCTGTGAATGTTTCATTCCTCTCAATCATATTGCTTCTCACCTCTGCTAGAGTCATCTAATCTGTGTATACCTACTTGCTGTATTTGATTACATTGTGCATCTTCTCAGTGTTGTGGAAATTTCTTTAAATCTGTCTGGTACATCACCCTTGTTTTCAAGCTTTTATTTCATTTCCATTACAAGATTTCTCTCTCCCTTTTCCCCTCAAAATTCAGTAGTTTTAGGTGATAACTAGACAAGGAAGCCGGCCTTCTCCGGAGGTTTAGTCTCATTTAGCAAAGTCCCACACTTAGAGATCATTCCCATGTTATTCCAGTTTGTAGAGGTTTCACAACTATATGTAAGGGTGCAAAACTGGGTGATAACAGTTATATCCTAAAAATCCATCAGGAATAGACATCATTTCTGAGTTAGAAACCATTTGCAAAATATGATCCATTGTGGGCGAGGGGTTATTATCTTTTAGAGAAGATTGATTCAAATTTATTAAGTTCATGCAAATCTTTATTTCTTAGTTTTTCTTGTGAATTGGAACTATATTGTGTACCCATGTTGAATGATGGATAGGATATATGATCCTTGCTTTAAGCATATTATCAATCTCATTAAATATTGTGTCTACTATCTTGGGATTATATGGGCATTGTTTCTACCTGATTGCAGTAGTCCTAGGTTTGATTTGAATATGGTATTGAACATTTTCATCCATGAAATTCTTTAGATCATAACACCATGTAAAAACATCTTTGTACTTAATTATCAACGCCCCCAATGTGTTCTCTTTCTTTAGGTGTACAACATTACCAATATATACCAACTTGGGATCTTTTGTTGTTCCAATATTCACACTTTCATGTTCTATTGAAGCATTAGTTACTTTCATAATCTTCTACATTTGATATACCTAATGTTACATCAGAAAATGTCCCCTTGGGGGCTTTTCCCTCTTAAGGTTTAGCTCCCGGGTCTTGTTTATGCATTTAGAGTATCTTTCATGTTAATTTGACATCCCGATGAGAAAACCCTAAAGTTCCATGGCAATTGGGACTCAGGGGATGCACTTAACAATAATCCTACGTGAAATAGGGGGTGGACTGGGGTGCTCACACCATAGTCCTATCCTATTTTAGGTCAGTCCCAATTTTTAAGTGTCGGTGTGTGACCACGTTATTTAGGTCCTATGCTAACACGATAAGTTTCAATTACAAAATTCTTGGTAGGAATGTTTGTAGTTGCATATATAAGCATGTTGAGGCATTCATTTGTAAACTAGATGGCTATTGTGAACTTTATGCATTTTAGTGACTTTGAGCATTCAAAATATTCATTGGGTTGCAGAGCAGAGCATTGTTTTTGTGTTTGTATTTGTAGATTTGAGCATTCATCTCCTCATGACATGAAGAGCTTCTTCCTTCCATGACATCTTCACTACAAGGTGATATCATTTGTGTTTTCAAACATTTTCATTTGGATTTTTGGCCTCTGTCCTCCAAGGACATGCACTCTATATCTGACAATGGTGTTTGAAAGACTTGAATATCTCTCCGGGGCTTGCTGAGGCAAGCCTCTAAAAACCACAACCCCCTCCCACACTCCTTGTGATTGCATGTTATAGGTGTCACATCTGGAAGAAGTAGAGTTGTAGGGAAGGTCAACAGGCATCAAGGATTTAGGATCTAGAAAGAAGTAGGACTCTGGAGCTTTTCCTGGACTTGGGTGCTAGACCCTGTATCCTCCATAGTTGAATTCCTGAAAACAGAAGTTACAGTATAGATCAGTGTGAGAAGGAGATCAAGATTCTGCAAAGAAACTAGTACCTTGGACTCGGGTGCCCTCTCATTAGTCCTCAACTATTCTGCTTCCCAAACTTCAAAATCTGGTACACATTTGACTATCATTTAGCATCCCTATCTGCAAGTATTTTTCGTGATTTATCCGTTTGCTTCCGAATTTACATAATTAAGTTTTTGAGCATAATTGGGCATAATTAAACAAAAAATCTCCATAATTCCAATCTTCCCTACATTCTGAGTGGCCAAGGGCCTGATAGTAGATTCCTACTCGACCTAAGGTCCTTGAATGTTTAGCAATGAAAGGAGGATACACATAAACCATTAAATCAAACACTATCCAAATTTTACCTTAAACATTTTGGTGAACCTATGTTTTTAATGAATTTGGCACCTTGCTGAGTGTTTTGCTTCAGATTTACATTGATTTCATTCATTCATATCATTGTTCATCTTATTGCATTCAAAACATTACAAAAAAAATGGAAAATTTGAAAAAATTTGAAAAATTTTGCATTCTAGGGTTTGCATTTTCATATAATTTTCATCAATTAATTTGAATTTCATCAAAATTCTGATTTTTGCATCAGATCTGAGCTAAATTATAGAAAATTACAAAATTACAATCATTTGCATTGCATTTTCATTATAAAATTGCTAGGGTTTTGTTGGAAATATTAAACCTTTCGTATAACCTAGTCAATTCAAAAACTAGGGTTTGTAGGTAAAATCTTGTTTCATATTTTTCTACTGATCTTAGACACTCATCCAAATTTAAATTTGGCTGTAGTGTTTCATTTTAGTGTAAATTTGCATTTAGATTTCAAAAGTTTGCATTTTTACATAGAAAATTTCAACAAAAAACTAGCATTTTTCATTGATTTTTCATTAGATTTGCACTTGCATTTTACATTGTAGGGTTTGAAAATCATTTTCAGATCTAAGTGGAATTAATTTTTCATCATAAATTAGATTGCAAAACATTCATATAGCATTTTGCATTCATTTGGATTAAGATCTAATGCATATGGTTTAAAAACCTTGATTCTTCACTAGATTTGGCCTTATCGACCCTCTAGATTTGCACCATAGGAGTGTTGTAAAGAATATTTTTTCACTAATTGGCTAATATCAAGGTTATTATCCGCTTCCCCTCATCAAATTCTTTACAACACCTTTTTATTGGCCTCTTACAGTGAAAATTTGGTGAAAATTTGCATATTTTAGCTATATTTGCCCTAGGGTTTGACCTAAATTTGCACTCCAAGTGTGTTGTGAAGAATTTTATGACTTTAGGTGACTGATATTATTGCTATAATCTTCTATACCTCTTAAAATTATTTACAACACCCCTTTTGCTAGGTCTTGAAATTAAAAAATTGTGAAAAATTGCATATTTTTGCTATATTTTCACAAGGGTTTGATCTTGAGTGGCATTATAAGAGTGTTGTGACAGATTTTTTGGAATTAGGTGGCTGTTATTACTAATATAATTTTATTTCCATCATCATTTTCCTCACAACTCCCTTTGTCATATTCTTTTGCATTGAGATTTGATGAAAAAATCGCATATTTTAGTGTATTTTCACTAGGTTTGGACTAGTCATCATTCTAGAGTTGCATCAAAAGTGTGTTGTGAAGGATATTATTGTTGTATTGGACTGATATCAGATATATTATTTTCTGCCCGTGACCAATTTCCTTACAACACTCTTTCTTTCACTTATTTTCATTGAAAAAAGTTGAAAATAATCAAACATTTTTGGATCTCAAACATATCCTTCTCTTAGGGTTTGTTCTATTAGTTTGTGCATTCTATGTTGCATGATCTTCAATGAGCATTATGACTCTCTACCCTAAAAAAACATTCCTTTAAGAAGAAGTAGACGACTCATGGGATCTAGTCCCCTTGATGAAAACAATATTCAGACCTCTAAAAATCTACTGAATACGTTATTTACAAAAGTCCAGAAACACAAATTTTGCAAGATATTATACCTCCTAAAACCACTATGGAAGATCAAGTATTTCATGGTGTCGATGACACTATTGAGGTGGTTGCACATGTACCCGATGAACAAATAAATAAACTTGACAAAGATTTAGCCAAATTTCAAGCATTCATGGAAACTGAGAGAATAGCGGAAGAGGTTGTACCCGTGATTCACCATGTAAGAGAATTGATAAAAGAAGGACAAGATGGTATTGATGTTATCTGAGGTTTAACACATATTGTGCAAACTAATGTCATGCCAGTGATTGAATGTGTAAAAGTTATTAACAACATGTCGTCACCGTCTCATATGCAAGAATCAACACCTATACCGACAACTGGAATATCTACATTCACATCGACAATTTTAACAACCAATGCAAATGCTTGTAGCAATGCTACCACTAGTATTGGAGTATCTAATGGAACTAATTCACAAAATTACAAAGCTATGGGATTTAATTATCAGAATTTGGTTTCTAAGGGGACCTCTTCTATGAATAATTGTTCTCAACCACATATCCATTCCACTTATTCCTAGCCACCTATCACCTATTCGATACCACTTCCCACCTATCACTATGTCCAACCACCATTGACCTATTCACAGCCTCCACCTATAACAACTCAGGATCAATCACCTCCTCACTTTGGTTCTAATTCCTCACAGCAAACTAGAACTCCTAATGATGCCATCCTAAACCAACTTCTATAGGGCATGACTACTTTACAACAAAAAATGATAAATTTGACAAATTCTTCACAACCTACTATACCAACTTATCATGCCTGTAATCCCCTATCTTATGCAATTTTGAGAACTCCTACGCCTGAAAGGTTTGAGACACCTCGCTTTGAAAAATATGGTGGAAAAGGTGATCCTAATACTCGTGGTAGCATTCATAGCTATGTGTAGCGATTTCTACTTTGAAGAGGACTTGTTAGCAAAACTTTTCCTGCGATCCCTCAAAGATACTGCTTTAGAATGGTTTTGCTCTTTACCTCATAATTGAATACACTCCTTTTCGTAGTTGGTTGATCAATTTTGACAACATTTCCAAGCAAATATTAGATCTCAAGTTTCTTTGATTGATTTAGTTCATTGCAAGCAAGGTCTGAAAGAGAAGTTAACTAAGTTTATTAGTCGGTATCAATCTCTCTATGCACAAATTCAATATCAGATGAAAGATGAGGATGTTCAGAAGGTGTTTATTACAAATCTACAACCTAACATCCGTGATAAGATTCTATTGATGAAGTATAACTCCTTTCAACATTTATGCATTACCCTTCGTGATTATCGACTTTTGTCTAGTCAGTATGAAAATCATCGGCTCAAGTTGGTCAATCCGTGGGTGGACCGTTGCAAAAAAACTTTAAGAGGAACAATAATAGAAGTTTCCTCAAGATTAATGGACCGAATTCGAGTAACTTTTCTAACGTGTCTACTATCACTAATATGAAGAAGGCACCGTATCAGCAAAGAAAATTTACTCTGATATCTGAGTCTTATCATTCTATCATGAATCAAGCTATGAGTAATAATCTTATGAAGCTTCCCCTGATTAGCCTTTGGATCCTAACAAACCTCAAAGACCTTACTTCGATGCCAATGCCTTTTTTCATTATCATCGGACATAAGGACATGATAATGAACGATGTATGTGTCTTAAACATGAAATACAAGACCTCATCGACTCAAATGTGATACATGTATCCGGTGTGAATGACAATGGAAAAAAGTCAGTTGCTCCACTGAATCAGAATTTACAAATCCTTTACCTACGCATACTGATACAAATATGATGGAACAGAGCTTAGTTGATGTAGACGATGATGATTATTTGGAAATGTTACCAAATTTTGTTCACACTAAATTTAGTTAGACCTAAGTGCAGTTGTTCAGAAGGAATAAAAGAAAACTTTGAAGTTATGCATTTAATGAACAATTGATGTCTTGACAAAGCAAAGATGGAATTCAGTTAACAAGATAACCCATCAGTCCAATCAGGACTGATGAATCATTATGACAAGAGAATCAAGATGTCAAGGTATCAATCATTCAAGAAATATAGTTGATCTAACATAGTGTTATCTTTCAAGAGTTATAAGACAGATTGATTATTTAGTTGATCAGATTTGAAAGAAAGAAAGAAAGATATTTATTTGAACTATTATTTCATGTCATATTTGGAACATACAATTCAGTATCTGTTACTTTATCCTATGCATTGACTGAAAAAGAAACATCTATACATCAAGTGCATAAGATAAATTAACTGATCATTTTTAAAAGGAGTGTTCAAATGTGTCACACACAAGCCATGGGAGTAACTAGATTGAGCAATGTAGACATGCAAACTATGCATTTAATGATAAAAAGAAATAATAAGAACATATGATAAAGGTAAACATCTATCATTGTCTGAGCAAGAAGGTTGTTTTGTTGATGATGATCTTTAGTCTTTGAAGGTTGTTTTGTTGATGTTGATCTTCAGTCTTCATTTTCAGCTCCTATCATCAGTGGAACCTGCAAAAAAATGGGGAAAGTCCCATAAGAGCTCTGGATGTTTAAAGTTATCATATGATTTATCATGTAGACTTATCAACTTGTCACATCATGCATTTCAATGATAGATCAAATTAGACGTGCTACAAGTCAAATATCATAAAGAAGATCAATCAATACCACCAGGTATTTTTTTATGCTAACTTGTTTGTTCACTGTGCAAGTATAGTAAAAGTAATGTTGCTGATTTGAAGGCAAATAAGCATGTGGAGAAAATGTGGCTCCCACAAGGGTTGAGCCCATCATGCTCAAAGTGATAGCATTACATGTTATGCTATATCCAATAGCTCATCAGTGATCAAATTCCAAATGATATGCAAGAAATAAGGTACTATTCTACTTTCTTTATCATTAATGAAGTGTGATTTTTCATAACAGTCCTATGCCATCAATAGATACACAAGATACAGTCATAAATGATGACAATGAATAGCTATACCACAAAGTAAAGTAATCAGGTCTAGAAGACTAGGACACATTTTATGAAGCTGCCACCATGAAGTATAGAAAGAACAGTGTCTAGAGATATAGTGATTATGCTTTATGCATGAGGGAGTAGATACAAACATCAATAGTCACATATTTTCTAGTGCCTCATTATGTTGTAGGTCAAGATCAACTGTAACTATCATACATGGAGGCAAGAAACAATAATAAAAGGTGTGAAGATATGCTACAGGAGCCTTCATATTTCATGCAATAGTTGAAGGTAAATCACAAAGTCACACCGATGTGTTCATAAAGATCAAGTAAAGCTGAAACAAGTGATATAGGTCTTGCCTCTAGAAAGACAGAATCTACAAGTTCATCATGAGAAGCATCTGACAAGCATAACTGAAGAAGCTACACCAAATAAAGATCAAATGAATGCTACTGTTTTAGACATGTACATGTATCATTACCTCTGATAGAGTGGAAAAATGTATCTACAGGTATCTGATACACAAGAGAAATCAAAACATGCTATAGTAAATACCTCTGACCGGTGACAGTCAAGTATTTCTTACTTCATGGTTGCTAACTGATACAATGATAGAAGTGAAATAGTACAAGAGTACAAGATCAATTATATGCCAAAGTTATACTATTGTTAGAGATACAAGTTAAGCTTTTATCATTGTTTCTGATTGATACAATTATGACAAGATTTTGCCATGATGGAGGACAGATAATGATCAAAGACATGATATAGATGCTACAATAGGAGGATCAAAATGCCAAAATAAAATTCAGAGAGCAAAATGATGATGATTACCTGATAACTAACCAGTCATTACAAAGTGAAGTGCCAAGATAAGGATTCCTGCATACAAGACTATTATTGTACATCTTTTTGCAAAAAAGGGTATACATCATTGTTCAAGGTTACAGAAATAAGATTGTTATCACTCAAAGTGTTCAGAAGCCAAAGAGAAATGCTCAGAATAAAGAATAGAGAATGAATATCATGCTTGTTACAATGGAGCCTCTCAGAATGCAAACTTTGGAGAAGTATAAAACCCTAATACATTTCATGCATACAGTGAAATGAAATAGTTATAGTATATTTTTCTACCATGGTCGTAGCTAGAAAAGCATGATTTGTGCTTAAGAAATTATACTCAGATGAAAAACTAAAAAACCCTCATTTTTATTGAAACCCTTGTTTCCATTTCAGCCATACAGTGAAGAAAGCAAGAACAGATAAATGTTTCCAGCATGGTTGTGATAGAAGGAGAGTTTTTCTAACATACCCACATGGATTGTTCTTGAAACCCTAACATTTTTTTTTGCAGTTTCAAGAAAACAATGGTGTTACAGTTGGTCGTGCGCCTAAAAATGGCAAGTAGTATACATTTCGAAGTGAAACCCTTGTTACAGGTTAGAAGCCTTTTCTTCATTTTTTGCAGTAATAGAGCCAAAAAAGGGTTCAAAAAAGTGCTTAGAGGCATGACCGTGGGTAAAGAAATCATTTCCTGTCAAGATTTCAAAACAACCCTCATTTCATATCAAAGCCTTCAAAGTTTATAGCAGAGAAAATCAAAGATTATGCTACAGAGAATGACAATGGCCATGACCATACGAAAAAGAGAGAAGGCATGAATACCCAGATAAAAAATTAAAATCCCTTTTTCTTTTTTGAAGTATGCAAAGATTTTCAAGTATCTATAGCAAGGAGGAAGAATAGCTTACCTTCTGGATGCAGAGAACAACGCATGTAATGGTCGCGACCTCTTTTAAGAGGTCTTTCTCAGTTTTTCCCACATTTTTTACAGATGTTAACACACAGAACGAAAGAAATTGTCAAAGAAGTGCTACAGAGGGAGAAACTACAGATGACCACGACCATTACTATTGAAGAAACCACATAAATGAAGAAATACCATTTGAAATAAAAAGATACAAAACTCACCATTATATGCAACCTCTTTCACTCAGGAAATCCAAGTGAACCATGAAGTTCGACACAGAGGCCAAAAGGAGGCCATGGAAATATCAAACCCTAGTGGCATGAAGGAGTTGCAGAGTGGCGGCCGAAGAGAGGATGCAAAGTGGAAATGAGTTAAACTTTAGTGTTTACTCATTGTTTTGTCCATCAAAGATTCTTTTTCCCTTTCAATTTTTTGACTTTGCAAAAACTTAAATCATTGTCATATCTAAAATGCCAATGGGGGTCAAAATCTTGAGTCATGGTTTCCTAGCATCATTGTAAGAAGTGGCCGACATAGAAGGTATATCTTGCATATTTTTTTTGAAGTCAAAAGGTAATCGATAGCCACATGGTAAGTATTATGCCTTGTAAACATTCAACAATACTTATTACCTCATGGTCGACTACCTCATGGTCAAAGGCAGATATTCCTTATTTCTTGCAAATTCATCATTAGAGATGCATGAAGACAAAGGAGATTGCAAGGTGGCAGAGTTCTTGGCATTTTTGTTTCTTATCATTGCATGATAATGATTCTTGGAGGATATGCTTTGCATTATGGTTCATGTGACAAGGTGGCAGGGTTTTTTTTAATTTCTTCTTGCATGGTGAAGATATATGGCAGTAAGGCCATTTTGCATTGTAATTGGAGTGATAAGGCAAAGTTATATATTTGTTTTCTTTTGATGCAAATTGGAGTCATAAGGGTTTGTAATGTTATTTTCATGCATTGTATTTGGAGAGATAAGGGTATATTTTCCTTAAAGCATATGGCATGCAAGTGGATATATGTTTTTCACAAGGGGCTATAAGGGGATTTCTTTCCTCTAAAGTCCTAATTTTTCTCAAATCATGCAAATTAGGCATATGTAATTTGGAGAGATAAGGAGATTTAGTCTTCTCATGCATGATTTTACAAATAAATCAAATGTAAGTAATTAATAAAGTAATATTCTTCAAATTACTTTATTAATTTTCACAAATTGTAAAATGAAAAGTAGTACAAGTTGTAACCAATAATAGAGTAATTATTTTAATTACTTTATTATTTACTCACAATCAATTTTGCAAAAGCAAAATCATGCAAATTGATGAGTTGAGTTAACTAGGCCATCTAGAGTTTTTTTGCATGATTTGAGGAGTGATTTGAGGGATCTTGGTCAACTTCTTGGTCAAACATATGGAGAGGTCAAAATTGAAGCTATTTTTGCTCGATTTGTGGCAGTTTGAGCCCTTATTTTTGGGGATTTTTGAGTTTGCTCAGGGATCACTTTGGAGAACTTATTTTTAGAGGCAGCTAGCTACAAGTTCATTTTTTGCATGCCTCTTAGTGAGAGAAAAGCTATATATTGTAAATCAAAACTTGATTTTGCTAGTTCTTGCCTTTTTACTCTTATACAATTTGAGAGAAAAGAAGGTTTTGTAGCTCATTTTTTATAGTTTTATAGAGATTAGCACATTACAGGTTCCATTTTTGTCTCTCTTGCAATATTTCCTTTATTTTTTGGAATCAAGTAGTTGCCTTTCCATTTGATGCTAATTGTATGAAGTGATTTGATAAAGTTTTACTGTGTTTAAATCATTAAAACCTTTAAAATTATTGTCTCACTCTTGCTTGTAGTATTAAACATAGTGATATTACAGGTCTTAGGTTGTGTTACAAAAAATAGTTTTTTTATGTTGTGAAAAGTCATTTTCCTTCATAAGGAGTTTATTTTCTAGCCTTCCTCAGAAATACTTTTTTTGATATTTATGCCAAGATTGGATTATGTGGGTCAGATTTCTGAATTATATTGTGAACCAGATTGTAAATTTTCCATCCTTGCTAGGTGCATAACCAAATTTTTACAGTTTCATTTCCTTATAGTTTCCTTCTTACCCTTTTCCAAAATAAAAAATCACAGTTTCAAAATAGAATATTTTAAGGGAACCAGCCCACAATCTGGAGGTTCAAACTCACTATAGGTAACCCATAGCCTGAATTTGTCCCCATGTTTTGAAGGATTGTAGAGTGTCATAGCTTTGCATAAGGGTACAATCCTCATCGACAACAATTTTTGGCACGCCTGGTGGGACATTTGAACTATTTTTTTAGTTCAATAGAACTTATTTTTTCTATTTTTTTGGTATGAACAGCAGAATTTTTAGCCTTTTAGAGGTTTATTTTCAAGTACCTGGCAACTCTAATACTTTGGTTTTATAGATCAGATCTTGTAGCTTATGAAAAAATATCAAACAATGTCAAATAAAAATTCTAAGAAGAAGCATAGCCAATTATCTCCACCAAAGAGGAGAATAAAAGTAGATAAAGTAATCAAATTAGCAGATTCAACAGTTGTTTTAGATCTACGAATTACACATCCAGAGTTTGCTTCTCACCAAAATCCATTATTTGCAAGTTGATCATCAGATTTTCATAGTTCTCCACCAGCAAGCCCAAGAGAGCAGATTCATGTTTTCTAAGAGGAACTTCTTCTTTTAGAGCTTGTAGAGGAAGAACCTATGTTACAAGAAATACCTCAAGTAGTTTCAGTTCAAGTACCAGCACAAATACCATCTACTCCAATGTCTCTAATCGGAGGAGGAGGAGGTGGAGGGCCTATTCCACCTGACGGAGGTGGAGTAGGAGGAATACCGCCTCTTGGTGGAGGAGGTGGAAGAAATCTACCACCACATCAAAATCAACCTTTGTTACATTTAATGGAGGCAACCCTTTGAATCTAAATTAGCATGATGACATACCGATGGCTACATTGAAGAGTTTACCAAGTTTCATAGGAGAAGATGGGACTACACCTATTGAGCATATCACAGATGTGGCTTCTTTGTGTTCTGTTCATCACATTACCAAGGAGAACATAGCAATAAGGTTATTGGTAGCATCACTAAAAAGTAAAGCTCTTTAATGGTATAAAGGCTTAAGAGTCAATTCAATTAGATCTTGGCATGATTTAGGTTCTGCTTTGAATAGGCAATTTCATGATAAATCTGATCATTTATCATTAGTTGAACAAATGACCACTATTAAGAGAGCTCCACAAGAGCAAATGTCAAATTTTAATTTCAGATTTCAGAAAACATGGAATAGAATTCCTGAAACAGTGAAACCCTCACTAGAACATGTTTTTTTGTATTATTTGAGGGTATTAAATTCTGATATTGTTGTTATGATACAATCTATGGGTGGGGTAACTTTACCAACTGCTTTTGATGTTGCAATAAGAGCAGAAAATAGTTTAATACAGGCTGGTAAGATAGCACCTACACCACCAATGCCAATTTTCCTAGATATACAACCTTTAATTCTAATTTTAGCCCCACATATTTCACCAATACCATCTTTTAGTTATCAAGCAAATGCAAAAAATAGTGCAAATACCATTCATTCTGAGTTTCAAAAGTTGAAAGAAAACTAGCGAAGTATAGCAAAAATATTGCAGACTGTAAGCAATGATTTAGTAAGTCTGAAAATTCAAGCAAACCAGAATAACAGGCCTTACCAAGCCCCATACCAAGCAAATAGACCTGGTTATCAGGCAGATTATCAGGGGCAAAGGAGAAATTACAACAATAGGCCAAATCAACAATATAATCCAAATGTTGTTAGTACATCAAAAGAAATAGTGCCTATACAGAATAACATGTTTCAAGATTATGCATGGTGTTACCCATGTAATTAGCCTCATAACCAGGCCACTTGCCCAAATGGGATAGTAGGTCAAACTTTAATGGTACATAATAACTATGTTGCTACTGAAAATTCAGCAAGTGATGTGAATAACCAGCTGGATACTCAGACTCAGTATGCTAATCCTGATGTAGCTTTAATGAATTGGCAGGGTAATAAATTTTGTGATATAAATCAGTTACCAGGTCAAAAGCAGTCTTTTACTAATATTGCATCAAACACAAGATCAAAAAAGAGAGTTGTTGACTTGCAACAACAAGTTGGAACTGTAAATCAGCAAGCTGATATTGGTAAACAACAAGCTGGAAATGTACAACAACAAGTTGATAAAGGTAAAAGTATAGTTTCTACAAGCCAGCAAGGGTAGAATCAAGATTCTACATCTAATGATTTGCATATTTTGTCAAGAGGACAGCCAACTGCAGAAAAAAGACAACCAGAAGTAAATAAACAACCAGCTAGAGACTAATCAGAGGTGGCTGTCCCAAAAGTACAACAAAAGGTTAGTGGTCCTGTTTTCAATATTTTGGATCATATGAAAAAGGAAATAGTAAGCATGTCTATTTTAGATGTTTTACATATTCCAGGACAAAAAGATTTATTACAAAATGCATTATCTCAGTTGTCTTTGTCAAATGAAGTACAAAAAACACATCAACCTCAAGTTATGTTTACAAATGAGGTAGAAAAAAGAGTAGAACAACCTAAACCAATAGGTAAACCTCCACCATTCTAAGTCACTCTGATTGTAAGTGACCATTTAGAACATAATTGCATGATAGACTCAGGAGCCAGCAGCTCAGTTATGCTAAAATAGCTCGCTGATAAGTTAGGCCTGGAATATGAACCTATTGTTATGGGTGTTGTACAAATGGATGGAACTGAGGTTAATATAGTTGGAATGTTAAAAAATTTAGGCCTTACTTTGTATGTCTGTCCAAACTTTGTAATATATCAGGATATTTATGTCATTGATATTGCACCTACCTTTGCTATTTGCTTATCTAGAGATTTTACAGCAAGGTTAGGAGGTTATTTGTCTTCTGATTAGACACATCTGTTCTTCAGAACTAGATATGGAACTAAGGTTACAATCAAATCTGAGCCATTAGCCAAAGATCACCTTGAGCCTTATACACCTAGTTCAATAAATGCCAACCTTTCCATTTTTTATCAAGAAGATCTGATTCATGTTCAAGACCCAAGTACACCATTAGAGGGAATTCCCGATTTGGTTTTAGACTAGTGGGCAGCAGAGAACCATGAAACAAATCCATTTGAGCAGATGGATGAGATAGGCCTTGGTGTGTATATGATCCAGGATAAAAATACAGTCATTCCAAATCTGAATAAAGGAGAAAAATAGCAAGCTATTGAAGCTGAAAATGATGTTTGGGAACTTTATTTTGATGGTTCTAGAAGCAAGATTGGTGTTGGAGGAGGGGCTATTTTAGTTTCTCCCACATGTGAGAAATACTATTCATCTTTCATATTTGCTTTCAGCTATTCTAATAACACATCTAAATATGAAGCCTTAGTTCATGGATTAGAATGGGTCAGGAAGAGAAAAATCAAATGTTTAAAAGTCTTTGGAGACAGTGAATTAGTTGTTAAACAAGTTAGAAACCTTGCTGCTACAAAAAATGACTTTCTGAAATTATATAAGCATAAAGTCTGGGACATGATAGAAGAATTTGGTGCATTTAATCTGGTATCTGTACCTAGAACTAATAATAAACAGGCTGACAAATTAGCTTCTATAGGTGTTGAATATGATATTCCTGCAGAAATGAAGAATATTCATTCTCCTTTATATGTCAAGGTTGCTATAAGACCACCAGTCCCAGATAATAATATTAGCTGTTTGACAGTGATGAACAGATTGTAAATTTCTTAATGGAAGAGGCTGAATTTTCTACAGGTAATCAGCAAAATTTTTTACAGTAATATGAAGATCAAATACTTCAGTTAAGATCAAATAAGCTACCTAAGGGCTTAGTGACCATAGAATCAATCTTTAATACTAATGATCAAGTAAGAAAAGATAAGGCTAGCTTGTCAGTAAAATAGGAACACTATGAACCTATTGAGATCTTTAAAGGGAAGTTACTCAAGCTTGGAAAGATATGTACAAAGGAAGAACAACAAGCATTCATCTAGCTTTGTCAAGAGTTTAGTGATATATTTGCATGGGAATATGGAGATCTAAAAGGTTTCAACCTAGAGTTGGCTCAGCATACAATTAAGCTTGAACCCAAGGCAAAACCTGTCAGACAAAAGCAAAGACCACTAAATCCTAAGTTGGAAGTGCTTATGAAGACTGAACTCAATAAACTCATTGAAGGTAATATCATTTTTTCTATCAAACATACTTCATGGGTTTGTAACTTGCTTCCTGTCAGAAAAAAGAATGGAGAAATTAGATTATGTGTTGATTTCCGTGATTTAAACAGAGCATCTTTAAAGGATCATTATCCTTTACCATCTATGGAACAAATATTGTAGGTTGTTTCTAGATCAAAAAGATTCTCTTTGTTGGATGGTTATTCAGGTTATAAATAAATTCTTATAAAGGAGGAAGATCAATACAAGACAACTTTTACCACAAAATGGGGCACACTAGCATACAAAAAGATGTCATTTGGCTTATCAAATGCAGGTGCAACATTTTAGAGAGCAATGGACATGGCCTTTCAAGGTCTGATTAATAAGTTTGTGCTTGTATACTTAGATGATGTGACTATTTTTTCTAAAAAAGTTGAAGAGCATTTTTATTATTTAAGACTAATTTTTGAGAGATGTAGAGAGTTTGGGGTATCACTTAATCCAAAGAAGAGTATTTTTTCTGTTCATGAAGGTAAACTGTTAGGACACATAGTGTCAAAAGATGGGATATTAATTGATCCTGAAAGAATCACTGCAATATTGGCACTACCTCTTCCTGCACACAAGAAAGGCTTATAGAGCTTTCTAGGGAGAATTAACTTTGTAGAAAGGTTTATTCCTAACATAGCAGCATTTTTACAACCTTTGATAGCAATGCTGAAGAAGAATATTCCTTTCAGCTGGACCAAAGAAGGAAAGCAGAGATTTGAAGAGATAAAAGAGGCACTTGTTGCTGCTCCAACTTTGATAAATCCAAATTTTGATAAAGACTTCATTTTATATGCATTTGGCAGTGTGAATACTATATCATCTATGCTTTGTTAGCAGAATGATGAAGGATCAGAACAGCCTGTGGCATTTTTCAGCCAAGTTCTGCATGACTATAAGGTAAGATATTCTTTTGTTGAAAAGTATGTATTGGTTATTATCAGGAGCCTAAAGAAGTTTAAACATATGCTTTCAAATAATAGAATTAAGTTAATGGTTGCCCATCCTACAGTGAAAGAATTCTTGCTTAGTAAGGATTTGAGTGATAAGAGAGCACGGTGGATAACAAAGGTTATGGAGTATGACACCCAGATTAAAGTCACCAAGATGGTCCGAGGCAAAGGACTATGTGAATAGTTTGTAGAAAATGAAAAATATAGCAAGGAACTTGAAGGAGAACCTGAGACAGTGCTACAAAATGGTGAAGCAGCTATTGTCCCAGATTCCCCTACAAGTTGGGTACATGATATGATCCATTATCTGCACACTGGTGATTGTCCTCAAGGCCTGGAGAGATCTATAAGAAGATATTACAGATTGTAGGCAATTCCCTATGTTGTAATTGATGTGATCTTATACAAAAGAGACTTTAACAATGTTTTGTTGAGGTTTGTGCAACTAGATTAGATTCAAAAGATTCTAGAAGAATTTCATGATGGACCTTCTAGAGGTCATTTTGCAGCTAGAACAATAACTCTGAAAATTATGAGAGCTAGTTATTATTGGCCTGACATGTTTAAAGATGCTCATGAATGGGTAAAGAAATGTTTAAAGTGTTCAATTTTTGTAGGCAAACAAAGACTTGCAGCCATGCCCTTGCATCCAATTCAAGTGGAGTAGCCATTTGGCAAGTGGGGATTGGACTTTATTGGTCCTATCAATCCACCTTCCAACCAAGGACACAAGTGGATTTTGACTGCTACTGATTATTTCACTAAATGGACTGAAGCAATTGCCTTGAAAGAAGCTAATGAAACATCAATCCTAAATTTTTATCAAGATCTAGTGTCCAAGTTTGGTACTCCTGACTCTATTATTCCAGATAATGCTTTACCATTTATTGGATTAAGAGTATTTGATTGGTCTATAAAAAATAACATGTTTCTGAATACTTCATCAAATTATTACCCTCAAGGTAATGGACAGGCTGAATCAACTAAGAAAAATCTAATTAAAATCATAAAGAAAATAGTTGATGAAAATCAGAGGTCTTGGCATGATAAGTTAAAGTTAGCCTTATGGGCTAATAGAATTACACCTAAAAGAACAACAGGTAATTCACCCTATGTGCTTACATATGGAAAAGAAGCCAAGTTACCAATATTAGTGGAGTTACCAATGTTGGTAAGAGGCATTGCATAGAATTGATAGGTGTTGTCATTGATGGCAACTAAGATTGTTCCACACATCCGCAGTGCAGTATTTGATCTTACCAGAAGTTAGAATGATAATCTATCTAAGTCCAGGAGCTTGAAATAGAGCATATAGCAGAGTCCAGTATTTTGGTCAATGGATCTCTCCAGTTAATCATTATGTGTTGCAGATCTGAAGGAATGTAGAGGGACACCGAGACAATCTAAATCCAAGTTTTTAGCCTCCGATGATAATGAGATCAGAAGTTATAAGCATATGAATACCAGGTCCTATTATGATAGAACAGTTCAGTGAAAAATAGGAAGACTTATGTAAATCCTTGTGCAGACCCAATAGAAGTGTTTTGATGAACTAAGTATGAGATAGGATGTTAGTGGCCAACATGTATGATGATCTACATGTGTTATTTTTGGTACGCATCAATATTGGTGTATGGATCTAGCCGACAAAGCAAAGCACTCTTAAAAAGTTCTAATTGTTTGTTGTTGCTGACTGGCAAGTGATTGCAATTCATGATAGGAATATATGTAGTCGATGATTGTGGATATTTTGGAGGTATGTATTTTTGCGATGATGAAGGAAGTGTAAAAAGGAGCAGAAGTCTAATATCTGAATGAGGGCAGAATAGAGAGAAGAGAAGGATAAAGATGAAGTGTACAAAGTCAGTATTTGCACTTAACTGGAACTGATCTCTAGCATTGGTAGATACATCTTACCAGTTCAAAATCTCTATAAATCTCTTGTAAAATTTTCTTTAGGCAGTGAGCCTCCACTTGAGTAGTGAGTTTGGGGCAGTGAGCCCGAATGCATGTGCATTCCCATTTGTAAAATACTTTTAACAGGGTATTACTTTTTTGGGTTAACCCCACCGTGGTTTTTCCCTTAACCAAGTTTCCATGACAAAATCTTGGTGTCAAATGTTCTATTTATGTTTCTACTTATGTAATACTAAAATATTTAATTCACTAACTTGTTTATAAGATTGATTAAAGAAGGAAAAATATTAAATAAGTAACAACTGATTCACCCCCCCATCTCAGTTGTCCGGACCTAATTCAACAATTGGTATCAAAGCATGGATCCTTAGAGAAGCCTAATAGCTTAAGGAAAAAGATCTTAGAAAAAGTTTCAAATGGGTTCATTAAGAGATCTTCAGTTAGCCCTAGAAGAGCTTACTCAATCTAGAACAGAAATTAGTAATATGAGAAGTGAACTTAAAGATGTTGATGACACCATTGAAATGCTAAAAGATAAATTAATAAAATCTCTGCAAAATAAAAATGAGCTACTTCTGTAGCTATCCAGTCTACCTGAACAAAATGGCTTGAATGAAGCTTTGAAAGAAAAAATAAAGGAATGTGGGAAGCTCTCAAAATAAGTCGTTGTTCTGAAAATTGAAATGGAATCTGGGGTGATGAGGAAAACCAAAGAAAGTGAAGATATGAAGAGAGATAGGTGGGTGCTGGGATTGGGTCATCGGATCCACTTCGGGTGGTGGGTAGAGTAGTGGGGATTTCTCCTACTAAAAAAATGGAGAGGAAGGAGCAATCTCACCTATTGTCATATTAACAACGAATCGAAATTGTTAATACGTCTATAAGTTCGATGGCTTAGCTGTATATACGGATTAACGATTGGAATACTCTTGGTTTGTCAGCAATGATAGTTAGCCTGGTCAGGTGAGTTAGGTTGGGCTAGTGGGTAGGGTAGGAGGAATGATTGAAATATGAGGACAACATCTCTTTGCTTCCTCCAGCGAATCTTCTATTTTATTCTGTTCCCATGTCAGCTTGATGAGCAGATTGATTCAGTTAGCCCAGAGATAAGGTAGGGAATAATAGAAAAGAGGGTAGTTAGGTCGCTTAGCCTAGCTTCTGTAGCTTGGTTTCTAGCTTGCTAGCCTGGGAGGTCAGCCTCTGTTGAGTCTAGCCACCTGGGTGATTAGCTGTTGTTAGCTGATTAGCATAGCCTGGGTTGTTAGCCCCGGTCCCCTTAGCCTACCAATCCTAGCCTTTATTAGCCTTTCCTTACTCATTGAATGAAGTGATAATGAGGGTTACCTGGAGCGATCAGTTCAGTTTGCTCGTTTCCTTCCGTTCTTTGGTTGACCCCTTCTGATATTTCTAGCTTTGTTAGCCTTTGGCGGATAGGCATGATTAGAATCTTTGTTTGTTTGTTTGTTTCTCTCAGTCGAATGAATCTTTCTGCATTCATTATCCTTCTGGCCATCCAGACCATCCTCTAGGAGTAGGGAAGCTTGGTCTAGTTCTGATTCACAAGCTCAAGAGGAGGGAATCGAGAGAGATCTAACCCTTTGGTCGTTAATCCTTCCCTCAAATCTTTTCTCCCTTCCATGCTTCGATCGGACGAGGAGGCTGTGGGATTGAGTCAATATGTTTTGTTCTAGCTTCCTTCTCGGAGGAGTTTTCCTTCTTTTCTGGCCACTATAATTCCCCCCCACCTGGCCCCGCACTATCTCCCCCCACCCACCCCTGGTGTGGGGCGGAGGAACTTGCTTTATTCGACGGGTAGGAATGCATGTGTAGTATCTTAATTGGGGTGGCCCTTGTCGTTCGGGTTGGGTGGGCCCCTCTTTTCTATTATTGTAGTTGGAAGGGTCAATTTCTCAAAGTTGGTGGGTGGGAGGCAACTTCTATTTCACAGGGGGTGGGTGGGAGGCTAAACTAAACAATATTAGCAGCAATGGGTTGTGGGCTGTATCATTCTCTGTGGGTTGTGGTTGGGTTTTAGGATTAGGTGGATGCTTTCTTTTTGACCCCACCCCTGTATCTAGGTGCCCCCATCCAGGGTTGTAGGTGAGGTTCGGGTTGGCTGTTTCAAGAGGGTGGGTTCCTTTCCTTGCCCTCGGGTTCTATCCCTTTCTGTGGGTTGGGGGTTAGTGGTTGGAGGGGTAGGTAGTTTGTTCTATACGTAATACCCCTCGTGCACCCCGAAGCTAGTATTGGCTGTTGGTTGTGGGTGGGTTGGATGGGTGTTGTAGGCTGGGTGGGTTTTTGGGGTATATAGTAGGTGGTTGGAGGATTAGGGAGTTGCTTTATTTTCTAGAAGCCTTTACTTTCTCTTGATCCTGGCACCTGATCCACTGAGGGTGGCCGGGGTTTCCCATTATGAAGATATACCCGGGGGCTCGTATCATAACTCCTCCACCAAAAGTACTAAACCGCTGTGTTTCCCCCGGCACCACCCGAAAGCCCCCTCTTTTCTCAATTGTGGGTGGGAGGGTGGAAGCGGGCTTTCGGTTACCGGTTAAATAAAAGAATGCTAGCTTGTTGATTAGATCGATCCTTGACATGAGGAGATCGATCTTGGCCATGAAGGTGTCAGACATCGATCTATCTGCATACCGAGGAACTCAATTAGATCGATCCAAAATGGAAAGGATGGGAAAATATCTCTGGTTGGGTGGGGGTATAGCCTATTATTGGGTGGGAGGGAATTTGAGAACTATAGTTGGGGTAGGTGGGAGGATAGCCTAATAAGGTGGGAGGAGGTTCTAGTATAGTGGGATCGGCAGTAGTTTGAAGTAGGACCAGTTATATATAGTTGCCCGTGAGAGAAGAAATGGTTGGTAAGCCGCTGCTGTTCGATGGCTCACTTAGGATTGTGTAGTCGGTTTAGTCAGACATTGACTCAGCCAATGATTGACTATGGGAACTTATGACTGAACAATGGTCCGGTTGAACCCCCTACTGTCTATAGGGTATTGGGTCAGGTGCGTGCTAATCTCAAGCTGTAGAACGCCCTTTTCTATTCCAGGGCAGGCCGCCTTGCCCGTTCGGATTTGCCCCTATTCATTCAAGCGAGATAGAGTGGTTTACCAAGCACCTTCATGATCTCTATTTACTGGCGGCGGCCCCTCTACATCTATAGTTGGTGGGGATGACGTCAAGTCCTCTGTCCCTATGGGCTAGGCCACACACATCATTGGTACTGGATCAATGCTACTCTAGTGAGATGCATCGGGTGGATGCCTAGATCTTTAGAGGGGCCCCTAACTAGAATTCCCTCCCACCCCGGGGGCCCCATACTGTACAGAGAGTTCACCCCAGCTTCCTTCCCGGGGAAAGGGCCATATTCCAAAGGAACGAAGCAAAGCTTCCATCCTTCTCTAGTCAATGCTTCAAGTGTAACAGGTATGGTCATAGATCAAATGAATGTAGAAGTATGACAATGAATAATCCCAATAACAGAAGAATTAGAAATTCTTTCAATGGTTACTGCTTTGTTTGCAATGGGTTTGGACATATGGCTAATCAGTGTAGATCAAGAGAAAATCAGGTTTATAAGAAAATAAATATAGTATGCTTTAACTGCAATAAATCTAGTCATATTGCAAGACTTTGCAGAAGTAAAGACAATGGAAGAAGAGGTCCGGTGAACAGAAAACTAGATGAACAAAGACAAGACAAAGGAAAATAGAAAATCGATATGAATGAGACTCAGGATGAATCAAATAAGATATGGTTCAGGAAAACCATTACAAATGACAGCAATGAATCCGTACCACAATCTGGTGCTGATAATTCCTCTGGGAATTAAGTTGGAAGTCTTGGCTCAGGGGGGGCAGCATTACAAATCAAATTCCCCCAGCTAGTAAGTAAGTGCCTAGATCTGGCACAAGAAGAAAATAGATCTTAGATTTTTTTCCAAACCATGTGGAAGATTTTCTGAAAGAAAAGTGATGGATATGGCAAATTGCAGAGCAATATGTGAAAAACTACTAAAAACAGAGCAACCAGATGTGCTAGGGGAGGGCATTTATTACAAAGGAAAATTAGGTGGTGTGAAGCTTAAAAGGATCATTCACTCCTCATTTCAAACACCTTGCATCAAGAGAAATCAAGAAGAAAGAAGTGGACAAGCTTAAAGCTGAGAATTCTCAAAAGTTGGAAGTGAGAAAAGGATTTCCAAGCAAAAACCCTAATCTGCGTAGCAAGGTATTTTCTATTTTTTATGAAATATTTTGAATTATCAATTTCTGTAAATGGCTACATCTCTAATGGTAGATGTTACTGAGAGGCCTCGTCCCAAGTTCAAGAAGCATCCATTCAAATCTGTAGAGGTTGAGCCGCTAGGTGCCTTTTGTGGAGTTTCGTACGGGGTTTTACATGTCAAAGATATTAGGACTTACATTCACTGCAATATAGAGGAATGTGGAAATCTGAAACTACTAGATTTATTTGAAAACCACTTGAAGAATGACAGTCACCAATTAAGACCGAAATATAAAACCCTAGAGAGCAAACACTTCATACAAGTTATTGAATTTCTATCTTTTGATGAAAGCGAATGGGTTAGGTATGTATTGAGTTGGATACATGATAAGTTTATGTGGCTATTGAAGCCATTCAAGATCACAAAAGATGTCATCTAAATTGTGACTGGACTGAATGCAACCAGTGGGCAACCCATGGTTAAGGCTGTGAAAAAGAAAACAGTAACTGATGCAGCCGGAGCAAAATTTGATAGAAGAGCTATGACTATCAATGACATCACTGATCCAGATGTCAAGTTTGCTTTGATGGTAGTTGGGTATAAGATTTACCACTCCAGTAGGGAGAACTCAGTTTCTGGAACAACTATTTATGCCGCATATCGAATGATAAAAAAAATGTGGATTATGATTTGTGTGAGCTACTACAAAGCCAACTAATAGAAAACTTGAACAAAATAAAAAAGGACAAGAAAAATTCCTTCAAGTATGGTTCCCTGGTGACATGTATATTCTTATACTTCATGAATGAAGTGTCGGGAGTTCTGAGTATACAATGGACATTAGACAGGCCAGTGGCATGGCAAATTAGGGATCATCTACGTAGTCTTGGTGATACACAAACTCAAAGGACTACCTTCTAGGGTTACTTCAAAAACTTCTAGAACTTGATGCATGCAAGGGAAATAATTCCTAGTTCAATTGTTGAAAAGTATGAAAGTGAAATATGTTTTATGGTAGACACAGATCAATGCTTGATGGAAGCTATATAACTAAGGATAGTGTGGATAATGCCAATGGGCTATGAAGTGGATGAGGAAATTTTGGACATGTATGCTCAACATCTCCTGAGCAAACCTAAAGACACCTCTGTTGAAAGGTTCAGAACATACAAGGAACTAAGCTTAAAGTTGCATGTGGAACTTAGATAGCCAGAAACAAAAAGAAAGGTACACAAGCAAGTGGAGATGTATGCAGAAAGCATTATAATTAAAAAATTATAATTAAAAAATAAGTAGTGAAAGAAAATAGACAAAGGATTTAAAAGATAAAGAAGAGCACGGAGCAAGCAAAACGTGAACCTGTAGTTCCCCCGGAAGCCCCAAGAAAGACAAGGAGTTCTGCAACTCCTGCTGAGCCTCTCAAGACCACTTCCACTAAGAAGCCGGAAGCCACTCCATCTAGTGAAGGAGGGAAGAGAAACAAAACCAAGGCAACAAAACTCCCCATAAGCACTCAAGATGATGAGGAGACAGAAACAGATGAAGTGAAAGAAATAAGATCCAAGAAGGTCAAAACTTCAAAGGCTTCTAAAGATCAACCATCCGAAAGTACAAGGATCAGTAAAAAGCAAGTATCCGGTAAGGTTACCATGACTATTGATGAAATTGTAAAAACAGTCACTGTTCATGGAAATCTAAAACCTATCAGAGTTTACTATGATAACCTTGATAAGCAAATAAGAAAACTCTAGAAGATGCCATTATCATATATCTGAATAAGTTCAATAGAGCCTTGTTGGAAATATTACAAGAACTTCCTAAAAATTTGAGGAAAGTGATGGAAATGAGGAAAGATGCAGCCAAGGAAAAAGATATAGAGCTCAGAGAGTATGTTCTCTCCTCTTTGTGCCCTGTGATGACCAGAAAAGAAGAAGATGAAATCCTTAGAGAAGTCAAAGACAAATTCAGAAACAAATTCTGGATGAACAAACTAATGCTTGGTGAGACTGAAGAAATTGCAAAGGAAATGGAAGAAATTCCGAGAAAGGCTTTAGACAAAAATAAATACTACATTGTTTTAGAAAGGCAAGTTGAAGAAGATAATCCTTCTGCTCCGGAACAAAAAGCTCCAATAGAAGAAACTAACAAAAGAATTAATGACCAAAGTATTACTCTAGATCCTCTGGAACTTGATTCATTAAATCTAAATATTGGAGAAGTTCAAGAAGAGGAACAAGTCAATTAGGAGGACATAGAAATGATAGACAGAATAGTTGATGCAGAGATAACTCCTCCACCTGATCACTCTGGGAAGGAAAAGGATGTTGCTACCATATAGAGTCCTCTAGATCAAGTAGCAAGTGGTGAACAAGTTGAAATGAATCCCTCAAAAGAAAACACATAGAAGAATAATACACATAGAGAGAGGAAAAAGGAAAGGAAGACAAAGCAGAAGAAGATGGTGCAAATGTTGAAGCACCTAAAACAAATGTTGAAAAATATGATAATCAAAAGAATGGTTCAAAAAATGTAGCAAGAGACACTCCAGATATAGTAAAAGGCTCTCTTGAAAAGGAAGTGATTGATCTTGATGAGCCCGAACTACTCCAAGGACTAACCAATCCGAATGCGCTCTCTCCATTTCAATTGATGAAAATAGCATCTTTCACCCAAGTGAAAGCCGGAGAAAAATTGATAAAATACCACTTAGACGACAATGAGCTGCTGGAGCTAGCAACCTGAGTTTTAGAAAAATTAATGCCAACCTATCAGAAGAATCAAACTAATTCCCCCTCCAGTCATCTAAAAAATCTTGTAATTTCAGTAAGTTCACATTTTGAATCTTTTGAAAAGTCTGCAGAGACAAAAGTTCAAAAAGAGTTCTTGAATAAGAAGTTCAACCAAGTCAAGAAACTGATAGGGAATGATAGATTGATCTTAGGCATCAGCATAATGAGCATTCAGAATCCCCTATATGATGGAGGACATATATATAATTTTTGTCTATCTTGGTCTAAAGTAAATAAAGATATTGAGAAGAAGAAAAAAGAAAAAGAACATAAAATATCAGTTCTGTCTCAAAATTTTGATCCTTTAATTGTCTCTCCCATAAGCCATGAATGTCAAGTTATTAGCTTGATATATGAAATAAAGGCATTGATAAAAGAGAAATGCAACACTATCAAAAGGATGTGTGAACTCAGGGGATTGATTTCTCCCAAATTGGAATCCATGCACAATGCCTTATCTGAAGCTCAGAATGTACTTCAAACAAGTGATCCTCCGGATCTGGCAAAGGCAGAAGCATATGCATTTTTGTTGAGTGGGCACATTTCTATTTTGGATGGAATGAAGAATTCTTGGACCTTCAAACTTGCCCAATTAAAAATTAGTTTTGCAGACATCCTCAAGTTTATGTGAATGGAACTTAATGGTTACTTGTACATATGAGGCAATGTATACATAAATTTTGGAGAATTTTCAGATCCCATCCTTTACCATTGATGTCAAAGGGGGAGTGAAGGGCAGTGAAAAATGATGTATTCAACAAAGGGGGAGCACCAGAATAAGTGAAGTGTATGAATGTACAGAAAAAAGGGGGAGTTGTACAAAGACACTTAGTCATTTTTCACTAAGTGTTGCCATCAATGCCAAAGGGGGAGATTGTTGGAAAGAGGCACTGCATAGCATTGATAGGTGTTGTCATTAATGGTAACTAAGATTGTTCCACACATCCACAGTGCATTATCAGATCTTACCAGAAGTCAGAATGATAATCTATCTAAGTTTGAGAGCCTGAAATAGAGCATATAGCAGAGTCCAGTATTTTGGTCAGCGAATCTCTCTAGTTACTCATTATGTGTTGTGAATCTGAAGGAGTGTAGAGGGACACCAGGACAATCTAAATCCAAGTTTTTAGCCTCTGGTGATAATGAGATTAGAAGTTATGAGCATCTGAATACCGGGTCCTATTATGACATCCTATTATGATAGAACAGTTCATTGAAGAATAGGCAGACTTATGTAAATCCTTGTGCGGACCCAATAGAAGTGTTTTGATGAATTATGTATAAGATATGATATTAGTGGCCAACATGTATGATGATCTACATGTGTTATTTTTGGTACGCATCAATATTGGTGTATGGATCTAGCTAACAGAGCAAAGCACTCTTAAAAAGTTCTAAGTGTTTGTTGTTGCCGACTGGCAAGTGATTGCAATTCATGATAAAAATATATATAGTCGATGATTGTGGATATTGTGGAGGTATGTATTTTTGTGATGATGAAGGAAGTGTAAAAAGGAGTAGAAGTCTAATATCTAAATGAGGGCAGAATAGAGACAAGAGTAGGATAAAGATGAAGTGTACAAAGTTAGTACTTGCACTTAACCGAAACTGATCTCTAGCATTGGCAGATGCATCTTACTAGTTCAAAATCTCTGTAAATCTCTTGTAAAATTTTATGTAGGCAGTGAGCTTAGGGCAGTGAGCCTAAATGCATGTGCATTCCCATTTGTAAAATACTTTAATAGGGTATTAATTTTTGTGGGTTAACCCCCACCATGGTTTTTCCCTTAACCGGGTTTCCACATCAAAATCTTGGTGTCAAATGTGCTATTTATGTTTTTGCTTATGTAATGATGAAATATTTAATTCATTAACTTGTTTATAAGATTGATTAAATAAGGAAAAAGATTAAATAAGTAACAACTGACTCACCCCCCCTCTCAGTTGTCCAGACCTAATTCAACAACCAACTCTTAGTTACATCAAAGAGCTAGAGTTACTTGAAGAACAGTCAATGGAGGTAAGGCTTGCACAACTGATAGAACTTGAAGAAATTAGAAAAGAGGCCTTGAAAACATTAGAAATACACCAGGCCCAAATGAAAAGGACATTTGATAAAAGAGCAGTCCCAAGAATCTTTAAAGAAGGGGGTCTGGTTTTCAAATGGAATGAGTTAAAGAGCAGACCTGGTCAACATACAAAGTTTGATGCAATGTGGGATGGACCATACATAATAACAAGATGCAAGAAACACAATGCATTCTAGCTTGCTAAATTAGATGGAGAGGTGTTGCCAATCGCAGTTAATGGGATTCACCTCCTGTTATGTTATTAAAGGAGCAGCCTTACGCTGCAAATATGTGCTATTGCACATTTAGTTTAGTTATTGTTTTGTTTTCCAAGAAGTGCTTTTACACATGTTTCTGGCTTTGTTTCAAGAAAGTCAGTTTAGTTTCAGTTTTCAGTTTTGTTGCTGCTATTTTGTTTCAGTCAGTTTTGAGTTGCAGAAATTTTTTCAAAAAGTTCAGGGCAGAAAGGACTCTATGCCCAATGGAGTTACAAAGGCTACTCATTCTAAGTTGTTTAGCAGGCAAACACCCCTGAGAGGTCACCAGAAATGTTACTAAATTTTGTTCACACTAAATTCAGTTAGACCTAAGTGTAGTTGTTCAGAAGGAATAAAAGAAAACTTTGAAGTTATGCATTTAATGAATAGTTGATGTCTTGACAAAGCAGAGATGGAATTCAATTGATAGGATAACCCATCAGTCCAATCAGGACTGATGAATCATCATGACAATAGAATCAAGTTGTCAAGGTATCAATCATTCAAGAAATATAGTTGATCTAACATAGTGTTATCTTTTAGGAGTTATAAGACATATTGATTCTTCAGTTGATCAGATTTGAAAGAAAGAAAGAAATTTATTTGAACTCTTATTTCATGTCATATTTGGAACATACAATTCAATATCTGTTACTTTATCCTATGCATTGACTTAAAAAGAAACATATATACATTAAGTGCATAAGATAAATTAACTGATCATTTTTAAAAGGAGTGTTCAAATGTGTCCCACACAAACCGTGGGAGTAACTAGACTGAGCAATGTAGACATGCAAGCTATACATCTGATGATAAAAGAAATAATAAGAACATATGATAAAGGTAAACATCCATCATTGCCTAAGCAAGAAGGTTGTTTTGTTGATGATGATCTTTAGTCTTTGAATTTTTTTTTGTTGATGTCGATCTTCAGTCTTCATTTTCAACTCCTATAATCAGTGGAACCTGCAAAAAATTGGGGAAAGTCCCATAAGAGCTCTGGATGTTTAAAGTTATCATATGCTTTATCATGCAGACTTATCAACTTGTCACATCATGCATTTCATATGAAAGATCAAATCAGACATGTGCTACAAGTCAAATATCATAAAGAAGATCAATCAATACCACCAGGTATTTTTTTTATGCTAACTTGTTTGTTCACTGTGCAGGTATAGGAAAAGTAATGTTGTTGATTTGAAGACAAATAAGCATGTGGAGAAAATGTGGCTCCCACAAGGGTCGAGCCCAGCATGCTCAAAGTGATACCAATACATGTTATGCTATATCTAATAGCTCATCAGTAATCAAATTCCAAATGATATGCAAGAAACAAGGTATTGTTCTACTTTCCTTATCATTACTGAAGTGTGATTTTTCATAATAGTCCTATTCCATCAATAGACACACAAGGTACAATCATAAATGATGACAATGAACAACTATACCACAAAGTAAAGTAATCAGGTCTAGAAGACCAGGATACATTTTATGAAGCTACCACCATGAAGTATAGAAAGAACAGTGTCTAGAGATACAATGATGATGCTTTATGCATGAGGGATTAGATACAAATAGCAACAGTCACATATTTTCCAGTGCCTCATTATGTTGTAGGTCAAGATCAACTATAACTATAATACATAGAGGTAAGAAACAATAATAAAAGGTGTGAAGATATGCTACATGAGCCTTCATTTTTTATGCAATAGTTGAAGGTAAATCACAAAGTCACACTGATGTGTTCATAAAGATCAAGTACAACTAAAACAAGTGATACAGGTCTTGCCTTTAGAAAGACAAAAACTACAAGTTCATCATGAGAAGCATCTGACAAGCATAACTGAAGAAGATACACCAAATAAAGATCAAATGAATGCTACAATTTTAGACATGTACAAGTATCATTACCTCTGACAGAGTGGAAAAATGTATCTACAGGTATCTGATACACAAGAGAAATCAAAACATGCTATAGTAAATACCTTTGACTGGTGATTGTCAAGTATTTCTTACTTCATGGTTGCTAACTGATATAATGATAGAAGTGAAATAGTACAAGAGTACAAGATCAATTATATGCCATAGTTATACTATTGTTAGAGATACAAGTTAAGCTTTTATCATTGTTTCTAATTGATACAGTTATTGTTGGAATAGGTTCAGAAAACTGAGAGGGGGGGTGAATCAGTTGTTGCTCTATTTAACCTTTTTACTTTGTTATCCCCTTTTACAACTTAAAATTAAATCAATGATATAAACATTTTAGCATCAGACAGTAGCATAAGAATAGAAAACATGAATGACACATTTGACACCGAGATTTCGATGTGGAAACTCGGTTAAGGGAAAAATCACGATGGGGGTTAACCCACAAAATTAATACCCTATTAAAAATATTTTACAAATGAGAATGCACATGCATTTGGGCTCACTTCCCTGAGCTCACTGCTCAAGTGGAGGCTCATTGCCTACAAAAAAAAGTTTACAAGAGATTTATAGAGACTTTGAACTGGTAAGATGTATCTGCCAATGCTAGAGATTAGTTCTGGTTATGTGCGAATACTGACTTTGTACACTTCATCTTTATCCTGCTCTTCTCTCTATTCTGCCCTCATTCAGATATTAGATTTCTGCTCCTTTTTACTCTTCCTTGATCATCACAAAAACATACATCAACAATATCCACCATAATTAGCTATATATATTCTTATCATGAATTGCAATCACTTGCCAGTTGGCAACAACAAACACTTGGAACTTTTTAAGAGTGCTCTTCTATGTCGGCTAGATCCATACACCAATATTGATGAGTACCAAAATGAACATATGTAGATCATCATACATGTTGTCCACTAACATCCTATCTCATACATAGTTCATCAGAACACTTCTATTGGGTCCACACAAGGATTTACATAAGTCTGCCTGATCTTCACTGAACTGTTCTGTCATAATAGGACTCAGTATTCAGATGCTCATAACTTTTGATCCCATTATCACCAGAGGCTAAAAAATTGGATTTAGATTGTCCTGGTGTCCCTCTACACTCATTCAGATCCACAACATATAATGATTAACTGGAGAGATTAGCTGACCAAAATACTGGACTCTGCTATATGCTCGGTTTCAGACTCCCGGACTTAGATAGATTAACATTCTGACTTCCGGTATGATTAGATACTGCACTGTAGATGTGTGGAACAATCTTGGTTGCCATCAATGATAACATCTATCAATGCTATGCAGTGTCTCTTGCCAACAATCTCCCCCTTTGGCATTGATGGCAACACTTAGTGAAAAATGACTAAGTGTCTTTATGTAACTCCCCCTTGGTCTGTACATTTGTGCACTTCACTTATTCTGGTGCTCCCCCTTTGCTAAATACTTCATTTTTCACTACCCTTCACTCCCCCTTTGACATCAATGGAAAAGGGTGGGATCTGTAAAATTCTCCAAAATTTCTATATACATTGCCGCATATGTACAAGTAACCATTAAATTCCATTCACATGAAATTGAGGATGTCTGCAAAACTAATTTTTAATTGGGTAAGTTTAAAGGCCCAAGCATTCTTTATTCCATCCAAAATGGAAATGTACCCACTCAGCAAAAATGCATATGCTTTTGCCTTTGCCAGATCCGGAGGATCACTTGTCTGAAGTACATTTTGAGCTTCGGATAAGGCATTGTGCATGGATTCCAATTTGGGAGCAATCAATCCCCTGAGTTCACACATCCTCTTGATAGTGTTGCTTTTCTCTTTTACAAGTGCCTTTATTTCATCTATCAAGCTAATAACTTGACATTCATGGCTTATAGGAGAGACAGTTAAAGGATAAAATTTTTGAGACAAAACTGATATTTTTTGTTCTTTTTCTTTTATCTTCTTCTCAATATCTTTATTTACTTTAGACCAAAATAGACAAAACTTATATATATCTCCTCCATCATTTAGGGCATTCTGAGTGCTCTTTATGCTGATGCCTAAGATCAATCTAGCATTCCCTATCAATTTCTTGACTTGGTTGAACTTCTTATTCAAGAACGCTTTTTGAACTTTTGCCTCTGTAGACTTTTCAAAAGATTCAAAATGTGAACTTACTGAACTTACAAGATTTTTTAGGTGACCGAAGGGGGAATCACTTTGATTCTTCTAATAGGTTGGCATTAATTTCTCTAAAACTTTGGTTGCTAGCTCCAGCAGCTCATTGTCATCTAAGTGGTATTTTATCAACTTTTCTCTAGCTTTCACTTGGGTGAAAGATGCTATTTTCATCAATTGAAATGGAGAGAGCACATCCGGATTGGTTAGTCCTTGGAGTAGTTCGGGTTCATCAAGCTCAATCACTTCCTTTTCAAGAGACCCTTTTACTGCATCTACAGTGTCTCTTGCTACATTTTCTAAACCATTCTTTTGATCATCAAATTTTTCTACATTTGCTTTAGGTGCTTCGATATTTTCACTGTCTTCTTCTGCTTTGTCTTCTTTTCCTTTTTTGATGAAGGGGGTAAATCACAAAACACATAATAACAGATATTGAACACAACAAATAGAAATTTCTTTTATTGAACTGGGCAACTCATTACATTACAGAAGCTCAATTACACTCAGAGGATAAATCCTCTACTGGTTGCAACACATTACAGCTTTCCCAACCTCAAGACTCTAGAATCTTCAGCCTTCTATAACCCCAAATCAGCTAGGGTTTCTATTTTCCCACCTATTCTTGACTCTACACTGGCCCCCTTGACTCTACTACTGCCCAGGGTTCCCAAAATAGTCATAAATAGCACTTTTTGGTAGCCTCCAGCTAAATTTTGAATTTTACAACTCCCTCCAAAAGTAGGTCAACTTTCGGGAAGCATAACTTTTGATCCAGGTGTCCAATTGACGAACCGTTTTAAGCGCTAGAAAGATCGTGATGTAAAATATCACACTAAAAATTTGTAAATGGATTTCTGTTAACTTTTTGAGATGTTATGAGAAGTTTTAGTGCCTCATATCTCGTTTCGTAAATTTTCAGGGGCTTTTCAGAAAACAAAAACTTTAATATTTTTTCAGCTCACAATTGATCTTTACCTGATTCCTTCACCAAAGGTCTTATATTTCCATTATGTAACTTTCTGAAAGTTTTTGCTTCATTACATGCCTAAATGCAAACTTTCTAAAAATAGCAGGTACACTTTCCTAAATAGGTAGGTCGCTATTTTTAGCAGTTTTAGAAAAATTGAAAGTCCTACATTATTATTCTAGATATTATGGAACCAAAAACACTAATTATGGGAAGAAATAAGAACAACTACAATGGTTTTGAATTAACTTCTTTTTGGGTGATGCAAGATTGCCCTTACACCTCTGGATGCTCCTGCATCAGACACCCAGGGTAATTTGAGAAGTGACCCTGTCATGTCTCAGGTGTTTGTGTGAGGAAAACCCAAACGATCAACCTCTACCTTAGACAACCAAGAAGAATCTTCAACAGGCCTTCCTTTCCATTTCACTAGATATTCTTCATATTGATTGTTCCGAGTGCTCCTTCCCACACAACTATCCAAAATCTCTTCTATCTCCTCTATTGAAGTAGATGTTGGAATACTCCACTGCACTTCTGTTGGTCCATCCTCTATTCCACCTTCATGATATTCTGATAAACTAGCAATGTTGAAAAGAGGAGAAATATTGATCCCACTCGGCAGCTCTACCTCATATGCATTTCCTGAATCATGCTTCTTCACGATTCTGCATGGTCCAAATCTCTTCATTTTCAATTTATTGTATGTTCCAACTGGGAACCTTTCTTTTCTCAAGTGAACCATGACATCATCTCCCACTTGGAACTCCTTATACCTCCTCTTCTGATCTGCCTTAGCCTTGTACTAAATATTCATCTTATTAATGTGCTTTCTCACTTCTTCATGCAATTTCTTCAAATGTTCTGCAAAGTCTTCGGCTTCAGCACTTGTCTTTTCTCCATTGTCTAGCTTCCTTAACTCAGAAGCATTTCTCAGGCTATTACCATATACAATCTGGAATGGTGATTTACCAGTACTCCTATTGACAGAATTGTTATAGGCAAATTCCGCCCGTGGTAAAATTGAATCCCATCCCTTGGGCTTATCTCCTACTAAGCATCATAGCAGGTTACCCAAACTCCTATTCACCACTTCTGTCTGTCCATCAGTCTGTGGATGGTGTGTGGAACTAAACTTCAAGTCTATCTTCAACTTCTTCCACAATGTCCTCCAGAAATAACCAACAAACTTGGTATCTCAGTCTGAAACTATGCTTTTTGGTAGACCATGTAGTCTCACCACTTCCCTAAAAAATAACTTTACAATATGAACAGCATCATTAGTCTTCTTACAAGGAATAAAATGTGCCATCTTTGAGAATCTGTCCACCAACACAAAAATAGAAACATGCCCTCTCTGTGTCCTTGATAAACCAAGAACAAAATCCATACTAATATCATCCCATGGCTTCTCCGGTACAGGTAATGGTTGATACAACCCTATATTCTGACTTGTTCCTTTTGCCATCTGACACACTCTACAACTCTGCACAAATTTCCTCACATCCTATTGCAATTGCGGCCAATAATAATTTTCACCAACAATGGCAATGGTCTTATCTCGACCAAAGTGTCCAGCTAACCCCCCACTATGCTTCTCCTTAATTAGGTTCTCTCTCATGGAACTCCTTGGAATGCACAATTGGCTTCCTCTAAACAACATGCCATCTTGGATTATGAAATCCAACCATTTTGTTCTGTCCAAAGTAACAGGTTCCAGACAAGCTTTCCAAGCCTCTACAAAATCTGGATCTTTAGGATACAAACTTTTGAACTCATCGAACCCAACAACCTCTATCTTCATTTCTGTCAACAAATTTTGCCTTTTGCTCAAGGTATCTGCAACTCTATTGGACTTCCCACTGCTGTGCTTCAAAACAAAGGTATAACTCTGCAAAAACTCAACCCATTTTAAGTGCCTTTGGTTCAACTTCCCTTGACTATTAATATACTGCAAAGCCTGATGATCAGTATATAAAACAAACTCTTTTGGCAACAAATAATGTCTCCATTTCTTCAAAGCCTGAACTATTGCATAAAATTCTTGATCATAAACAGAATACTTTTTCTTGGCATCATTAAGCTTCTCACTAAAATAGGCAATGGGCTTACCTTCTTGGCTCAAAACAGCTCCTATACCACTACCACTAGCATCACAATCTACCTGAAATACCTTATTAAAATCTAGAAGTGCCAAAACAGGTTGTTCTACAACTTTCTGCTTCAATGTGTCAAAGCTCTTGTCTGCTCCTTTAGTCCATCTAAACTCTTTTCTGTCCCCTCTCATTGTCTCAGTTAGGGGTGCACAAATGCTACTAAAATTCTTGATAAACTTTCTGTAAAAACTTGCCAAACCATGAAAAGATCTTACCTCCGTTGCACTCCTTGGCGTAGGCCATTCAATGATAGCCCTTACTTTTTTTGGGTCCATCTCAAGACCTTCCTCTAAGACAACAAATCCTAGGTATACCAACTCCTTCTTTGCAAAACTACATTTCTTAAGATTAATCAGCAACTTCTCTTCCCTCAACTTCTCTAGAACTTTTCTGATATGCATCAGATGCTCATCCCAAGTCTTACTGAAAATCAAAATATCATCCAAATAAACAATAACAAAACTTCTCAAAAATTCTTTTAGTACCTCATTCATGAGCCGCATGAATGTGCTCGGTGCATTGGTTAGCCCAAATGGCATGACTAACCACTCATACAAACCTTCCTTTCTCTTGAAGGCTGTCTTCCATTCATCTCCTTCTTTGATATGGATCTGGTGATACCCACTCTTCAGGTCAATCTTCGTGAAGTACTTGGCTCCACTCAAACAATCCATGATGTCATCCATTCTTGGCAATGGAAATCTATACTTGATCATTATCTTATTGATGGCTCGAGAGTCTATACACATCCTCCATTCTCCATCCTTCTTTGGTGCTAGTACTGTAGGTACCGCACATGGACTTAGGCTCTCCCTTATCAATCCCTTTCTCAACAACTCATGAACTTGTCTGTTCAGCTCTTCATTCTCTGCAGGGGTCATTCTATGGGCTGCCTTGTTTGGCAAACTAGCTCCTGGTATCAAATCCATTTGATGACTTATCTTCCTTACTGGTGGTAAACCTTCTGGTACATTATCAGAGATAATGTCCTGGAACTCTTCCAACATATCTGAAAATTCTACAGGTACATCTTCACATTTCTCTTGACTAATCTTAGGAATCAATGCAAAGCAATGATGCTCATGCTTCATACCCTCCAAAAATTTCCTACCATCTACCAAGCAAATTCTAGCAGTACTACATACCTTTTCTTCCACCTCCTTCAAGGGCTTCAACTTATGATGAACCCCATCCTTTGTTAGGGAATATGTGTTTGCACGGCCATCATGGACAGCACTCCTATCATACTGCCATGGCCTCCCTAATAGCATATGACATGCATCCATCGGTATGATATCACACAACACCTCATCATGGTAGTCACCAATCTTGAACTTCACTAAACACTGCTCATTGACCAAAGCTCTATGGTCCTTCTGCAACCATGCAATCCGATATGGATGTGGATGTTTTCTTCTTGTCAACTTCAACTTGTCGACCATCTCCTCTGAAACAAGATTATCAGTGCTTCCACTGTCAATAATAATATCACAACACTTACCCTCACATTTGCACCTTGTGCGGAATAAACTCTTCCTCTGATGGGGTTCTTTCTCCTCATTCAGCAAGGTTCTTCTAACAACTAGGGTTTCTCCCCTTTCAGCATCTTCAGAATGCTCAGAATGTGCATCTTCATCTACATGTGCAACTCGTGCATTACCTTCAGGTCTTCTATTTGTCCTTCCTGGATGTTGCAGACACTCATATGGTCGATGCCCTTCTTCTCCACATTGGAAATAGGTTCCTCTGAAACCTCCTCTTCCAGGTCCTTGCCCAGGTCTGCCTCTTCCTCTTCCTCTTTGCTCACCATTGTTCTGGTCACGAGGGCAATAGGCATTATCCCCTCTTTGATTTCAATCGGTGCTTGCTTCTTCACTTTTCTTTTGATCTTCATTATGGCCTCCATAGGGTCTTCCACTAGTCCTTCCACCAGTCCTTCCACCTTGACCTCTTCCCCTTTGCTTGTTATCAAATCTTTTGTTCAGCTTCTCTTCCACCTTCAGGGAAAACTGGTACGCATCTTATATGGTGGTCATTCTGACTAGGCTCAACTCCTCTTGAATACTCGGCCTCAACCCATTAATGTAATGGGCTACCTTCTCCTTGTTGGGCTCTGCATGTCCTGATAGTAATTTTATAAAACTCTTCTGTATACTCCTTAACAGACTTGTTACCTTGCTTCAGTCCTTGCAGCTTCTTCAGCAACTCCATCTCATAGTCCACAGGAATGAACGGCTTCTTCAGTTTCTCCACCATCCAATCCCATCTAGTGATCTTTCCTTTTCCTCTTTTGTTCCTCTCTAATTGGACCTCCTTCCACTAAATATTGGCATGGCCCTTCAACTTTGTTTTTGCAAACTTAACCTGATCTGGGTCCTCCACATCTTCATACTCAAAATACTCCTCCATGTCATCGATCCAATCAATAAGCTGTTCTGGATTCAAATCTCTAGAATATGTAGAAACTTCAATCCTGGGCCTCTTTCTGATCTTTGAAATGGCCCTCAACAACCTAACTTCTGCAGGATCTCCGGTAGCTTCTTGTTCTTCCTCAGATAGCTCTTTTTCATCTTCACCTTCACTTTCTTCTCTCATCCTCGACTCAAACCCTCTTCGTAGCTCCTCTTGCAATGCATCGATTTGCCTTTGTAGGGCTCTAAAACCCTCTTCTGTCAAAGCATTCCTCCCAACATGATTTCTTTGTGGAGGCATCTTGGTCTCCGCAGCAAACCCACAACCTCAGGTCCTGGTGCAAACTGCCTCACGGTCGGTGATCTGTCTACACACTCAGGAACCCTCGCTCTGATACCACTTGATGAAGGGGGTAAATCACAAAACACACAATAATAGATATTGAACATAGCAAATAGAACTTTCTTTTATTGAACTAGGCAACTCATTACATTACAGAAGCTCAATTACAATCAGAGGATAAATCCTCTATTGGCTGCAACACATTACAGCTTTCCCAACCTCAAGACTCTAGAATCTTCAGCCTTCTGTAACCCCAAATCAGCTAGGGTTTCTATTTTCCCACCTATTCTTGACTCTACACTACCCCCCTTGACTCTACTACCACCCAGGGTTCCCAAAATAGTCATAAATAGCACTTTTTGGTGGCCTCCAGCTAAATTTCAAATTTTGCAACTCCCTCCAAAAGTAGGTCAACTTCCGGGAAGCATAACTTTTGATCCGGGTGTCCGATTGACGAACCGTTTTAAGCGCCGGAAAGCTCATGATGTAAACTATCACACCAAAAATACGTAAATGGATTTCTGTCAGCTTTTTGAGACCTTATGAGAAGTTTTAGTGCCTCATATCTCGTTCCATAAATTTTTAGGGGCTTTTCAGAAAACAAAAACTTTAATATTTTTCAGCTCACAATTGATCTTTACCTGATTCCTTCACCAAAGGTCTTATATTTCCATTATGTAACTTTTTGGAAGTTTTTGCTTCATTACGTGCCCAAATGCAAACTTTCTAAAAATAGCAGGTACACTTTCCTAAATAGGCAGGTCGCTATTTTTAGCAGTTTTGGAAAAACTGAAAGTCCACATTATTATTCTGGATATTATGGAACCAAAAACACTAATTATGGGAAGAAATGAGAACAACTACAATGGTTTTGAATTAACTTCTTTTTGGGTGATGCAAGATTGCCCTTACACCTCTAGATGCTCCTGCATCATTTTTCCTCTCCTCTCTTTGTATTATTCTTCTCTGTGTCCTCTTCTAAGGGACTCATTTCAACTTGTTTGCCACTTGCTACTTGATCCAGAGGAATCTGTATGGTAGCAACATCCTTTTCCTTCCCAGAGTGATCAGGTGGAGGAGTTATCTCTACATCAACTATTCTGTCTATCATTTCTATGTCCTCACGATTGACTTGTTCCTCTTCCTGAACTTCTCCAGTATTTAGATTTGATGAATCAAGTTCTGGAGGATCTAGAGTAATACTTTGGTCATCAATTCTTTTGTTAGTTTCTTCTTTTGGAGCTTTTTGTTCCGAAGCAGAAGGATTGTCTTCTTCAACTTGCTTTTCTAAAACAATGTAGTATTTATTTTCGTCTAAAGCCTTTCTCAGAATTTCCTCTATTTCCTTTGCAATTTCTTCAGTCTCACCAAGCATTAGTTTGTTCATCCAGACTTTGCTTTTGAATTTATCTTTGACTTCTCTGAGGATTTCATCTGCTTCTTTTCTGGTCATCACAGGGCACCAAGAGGAGAGAACATACTGTCTGAGTTCTATATCTTTTTCCTTGGCTGCATCTTTCCTCATTTCCATTACTTTCCTCAAATTTTTAGGAAGTTCTTGTAAGATTTCCAACAAGGCTCTATTGAATTTATTCAGATATATGATAATGGCATCTTCTAGAGTTTTCTTATTTGCTTGATCAAGGTTGTCATAGTAAACTCTGATAGGCTTCAAATTTCCATGAACAGTGACTGTATTTACAATTTCATCAATAGTCATTGAAACCTTACCAGATACTTGCTTTTTACTGAGCCTTATGCTTCCAGATGGTTGATCTTTAGAAGCCTTTGAAGTTTTGACCTTCTTAGATCTTATTTCTTTCACTTCTTCATCTGTTTCTGTCTCCTCATCATCTTGAGTGCTTATGGAGGGTTTTGTTGCCTTGGTTTTCTTTCTTTTCCCTCCTTCACCGGATGGAGTGGCTTCCTCCTTCTTAGTGGAAGTGGTCTTGAGAGGCTTAGTAGAAGTTGCAGAACTCCTTGTCTTCTTTGGGGCTTCTGAGGGAACTACAAGCTCAATTTTTTCCTGCTTTGTGCACTTATTTATCTTTTCAATCCTTTGTCTATTTTCTTTCACTGCTTCTTTTGTAATTCCAATGCTTTCTGCATACATGTCCACTTGCTTGAGTACTTTTCTTTTTATTTCTGGCTGTCTAAGTTCTACATGCAACTTTAAGCTTAGTTCCTTGTATGTTCCAAACATTTCAACAGAGGTGTTTTTAGGTTTGCTCAGGAGATGTTTGGCATACATGTCTATAATTTCCTGATCCACTTCATAGTCCATTGGCATTATCCACACTGTCCTTGGTTCTACAACTTCCATCAAGCATTGATCTGTGTCTACCATGAAACATATTTCATTTTCATATTTTTCAACAACTGAACTAGGAATTCCTTCCCTTGCATGCATCAAGTTCTGGAAGTTTTTGAAATAACCCCAGAAGGCAGTCTATTGAGTCTAGGTATCACTAAGACTGCGTAGATGATTCCTAATTTGGCATGCCACTGGCCTGTCTGATGTCCATTGTATACCCAGAACTCCTGGCATTTCATTCATGAAGTATGAAAATATACATATCACCAAGGAACCATACTTGAAGGAATTTTTCTTGTCCTTTTTGATTTTGTTCAGGTTTTCTATTAGTTGGCTTTGTAGTAGCTCACACAAATCATAATCCACATTTTCTTTTATCATCTGATATGCGGCATAAATAGCTGTTCCAATAACTGAGTTCTCCCTGTTGGAGTGGTAAATCTTATACCCAACTACCATTGAAGCAAACTTGACATCTGGATCAGTGATGCCATTGATAGTCATAGCTCTTCTATCAAATTTTGCTCTGGTTGCATCAGTTACTGTTTGATTTTTCATAGCCTTAAGCATGGGTTGCCCACTGGTTGCATTCAATCCAGTCACAATTCAGATTACATCTTTTGTGATCTTGAACGGCTTCAATAGCCACATAAACTTATCATGTATCTGACTCAATACATACCTAACCCATTCACTTTCATCAAAAGACAGAAATTCAATAACTTGTATGAAGTGTTTGCTCTCTAGGGTTTTGTATTCTGATCTCAATTGGTGACTATCATTCTTCAAGTGGTTTTCAAATAAATCCAGTAGCTTCAGATTTCCAAATTCCTCTATATTGTAGTGAATGTAAGCCCTAATATCTTCGACATGTAAAACCCTGTATGGAACTCCAGAAAAGGCTCCTAGCAGCTCAACCTCTACATATTTGAATGGATGCTACGCAGATTAGGGTTTTTGCTTGAAAATCTGTTTCTCACTTGCAACTCTTGAGAATTCTCAGCTCTAATCTTGTCCACTTCTTTCTTCTTGATTTCTCTTGATACAAAGTGTTTGAAATGAGGAGTGAATGATCCTTTTAAGCTTCATACCACCTAATTTGCCTTTGTAATAAATGCCCTTTCCTAGCACATCTGGTTGCTCTGTTTTGAGTAGTTTTTCATGTATTGTTCTACAATTTGCCATATCCATTTCTTTTCTTTCAAAAAACCTTACACATGGTCTAAAAACAATCCAAGATCTCTTTTCTTACTGTGCCAGATCTAGGCACTTACTAGCTAGGGGAATTTGATTTGTGATGCCACTCCCCCTGAGCCAAGACTTCCAACTTAATTCCTGGAGGAATTATCAGCACCGGATTGCGATGTGGATCCATTGTTGTTGTTTGAAATGGTTCTCCTAACCCATATCTTGTTTGATTCATCCTAAGTCTCATTCGTATCAATTTTCTCTTTACCTTTGTCTTGTCTTTGTTCATCTGGTTTTTTGTTTACCAGACCTTTTCTTCTACTGTCTTTACCTCTGCAGAGTCTTGCAATATGGCCAGATTTATTGTAGTTACATCATATAATATTTTTTTTCTTATAAACCTAATTTTCTCTTGATCTATACTGATTATCCATATGTCCAAACCCATTGCAAATAAAGCAGTAACCATTGAAAGAATTGCTAAATCTTTTGTTATTGGGATTATTCATTGTCATACTTCTACATTCATTTGATCTATGACCATACCTGTTACACTTGAAGCATTGACCAGAGAAGGATGGACCATTTTGTTTTACTCTGTTTCTGCACTGAGTAGCTCTATGACCAAATTTGTTGTAGTTAAAATATTTTCCATTAAATGATGGATATCTCTGAGCATTAGGTTGTCTTACCAGAGGTTTTCTAGGTCTGTTTCTCCCATTCTTAGATTGAAAATTTCTTTGTCTAGATCCGGAGCTTTCACCTTTCTCATATCCAAGACCATGTTTGTCATCGGCCCTTTTCTGTCCTTCAAGGAGTGCTTCAAGTTTTGCTGAACTTATATTGAATTTCTCCTTATATTCATTTGTAATATCTAGGTCATGTCTGAGAGTGATTATTTGCCTTTCAAGTTCTCTCTCATTAAATCTGCTTTCTTGTAGATCAGACTCTAGATGGCTAGCTATTCATCCAATTTGCAACATTCTTTAGATCTTTCTTTTAGTTTTTGTTTCAGATCTTCTTCAATTTTCTTCCTATCTTCACTTTCTTTGGTTTGCCTCATCACCCCAGATTCCATTTCAATTTTTAGACCAACGACTTCTTTTGAGAGCTTTTCACATTCCTTTGTTTTTTCTTTCAAAGCTTCATTCAAGCCATTTTCTTTAGGTAGGCTGGATAGCTGCAGAAGTAGCTCCTTTTTATTTTGCAGAGATTTTATTAATTTATCTTTTAACATTTCAATGGTGTCATCAACATCTTTAAGTTAACCTCTCAGATTACTAATTTTTGTTCTAGATGAGAAAGTTCTTCTAGGGCTGACTGAAGATCTCTTAATGAACCCATTTGAAACTTTTTTTTCAAGATCTTTTTCCTTGAGCTGTTAGGCTTCTCTAAGGATCCTTGCTCTGATACCAATTGTTGGAATAGGTCCGGACAACTAAGAGGGGGGGTGAATCAGTTGTTGCTCTATTTAACCTTTTTACTTTGTTATTCCCTTTTATAACTTAAAATTAAATCAATGATATAAACATTTCTGCATTAGACAGTAGCATAAGAATAGAAAACATGAATGACACATTTGACACCAAGATTTTGACGTGGAAACCCAGTTAATGGAAAAACCACGGTGGGGGTTAACCCACAAAATTAATACCCTATTAAAAGTATTTTACAAATGAGAATGCACATGCATTCGAGCTCACTGCCCCAAGCTCACTGCTCAAGTGGAGGTTCACTGCCTACAGAAAATTTTACAAGAGATTTACAGAGACTTTGAACTGGTAAGATGCATCTGCCAATGCTAGAGATCAGTTCCGATTATGTGTGAATACTGACTTTGTACACTTCATCTTTATCCTGCTCTTCTCTCTATTCTGCCCTCATTCGGATATTAGATTTCTACTCCTTTTTACTCTTCCTTGATCATCGCAAAAACATACATCAACAATATTCACCATCATTGGCTATATATATTCTTATCATGAATTGCAATCACTTGCCAGTCGGCAACAACAAACACTTAGAACTTTTTAAGAGTGCTCTGCTCTGTCGGCTAGATCCATACACCAATATTAATGTGTACCAAAATGACATATGTAGATCATCATACATGTTGGCCACTAACATCCTATCTCATACATAGTTCATCAAACCACTTCTATTGGGTCCACACAAGGATTTACATAAGTTTGCCTGTTCTTCACTGAACTGTTCTGTCATAATAGGACCCGGTATTTAGATGCTCATAACTTCTGATCACATTATCATTGGAGGATAAAAACTTGGATTTAGATTGTCCTCGTGTCCCTCTACACTCATTCAGATCCGCAACACATAATGATTAATTGGAGAGATCCGTTGACCAAAATATTAGACTCTGCTATATGCTCTGTTTCAGGCTCCTGGACTTAGATAGATTAACATTCCGACTTCCGGTATGATCAGATACTGCACTACGAATGTGTAGAACAATCTTGGTTGCCATCAATGACAACACCTATCAATGCTATGCAGTGTCTCTTGCCAACAGTTATGACAAGATTTTTCCATGATGGAGGACAGATAATGATCAAAGACATGATATGCATGCTATAGCAGGAGGATCAAAATATGAAACTAAAATTTAGACAGCAAAATGATGATGATTACCTGATAACTAACCAGTCATCACAAAGTGAAGTGCCAAGATAAGGATTCATGCATACAGGACTATTATTGTACATCTTTTTGCAGAAAGGGGTATATATCATTGTTCAAGGTTATGGAAATAAGATTGTTATCACTTAGAGTGTTCAGAAGCCAAAGAGAAATTCTCAGAATAAAGAATAGAGAATGACTATCATGCTTGTTACAGTGAAGCCTCTTAGAATGCAAACTTTGGAGAAGTATAAAACCCTAATACATTTCATGCATACAATGAAAAGAAATAGTTATTGTATATTTTTCTACCATGGCCATAGCCAAAAAAGCATGATTTTTGCTTAAGAAATTATACTCAGATGAAAAACTAAAAATCCCCCATTTTTAATGAAACCCTTGTTTCCATTTCAGCCATATAGTGAAGAAAGCAAGAATAGATAAGTGTTTCCAGCATGGCTGTGATAGAAGGAGAGTTTTTCTAACATACCCACATAGATTTTTTTTGAAACCCTAACATTTTTTTTTGCAATTTCAAGAAAACAATGGTGTTACAGTTGGCCATGCACCTGAAAATGACAAGTAGTATACATTTTGAAGTGAAACCCTTGTTACAGGTTAGAAGCCTTTTCTTCATTTATTGCAGTAACAGAGCCAAAAAAGGGTTCAGAAAAGTGCTTAGAGGCATGGTTGTGGGTAAAGAAATAATTTCCTATCAAGATTTCAAAACAACCCTCATTTCATATTAAAGCCTTCAAAGTTTATAGCAGAGAAAATCAAAGATTATGCTATAGAGAATGACAATGGCCACAACCATACGAAAAAGAGAGAAGGAATGAATACCCAGATAAAAAATTGAAACCCTTGTTTCTTTTCTGAAGTATGCAAAGATTTTCAAGTATCTACAGCAAGGAGGAAGAAAAGCTTACCTTCCGGATGCAGAGAAGAAAGCCTGTAATGGCTGCGACCTCTTTTAAAAGCTCTTTCTCAGTTTTTCCCACATATTTTGCAGATGTTAACACACAGAACGAAAGAAAATTGTCAAAGAAGTGCTACAGAGGGAGAAACTACAGATGGCCATGACCATTACTATTGAAGAAGCCACAGAAATGAAGAAATACCATTTAAAATACAAAGATACAAAAAACTCACCATTATCTGCAACCTCTTTCACTCAGGAAATGCAAGTGAACCATGAAGTTTGACATAGAGGCCGAGAGGAGGCCATGGAAATATCAAACCCTAGCAGCATGAAGGAGTTGCAGAGCAGCGGCCAAAGAGAGGATGCAAAGTGGAAATGAGTTAAACTTTAGGGTTTACTCATTGTTTTGTCCATCGAAGATTCTTTTTCCCTTTCAATTTTTTGACTTTGCAAAAACTTAAATCATTGCCATATCTAAAATGCCAATGGGGGTCAAAATCTTGAGTCATGATTTCCTAGCATCATTGTAAGAAGTGGCCGACAAAGAAGGTATATCTTGCATATTTTGTTTTGAAGTCAAAAGGCAATCGATAGCCACATGGTAAGTATTATGCCTTGTAAACATTCAACAATACTTATTACCTCATGGTCAAAGGCAGATATTCCTTATTTCTTGCAAAGTCATCATTAGAGATGCATGAAGACAAAGGAGATTACAAGGTGGCAGAGTTATTGGCATTTTTGTTTCTTATCATTGCATGATAATGATTCTTGGAGGATATGCTTTGCATGATGGTTCATGTGATAAGGTGGAAGGGTTTTTTTTATTTCTTCTTGCATGGTGAAGATATATGGTAGTAAGGCCATTTTGCATTGTAATTGGCATGATAAGGGAGAGTTATATATTTGTTTTCTTTTGATGCAAATTGGAGTCAGAAGGGTTTGTAATGTTATTTTCATGCATTGTATTTGGAGAGATAAGGGTGTATTTTCCTTGAAGCATATGACATGCAAGTGGATATATTTTTTTCACAAGGGGCTATAAAGGGATTTTATTTTCCTCTAAAGTCCTAATTTTGCTCAAATCATGCAAATTAGGCATATGTAATTTGGAGAGATAAGGAGATTTAGTCTTTTCATGCATGATTTTACAAATAAATTAAATGTAAGTAATTAATAAAGTAATATTCTTCAAATTAATTTATTAATTTTCACAAATTGTAAAATGAAAAGTAGTACAAGTTGTAACCAATAATAGAGTAATTATTTTAATTACTTTATTCTTTACTCACAATCAATTTTGCAAAAGCAAAATCATGCAAATTGATGAGTTGAGTTAACTAGGCCATCTAGAGTTTTTTTGCATGATTTTGAGGAGTGTTTTGAGGGATCTTGGTCAACTTCTTGGTCAAGCATATGGACAGGTCAAAATTGAAGCTATTTTTGCTCAATTTGTGGCAGTTTGATCCCTTATTTTGGGGGATTTTTGAGTTTGCTTGGGGATCACTTTGGAGGACTTATTTTTAGAGACAGCTAGCTGCAAGTTCATTTTTTGCATGCCTCTTAGTGAGAGCAAAGCTATATATTGTAAATCAAAACTTGATTTTGCTAGTTCTTACCTTTTTGCTCTTATACACTTTGAGAGAAAAGAAGGTTTTGTAGCTCATTTTTGACAGTTTTATAGAGATCAACAAGTTACAGGGTCCATTTTTGTCTCTCTTGCAATATTTCCTTTATTTTTTGGAATCAAGTAGTTGCCTTTCCATTTGATGCTAATTGTATGAAGTGATTTGATGAAGTTTTACTATGTTTAAATCATTAAAATCTTTAAAATTATTGTCTCTCTTACTTGCAGTATTAAGCATAGTGATATTACAGGTCTTAGGTTGTGTTACAGAAAATAGATCTTTTATGTTGTGAAAAGTCATTTTCCTTCATAAGGAGTTTATTTTCTAGCCTTCCTCAGAAATACTTTTTGTGATATTTATTCCAAGATTGGATTGTGTGGGTCAAATTTCTGAATTATATTGTGAACCAGATTGCAAATTTTCCATCCTTACTAGGTGCATCACCGAATTTTATAGTTTCATTTCCTTATAGTTTCCTTCTTACCCTTTTCCAAAATAGAAAATCACAGTTTCAAAATAGAATATTTTAAGGGAACCAACCCACAATCTGGAGGTTCAAACTCACTATAGGGCACCCACAGCTTGAGTTTGTCCCCATGTATCAAAGGATTGCAGAGTGGATAAGGAAAAGTTAGATAACCCACCTCATCCATGAAGGAATGGAATTTATGCTGAGGTTCCTCCTCTGTTATCCTTACAAGGATCAAGAGATAACCAAAATGCATCTAAAAAACAACTCGAAAGACCGATACAAACAACTATAACAAAGAAAAAGAGCGAGATAGTACAGGATGATTCTTATTACTATGATAGAAGAAATCAACAAAGAAAACTTGCTAAAATTTGAAAAAGAGTTAGATGATTATCATTAGTTGGAAATAATAGTGGTTCTCCCCCTCACAAGAAATAAATGGTCTCAGTTACACAAGGATTTAAGAAACAAGTATCCCATGAATTTTTTGAGAATAAGCAAGAATCTCATAAGAACAACTCAACCTTCATGCAAAACATGATTGAGTACCTCTCCAAGAGGTTTTCAGGCTCTAACATTTATTTTGATGATCCTACAGGTAAGTATCTCTAACCCTTTATCTCTCATGACGTGTTTCCCCCGTGATGTGTTATGTGTTGTTTAGGCCTCCTAGGATGATCATTGATTCTCTTGTAAGGTCCAGGATACTAGGAGACCGCCTCTGTTCTAACCTTTCTTCTATTTGTATCATCATTCTTCTATATTGATTCTCCTCTATTTTCACTATTGTGTGTTGTGTCTTACGGACATAGCATTGCGGTTGGTGACTTGGGGGCACCCATCTACATAACTGTCCCTAAGGTACTTGTTTCTCCTCTCTCAGTTTATTGTTTCCCTTCCTCTAGTGTTTCTATCTAGCTGGTGGATGATGAAAAACATATTATACTGATGTGGACCTAGCGTCCCTTTAGCAAGAAATAAAAAATTGGACTTAGTTCCTATGACGACAGGGTTGATATATATTATCCGATGCTTGGCTAGTAGAATCACTTCATGCACTTTGTCATGTGATCTTGATTATGTTTTATCTCACTTACAAACCATAACAATATTTCTACTCTATACACTTTGTTTGTCTTTGAATCTCGCCTTGGTGACACTTAGTTCTGAGATTTTCATGATATAGCCCCATGGTTATCCTCAATCTCTGAATTCATAGTATAACCTTGGCTCTTTGTGTGATTGATCATATGCATTGATGTTGTTGTTTATTATCATTATTTGGACACTAACACTTTTCTTGCAGGGATGTGTTAGTGGGAACATTTAGCGATCGTAAAGTACATATCACCTTTGGGGGGCATGGGCTTGGCGAGAGCTCATGTTCCCTTGTGTGTTTTCTTCCTACCTTAACGTGCTTGATATCAATACCTGATATCAACCACCTTAAGGTGGGGGCATATATAAGGTAAGATGTTTGTTTTAGATTTTAGCAACGTGCTCATTCTCAGGTGAAGTCTAAAGACTGGTGGCAATGAGTCCCTCCTGCATTCTGAGATTTGTTTGAAATCTATCATTTAAGCCCTTTGCAAAGGCGGCAATGGTGTATTTCTCGTGGAGAGTGCACATCCTGTCATTTTCAAAAGTCCTCATCGCGAGGCAGGGAGCGGTTCTGTGACTAACTCAACCCTTAAGTGTGTCTTCAAAAATTGTTGTGATGAAGCCCAATTGTCGGTGTGTGCCTGTAATGTGCCTGAGATGGTGTTGAATCTAGAAAAAGGAACACTCCATCGCTTGTCTGTCGTGTTTTCTTAGTGTCTTCCAAGTGTTTGTTTATTGCGCGTTTGTTCCCAAGCATAGTTTAAAGACCGGTGGCAATGAGTCCCTCCTATGCTTTGGGATTTGTATGGCATGCTTGTTTTGTCTGGTATGTATTACGTTTGTGTTGCCCCATGTGTAGTTTAAAGACCGGTGGTGATGAGTCCCTCCTGCATTATGGGTGGTGTGTTTACTTTCCTGTACTTGCATCTACATTTCATATATTAAAAGGAAAAGAAAAGAAAATCATATCTATCTTCTCTGCATTCATTGTCTTCAATGTTGTATTCTCTATGTTCTACGTGACTATAACTGTCTTCTCCATGTTTTACGTGCCTGTTACTATCTTCTCTGTGATTGGCGTGTCTTCTCTGTGCTTGGCATGTTTGCTGTGTTTGTTGACCGCACTTTAATGCATGTATTGGCCTTGCGTTTATTGCATACATTAAAGTGGGGGCTAAATGTTACATCAGAAAATGTCCCCTTGGGGAATTTTCCCTCCTAAGGTTTAGCTCCTGGGTCTTGTTTATGCATTTAGAGTATCTTTCATGTTGATCTGACATCCCGATGAGAAAACCCTGAAGTTCCATGGCAATTTGGACTCAGGGGATGCACTTAACAATAATCCTACCTGAAATAGGGGGTGGACTTGGGTGCCCGTGCCCTAGTCCTACCCTATTTTAAGTCAGGCCCAATTTTTAAGTGTTAGTTTGTGACCATTATTTAGGTCCTATGCCGACACGGTAAGTTTCAATTACGAAATTCTTGGCGAGAATGTTTTGTAGTTGCATATATAAGCATGTTTAGGCATTCATTTGTAAACTAGATGGCTATTGTGAACTTTATGCATTTTAGTGACTTTGAGCATTCAAGATATTCATTGGGTTGCAGAGCAGAGCATTGTTTTTGTGTTTGTATTTGCAGATTTGATCATTCATCTCCTCATGACATGAAGAGATTCTTCCTTCCATGAGATCTTCACTACAAGGTGATATCATTTGTGTTTTCAAGCATTTTCATTTGGATTTTTGGCCTCTGTCCTCCAAGGACACACATTCTCTATCTGACAACGGTGTTTGGAAGACTTGAATGTTTCTCTGGGGCTTGACTGAGGCAAGCCTCTAAACACCACAACCCCCTCCCACACTCCTTGTGATTGTAGGTTACAGGTGTCGCATCTGGAATAAGTGGAGTTGCAGGGAAGGTCAACATGCATCAAGGATTCAGGATCTAGAAAGAAGCAAGACTCTGGTGCTTTTCCTAGACTCAGGCGCTAGTCCATGTGTCCTTTGCAGTTGAATTCCCACAAATAGAAGTTACAGTGCAGATCAGTGTTAGAAGGAGATCAAGATTCTGCAAAGAAATTGGTACCTTGGACTCAGGCACCCAATCATTAGTCCCTGACAATTCCACTTCCTGAACTTCAAAATCTGGTATGCATTTGATTATCATTTAGCATCCTTGTCTGCGAGTATTTTTTGTGATTTATTTGTTTCCTTCCGAATTTACATAATTAGGGTTTTGAGCATAATTGGGCATAATTGAACAACAAATATACATAATTCCAATCTTCCCTATAATTTGAGTGACTAAGGGCCTGATAGTAGATTCCTACTTGACCTAAGGTCCTTGAATGTTTAGCAGTGAAAGGAGGATACACATAAACCATTAAATCAAACACTATCCAAATTTTACCTTAAACATTTTGGTGAACCCGTGTTTTTAATGAATTTGGCACCTTGCTGAGTGTTTTGTTTCAGATTTACATTTATTTCATTCATTCATATCATTGTTCATCTTATTGCATTCTAAAAATTACAAAAAAATTGGAAAATTTGAAATTTTTTTTGAAAAAAGTTGCATTTTAGGGTTTGCATTTTCATATAATTTTCATCAATTAATTTGAATTTTATCAAAATTCTGATTTTTGCATTATATTTGAGATTAATTACAGAAAATTACAAAATTACAATCATTTGCATTGCATTTTCATTATAAAATTGCTAGGGTTTTGTTGGAAATTTTGAATCTTTCATATAACCTAGTCAATTCAAAAACTAGGGTTTGTAGGTAAAATCTTGTTTTAGATTTTTATACTGATCTTAGACACTCATCCAAATTTAAATTTGGCTGTAGTGTTTTATTTTAGTGTAAATTTGCATTTAGATTTCAAAAATTTGAATTTTTACATAGAAAATTTCAACAAAAAACTAGCATTTTTCATTGATTTTTCATTAGATTTGCACTTGCATTTTGCATTGTAGGGTTTAAAAATCATTTTCAAATCTGATTGGAATTAATTTTTCATCATAAATCAGATTACAAAACATTCATGTAGCATTTTACATTCATTTGGATTAGGATCTCATGCTTAGGGTTTGAAAACCTTGATTCTTCACTAGATTTGGCCTTATCGACCCTCTAGATTTGCACCATAGGAGTGTTGTAAGGAATATTTTTGCACAAATTGGCTGATATCAGGGTTATTATCTGCTGTCCTTCCTCAAATTCTTTACAACACCTTTTTATTGGGCTCTTACAGTGAAAATTTGGTGAAAAATTGCATATTTTAGCTATATTTGCTCTAGGGTTTGACCTAGATTTGCACTCCAAGCATGTTGTGATAAATTTTATGACTTTAGGTAACTGATGTTATTTCTATAATCTGCTTTACCTCTTAAAATTCTTTACAACATCCCTTTTTCTAGGTCTTGAAATTGAAAAATTGTGAAAAATTGCATATTTTTGCTATATTTTCACTAGGGTTTGATCTTGAGTGGCACTATAAGAGTGTTGTGACAGATTTTTTGGCATTAGGTGGCTGTTATTACTGATATAATTTTCTTTCCATCATTATTTTCCTCACAACACCGTTTTTCATACTCTTTTGCATTGAGATTTGATGAAAAAATCACATATTTTAGTGTATTTTCACTAGGTTTGGACTAGTCATCATTCTAGAGTTGCATCAAAAGTGTGTTGTGAAAGATATTATTGTTGTATTAGACTGATATTAGACATATTATTTTCTTCCCCTGACCAATTTACTTACAATACTCTTTCTTTCACTTGTTTGCATTGAAAAAAGTTGAAAAAAATTAAACATTTTTGGATCTCAAACATATCCTGCTCTTAGGGTTTGTTCTATTAGTTTGTGCATTCTGTGTTGCATGATTTTGCATGAGCCTTATGACCCACTGCCCCAAGAAAAACATTCCTTTAAGAAGAAGCAGATGACTCATGGGATCTAGTCCCCTTGATGAAAACAATATTCAGACCTTTGAAAATCCACTGAATATCTTCTTTACAAAAGGAGAAACAAAAATTTTGCAAGATATTATACTTCCTACAACCACTATGGAAGATCAAGTATTTCATGATGTTGACGACACTATTGAGGTGGTTGCACATGTACCCAATGAACAAATAAACAAACTTGACAAAGATTTAGCCAAATTTCAAGCATTCGTGGGAACTTAGAGAATAGCGGAAGAGGTTGTACCCATGATTCACCATGTAAGAGAATTGATAAAAGAAGGACAAGATGGTATTGATGTTATCCAAGGTTTAACACATATTGTACAAACTAATGTCATGCCAGTGACTGAATGTGCAAAATTTCTTAACATGTCGTCACCGTCTCATATGCAAGTATTAGCACCTATACCGACCACTGGAATATCTACATCCACGTCGACAATTTTAACAACCAATGCAAATGCTTGTAGTAATGCTACCACTGGTATTGGAGTATCTAATGGAACTAATTCACAAAATTACAAAGCTATGGGATTTAATTATCAGAATTTGATTTCTAAGGGGACCTGTTCTATGAATAATTGTTCTCAACCACATATCCATTCCACTTATTCCCAGCCACCTATCACCTATTCGCAACCACTTCCCACCTATCACTATGTCCAACCACCATTGACCTATTCACAACCTCTACCTATTATAACTCAGTCTCAATCACCTTCTCACTTTGGTTCTAATTCCTCATAGCAAACCACATCTCCTAATGATGCCATCCTAAACCAACTTCTACAGGGCATGACTGCTTTACAACAAAAATTGACAAATTTTACAAATTCTTCACAACCTACTATACTAACTTATCATGCCCTTAATCCCCTATCTTATGCAATTTTGAGAACTCCTATGCTTGAAAGGATTGAGATACCTCGCTTTGAAAAATATGGTGGAAAGGGTGATCCTAATACTCATGTGGTAGCATTCACTGCTATGTGTAGTGATTTCTACTTTGAAGAGGACTTATTAGCAAAATGTTTCCCATGATCCCTCAAAGATAATGCTTTAGAATGGTTTTGCTCTTTACCTCTGAATTCAACACACTCTTTTTCACAGTTGGTTGATCAATTTTTACAACATTTCCAAGCAAATATTGGACCTCAAGTTTCTTTGATTGATTTAGTTCATTGCAAGCAAGGTCTGAAAGAGAAGTTATCTGAGTTTATTAGTCGGTATCAATCTCTCTATGCACAAATTCAATATTAGATGAAAAATGAGGATGTTCAGAAGGTGGTTATTACAAATCTACAACCTAACATCCATGATAAGATTCTCTTGATGAAGTATAACTCCTTTCAACATTTATGCACTGCCCTTCGTGATTATCAACTTTCGTCTAATCAGAATGAAAACCAAAACTCACGGCTCAAGTTGGTCAATTTGTGGGTGGACCGTCGCAAAACAACTTTAAGAGGAACAATAATAGGAGTTTCATCAAGATTAATGGATAGAATTTGAATAACTTTTCTAACGTGTTTGCTATCACTAATCTGAAGAAGGCACCATATCAGCAAAGAAAGTTTACTCTGATATCTGAGTCTTATCATTCTATCATGAATCAAGCTATGAGTAATAATCTTATGAAGCTTCCCCTGATTAAGCCTTTGGATCCTAACAAACCTCAAGGACCTTACTTTGATGCCAATACCTTTTGTCATTATCATCGGACACAAGGACATGATACTAAACAATGTCTGTGTCTTAAACATGAAATACAAGACATCATCGACTCGAATGTGATACAGGTATTGGGTGTGAATGACAATGGAAATAAGTCAGTTGCTCCACCAAATCAGAATTTACAAATCTTTAGTAATCCTTTCCCTAAGCATACTGGTACAAATATGATGGAACAGAGCTTAGTGGAAGTAGACGATGATGATTATTTGGAATATGATAACATCATGGGTATAATGGAAGTGGATAAGGAAAATTTAGATAACCCACCTCGTCCATGTAGGAATGGAATTTATGCTGAGGTTCCTCCTCCGTTATCCTTACAAGGATTGGGAGATAACCAAAATGCATCTGAAAAACAACTTGAACAACTGATACAAACATCTATAACAAAGGAAAAGAGTGAGATAGTACAGGATGATTATTGTTACTATGATAGATGAAATCAACAAAGAAAAATTGCTATAAATCGAAAAAGAGTTAGACGATTATCATTAGTTGGAAATAATAGTGGTTCTCCCCCCCACAAGCAACAAAAAGTCTCACTTACACAAGGATTTGAGAAACAAGCATCCCATGAATTTTCTGACAATAAGCAAGACTCTCAAAAGAACAACTTGAGCTTCGCACAAAACATTATTGAGTACCTCTCCAAGAGGTTTGCAGGCTCTAACATTTAGTTTGATGATCCTATAGGTAAGTATCTCTAACCCTTTATCTCTCGTGACGTGTTTCCCCTATGATGTATTATGTGTTGTTTAGGCCTCCTGGGATGACCCTTGATTTTGTTGTAAGGTCCAGGATACCAGGAGACTGCCTTTGTTGTGAGCTTTCTTCTATTTGTATCATCATTCTTCTATATTGATTCTCCTTTATTTTCACTGTTGTGTGTTGTGTCTTATGGACATAGCATTGTGGTTGGTGACTTGGGGCACCCATCTACGTAACTGTCCCTAAGGTACTTGTTTCTCCTCTCTCGATTTATTGTTTCCCTTCCTCTAGTGTTTTTATCTAGCTAGCCGATGATGAAAAACATATTATACTGATGCAGACCTAGCGTCCCTTTAGCGAGAAATAAAAAATTGGACTTAGTTCCTATATGATGATGGGGTTGATATATATTATCTGACACTTGGCTAGTAGATTCACTTCATGCACTTTGTCATGTGATCTTGATGATGTCTTATCTCACTTACAAACCATAACAATACTGCTGCTCCGTGCACTTTGTTTGTCTTTGAATCTCGCATTGGTGACACTCGGTTATGAAATTTTCATGATATAGCCCCATAGTTATCCTCGATCTCTGAATTTGTAGTATAACCTTGGCTTTTTGTGTGATTGATCATATGCATTGATGTTATTGTTTTTTATGATTATTTGGACACTAACACTTTTCTTGCAGGGATGTGTTTGTGGGAACATTTGGCAATCGTAAAGTACATGTCACCTCTGGGGGGCATGGGCTTTGCAAGAGATCATGTTCCCTTGTGTGTTTTCTTCCTACCTTAAGGTGCTTGATATCGATACCTAATATCAACCACCTTAAGGTGGGGGCATATATAAGGTAAGCTATCTATTCTAGATGTTAGCAATGTGCTTGTTCTCAGGTATAGTCTAAAAACTGGTGGTGATGAGTCCCTCCTGCACTCTAAGATTTGTTTGAAATCTATCATTTAAGAGCTCTATGGAGGTAGAGATGGTGTATTTCTCATGGAGAGTGCACATCTTGTCATTTTCAAAAGTCCCCATCACGAGGCGGGGAGTGGTTTTGTGACTAACTCAAACCTTAAGCATGTCTTCGATGATTGTTGTGGTGAAGCCCAATCATCGGTGTGTTCCTGTAATGTTCGTGAGATGGTGTTGAAACTAGAAATAGGAACACTCCACTTTTTTGCCATGTTTTCTCTGTGTCTTCCAAGTGTGTGTGTATTGTGTGTTTGTTCCCAAGCATAGTTTAAAGACCAGTGGCGATGAGTCCCTCCTATGATTTGGTATTTTTATGGCGTGCTTGTTTTGTTTGGTGTGTATTGCGTGTGTGTTGCCCCATGTGTAGTTTAAAGACCGATGGTGATGAGTCCCTCTTGCATTATGGGTGGTGTGTTTACTTTCCTATACTTGCATCTGCATTTCATATATGAAAAGTAAAAGAAAAGAAAATCATCTCTGTCTTCTATGCATTCATTGTCTTTAATGTTGTATTCTTTATGTTCTGCGTGACTGTAACTATCTTCTCCGTGTTTTACGCACCTGTTACTATCTTCTTTGTGATTGACATATCTTCTCCGTGCTTGGTGTGTTTGATGTGTTTGTTGACGGTAATTTAATGCATGTATTGGCCTTGTGTTTATTACATACATTAAAGTGGGGGCTAAATGTTACGTTGGGGGCTTTTCCCTCTTAAGGTTTAGCTCTCAGGTCCTGTTTATGTATTTAGGGTATCTTTCATGTTAATCTGACATCCCGATGAGAAAACCCTAAAGTTCCATGGCAATTTGGACTTAGGGGATGCACTTAACAATAATCCTACCTAAAATAGGGGGTAGACTTGGGCACCTGCATCCTAGTCCTGCCCTGTTTTAGGTCAGGCCCAATTTTTAAGTGTCAGTTTGTGACCATTATTTAGGTCCTATGCTAACACGGTAAGTTTCAATTACAAAATTCTTGGCAGGAATGTTTGTAGTTGCATATATAAGCATGTTTAGGCATTCATTTGTAAACTAGATGGCTATTGTGAACTTTATGCATTTTAGTGACTTTGAGCATTCAAGATATTCATTGGGTTGCAGAGCAGAACATTGCTTTTGTGTTTGTATTTGCAGATTTGAGCATTCATCTCCTCATGACATAAAGAGCTTCTTCCTTCCATGAGATCTTCACTACAAGGTGATATCATTTGTGTTTTCAAGCATTTTCATTTGGATTTTTGGCCTCTATCCTCCAAGGACATGCACTTTCTATCTGACAACGGTGTTTGGAAGACTTGAATGTCTCTCTGGGGCTTGACTGAGACAAGCCTCTAAACACCACAACCCCCTCCCACACTCTTTGTGATTGCAGGTTATAGGTGTCACATCTGGAAGAAGTGGAGTTGTAGGGAAGGTCATCAAGCATCAAGGATTTGGGATTTGGAAAGAAGTAGGACTCTGGAGCTTTTACTGGACTTGGGTGCTAGTCCCTATGTCCTCCGCAGTTGAATTCCTAAAAATGGAAGTTATAGTGCAGATCAGTGTCGGAAGGAGATAAGGATTCTGCAAAGAAACTGGTACCTTGGACTTGAGCGCCCACTCATTAGTCCTTGAATGTTCCACTTCCCAAACTTTGAAATCTGGTACGCATTTGATTATCATTTAGCATCCCTGTCTACGAGTATTTTTCGTGATTTATCCATTTGCTTCCAAATTTACATAATTAGGGTTTTGAGCATAATTGGGCATAATTGAACAACAAATTTACATAATTCCAATCTTCCCTACATTCTGAGTGACCAAGGCCTGATAGTAGATTCCTACTTGACCTAAGGTCCTTAAATGTTTAGCGGTGAAAGGAGGATACACATAAACCATTAAATCAAACACTATCCAAATTTTACCTTAAACACCTATCATGCTTGTCAAATAAATACTCTAAAGAGACTAAGCCTTTAGGTAACTTATTCCCTTTTAGCTAAATTATTCCATCTACTTTGAAAATAGAAGAATCTATCTCACTAGTTATTGATTCATTTGGTTTAGAAGAGCTACCTTCAAAGAACAAGTTGGAAATGTCAAAGCTATGATCTGATTATCATCTTTGAAAACTTGTCAATGATTAACATTACCAGGGACATTCTGGTGATAAACAATTTCAATCCTATAGGAATCATCTTTAAAATATGGATGAGGAAGAAGAAGAGAAACTAAAACTATTAATGAATCAACTTGAGAATTTTGTTCTCAAGTAATATACTCTATAGAAAATGCATCAATAAATTCAATACTATCCTAGACCCTATTCCTATAATGCTTGAGTCTATCATTTTTCATAGTAAAAATATTCTTGACATGTTTTATTGCTAGCTTAACATCTCCTGGTGCTTTCAATTTCTTAATTCCTATTTCTTTTAAAACAACCAATCTAAGTAGCAATGCTTCATATTCAGTTGTATTATTAGTGTTACCAAACTCTAATTTATAAGAAAGAGGATATTTACTAGCGCTTGCACCCATTGGAGGTTCAAGGGATATGCCGATAGGTAAGAATTAACATTTTAATAATATAATTAGTTATGTAACAATAAATTTATACATGCTTAAATTACTAGAAATTTGTATTTTGATTTATACAAATATTCATTGTATCATATATTTTGTTAGATGTTATTCAATAAGTTTTAAGAAATGTTGTTGAATTTTCTCATTTCTTTCATAATAATTACATTCCTTTTATGGATGTAAATATCCATATGTCATTACATGAACAAAGATATGTATCCATGTTGCATCGAACAAAATTCCATAAGAGTGTCTTTTCATCTTTATAATTGATATTCTGCTTTGTAGCATATCTTTTTCAATTGTTGTCATTCCTACGCATGAAAACATAATGTTGTCAGACCAAAATCATAATTTTTAATCATTTTATTATGAATGTAAACTTAGCAATACAAAATAAATTCTTGAGGAGGACAAATCTTTGGGTTTTACTTTTTCCAATCAACAACTTCCACCTGTATAAGATAAACATTGTAATTGATAAGTTTTTTTATCTTTTATAAAAGAGGAGAATCAAAAGATTAGCACAAATATCAATATTTTTTATTTGAGGGATCTTGCAACTAATTTTACATACCTGGATTTACTATTGTGAGAGTAGTTGTAGGCGAGCTTTCTCTTTCTTTCTAATAATGTTGTAGAGTTTTTTTTCGGTTCTAGAGTAGTTGTTGAAAGAGAATGCATGCTCTGTATGAAGGCCTTTTATAAACTTGACTCTAAACATTGTTGTAAATGTGAGGCCTTGTCTTTCAATTTTACCAATATTGATTGTGGCTTTATTTAGTGTAAGGCCTTGTGATTTGTGGATAGTGATAGCCCATGCCATGGATAATTGTATTTGCCTATGGTTGCCTCGTGATATAGGTTGTATTGATATAGTTTTTAGGTTTGTTTCACCCCATGGTGGACCATTATAGTTATCAAATGTTACTATAACGTATGCTGGCAATTCTAGTGATTTAGATCCGATGGGATATACAATATCTTTGACCTCTCCAAGAGATCCATCTACAAGTCTAGATTGGATCCATAAGTTTGCTATAAGCATGACAAGTTGATGTTTTCTTAGTAATACCTCTTAAGGAAGTTTCTCATCATTACTATCATTGCCCAATTTACATTGTGTATTTACAACCAAACTAAATGCAACAAGAAGATTTAGTAGTTTTAACATTTTTTGGTTGTGTAATATTACTAGCTCATTTGTAGCAAACAAGTGTAATGATTGGTCAAAATCTTCTTTCTCAGTTGTTGTTAGTTTCTTGTTTGTGCGGGTGATTAATACTTCCCAATCACATTATGTTGGTTTTGCATTGCACATGTTTTATAATGTATGGCAAAATTTCATTTGAATTGGACCGTCTCCTTACTATCTAAATAATGTTTGCAATGTAACAAATATATTAAATATGTGCCATATATTTCTTTCAGTTGTGTGTGATGCATAGATAGGTTTGTCCATCACAAGTGGAAGTTGGGCAAGGTCTCCTACAAGAATTATAGAAATGCCACCAAAGTAGAGATTTTTTTGTTGGGGGATTTCTTCTCATAACCTATTATTAACTTTTCATAGTTGTTTTGGGCCAATGAAGCTCATCTCGTCAATGAGAATGTATCATATGTTTTTCACATCTTCTTGAAATGTTGTCAATGTTTGTCCTCGCAATGACTGCATTTCTTTAATTGGAATCTTGAGGGTTGCATGTATAGTTGAGGCTTGTATGTTAAGTGCTACAATTCGTATTGGGGTGAGAACAAGGAGTGAGTTTTCCCTTTTTGGTACTTGATTTTGAAGTGTATTTCTTATACGACTAATTAGATAGGATTTTCTTGTGCCTACAATTCCTTGTATAAGCATATGTAGTGGTTTCTTTGAGGCGTTATCAATTAAGTGACTTGTAATGATAGTAAATGCTAGTTGTTGGATGACAATGTGTAGTTTTGGTTGTCCAATGTTAAGGGGGGATGAGCATCTTGTTGGGACATCTTGCTTGTGTTTACAAATTCAATTTACAACATCATGCAAATGTGGTTGAACATTATGTTTTTATCTTTTATTATTGTTGTCAAAATCACATCGACCTAACATTTCAAGTTCATTTAAATAGAGACTATTGGCAAGGTCCATTTGAGACAATAACTCCCATTCGTTCATTTGTATAGTATCTCATATATCCATCTCTTTATCAGAATATTCTTCCTCTTCAAGTACATCCTCAATATGCCATGCATTGTATTTTTGTGTATTCATGTGCTTCCAATTATTCATGATTTCTTCTTTGTTGAGGCCTATATCTCTATTTATTTGATGAAAATGTTTATATAGAAGTAACTCACTCCAACAAAAAGTCTCAAAATATTCATTCTTCTTTTGGAATGCTATAGAACTGTCTATCTTGTCATTTGGATCCTTTCTGATGAGCAACATATGTGAAGGATCTTTTTGATTCATTTTCTATCTTGCCATTTTCATGGTCATTTGTGGATGTTATAGCTAATTCTAAATTGAACTCAAGGCACCATATCAGGGATAGTCTCATCAATTGACATTAGTTTCATCAATTGATACTTTCCTGGCCATTTGTGGATATTATAACTAATTTTTATTGTTACTCTTGGAATGGTCCAAGAAGTACTTTGAGAATGATTCTTTACTCTTGGTACTCAAGATAACATATCAACCATAATCTCATCAATTGGCATTTTCCCAGTCATTTGATTCTTTACTCTTGGTACTCAAGATAACATATCAACCATAATCTCATCAATTGTCATTTTCCTGGTCATTCGTGGATGTTATAGCTAGTTTTAATTGTTACTCTTGGAGTGGTTCAAGAAGTACTTGAGTATGATTCTTTTGCCTAGTTTTTGATGCCATGAATAATTTTCTAGTTTCATATGCTATGTCATTGAAGGCCTCCACTTGTATCATAGATGAATTGTTACTTTCTTACATAGTTTAGCGTCCTTTGTCAAAAGAGAAAAAATCCTTAGTGGATGTTATAGCTAGTTTTAATTGTTACTCTTGGAGTGGTTCAAGAAGTACTTGAGTATGATTCTTCCTAGTATTTGATGCCATAAATGATTTTCTAGTTGCATATGTCATGTCATTGAAGGCCTCCACTTGCATCATAGATGAATTGTTACTTTCTTACACATTTTAGCGTCCTTCCTCAAAAGAGAAAAAATCCTTAGTCAGAAAGTTGTATTTTTGATTATTTGAAAACATATTTGACTTTATATTTTCTGAGAAAAAATCCTTCGTGAAAACATATTTGACTTTATATTTTAACTTTCATAACTATGATCTGACCACTATCACTATTTGATGTAATCATGACCCAATTATAGGGAATAAGGACAACGTTTTAGTTATTTATACCATGTTGGATATGTAATGAATAAAGTCAAGTCAATAGAATAAGATCAAGAGTCATGAATTCTTTCCAAAATAAATTATTATTTTTGTGTTGTTAAAGAAACCCTGATTAGTTCTATAAGGATTACTCTCTCTCCCATAACTCCAGTACACTTGTACTTAAGGTGATGGTCGTCTATCTCATAATAAGATGATGTCAACTATGTGCATTCTATAATAAAAATTGGGTTGTAGATGTTGAGTCAGCTACCTAGTAATTGAAAATAGCTTAAAAACTAAAATGAAAGGTGTCAGAACACCTAAGACCTTTAGTGAATTTTCACCTTACACGCATTTGGCACTATTAAAGAGTGCATGATCAATTTGGATGGTAAAAAATCTCTATTATTAATTTTATATTGGTAGCACCATACTTGCATCCTAATTGTATTTTTCCAGCACCAACAATGGCGGCAGTTGGTAGCAATTGTGAGAGCATACGTGCCCCTTCTAGCATCAACAATTATAGTGGTGGCATTAAACAAGATAAAACCAAACACTCGTAGAATAAATCTTCCACTTTTTAATAAAAACACCAATTTTGTTGTAAGCCAAAAACTTCAAGGGTCCAAATCAAGCAATTAAACTAAACACCTTGATAACCTCCTTGTAAGGGTAAAGGTCAAGGCTTTGATTCCTGAAAAATGAAGCAGTGATCAATTTATTGAAAAGCACTATAACCCCCAATATGGACCAGAAATGGGTCATCGAATCCATGTCAACCATATTGTGGTAAAAGGCAATCCAATTCTGCAACAGATTACTTATCACCTCTACAAAAGCGGAGGTAGGTATTATCATATAGAACAAGCACAATCCAAATATTCAGATGGAATCACTAGAGAATCCCTATGATTCTTGTTGATGATGATTGTTAGTCACAACAACATGCATAAAAGTTTACACAACAAACCTTTATTATCTTGAAAAGTATGATCAATTTGGAATGAATTGATGACTCCAAGCCTCCATTGATTAGGTCATGATCATCTGACATTACTCAGAGGTTGATGTGATATGTTATTTTTCCATTCAAGGGTCTTACATTGTTCTGATAGCATGAACTGATGTCCACACACTTGCTTCCTGTAAATCTCTTCACAAACAAAGGTTAATCCTTTGTTTCTACAAATAATGATGATCTTTGATAAGTTTGATCAATACGTATGATCATCAACTATAATTGATTATCTTCACTTATACACTATGAATTTGTTCAAATAGTGTGCCTTTAAGTTGATATTAGCATGATTACTATTATCCTTTATGTATATTTGCATGAGATTCTCAATTATTCATGCACATTTACTCAAATATACTCTAGATGTTCAATTTCCTTTAGGTTGTTAGCATATTTATGTGTTTTTGCTTAAGATTGTCTTTGTATTCGCATATGTGAAGGTGATTTGTAATGAAATTTAAGAAAATGAATACAAACATTCTAAATCTACTGAATTTAAATGAGTCTTTGACAGTCGGTCCATATGTAGCATTTAATATTTCACAAAACAGAGATGAAATCAAACCATGTGTTGCCAGGCCATTCCACAACTTCACATAGCTTGATGCTAATCTTCAAAGGTAAAGAATGACAACAATATCCACAAATTGATATGCACTCCAAGGGACGCAGCACATCACATTGAAATATATAGATGACATTCACAAGATTACTCATAATTTATGATGATAGGTAATCTGATCTCTATTTCATTAGTATTCAAAAAAGCATGCACATTTACAATCTGTCTTCAGAAAGTATCATGACATTCAACAATCCTATCTCAATTAAGTCTCTCGTAATCATACAAGGTGCACTCCATCTCCTTTTATAGAATAAAGAGAGGAGGCAGTTACAAATGATCAACGATCAAGATTTGTCTATCTAGATCAACGGTTCATATCTCTTCTTTGACTGGGTCAACATATGTAGACATGGTACAAGTTGCCAGCTAGCAACCATCTAGCAGAACTCGATCACTACTTTTGTCTTGTTATGCATTTGACTTTGTCATCATGCATCTCTACTTACTCTTCATCTCTTTCTTCTTCATCTTCTTCACCTTCTTCTTCATTTACATCCTCTTCTTATTCATCTTCTTCTTCATCTTCATCATAATCATCACGATCATGAAGATCACTTCCTATATGTTCTTTGATCATCCCTCTGATGGATTCATATGCTAGTACTATTCTCTCAATTTCCCCTCCATCCTGGACCTTAGCTTTCACCACAGCATGCTTTTGAGAATGGAATTGTGCTTGTAGAGTAGTCCATTTACTCTTTCTGTTGTTTAATCTCTTAGTATATGTTTCCAACTTGGCCTTCATTCTTATAGCCTTATAGATTACATCATCTATCAAATGATGAAGAGGGTCATATGTTGCCTGGTTGAAGTTATCATGGAAATCTTGGATTGCAAAATCAGCATCCTAATTTTCTATTTTCCCCTCTACATTTCCTTCTAAAGCTTCCAAAATACTTATCTCATCTACCATTAGGTGGTGCAGCTTTACACTGATATCCCTGAGCTTACTGTTACATTTATTTAGGATATCACTCTCAAACTTTGTATCCTCATACCATAGGCTTAACAATTGTGTTGTATTGTTATCTAATACCTTATTATCTATGAGCACTTTCATATCTATTCACCTCATTTCAGCAATGGCATCCAAATGCTTTTCCAATTTGAAGGATCTGTGACCAACCTCATTTTGCATTTTATCTACCTTTCTCTTTAGTGTACTAAGCAAGTCCCAATTTGTGAGGGAGGCCTATGTTATGATTTTAGCTTCAGAAATAAAAAGAACAAACCAATTGTCTATTATATGGGCCTAGTGCTTCATGACATCTAATCATGTTATCTCTTCCTGAGATATGATAGTCAGTGGAGTAGCTGTGCTAGTTGACATATGATTAGGGTCAATTAACCCTTTTATGAATGCATGCAACTAAGCAATGTACTCCTTATGCACCATGTTCTTATCCTTCTCTTTCTTTACATTTTTCAATAGGGAATCAATGCTATCCTTAGCCTCTTGGCCCTCCTGTTCTTTAGTAGCGAAGCCAAGATCAATATCAGTTATTTGAAAGTCATCAATACTTATTTTCCCTTTCTCCTTATCTTCCATTGGTAGTGCTACCTGAGATGTCCTCCTACCAGTTGTAGGATCTCTTCTTATCGCAGATGTAGGCCTCACCCTTCTTTTTCGTTTCATCATACTTGTTGAAAATAATGTACAGACATCAAATTCAGGCACATCCTTGATCTGCTACAAATTTATTTCTTCTCATAACCAATATGGAACATCACCCTTGGGTCCTTGTTAATTAGTTTGCTCATTTTGAGCATCCTAAGACTCTATGTTATGTTCTACCCTTGGTGGTGAATTTTATTTCCTTTATTCCTCCTCATGCACTTTCTCATGAGGGATCTCTTGCTAGGGTATCTCCTGTTGAGGAGTCTCCTGCTGAGGGGGACATTCTTGTGATGTATGTAGATTCTGATCATGTACCTCTTCCTGTAATTTATCCTCATGAGGATTCTACATATCTTGATCTTGTGTACTTTGTGGCACTTGCTCTTCATGAGAAGACTGCGCATTTCGATCTGCTCTACCTTGGGGATCACCCTGATCCTCTCTGGTAGCTTGAACTCTCTAACTTGTTTTATCTAGGGGATCATCCTGATCACCCTTGGTCATATTTTCTAATCCTTTTGCTGACCATCATCTTGTGGCAAACTTTGTTCCTCACCCTTTGATGTATTTATTTCTTTAAGGCCCAGAACCTTACCCAATTCTTTTTCATTTGTTTTCTCCTTATCAATTGCTAGATTATTAACCTGGTTATCACTCTCAATGTATGCTTCTACACTACTCTAACCTTTATCCTTATCATGCATCCCCTGATATTGAATATTACTCTTATCAGGCATCTCTTGATCAGTCACCTCATGTACACTAATCTCTACCTTTTCTGGCTTCGGAGGTAGATCATTCTCTCTGCCTTTATCCCCATCACCTTAGTAAGTTAAGTATATTGCAACAGGGCTGGTGACTTGATCAACTAGATTTGTCAGTCCAATTTGTTCAGATATAACATCAGGACTCTCTTCTTCAACTTCCTCTGCTAAAACCTCCTCTCGATGAGTTTCCTTTTGGACTTAAGGCTTGCCATGAGGGGTCATTTTTGTGTTAGCCACCAAGGTTTCCATCTTTTGAGCAGCAACATCTCTAACTCTCTCGTCATCGAACAAATATATTGTATCATCAAGTGGGAGAGGTGGTTTCCTCCTTGTCTTATGTCTCTCTTCTCTCTGCTCTTCTACCTTCTCAGTTTTAAATTGAATAATATCAGGGATTGGAACCTCATGCTGCAACTTCTTCAGAATGCCTAAACCACATGTACCCCTCAATAAAATGGGATCAATATCGACATTTCCTCTCATTGCAGTACTCTTCTATTTCTTTTGGGGTGGTGTTTGCTGCACATTCTTCCTTTTCTTTGTTATCAGCAAGTCATCATCCAATGGATCCTCATCCAATGGTTCGTCCTCTTCCTCTATAATCACAGGAGCAGGCTTTGTAGATGCTTTCTTTTGTTTGGAAGGGGTATGTGGTGATGCAGCTGCTGATGTGGAAGCCACATCTCCCTTTGGTTGGGGTCTTCTTATGATTACTCCTCCAGCTACATGGGTTGCTTTCTTGTTCTTACCCTACTACTTCTCTTCTATAGCTAGTTGTCTTTCTCCATTGGATTTCCTCTTCTCCTTGAGGAAGTCGTCATATTCTTCTTCAAACAATTCTTGTCTCTTCTTCTTATTATCCACAGTAAGGCCTACACCCTTCTTCTTCAACTTACTAACTTCAGCATTTACCCAACTCTGGGTCAGTTGAATAAACTTCTGCATTATTTGATCTAATGAAGTCACCTCAGGCTGACTCAAATCAAGAATTGATATGGTTTCATTATATACTTTCTTGTCCTCATATTCACTGGACATGATCTTTCCATCATCCTTGTGCAACTGGACAGGCGTTGGTATGCAATCAAAGGTGCAAATTTGATTGAGGGTAAGCCTCTGGTAGGTTCTCCTCTTGACCTCTGCCTCATCGTCACAATCAGTCTAGTAATCCTTAAGGTGCTTTTGATGTATATGCTTCCCCAATAATGCCTACATCCTGCCATATGGGTCATATGACCTAGCTATTGAAAATGGATGCAAGTGCATTAACTTTAATCCTCTGATCACATCCCTAACACTTTCTTTATCTGGACACAAGTACCAACACATCATGACTGGAAACACTACAGGTGGGATCTTCCCTTTTCTAATATGAGCCTCTACTGAGGGTAAAATTTGTTTGGCAAAATCCATTAGAATAACTTTGTCATTGGGGTATCTCAACAACATGAGGGGGTGCCCTTCAAAGCCTTCAATTCTTATGTATGAAAATGTAGGAAATTGAATAAACCAAACCCCATATTTGTAGATGATAGCTTGGGCTTCCATACTTAATCTTTTTGTTCTATCTTCCTCCATGGTCCTAACTAGATGCATGGAAAAGGAGTCATTTACAATCTTATAATTATGGAGAGATTCCCTCCTGCTTAATTGTGGGTAATGTTCCCATATGTTCATATCACCAGGATTGTTTCCAACCCTGCCAACTATTTGTAGTCCATTGAATGTCCCTCTAAAGGCATAGGTATATATGACATAAGAAGTCATATGAAACATGCACATCTTTCCACCTAGCCTTCTCATTCCCTCATCTAAACTATCACTTATAATTTTAGCCCAGAGGGGTTTATCATCTTAATATTCGACCATCTGGATAATCCCATACATCTAATTTTCAAATGCTCCAGCATGTTGTCTTCCTGTCATCCTGCTAAGCATGCCCATCATGTACTAGTATTCTTCAGTGAAATCAAACTTAAAGAGGTATACTAGAAATTTAGCAGAAGCCTTGTATGTACTACTCTTGGATCGCCATTGATACATGACCCTCCTGGCTTCTTTCTAGTTATTCCTATATTCTTTTTCCAATCTACTTAGGCTCAATCTAACCACATTAGGTCCTGTAGGTAAATTAAAGGTAGAGGTGATTCATTTAATTGAGAAATCTGCATACACCCTGCCATGCTTCTCCACTCTCCTGATTTCTAGATTATAATTTCGTGCACATTCAATGACTAGCTCAGTAGCTTCCATAGCATAGGGGAACCCTCCAACGTTCCACATCCCTGATGTGTATATACTCTAAAGTAGAGGGTTTCCACTTCCTTTATCTTGTCTTCTTGTCTAAGCATCAAGATCAATATTTCCCTGATGTGTATCATTAATCATCCCATATATGAATCCTACCCCTTCTGGCTATAAGAACATGGTTTTTAAGAACTTTGTGTCAGACCTATTCTTCTTGATTGCCATCAGATCCTGCGATAAAACCATGCATTTCTTACCCTAACATATTGTATGCAGTAGGGCTCAGGGATCACAAGCACTCTATGGTAGTAATTCTATCATTTTAGTTTATTCCATGTATCACCATGCTAATTAACTTAGTAAAAACCATTTTTACCTCATGATTTACCGTAAACGACAAAAGAGAGGGTTTCAAGCAACATACCTGATAATTGCTTTCCCTCTTTTACTGTATGAGTGATTATGGTATGATTGTGACTGCGTTGTATTTACCATTCCGTTCCGTTCAGATGCGGGTACCGTTCCGTTTATAGGTAGCGGTGATGCTTTGATCTTTATAGCTCTGTAATTCTTGTTTAAGCGTAGAGTAAATGTAAAACAAACCCCAAAACTTAGTTTTAACTGATCAATATGACAAATTAGGGCATGTATAATGTCTTTTGTTTAAGTCCATTGATCAACACATGATGTATATGGATGCTGACAAGTGGCGGGCTTACATTTGAAATTTCAAGGTGTTACCTATTGTTGGCTTCACATTTAATATAGAGGGTGATCTCTGCATAGATCAGGGATATTTAAAAATATGACCCTCTGGGATACATGAGGGAGACATCGTCATGGATATGGTCAACCTTTAACCAATGAGCAAGATTGGGTCACAATACATTTGCTAATAAGTCATGATAAGACACTGTATTCAAATGATTCAGGGGGATGCCACGCGACATAATTGGATTGGTCATTGAGAAACTAGGCATCTTGTGTCATCGAAGATTAATATGAGGGATACTGGAAATATCCGAGTCATTCAACACTAGGAAATATCACCCTATTTGAGAAAGTGAGCGTGATGCCATCGTTTTATAAGCCTTTGAAGTTGTTCAAAAGAATGACGTCATCGTCACATTTGTTAAGATCAGGGATACTTCAAAATGTGAACCTCTGAGTGTCGGGAAAATTGATGATGCCATCATCAGGATGAGTTCTTTTATATATCAAAACTAGATGATGTCATGGTCATATTTTTGCAAAAGGTGATATTTTGTAACATGACAGATATTTAGAAATGTGACCCTCTACAAATATGCACACAGACTTGATGGGTATCTAGACTTTTGCATTTAAGTTTGACGTTCGCATATCGAGGAACATGTGGACATCGGGTGATCTTTTAACATCAGGGTCATCTAATGAATATGATTGATATTTAGAAATATGACCCTATGAAAACATCTAATTTGACTAAACTTTGACTTAGCCTAACTTTCTATCCTCGACGAATATTAGGGTGATCCAAAAGGCAAACCTGCTTAAAATTTAGCACTCTTCAAAACTATGTGGTTTGTGATGACAAATTCTAACTTTGACAATTGACCTCCTTTTCTATGGAGCACATGCATATGCAAAGGTGACCTACTTGACTGACTTTTTCCAAACCGCCCAAAGCAAGAAAACAAACAAGTAGAAGCAAAAAGTTGGGTCCCTATTTTGCTAAGGCAAAATGGGGCATGTTGTGTAACCACACAACAACTTACCACCAAAGAAATCAACCAAATTCAAATGATTCAAGTGATGAGGTCACATTAAAACATAGCATCATAACTCTCTCTAAGCATAAGTATCATGAGCTTTCTAAATGATATCACATTCATAAGTGCAACAATGATGATAAGGGACCAAGTGTGTGCATATGATTAATAAACCTCATCTTGAAAGTAAGTTGAAGACACAAGTAACTAGTGTTAAGCTACATATTTTGGGTTCATCCCTCATAGCCAACTGGGATAGAGCCTTGTTGCTAGCAGGTGTCCATAGCCCTAACAAGGTTATCTTTACAATCCCCCTAAGTAGAGCCCCACTACTAGCAGCTATCTACAGCCCTAGTAGAGTTACTTAGATGGCCTAATTTTATCCTCTTTGGATTTTAAACATTCATTCCTTTTTCTCTCTTTTTTTTAATATTAATATGATATCATCATGTAAGCTCAATATGCAAGGTGTGATCACTTGCTGTTTTAGGTTGGGGATTGCAATGGTAGCAAGGGTGACCCTTTGGATTTTTCACTTAACACCTTTACTGATGTATTCAACAAACCCAAGGATGTTAGGTGAGTCATTGTGAAAATCCCCTTAATCAAGAAAAGGCATCATTGATAAAAAGGATATCATAGACCTGATCAAGGATACTCCTCAAAATGAGTCACAACCTATGTAAAAAATTGTTCTCATCACTTGAATCCTAACAATTCTATTGGTTTCCTTGGGTGATAAGGTGCATCATATTGACTAAGTAAAACAAAACTCAACAACAACAAGCAAACAAGCAAACACACACAGCAAAACTATACAAACAACTATACAATGTGTACACTATTATACAAATGACTTACATGACCTTGTCTAAGCTTGAAAGTAATGTTTGAGGAACTGTCCATTGACTGGTAATGGAACATCCTCACTAGTTAGAGTCTTAATTCTGTAGGTACTATCTCTTAGGATCTCTGAAATTTGAAAAGGACCTATCCAGAGTTTGTCAAATTTTCCATGGTCACCTTTCTTTTCATGTAATTTTTCCCATGTGAGGACTAAATCTGAAATCCTAAAAGCTTTTATTTTGGCTCTTTTATCAAACCAGTGCTTGACAGTAGCTTGATGCTTAGTAAATTGATCAATTGCTCTATCTCTTTTTTCCTCTAGGTGCATGAGCTAAAGTAGTCTTCTTGTTTATTATCTATGCCTAGATACTCTTGTGCAAATTGCAATGTGGGGATCTTTAAGTTAACAGGAAGAATATGATCTACCCCATACACTAATTGGTAGGGAGAGTTGCCTAATGCAGCCTTCATTCTGGTTCTATCTACCCACAAGGCATACGTCAACAAGGTGTTCCACTCCCTAGGGTTCTTCTCTATCAGTTTCTTTATGATATTTAATAAGTTCTTATTTGTTGACTCTGCTAAGGCATTTCCTTGGGCATAATAATTTGAAGAAAATTTCAAGATAATTCCATGATCAAAAGCCCAACTAGATAACTTTAATGATGCAAAAGCAAGTCCATTATCACGTACTAGAGCATATGGAACTCCATACCTGGTCATTATATTGTTTTCCAAAAAGTTGATCACATCATTTGCATTGCATATCTTGCTGTTGACTGCTTCAGTCCATCTAGTGCAACAATCAGTAATTGTTAGGACATACCTATGGCCTGAAGATGATGGAGGATTGATGGGACCTATGAAATTCATGCCCCATTGAGAAAATGGGCGCATCTCCATCACTGGTTGCAAGGGTTGAGCAGCATATCTCTCTTGGCTAGAGCAACTTGACAAGTATGACAACATTTAATATGTTCTGCAGTATCCTTATAAATAGTAGGCCAATAATATCCTGCCCTCAGGATAGCATGGGTAGTAGCTAAGTGAGATCCATGTGCAGTTCCAAACTTATCGTGTAACTCAACCAAAACTTTGTCAACTTCTTGTCTATCTAGGCATCTGAGATATATTCCTTCATAATTTCTCCTGAAAAGGACTCCTCTTTTGATCATATACTTTTGTGATCTTATTTTCAAAGCTCTTCTCTGTGAAGCTTGCATCTTTGAAGGACATCTTCCAGTGATCAGGACATGCCTAATATTAGAATACCATTCTTTATCATCTTTGGAATTCACTACATATTGTTGGCTCATAATGTTAGGGTCAGTCTCAGAAATCATCTGGCTCAAGGCTTGTCCCCTTACTAGCTTCATGGGTGTTATATCCATATCATATTCTTGTAACACTGTTATCTACTTGGCTCTTTTCTCTCCTAGCTCACTCTACATCAAGAGCATTTTTATTGCTGCATCTGGTACTACAACAATGATCTTACTTCTCAAGATGTAGTGTATAAATTTTTTAACTGCTTTGAGTAAAGAAAGAGCTTATCTCTCAACATCCATGTATTTGAGCTCTGCATCCTTGAATGGGCAGCTCATGAAATCTATGGGTTTCTCTTTTTTGGCTTCATTTCTTTGTGTCAATATTGCTTCACAAGTATGTTCTGATGCAAATGAATAGATGTAGAAATCTCTTGTATAGTCAAGACTGATCAAAACAGGAGCATCTGATATGGCCTTCTTGATATCCTCAAATGATGTTCTTTCTTCAAGAGTCCATTCAATTTTAGCATCTTTCTTGAGCATTGCATTAAGTGGTCTGACAATCTCTGCAAACCCAGTGATGAACTTCCTAACAAAATTTATCTTACCAAAATATGATTTAAGTTCCTTCTTACTTCTAGGAAGTTACAACTTCATGATAGATTCTACCTTAGCAGGATCAATGGTGATCCCATTTTCTGTTATCAAGTGACCTAGTAACTTTCCTGTGGTCACTCCAAATGTGCACTTCTTGGGATTGAGTGAAATACCATAATGTTCACATTTTTTGAGTACCTTCCTAAGTTCTTCTATATGATCACCCCTTTTCTTTGAAAAGATGGTCAAGTCATCCATTTATATGACTATGCATTTGCCAACTAGGCCTCTAAATGCTATATCCATCATGTACTGGAAGGTAGCTCCAACATTGATCAGGCCAAAAAGCATACGCCTATAAGCAAATATACCCCACTTTGTGGTGAATGCAGTTTTCAATCTATCTATTTTATCTACCATCACTTGGTTATACCCTGAGAAAACATCCAAGAATGACATCATCTGAGTTCCATTTACTATTTGTAAGACCTTATCCAGTTAAGGTAAAGGATAGTTATCCTTCTCAGAAGCTCTGTTCAGATTTCTGAAGTCTACACATAGGCGGATATCACCATTTTTCTTTCTTACTGGGACCAAATTTGCTACCCAAGTTGAATGCCTCACTAGAAATATGATTATGGCATTGAACAACTTCTTAACTTCTTCAAAGATGATAGGCTCTAATAAGGCATTAACAAGTCTTTGCTTTTGTCTAAAAGGTTTGGCATCTGGTTTCAATGGTATAGTATGGGTGATAATTGAGGTATCATAAGTCTCTAGCTCATCATAAGTCCAGGCGATAACATGGATGTAATCCTTTAGTGCTTGAGTTATCCCTACCATTTCTTCTTCTGTGCAAACTTTACCAATCAGAACATTCCTTACCTCTTCACTTTGTCCTATATTGATTGGTGAGTATTCTCCTCCATCAGTCTTTGGGAGGTCTTTCTGTTTCATCATATTGTGTAAATCAAAAGCCTTTTCTAATTCTATCATACCTTTGGGAATCCTATTGGTTGGCAATTCCATGATTTATTCTTCTTCCCATGTATGATCTTCTACATTCTCTTTATCTATGATCTGAGCATCAAATAAATCTCTATTTGATATGAAGTCTAAAATATGTTGGTCATCAAATACTTGGAGATTGGTGACATTATTTGGTATAGAAGGCACTGATACCAATTCAACTAAGAATCTCTTCAAAATAGAAATGGAAAATGGTTCCAGTGTGCTAGTAGCCTGCGCCAAAGCATCTGCTCTGTGATTCTGTTCTCTAGGCACATGGGTGATGTTGAATGCATCATATTCTTCTATTAAGTCCCACACCCTATGTCTGTAATTAGACAACCTCTTGTAATTGCAAGAGTATATACTTCTCACTTGTCTTACTACTAATTCTGAGTCTCCAAAGACATACAAAATTTTCACTTTTTTCTTGAGAGCAAACAATAACCCATGAATTAAAGCTTCATATTCTGTCACATTGTTGGTACATGGGAATTGTAGTCTATATGCTACCAAGGAGGACCTTCCTGCTGGATCAATAAGATCTATCCCTACTCTAGCCCCTTGTTTTGACTTTGATCCATCAAACCTAAGGATCCACGGTTTATCTTCTATCAAAGGCTTATCATGACCTTCTTTTTTCTTTTTAGCTCTGGCAGCTACACCACCTGATAGCCATTTCAGTTTCTGTGATTTCTTCTTTGTCATTTTTGGTGAGTGATTTGTATCTGATACCTTTCCTCTTTTAACACCTATGGTATCATCATTATCTTTACTTGATTGTACTCCCATATCTTTCTCTTTATCCTTAAGCATGTATTTACTATCAGTTAACTGTTCTTTTGAATAAAGTATCTTTTGTTTTTTCAACATATGTAAGCATAATGAGCATGTGGTTTCTGAATGTGGTGCTTCATGCAATCTACACCATCCCTCAATCAAAACCTGATGTAGAGGAATCTCCTGCAACATAAGCCTCTGAATCTATTTTGACAGAAATTCTTCAAACTTTGTTAAATTACTCCCTCTATCCTCATCAAATACTTCATAATCTGACTCAATCAAACAGTCAGTCCCTGGGGTGATGTTATTCTCATCCTTAGAAATCCTCTCATCATACACCAAGATTTCTTCTGTATTATGAATATGGCTTTCATATTGATATGTATCCTCTTCTATACATGCAAATGATGAACAAGAATCATCATCACTACAATTATCTATATTACTTACCTCTATTGATGACAATCCCCTCTCGCTACAAGCTTTCTCTAGCTTTATCATGTCCAAGAAAGCATCACAAGTTTTCTCTGAATGTGCTTCATCATGTAACCTGCACTATCCTTTGATCAAAATGTCCTCACTAGATATATTCAATGTTTGACAACATTGCATTTCTCTAGATAAGTATAATTCAAAGCTCTTGAAATGATCAACTTCATCATTATCATTTGAACTATAATCGGACTCTATGATCACCCTATTGTCCTGATGAACATCCTTAGGGATATGTGTATCATACATGAGAATTTATTCTATCCTAACTATTTGGGGCCTGATGGAATAAAGCCCTAGTTCAACATCTACGTACAATACCTCAGTTGTGTTATTATACTTAGTGATCATGTGTTTCATTTGAGGTTCAGCCTCTATTATGATTTGATTAGGAATCCCCTTCCAGGGTAACCACATGTGACTAAATTCTATAGACATATAGCCATTAAGTCTCTTTGACCAATCCCTACTAAGCAACATCCCATAAGTGTCATAAATATCCACCACTTGGATGTCAATATAATATTGAATCCTTGGATCTGATGTTAATTACATGTGGATATGTGTTAACTCTCCCACTACACTTACTTCAGACTTGTCTAGTTGTGTTACCTTCTTGAGTGATTTGGTTGGGTGTAACCCTAAGGCATTGTAGATAGACAGTGGCATCATGTTAGTAGATGCACCTGAATCTACTAGGCAATTGTGTAAGTTTTTACCGAACATCCTCAATGTGAGTAGGAATGGAGGTGATTCAGTCTTATCTCTATAAAGAGTCATATGAGAAGTTTCAGCAGTTTGAACAGTAGCTGGGGTTTTGCATTTAAAATTACTATCTTTGGCTATAGGATCTTTATTCAGAACTTGACTGGGATTATGAGCATGACTATCTTCTTTTGGTATAGGCTCATCCAAAGACCTCATGAAAGTTTTCTTGATGGTTGGGGTTTTTAGCAATTCTGACAATGACAAACTAATTTTGACTCTTTTCATTTCTTCTACTAAATAAGTAACTAACTTGTTAGACTCAGAAGATTGATTATTAGTCCTTAGCACTGTATTTTGAGGTGCAAAGTACTAAGCATTAACTTTGGGAGGACCAGGATTATTACTAGCTTTTGGATCTGGAGGAGTGTTGAAATTGTTAGGAGGTAATGATGTGGTCAGGGGACTAGAAGGTCTATTAGGATTACTCCTAAGGTTATAATTATGTCTACCCTAGTATTGTTGTTGGTAGGCATGAATTTCTTCTTGTTCCACTACTGGTTCATTTTCATCTTCAAATGGAAACACATAGTTTGTTTTGAATGCCAAGGCTGATTCCTCACAAGCTAGTGTGTAGTTCTCATGAGTTGAGGCTTCTTGGTGATGAGGCTAATTTACATAACTTTCTAACACAAGTGCAGAATCATATCCACAAGGGACGGTCTCATTTCCTTCAATGAAAGGAGGATTACCTGCAGTGTTTGACACTTCAGCCTGAAAGATTGTGGCTACTATTTTGAATTGAGGATAGTCCAACTCAGCATGTGCATTGGTGTTATGTATTCTACACCAATTTGTAAGAGTTGCCTCTGCTAAGTTCACTCTAGTAGTTTGTTTTGGCTCACTAGCAGGATGATTATCTAAGGGTGATGGTAAAAAACCATTGTTTGGCCTAGTATTCCACACTCTAGGCTACCTAGGTGCATTACTGTTATTGCCATCATTATTGTTATAGTTTCTGTCATTATTGTATCCTCTATCAGGATATCCTAATCTATCATTGTTATATCCTTTGTTTTGATTGGATTGAGAATAAAAATTTTGACCTCTCATATTGGTAATCTCTATTGTTAATTTCCTCAGTTGTACAGATATCTCTTTGATGTCTTCTTTCTCTTCTTGAACTTTGGCTACTACGTTTTCTTTTTGAGGTTTAAAGAAAGAAGAACCATTATTATTATTTTGTCCTACATCTTGAGATGTTTGAGCATGTCTTGGATATTGCACTATCTGACCATTTCCATTTGGAGGGGGCCTGATACTAAGTGGAGGTACCTGTAAAGGACTGGGCATTGCAACTAGAGACATCATGGCTCTATTGGTTTGCTGTTGAGAAGGATATGCAGGATATGTGGGATATGCAGGGAATGTTATGTTAGGTGTTGGAGCAAGAATTAGTTGCTGATTAACTTTTATTGCTTCCTCAAAAGCTCATGTCAGAGTTGTGACACTAGGATGTGTTCTTCTTATGAACATAGAAGTCAGGGGATCTAAGGCTGAGTAGTATATACTTCTAGTTACTTCATTTACTACATTATATGGATCTACCAGCTTGGAATACATCTTCTGGAATCTAGCATTGAAGTTTGAAATAGATTCCCCTTCAAAACTTTTAATTGTGGCAAAAAGGTGATAATTCATTGAAGGATCTAGAGGTATCTTAAACCTATCCTTGAAGGCTTTCTCTGTAATGCCCTGCCACGAAACCCTAGAGAAGGTCAAACATCGCAAGAAATGGGCAATTTTTTTTATAAGAAATGGAATTAGGTGTAATCACAAGGTCTCAAAGCATGCAAGTTAATCTCTAGAGATACATGACTGCATTAACTGTTATAATAATCATATTACCACACAAGATTAATCTAATACCAAAAGCATTAAATAAATATAAATTTTCCATTATAATACTACATCAATTTACAACATCAAGATATCACACCAAAATTACAGTAAGTTTACCATCTTCTTTACAAGAGTACAACATTACAATGGCAACTGCGGGCTAGGATTTTAGATTTTCAAGCATGTATAAATGAAATACAACAAACCCTAACTGCAATAGAAAGCAATCTAGCCTAGAAATCCATCAAACAAGCATGCAAAACAACTAAAATATAAGCTAACATTGACTAACTTCTATCATCCTCCTCAATCTTGCATTTTTGTTCTCAGATTTACAGGTTGTTGCACAATCTAGAGAAGCACATATGTGTGGACAACAAGATGTTGGAGATTGTAAGAGATTAAGAGTATGAAAAATGAACTAAGAGCCATTAGGGGGCAAAATGAGGCTGAAAAAGGTGTTTATAGAAGAGGGATTTGAATGGATGGTTGAGATGAAGAGTTGAAAATGGAGGGTTGTGATCGATTCGGGTTCCTCTACACTAGAGGACAAAATAGAATTTTAAATTAGAGGAAATTGTGAGGTGGAGATTATGATTTAAATTAAATAGATTGCATGCATTTATTTAATTTATTTGAGAAGGGGTTTTTGTGATGGGATTGATTTATTTGTTTGAATAAATCAAGTGAAGAAGATATTAGGATATGAATAATTAAATAAGCAATTAGAATTAATTATTTAATTGTAGACAAAATATGGATTAAAAAGGATGAAATTGAATTAGTTGAATTATGGAATGTAAAGGGGAAATTGTCCTATCGCATTTGTGACAGGAGGACATTTTCAGTGTCTACATTTTGCCCCTCTTTGAGATGATGTTTGAGATGATGTGATTTATGTCGAGCAACATCATTTCAAAGAATTTAAGGAAATGGATGGAGGAAAGAGATGATGAAAGAAAGATAGGGTGATGATGCCCCCTCGAGAGGATAGGCGGGTTGGACAAACATGGGTTGGACAAACATGGGTAGGCTCTCGAAATGAAAGGGATTGGTTGGGGAAGATAGATAGGGGAATGGATAGAAGAAATGAATGATACATTGCAATGAAGGTGGATGAATGAATATGCGAGAGAGATGGTGGAGGAATGAGAGATTGGCCAGAAGAATGGGAATGAGAACTTGCTTTGATTGATTTTTGAGCTTCTCATTTGCAATTTTTCTGATTATCATCATAGAACTTATTATGTCAAAGGACAACAATCACCATGGCATGTCAAAGGCCAAAGTGGAAAGTGTAGTCCCTTGTGAAATAGGCACATGATAGACAAGGAATGCCCTAACTCAGACTAGTAACTATGATACCTTGTCGGAACATGCGATGAGATAACTGTGAGGTGTGCAAGTCCTAATGTAAGGAAGCATTTATTCTTTCCAATGCATAGGATGTCTTTGAGTCACACCCGGTGGAATCCTGATCACATGCAAGGCACCAAGTTGCCCCAGTCATTTTGCCAAGACAAACCGCAAACAACAATCAAAGAAAAAGGTCTTGCTCTATCTTCACCTCTCTTCACCACTTAGGGACTGCCTCAAGAAGCGTAAGAATGAGACTGCAAAACAATCCAAATGAAAGATAAGACAAACTAGACCAACAGCTAGTTGGAACTTTTGCCAAGTGATATGTGCATGATTGATGGATGATGATTCGATGAAGGAGCCTGGTTTCAAGAAAGAAGCATGCCGTATAAGACGCCTAGTCTGGTTTCGACAATGCCCCTACCTGTCTAAGGCAAGTGATTGATTGAGAATGGAGGAGCCTGGTTTCAGGAAAGAAACATGTCGTATAAGACACCTAGTTTGGTTTTGACAATGCCCCTACCTATCTAAGGCAAGTGAGATGAATGATTGACACTAGTGTTGTTGGTCATATGAGCAACACCAAGGTTTGCTTGATGATTGATAAATGACGCATGTCGTATAAGGAGCAGAATCTTAGTTTCAACAATGCCCCATTCCATGTGAGATATGTGATGGTTGACAAGGATAGCTTGATAGTGACATATGATTATCACAAGGTGATTGATTGATTTGACTGATTGGATAGCTTGTCTGGTTGAATTCGAGATTGGTGTGAGTGTGCATTTGTTGCTGTGAAAGATTGATTGTCTGATCAAAGTGTCCATTTCATAAAAGGACAACTTATTATGATGGTTGATAGGACAGACCCCAAGGGACTGACCTAATGCCTCAGGGGCACATCAAAGATGGCCTTGCCTATGTGAAAGCTTAGAGGTGACGTAGTTCGACCATGTCGATTATGGATGAGTGGAAGAATTGATTTGAATGAGATGATGATGTGATTGATTAGGATGTTTGAATGGATCGATCAAGAGATTTGATTGAGTGATTTGGTTGAGGGATTGAATGTTTTGAAGAATTGATTTAGTTGGAACGATGAGATGGATTGAAGTGGTTTGAATGAATGGATTGAATTGTTTGGTGGATCGATATGATGAGTTGATTGAGTTTATTTTATTGCTTGGATTTTTGTAGGATATTTGATTTTTTTTGTATTTTGGGGAATATTTGATTTTTATTTTTATTTTTTGGAATATTTGAATGTTTTTGGTTTTTTGAATGTTTAGGGGATGTCCAAGGATGACAATTGTGATAGCCTTTATGTTAAATACCAATGAAAGGGAGGAGCAAGTCTAGGTGCAAGAAGGATGGATGGATAAAATGATAGGTGATAATGGATGGAATGGAACGTATGTGGAAGGGAACAAGGATGTGATCTCCAAAGACTATGTCGCATAGGAATAACATGCTCCATTTGAGTTAGGATTTGACATGACAAGGCTTATGACTTGGATGGTGGGATGGATCATTTTGAAAGGATGAGGTATATAAAGAGATAACCAAAGCATTTGTCAACATGTTTCCCCCAATCTTTATCAAGATCAAAAGAGGAGGGGAGGATGGATGGGTGCGATATGATAGGTAAGTGTATGTGAGTAGAGGGAAATGGCATGATAGGATAGAAATGATAGGATGAAAGTGATATGTTGGATGGCACAAGGTGCCCCCCAAGTGTAAGTGACATAGAAGATCAACTTACGCATGATGCCTGTTTGCCAGGTTTTCATCATGGTACTTATCCAAGGTGCTTGTTTGCCAAGTTTTCACCATTGGACGAATAGATTTTTTTTTTTTTGACTTTTAAATGGGATAGGTGGATAGGGACTTAAGTGTCTAGTGCCATGAAAGATGATAGTTCCATTGGGGAAAGATGTCGTCACACAAACCATGTCAAATGTCGTTATGGTTATTGATGTTGGTAAGTGATGGCATGAAAATGAGATGGATAAGGTAGATAGCTAATTATGGAGGGAATGATAGTGGATTATGTAGGGGATGAAAGTGGATTATGATGTGGATTATGTAGAGAACGAAAGTGGATTATGATGTGGATTATGTTGCACTTATGCAAGGAAGATGGATGAAATGTTTATGCAAAAGCATGGACCATAGGGAGGTGATAAGGTAGATACATAGGGTAATGATTGAATGATGGGGTGATGGAGGTGTGAAATAGAATCATGACCAATGGTTGCACACACCATGTTAAACATGGAAGCTTTTGAATGGATGGAGGTGTAGGAAGCAATGGTGATGTTTGCTTAGGAGATGGATGATGTAAGATTTTAGGTGCCCACATGGACTTAGTATTTGTATGATTTTGTCTTTTCATGTGGGATTTGTTTATGGGAGATTTTGGAATGAAAGTGGATGGTTGGGATTTTTGAGAGGTGGATGCCGCTTTTGATTTTATTTTTTGTTTAGGGACCCATACCATTTTAGTTTTTGACTTTGCTTTTGGAGGTATGGGTTTGGATGGATTTTGAATGTACCTTGCTTTGAATTTTTTGGATTGATGTCCTAAGGCATTAGGACCCTTAGGATTTTTGTTTTTATGAAAGGAGGCATCCAAATATTTATTTTTGATTCCCATGGGGTGAATGGAAGCGGGGTTGGTGGAAGCTTTATGTTCACATAATGTTTGCATTTGTTGGTCATGATTAGGATATTGAGGTGGTTTATGAATGATTGGTATATTAGGTGTTGGAAGCAATGGTGGCAAAGTGGATGGAGGAAAATTAGGAGTCGGAAGGAGTGGAGGAAAAGTTGATGAAGGAAGTTGTATGGTCACATGCTCTTGACATTTGTAGGATGAGGGAGGTGGAATGGCGACATATGTCTTTGGAATACGATAGGATGTGTGATGGGAAGTGAACCTAGGAGGAGTGTAGGTGGTACTAACATCGTTAGATTGTTGACCTTGGGGTGTGTATCCAAGGCCATATGAGTGAGGGGGGACATTGACATGGATTGGCTCCCAAATACCTTGTTCGTGAAGGCCTAGGCCTTTGCCTTGGTAATTCATGTTTTGGAGTATGTGATTGACTATAGGACTAGGTGTAGTTTGGACACTAGACTTGAGTTTATTATTTGATGGAGAAGGCGAAGTGGATAAAGGTTGTTGCTTTTTGAAGGAAGCACATTCATGGATAAAGGTGGTAAGACCAATAGGATATGATGGTGGACTTGAAATGGGGTGGATAGTGGGTGAAGAAGGATCGTTAGGATCTTTATTATATTCATGTAGATCTAAGTTATTTGTTTGATCTTCTATGGTTATCTGTTCTTGGGAGGCACATATCTCATCATGACAAGTGGAAGTAGTTGGATCATGGATGGGTGAGGTGGAAAGCTCTCGACCATGGAATGCATAGAGTTGTCTAAGTGGATCATCATGGCCTTCTTGATCATGGAGTGGATTGTGAGAATGGGACCAAGTGCATTATAGATAGGTTGAATGGAAGCGGTTTGATCTTGACTAGAATGGGGGTTTGATGTTTCCACTTTCTTAGGATTATGCTTTTGACATACCTCTTGACTTGTTTGAATGGAAAGTGAATGTGGAGGACTCTTGTATGGACTTAATGGGTTGGAAAGTGCATGATGGACTTGAAGGGATGGAGATGGTATTCGAAGGTTCTTTGACAAGCTCAATGATAGGACTTTGTGGACATGGTTGACTCCTTGCTAGTAGCCGTTGGATCACATCCTTTGCAAGGGCATGTGTGGAAGGATAATATAATGGATGAACGATGAGAGTAGATGGTGTGGATTCATGATGAGGATTAGGAGTGCGGTGATAGAATGTACATGTAGGATGGATGAGGTAGACTTATGTTTCCCTTGTCAAAAGTGGCATTGGAATTTAAACGCACTTTGTCTTGCTACCAAGGTGGACTTTGTGAAGAGGCTTGGGGTGCTAGAACCTTGTTTTCTAGGATTGGCATGGAATGACACGTCTTCATATCGTTGTATGTCTTCTTGCGGGATTAGGACCATGTTGTGCTTGACTAGGATGAATGATGATGTGGAGTGATTAGGAATGAATGAGATGTGGAGTATGAGATTGATTGGACGATTAGATGGGTGACTAGGGATGATTAGGGTATGGTTAAGGTACGATCATGGTGACTTGGAAATGATTAGAATATGATTAGGGGTTATGTGATTGAGATGAATTTGATAGAATGATGTGATTGGAAAGGGTGATTAGGGTGTGAAGGTTGAATGATGAGGCCGATTGGGTGATGTGTTGGAAGGAATGTTAATGTGTGTATGGGGTGATGTGTTGGAAGGAATGTTGATGTGTGTATGAGGGATGACTAGGAGGATCTACTCCCTTGTCTCTTCCTTTTGTAACTGTGTAGACTGAATGATACTTGTGAATTGGGGGAATTGTGGGATGCTTTGGGATGTCGATGCAAGGTGATGATGCCTGAACTAGGATAGAGGCTGATGATATTAGTCTTTGAAAAAGTCTAGCTCCATGATGGTACTTTCGTCTACTAATGACCTTTCAAAGCACAAATTAGTTTTGTCAAAAACTTGAGGTATGGAAGAGATGATTGATTAGAGTGAACCCATGAGTTTCAGAATTCACTTATAAGGATGGACTTAAACTAGCCATGGAGTATTAAGCCCAAGTTTTGATTGATGTGAAAAGATGTCAAGGTTTCTTGGTCTAAATTTGTACTCATGATACAGTCAAGCTTTGATAGTTTCTCCCTATGTTTTGACCTTAGGAGGACTATGTTTGGGATCCTCTATAGATGTCCAAGGTAGATTGAATATGTAGTGAAATGAAATTGGGTGGTGGGTGAATAGAACTGATAAGTCTATAATATTTTGACACGGTCGCGATCGGATTCAATAAGGAGGGTAGATACTCAAAGTTTTCCCTATGGTTATGGTGTATTGTGATTGGGAATGATGAGGATGAAATGGATTGGATAATGAATGAATGGTCATGATATAATTGGGATGTGATCGATTGGATTAGAATGAAGATGGTGATTTGCGGTGATGAGATTAGATGACTAGGACGGATTAGGAAGAAGTTGATTGGATTATGAATGAATGGTGGGTGTAAGATTAGGAGTGGAGTGGGATGACTTGGACATGATTGGGAGAATGATGATGATGACTTGGATGCATTTAGGATATGTGATAGTGATATGATGTGGAATGATAATATGAAATAGTTTGGATTTGAATGACGAGGATGATGAAATGTGATGATAAGGAATGATTGGGATGTGATTAGGAAGAAGGTGACAAGGGATGATTAAGGTTTGAATTATGATGAGTTAGGTATGATTATGGTATGATATGGAATGATTAGGGCTGATCAGGATGATGATTAAGATGAGGTTGAATGATGTGGAGTGACAATATTGGGTGACTTGGATTGATTAGGGCAATGACTAGGATGACTAAGATATGATTAGGGATGATTAGGATGATATTACATGGATGAAAGAGGTGATTAGGGTTTGATGAGGATGGTTAAGATGGTGGCTAGAAGAATGATTAGGAATGTGATGGAAATGGATTAGGACATGACAAGTAGGATATGATGACTATGATTATGGTAATGTGGAATGATTTGGAATGAGTGATTGTATGATTAGATAGATGATTAGGGAAGATGTGATTAGGATATGATCAAAATGTTTAGGATAAAATGGGTTGGTTTAGAAGGGTGATTAGGAATGATTAGGATGATGGTTAGGTGTTGGCTTGATTTGGAATGTTGGTTAGATTAGAAAGAGGATGACACAGAATGATGATAATGCAATTAGGATGTGATTAGGATAGAACAAGGATGATGTGGATCATGTGAATGATAAGGGTGATTAGATGATGAAGAGGATGTGGTTAGAAAGAATGATTAGGATATGAGGGTTGAACGGTGAGGGTATGATTAGGACAGGGTTATGATGAATTGGAATGTATGGGTTAGAATTAATGTTGAGGGATGATGACTAGGCAAGCACACACATCAAACATTGAAGACACTTGGCATTTTTGTGGCTGTTTTTGATGACTCATGATGTTTTACAAACACTTGTAGACATGCACAATCCTAGGCTAGTCAAGGACTATATTTGTTGAATCCCTTAGCTATGCTTATTCAAAGTGGGTAGCTCCAAGATCTTGGTAGCAACGGCTCCCCCTTACAGTGCACTCACTTCTCACGCATACCAAGATCTGGTTTCCCAAGGCTTGTCCCCCCACCAAACCTTAGGATTGTCCCTACTACCTCAGCTAAGAACCGCATGAATCAGGGTCACTTCAAAGGTTATCCTTCTGCGTCAACAAATGGAAGGTTTTTGGCCACTAAACAAGAAGGTTCTAGTAAAATATCTAGGGGACCCGCACCCCACGAGCATCCAACAAGCCACTTAAGGCTCTAACTAACCCCATTAGGAGTTTAATATACACAAAGGTATGCCTCCTTTCGAGCTAGCACTGTATGGTGAGTGCTCATACCGGTTAGACTTGGCTTTCACCTTATCCTCAATTTATATAGCGGGTTGGATGAAAGTCCTGCTTGGGGTCGCAAGTGAGTTCTCCTTTCGGATGTGTCTCACAAGAGCAGGCCCACTCTAAGGCTCAAACTAAAGTAAGACAAGCCAACATGTTTTTGATCCCCAGGCTCGCACTAAGTCACAAGGGGAGAGCATACACATGTGAACTTGCTCACACTCGCATGGGGGTTCATTGATTTTAGAAAATAGATGTGTGGTGTTTATGCGAACGTTGTGAAGTGTTTTTGATTCCCAAGATGGCATAAAACGTGAGGCAAGATCATACACACTTCACAACATAAACACAATCACCAAGCAAAGAAAACACTGGTTCATTTTAAGCCCCAAGATATGTGTGAAAATAGAAAGATTAAGTTCATTCTAGTGCCCAAATCGAAGTGTTCCTATGATAAGAAAACACATGCACATGAAAGAATGACATCCTGCATCAAATGTGTTAGTAGTTTCAATTTGATTGTCTTTGACCAGCGAATGCCACATGCTGCAAATCAGATGTTAGTAGCACAAAAAACCCCATGATAATGCAAAAAACATGACATAACAAGTAGATGCATCGTTTTGCGAACCTCAAAGTCAAAAGTGGTAAAAAATGGAATATTCAAAATATCTAAAAAATTTGATTAGTGATAGAAAAATAAATAGCACCATCAGATTGTTCATGAAATTCCATGCAGTTTGAAAAAACATTTCATTAAAATTGGAGCAAATTTGCACAAGTTATAAGCGATTGAAGTTTGAATTGACCGTTGACTTTGACCAAAAATATACCTGACAAAATGGCATCATTACCTGAAATTGACTGTGCCATAGTGAAATTGGGTGAGTCTGCTTTGTAATGCAAATCATTTCATGAAAATCCGACTTGTTTTGCAAAAGTTATGAAAGTTTGAAAAAAACTACCTATTTTGGCAAGTGGGGGCAAAAAAGGTCAAGTTTGACAGTTTGACTTTAACCGCTAACAATCGACGTTCAAGGTGGTCACATGCAGTTGTTACCCAACAGTCAGTGTTTATGTGGCAGTTTTTATTGAGTGGTGCCCTTGGTCAGCCATATGACCAGGGGCTGAAGTTTGCCAAAAATTTAAAAAAAGGGGAGAATGGGGACCAACAACCCCCCCTTTTCCAGTCACGTATGTGACCACAAAGAAACTGCAGAAGAATTAGTAGAGATGACCACTATAGTGAAAAAAGGTCATTCCAAAACATCTAGTGAAGGAAATGGGCACCCTCTAATAGCATTTCACATGGGTTCGCTGCAAAGCAATGGCATCATTCGCCTTCATTTCCCCTGAAAATCCAAAGCTTATGAGATTTAAAATTGTGTGTATATTTTAAGCAGGTGACATGTGGGTCCTTGTCTCACCATTTCTTTCCTTGCTTTTTTTATTCGCATGTTTTAAAGTACATTCTTATCTTTTCTATGATAGAATTTCACTCACGCGGTCACAATCAAACTTGAAAATTGCACTCCGTATAAAACTAATTGTGTTCGCATATGCTAATGATATAAAATATATTTGAAAGTTTTAAAAGTATAGTTGTCGACCCCATCTGCTGCCAATATTGAAAGTAGACATGTTTGAAGGAAATCTCGCAAGCATGCCCCACTGAGGAGATCTTGTAGCAGTCAACAGAACAAATTAGTGGTTGACAAAAAAACCCATGCCAAACCCAACCACAAAGTCGCCAAACCCAAACTGCAGATGGTAGCCCCTAGACACTAAATCTTAATGCCCAAATAGATCATATGAAGTTGAAAACCTAGGGAAATAAAAAGGAATATGTAAAGTTGGTTAGAACGAAAAAAGAGGCCTACATGCAAGCAAGAAGAAAAGAGTTGATCTCTCTTGGGAAGAGCAACCTGAAAGGCTTCTGGAAAGAATTGCAACAAAAAAACACAACTGCTGAAAATGACATTACAGATTCCTAATGGTTGAATATGCAAAACAACTGTATGAGCGTGATCAAAGTAAAGACGTTCCCCCAGCTATCAACTCAATGGTCAAGCTCTTTACTACAAAAGACATTAAAGAGGGAATTAAAAAGCTAGCGGTGGGTAAAGCGCGTGACATAGACGGTTTACAAGCAGAATACATAAAATGGGGCCTGGAAGTTCTTACATTGCACATCAAAAGGATTTTTAATGGGGTCATCAGGAATGGTTTCCCTACAAATTGGATGACCAGTGTCATCATTCCTCTGTTCAAAAGTGGAGATGTCAATAACCCTTTGAACTACCACACTATAATGATCAACCCTCTTTTTGGCAAACTCTTTGGGAGTATGGTTGAACACCGTATCAGTTTGTGGGAAGAAAAAGAAGGAAAGAGAGTGAAAGGACAAGTAGGTTTTAGGCCAAAACACTCCACAATCGACCATTGTATTACCCTTAGGCACTTGATTAAAAAGGTTTGGGATAAGCAAGGGGAAGAGGTCTTTTGTTGTTTTGTCGACTTCAAGAAGGCGTTTGACATGGTTCCTAGAAGCAAATTATGGCGTAGAATGGAAGAGCTGGGAATTCCAAAAAAATACAGGGCCGTTGTTCATAGGTTGTATGATCAAGTACGTGCTAAAATTAGAACCAAAAAGGGATTATCAGAATGTTTCGGTAGTGACATTGGGGTAAAACAGGGATGTCCGCTATCTCCCACTCTATTTGGTTTGTACATTGACAAATTAGAGGAGTGGATTGACAAGTTTGGTGGGGAGGGTGTTTGCTTGGCCAGCTATGTTATAAAGCTGTTTTTATATGTAGATGATCTTATTTTAATGGCAAAAATAGCGCACGACTTGAAGGAACACTTGAAAGCTCTAGAATCATTTTGCCAAGAGGTTGGGATGCAAGTGAACACTAGTAAAACTAAGATCATGATCTTTACCTTGAAAAGAAAGAAGGTTTTGATGGAGTTTGTCTTTGATGGCAGCCCCCTATAGGTTGTCAATGAATACAAGTATCTTGGCCTAGATTTCAATAATAAACTCAGCTGGGAGACATGTAGAGCTAAAAGGATACAAGGGGGCTGGAAAGCTCTATTCTCCTTGCAAAACTGGTGCAGAAGGGCCGAATTGTGGGATTGGAAAACTAAGAGAACTCTTTTTGGGTTGCTTGTGGTGCCGGTGGTGCTCTATGGCTGTGAGGTTTGGGGTGGTAATACTTCGGAGTTGAAGTGGAGACAAATAGAGAGGCTACAAAAGCATCTAATCACAAGTAGCCTCAGAATTAAAGCATCGGTCCCTTATGAGATTGCTCTAGCTAAGGCCGGAGCCTTTCCGATGGAGGCATTAGCGCTGACCCGAGTGTTAAGTTATTTAAAGAGGCTTGAGAACATGGAGGCATCCCGATGGCCCAAAATGGTAGCGGAGGAAAAGTTAGAAAGAAGGAGTACATGGCTGAAACAGAATGACAGGTGGATGAATAAGTGGGGTATTAGCATAAAAGAATGTCCAAATACAAAAGGGATATCAAAAATTATGTGCAAGAAAAAGTCAAAGTAAGCATGTGGACAAAGCAAGTAGGAAGGAAAAAACAATATTACATAACACATCTCAATCCCTCATGGGACGACACGCAAAAAAGCTACTTAGGAGAGGACATAAAATGGAAAGCGAAAATGTTAATGGCACAACTAAGAACTAATTCGCACCAACTTAGATGTGAAACTGGAAGGTGGTCGAGGCCTAAAGAAGAATGGGAGGAAAGAATCTACTGTTTATGCAATCTAGATTTAGTGGAGATAGAATGGCACTACATCATGGAGTGCTCAGCCTACGAGGATATTAGGGTCAATTACAGGGATACTTTGAATGTTGACTCCTTGACCAGCTTGTTTGAAGAAGAAAGGTTAGCTAAACTCGCGGTGTATTTGATCAAGATACATAGCAGAAGATATAAGATCCTAAAAGCAAAAGAGTTCAGTGGGGAACTGTGTGTGTGATCTTCCTTTTGTGGATCGTGGCCCTCCTGCGGTTTTTGGGCTCTCTTTGCAGCGTGTTTTGGCCCTCTTTTGCAGGTTTTGGTTTCAATGGTCCCATAGGCTGTCTGGTCTCGTGGACGTTATTAAAAGCCTTCATTCATTCATTCAAGTGTTTTAATAAACCTTTAGGAAAAGTTAGTCGACATGCGTATCTGTAAAGTCAGCGACCTCCCTACCAGCGCAGAAGCTTAAAAAGGCTTATGCACATCTATTGCAATACATGAAAGGTAGATTTTACAGTTGATATAATTGAGAATATTCTAGTAGGCATGCATTCAAAAGTGGAAACATCAACAGGGCACATGAACTGTTTCTCAAAATGCCAAAAAGGTATGCAGTCTTATGGAAAGCCGCAGTTTGCAGGATCAGCATAAAACAAATGGATGCGTTGAAGAATTTGGACACTTTTAGGCAAAGGTTAATGACAGTATATATTATGGACTACCTTAAATTTTGCTAGCATACACACGGCCAGGACTATTACAGAAGAGGCTTAAAGGCCCTAGCGCCGGTCAGAGGGGAGTTTATGGTCTGCGAGTGGAGAAAGCTGCCACTGGCCGTGGCGATAGGAGAGCTGAGAGTGGTGGATGACATTGGAAGTCATCACCAATGGCAATGCTTAGCGTTTGGCAGGCAACAAGAAATGCCAACAGAGTGATAAAGTATGGTGGTAGCACTTAGGATTTTGGTGGGGGATTTTAGTTTGCAAGGGGCGATGAATAAGCTAGGGGCCTGACGACGGTTTATATAGAGGCGCACAAGGCTGGTGCCGTTGTTTATTTCTGATACTCAGTTGCAATGCTTAGTTTCCTCTACAGTCTTTACCAGTCGACGCCACTAGCATCAAATTCAGTAGTGGAGCCACCATCAGCCCTATCCAAATCCCCTACACTTCCTCTCAGTCACCGCCCATCGCCATTCCCTTTAAACCCCTCTGCTTCATTTTGCATGCACCATAGAACATGATCTCTGCATTAAAACCCTCCTTGTGCGCCTCTATAGAACATGATCTCTGCATTAGAACATGGCGTAGGGATATACGATGGGTAGAGAAGACTATGGCACCCGAGCCACAGACAATCATGGCTAGACCTGGTGGGCATCAACTAGGTCAAAGGTAGCGGAGACAGGGTGCTTAGAAGCAATAGACTGTGAACAATAGACTACGAACAATGGCGAATCAAGGGTGGTCACTAGGGTTTTTTTTCACAGTAGGTCGAAGCCTGCAATGTAAACCTGCAACAATATTAAAACCTGCACCAATATTAAAACATGCAATGTAAACCCTAAGAACCTGCCATACCAAAATCAACATGAAGACCAGATTTGTCAACCAGCGCCCTGCGCAAAGGCTATATGGCTTCGTACGGTACGGCCATGTGGAGGGGCCAATACTAAAAAAAAATTTCAAATTTTTTCCTGTAACCAAAATGTATCAAATTTTATGTTGATTTTCGCGGAAAGGGCCTCCGGGACTCAACGGTGAGGTTCACTTGAGCTCTAGAGGTCACCTGCGAAACTAGATTTTTAGAAGTGACCAAAAAATATTAGATTTTACATGCATTCACATCAAGTTCACCAATGTGGGCTAGGGCTTCAGATTTTCAAGCATGCAGAAATGAAATACAACAAACCCTAACTACAATAGAAAGCAATCTAGCCTAGAAATCCATCAAACAAGTATGCAAAACAACTAAAATCTAAGCTAACATTGACTAACTTCTAATGTCCTCCTCAATCTTGCATTTTTGTTCTCAGATTTGTAGGTTGTTGCACAATCTAGAGAAGCTCATATGTGTGGACAACCAGATGTTGGAGATTGTAAGAGATTAAGAGTATGAAAAATGAACTAAGAGCCATTAGGGGGCAAAATGAGGCTGAAAAAGGTGTTTTATAGAAGAGGGATTTTGAATGGACGGTTGAGATGAAGAGTTGAAAATGGAGGGTTGTGATCGATTAGGGTTCCTCTACACTAGAGGAAAAAATAAAATTTTAAATTAGAGGAAATTGTAAGGTGGAGATTATGATTTAAATTATATAAATTGCATGCATTTATTTAATTTATTTGAGAAGGGGTTTTTGTGATGCGATTGATTTATTTGTTTGAATAAATCAAGTGAAGGGGATTTTAGGATATGAATAATTAAATAATCAATTAGAATTGATTATTTAATTATAGACGAAATATGGATTAAAAAGGATGAAATTGAATTAGTTGAATTATGGAATGTAAAGGGGAAATTGTCCTGTCACATTTGCGACAGGAGGATATTTTTTAGTGTCTACAACAACTATATTACTTACATCAAATTAGTGATACAGAAAAGATACTGGTATACATATCATGATAGACTGTCTCCTCGACTGAACAAAAGTAGAAATCCACTACAAGAAGAATATTCAACACTCGAACATCAGCAAAGAGGACCAATGGAGAAGGAGTACAACCACCCGACCATGTGGAACCCTAAGGCCCACCCCTCCGTGCTAGGAGATGACAATAAGATCCCACAACAAGAATAGTCAACTTGACAAGAAACTAAGACAACACAAGGACTACTTACGACTACACAAACACATAAGTAAAACTCAGACATCTATTCCAAAGGCAACCATTCAAAACAAGGCAAGTGAACAACCAGGGAATGCTAGACTGCAGTGGATAGAAGTGTCATCACATGGTTTGTCATGGGTTGTCCAGGTAGGTCTTCCTAGACCCCGTTCCCCCATCCTAGGTTATCCTGGTAGCCTCTCCTGACCCTTAGCCCCCATACATACTCACATGGAATCAACATACCTTTAATGTGGACAAGGTAATCGATCTTGCCATTCCAGGCCTTCCCATCTCATCTTAAGTCTAAATGAGCACTTGAACTATGAATGAGGCATCCAATTATCTTGTTTTAATATGTATACTACTCAGCCCCCTAATTTATTAATTAGGTTATCACTGAATTAAGAAACTCCCACATGGGTTGTGCAAGACACCACTTTGGGCTCTAGCCCCCATTGAGAGCCACTCCCCTACCTACATCCAGAAGACCCCCACTCAACCAACATACAAAGGTACTATGAATCATGGAAGGCATAACCCTCTTGCATTTTCAACATAGTCATAGTACAATCTTCTCATAGCCACCATGCACAACATAATTGTTTACTTTTTTTTAAATCCTCCATAACCAAATCTGACTCACACATAAACAACATTAAATTGACCCATATCAACTACAAGACATTTCCTCATGATACTATACACTAATGGCAAAAACAAGTAACCCAAATGAAGACCTAATGCCTCTGGATCTACAACCACCACAAAAATGACTAATTTAAGGAAACATAACCATCGATTAAATCCTACAATAATGATTTCTTTACAAAGATATTACTAATCTATAATACATTCATCAACACTTAAATTTAATACCTATAAATTTTGACATACACAAATAAACTTCAATTTTTTTATAAGAACACTTATTCTATAGTAAATCTAATCAAACTTTGACATATACTCCATTGGCAATATTCATGATCATTAATAATAATAACAAAGTTAATGATAATGATCTTAATTTAATAATCATTTAAACCAGAAGCAATAGTAATGCCAATAGTGATATTAATGATAGTAATAGTATTAGGAATAATAGTAATTATTACCAGAAAAAAATATCATGGATTGCTGAATCGCAACTCTCCAACTAAGCCTCATGAATTCATAATTTTGAATTCACTATAACTACGCGAACATGGATTCTATCAACTCAATTAAACACAAATCCTATTAAGGGAAATGGACTACGAGCGGATCTGAGACTAAGATTTAGAAAGGTTCGATGTTTTCAACAAGGAATTAATAATTGGTTTGGTTTCAATGCCCACTAAACACATACTAAATTCAATCCTAATGCCATAACATCTTACTAAAAGGCTGAACCAACTTGCTGTTGCATGCTCAGAAAAGACAACCTTCAGTTAAGATGCTTTAACAACATTTTTCTAAACTGTAAAATCTCACTACACGGTTGCACTACAACAGGGATAAAGATTGAGGATCCTTATAATTCTATGCTATATGCAAATGCTAAGTGACTTACAAGCTAAAAACAAGGGAGACCATTGAGACGGTTGACAGGAGGAACGTTTTATCTGCATCATGAAAAACAAATGCCTAGGTCAACATCATTTACTATTGGAATATGCTGGGAATGTGATTATTATTTAGCGTCATGGTCATGGTGGCAGAAGGGAAAAATGAGGCATAAATCACCACAGAAAATGAAGTGCCTAATCATACCATAGCGAAAATCCCATGATGACAACCTTAAGTCCACCACAACAAAAATCTCATAGAGAATAACTCACAGTAAAGTTAGGATAATAACGCATAAAGGATGCAATCTTGACCAACGCATACTATCAATGTAAAAAGCCAATGCATAGAGGATGCCATAACAAAATTTGCTAAATTGAGACTCTTACAACTTACTAACTATGAGAGCTCCTACAACCAACTACTGGATAGAACGCCACAAAATCAGGCTCCAACAAAAAACTTCCCTTCTATACCATTTAATTCTCCCCAATAAAAAAAACCTACAATGCATACGATTTCTGCAACAGTCGGCCATACCAATTTGATTTAGCAATGATGACGGAAAGGAGGAGTTTGACTGCTAACAGAAATACAAGTGCCTAGGGAGACATTTAACCAAACATGGGAGCTCAGGACAAGCGCATAACTGGAAAACTGTCAAGGGTGAAGTCATCGATGCATCATGCAAGGAGATCTGCTCAGTCATTGAAATTAAAAGAAAATGCTTGGAGGCAGCTCTATAGAAATAAATCGATATTACAGGGCACAAGGCTAAATGATGGAGCTCCATAAAGGAATATTATATCTTTAGAGAACAAGACTCACAGATTAGTTACAGATTGGACACAATATTGACAGAGAATGAGTGCACAAAAAGGAATGCGATGCTGGCCCAAAAGAAATACGATTATAGGGTGTAATGCTCACAGAAATTTAACTGATAAGGCTATAGGAATGCATAGCTGACAGAAACATGTTCTAAGGAATAGGAGGAGAGGTCATAAAAGAATAGGCATTAGAGAGAAAGAACTATGGTATTAACGAAACCCCTGACTAATAATGTTTTGGAACAGTATTCAATACATAGACTGAAACAACCATCATGTCATGAATAAAGGACTTTAAACATAGACCCCCTTCCCAAAAACACAGATCGATGGATTTAACTCAACCAAATAATGTCTTATTTAAAAGCATAATTCATCAAACAAAATTACATACAGAAAATGAGAAAAGAACCTAGTCCTTAATGTTGAAAATTTGTTATTTGGATTCAATGCTGCAACCCCCAACCAAAATTTCTCTTCTTCCCCCCTTCAAAATGTCCCATGTCCTCTCCCAGATAAAATGTTCTGACTCCTTGAAATAGTAAGACAATAAATTCCCCCATAACTCCAATTTTCCCGTTACAGGCCATCCACTACCACCTATTAATTTTTCACTACTCCCCCAGGCACGACAATCTTCAGAGTTTTTATTTATTTTGGGTTGAGCAAAACCAGATTTTCTAACAACCTAGAATATCTTAATTTATTTCTCACATATAGAAAAAAAGGAAGAATATTTTTATTTTCATACTCATAATAACTTCCATTAATATTGTACTTTATATTCACTTCCAAAAATATAAAATTTACTTTTAAATATTATCATTTAAACTCAAAATTTAAGATTTTTTTATTTACATCTTATTATTATTATTATTTATTTACCAAAGTAGACTTATGATTTCTATTATAACAATGAAATTAATCTAAAAAATAACATGCAACTACAACTTGAACACCCACATATCGGACAAAACAGACAGCCTCAACCAGAAGGACTGACCATCAACCCAACCGACCAAACTCATAGATCACAGAACAAGACAACTAATCCTCTTCGAGGATGATATCAAGCTAAGGGACCTTATGCCATCTCTGATCCACAATTCTCCATTGGATATGATGCCTGCTTAGACCTGCCAATTCAGGTGGAGTCGATGCCTGGTACCTGCAACCTACAACCGAAGAAAATGGTCAAGCAAACATGTATAATCATCCAAATCAACACACCATGGAAGAGAGTCGTAGCATCGTAGGGTACTCATGTGTGAGTAGTGCGACACTATCCCTACTGCCAATCACATCACAAGTAACTGCATAATGCATGTTCATTAGAACTAAACAACTATATAAACATCATCAGATAAGCATATGTTAAGATTTATCTATATTGTCAATTAAATCCATAACTAGACATAAGCATTAAATCTTAGTTCAAACAACATCATCAAAGAAATAAGATAATATCATCCATAACTAAATAATCAGATGTTAGATAATCACATGGAACATAATAAAACTAGTCTACCAAATTAATTTAACCCATAACTAATTATATCTTAAGCATCTTGTACTAACATAAACATAAAAAATGATAACATAGTAAACATAAATGAATGTCATCAGTCATCAAAACAGTAAATCCATCATCAAAATATACCATCATATCTAATCAAAAAGGAAATAACTAACAGTCTATCACAAAGCCAAAATGAGGGGCACTACATCCTCCCTGTTGCAAGTATGGGCCTAATCGGTATTGTCATTGATGACAACATACTCTTATTGCATTGATGTCAAGGACTGGATGAGCTGTGTGTTGAGGATATTGAGAAAATTAGTCCTATCAGAAATAGAGAAGAATAGTGAAGACAGTGAAGCTTTGTGAAGTGAAAATCCCAGCTAGACGAAGATCAGATAATACACATCAAAGGGTTTGTAGATATGTGTCTAAAGATGATCTAGTCAAGATTTGAGAGCTCCGCATGTCGATTTGGAGAAGTTATGGCCATAGGAGTAAAACTGGTTCTGACAGCTATTTAGAGGTGACAGAGTGACACAAATAGGTCCGGTAAGATCTAGAAATGAAATATCTGGTTCTGCGGATTTGGTGGAATGTTTAGGAAGCCAATGTGAATTGACAACTCAATTGGTTCGTGGTCTGGAGGTCTGCAAGCATTTATTCTAATGTGGTAGTGATGACAGACTGTGTTCTTGAGGTTCTGGATGAAGACACAAATGATTTTAGTAAGCAAAAGTGGTGTGGATGTTCTTGGTGATTCAGGAAAGCTTGTGGAAGTTTCTAGATTGTGTCCAGTTCATGTTAGTAGTCTGCATTGAAGATTGAGCTCATAATTGAAGATTTACTCTCGGGTGATGGTGTTCTTCCTAATCTTGGCCAACTAGATGTTTTACACATCTTGCGGATGATCTTGAAGATGTTCTGCGAAGCATGGCGTGTTCCTCAAAGAAGATTGAAGTCCCAGATATGTGTGGCCAATAGTGTGGTGATTCGCACAAAGTTTTGTAATAAGTCAAGTTGTATTTGTGTAATTGCTCTCTAATAAAATAAAGTATGTATTGTGCTGACTTGGATGATTATCCCAAAGTTGATGTCTTGTATAAATAAGATTTGTGAAGTCATTTCAAAGTATGTAGGTGAGGATGAGAGAGTGGTAGAGAGGAGAAAAGTGAAAAGTAGAGCAAAAGTGTTGAGCTTGAATGGAACTGTCTCAAGCATGGTGAAGATGCTAAACTCTAGTTCAAGTATGTAATATTTATATTATTCTGTAGACAGTGTGTCTCCTATAGGAAGTGGGCCTCTTGTGAGAAGTGTGCTCGGGCAGTGAGCCCTAATTGGCATGTGCCATTTTGTTCTTCTTATTCTTTTAACAGAGAATACAATCTTGGGTTAGTCACCCCGTGGTTTTTCCCTTAACCAGGTTTTCCACATTAAAATCTTGGTCTCATATGTGTTAATGTGTTTATGCTCTTAAGTTATTGCATTATGCTTCCATGATTGAATCATTATTATGCTATTGAAATACAAGAAGGATTTAAGTGTTTAAAGCAAAGAAATTTTTTGACAATTGATTCACTCCCCCCCTCTCAGTTGTTTGTCATAAAACTAGCAATTGGTATCAGAGCTAAGTTCCTCTAAAAGAGCTTAATCATTTGAGGAGATCCAAGATGTCTTCCTACAAGAAGGATAGTCCAAGGTTTGATGGAACTAATTACACTCTTTGGAAAAACTGCATGGAATGTCACTTGCAATGTATGGGAATGCAATATTGGACCATAACTTCAAAGAAGTATGTTCCTCCAAAGAATGGTCCGACAACTGTAGATGAAATCAGAGATGCTGAAGATAATCTTTGAGCTAAAGAAGCCTTACTAAGTGCCTTATCTAATTCAGAGTTGACAAATGTTATGGATTTAAAAACTGCATATGAGATTTGGTTAAAGCTGGAACTTCTGTACGAAGGAGACAAATATGTTAAATGTGCCAAGCTACAGAGTCTGAAAGGAAAATTTGAAAACCTAAAGATGAATGAAGATGAGAATATCACTACATTTATGCCAAAAGTAAATGAACTTGTTTGTGGCATTAGGTGTGCTGGTGGAACCTTGGATGAAGATGAAATTGTTGCCAAAGTTCTCAGATCCCTACCTCCTGCTTACAAACACAAGGTTGCTGCTATTGAAGAATTCAGATCTTTATCAAATATCACAAGAGATCAATTGGTTGGAAAATTAGTTGCATTTGAATTGGCTGAGTTTGGAGATGCACCCTCCAAGACTAAATCTGCATTCAAAGCTAGTGCCTCTGTAAAAGGTAAACAAAGGTATGATCCAGGAGAGAAATCCTCAAAGAAACTATCATGGTATGAAAAAGAAAGAAAAAATCTGGAAGAAGATGAGGCAGAAGCTGCTCAACTTGAAGCTCTTATTGCAAAAAGATTGCCAAGAGGATCTGGTAAGTATGAAGGAAAACTCCCCTTCAAATGTTTCAACTGCAACAAGATTGGTCACTTTGCCTCAAAGTGTCCGGAAAGATTTTCAAGGACAAATCCAAATAGATCAAGATTCCAAAAGAAATGTTACTATGTTCATGAAGATGAAGATGATGAAGGAGTAACAGATGATGAATTAGAGATAAGAAACAAATCCAAAAGTGACTGGGTGTTTATTGCCATCAAGGAAGAAGATCCAATGCCCACTAAATCTGTCAATCATAAAATGGTAGAAAAAGCTCTAGCTGCCCAAGTTGGAGAAAACGATGAATGGGTCATTGGCAGTGGATGCTCCCACCATATGACTGGTGACAAAAACAAGTTCATAGATCTAGAAAGATATGAAGGAGGAGTTGTAAAATTTGGTGATAATTCTGTTCACAGAATCAGAGGCAGAGGAACTATTTATTTTGATGGAAAGAAAAAAACTAGTGATGTACTGTATGTTGAAGGTTTGAAACGCAATCTTCTCAGTGTTGGGCAGTTGGTGGACAAAGGCTATGATCTCTGATTCAAAAATGGAAAATGTAAGATATTTGAAAGTTCTGGAACATAGGTTGCATCTCGTACTCAAACAAAAGGTGACATCTTCCACTTGGTGGGTACTGGTAAAAGTTGTTTATTTGTTCAAATTGATCAGAGTTAGTTGTGGCATAGGAGAATGTGTCATGTAAATTTTGATAATATCATCAAGATAAGCAACACTTAGGCTGTAAGAGATCTTCCAAGACTGGTGAAACCTACTAACAGTTTGTGTAAAGAATGTCAGTTGGGTAAGTAGAGCAGAGTCACATTCAAAAGTAAGGAACAATCTTCTACTGGATTATTGGACTTAGTACATACTGATCTATGTGGACCGGCAAGAATCAGGAGTTTGCAAGGTGATAGATATTTCATGTTACTAATTGATGACCATTCCCGGATGATGTGGGTGACTTTCCTGAAAGAGAAATATGAGGCTCTTGAGAAATTCAAAATATTCAAAGCTATGGTAGATAATGAAATTGGGTTAAACATAAAATGTCTTAGGTCTAATAGAGGTGGAGAATTCACATCCAGAGAGTTCATAGAATTCCATGAGAATCATGGGATAAAAAGACATTTATCTACTCCAAGGACCCTACAACAGAATGGAGTAGTGGAGAGAAAGAACTAGACCATCCAGGAAGCATCTAGAACCATGATGATGGAAGCAAATGTCCCTTAGATCTACTGGAGAGAAGCTGTAAGCACTGCTATCTATACTCTTAATCAATTACAAATTAGAAGCAATACTGGTAAGACCCCTTATGAACTCTGGTTTGGCATCACTCCTATTGTGAAGTATTTCAGAGTCTTTGGTAGAAAATGTTACATTAAAAGAGATGAAGACCTTGGAAAATTTGATGCTAGAAGTGATGAAGGAATATTCTTGGGTTATTCTACTCAAATCAAAGCATACCGGTGTTATAATAACAGATTGAGAAAGATTATAGAAAGTACAAATGTGAAGGTTGATGAAGGCATTGAAAAACCCTCAAGGTTTTATGAATATGAAGAAGATGATCAGAATGATGTTTTGGTCCAAGAAGTTCAAGCCCCTTCTGAAATTTAGATCCAGACTGATCTAGAGAATCCTAAAATACAGGAAGAAGAGATAAGCTTGAATGAACCTGTCCAAGAAATAGAAGTACAAGAAATTCCCAAAACTCCTAGGTATGTAAGACTGAATCATTCTGAAGACTAGATCATAGGTGATAGAAGCAAAGGTGTTCAAACAAGAAGAAAGATTGCTCAAGATTTAGAGAAGTATTGTTCAATTTTAAAGATTGAACCAAAAAAAGTAAGTGAAGCATGCAATGATGAAAGCTGGGCCAAAGTAATGGAGGAAGAGTTGATGCAGATTGAGAAAAATCACACTTGGGATCTTGTTCCCAGACCTAGAAACAAAAATATGATTGGAACCAAATGGGTTTTCTAGAATCAACTGAATGAAGATGGTGAAGTAGTCAGAAACAAAGCTAGATTGGTCTGCAAGGGTTATTCTCAAGTAGAAGGAATTGATTTTGAAGAAACTTTTGCTCTGGTGGCAAGAATTGAAGCAGTCAAATTATTTCTTTCTTTTACTGCCTTCAAGGATTTTAAAGTATATCAGATGGATGTCAAGTCTACCTTCCTGAATGGTGACTTGGAAGAAGAAGTATACATTGAGCAACCGGATGGATTTCAATTGTCTGATCATGGTAATATGGTCTACAAATTGAAGAAAACACTATATGGACTCAAACAAGCCCTAAGGGCATGGTATGAAAGACTGGATAAACATCTTTTGAAGATTGGCTTCAATAAAAGTACTGCTGGCAGTATTTTGTACTTAAAGATTGATCATGAAAATATCTTGATTGTTGAAGTATTTATTGATGATATCATTTTTGGAGGAAGTGATAGTATGTGCAAGACCTTTGCAAATCAAATGAAAAGTGAATTTGAGATGTCTATGTTTGGAGAAATGAATTTCTTCTTGGGTCTGCAAATCACTTAAACAAAGAAAGGAATCTTCATATCACAGACCAAATATGTGAAAAAATTGTTGAAGAAATTTGGGATGGAAGATTCAAAACCAACGAATACTCCTATGGCAACTAGATGTAAACTAAGCAAAGATGATGAATCTCCTAAGGTTGATCAGAAAAAGTACAGGTCAATAATTGGAGGACTAATGTATCTTACTCAAACTAGACTTGGCATTATGAATGTTGTTGGTCTTATTGCCAGATTCTAAGCTGATCCGAGAGAATCTCATGTCATAGAAATTAAGAGAATTCTCGGATATCTAAAGGAAACAATTGAGTATGGTTTATGGTATCCTAGGGATCATGATTTCTCTCTTCATGCATAAATAGATGCGGATTGGATAGGAGATGTGGATGACCGAAAGAGTACCAGTGGTGGTGCATTCTTTTTGGGGAAAAGATTGGTTTCTTGGCTGAGAAAGAAACAAGAAGCAATATCTCTGTCCACTGCAGAAGTAGAATATATTGCAGTAGTAGGTAGTTGCACTCAAGTATTGTGGATGAAGCAAATGTTAAGAGATATTAGAGTGGAGTATGAGGAACCTATCACAATCTTCTGTGATAACTCAAGTGTAATAAATATATCAAAAAATTAGGTGTTGCATTCAAAGACAAAATATATATCTATCAAATTTCACTTTTTGAGAGAGCAAGTGAACAAGAATGAAGTCCGATTAGAGTTTGTACCCTCAAAGGATCAGATTGCAGACATTTTTACTAAGCCTCTACCTAAGGACTCTTTTGAGTTCCTCAGGGAGAAGTTAGGGGTTATTACCCCTCCAGTTTTGAATTAAGATGCACTGATGTGCATCAGTCCGGAGGATCTCACAGTCATATCTTGTGGTCTAGATTGATGATAGGAAGCTACTACTCAGGGGGAGCAGTCTGTTTTGATGCAAGTATGTGCTCTTTGCCATTGATGCCAAAGGGGGAGAGAAGACATGTGAAAAAAAAAGTGGTTGCTAATCAAAGGGGGAGAAGTAAAGGAAGAGAAGACATGTGAAAAAAAAAGTGATTGCTGATCAAAGGGGGAGCAGTAAAGGAAGAGAAGACATGTGAATGGTTGTTGTTGATAGGGGGAGCTATGTCAGTCAGTAAGAAGAAGTTCTTGTCTTGATGGCTAAAATAGTTTTTCACATCATATGTTTCCATCAATGACAAAGGGGGAGATTGTTGCAAGTATGGACCTAACCGGTATTGTCATTGATGACAACATACTCTTATTGCATTGATGTCAAGGACTAGATGAGCTGTGTGCTAAGGATATTGAGAAAATTAGTCCTATCAGAAATATAGAAGAATAGTGAAGACAGTGAAGCTCTATGAAGTGAAAATCCTAGCTAGATGAAGATCAGAGAATGCACATCAAAGAGTTTGTAGATATGTGTCTAAAGATGATCTAGTCAAGATTTGAGAGCTCCGCATGTCGATTTGGAGAAGTTATGGCCATATGAGTAAAATAGGTTCTGGCAGCTGTTCAGAGGTGACAAAGTGACACAAATAGGTCTGGTGAGATCCAAAAATGAAATATATGGTTCTGTGGATTTGGTGGAATGTTTAGGAAGCCAATTTGAATTGACAACTCAATTGGTTTGTGGTCTGGAGGTCCGCAAGCATTTATTCTAATGTGACAGTGATGACAGACTGTGTTCTTGAGGTTCTGGATGAAGATGCAAATGATTTCAGTAAGCAAAAGTGGTGTGGATGTTCTTGGTGATTCAGCCAAGCTTGTGGGGGTTTCTATATTATGTCCAGTTCGTGTTGGTGGTCCGCATTGAAGATTGAGCTTGTAATTAAAGATTTACTCTCGGGTGATGGTGTTCTTCTTAATCTTGGCTGACTGGATGTTTTACACATCTTGCAGATGATCTTGAAGATGTTTTGCAAAGCATGGCATGTTCCTCAAAGAAGATTGAAGTCCCAAATATGTGTAGCCGACAGTGTGGTGATTCGTATGAAGTTTTGTAATAAGTCAAGTTGTATTTTTGTAATTGCTCTGTAATAAAATAAAGTATGCATTGTGCCGACTTGGATGATTATCCCAAAGTTGATGTCTTGTATAAATAAGATTTGTGAAGTCATTTCAAAGTATGTAGGTGAGGATGAGAGAGTGGTAGAGAGGAGAAAAGCGAAAAGTAGAGCAGAAGTGTTGAGCTTAAATGGAACTATCTCAAGCATGGTGAAGATGCTAAACTCTAGTTCAAGTATGTAATATTTATATTATTCTGTAGATAGTGTGTCTCTTGTAGGTAGTGGGCCTCTTGTGAGCAGTGTGCTTGGGCAGTGAGCCCTAATTGGCATGTGCCATTTTGTTCTTATTCTTTTAATAGAGAATACAATCTTGGGTTAGTCACCCTGTGGTTTTTCCCTTAACCAGGTTTTCCACATTAAAATCTTGGTGCCATATGTGTTAATGTGTTTCTGCTCTTAATTTATTGCATTGTGCTTCCATGATTGAATCATTATTATGTTGTTGAAATACAAGAAGGATTTAAGTATTTAAAGCAAAGAAAGTTTTTGACAATTGATTCACCCCCCCTCTCAGTTGTCTATCCTAAAACCAACACTCCCCCCTAGGATCAGGCTTACTCTTGGAAGCCTGCAGACAAGTTGAGGGTCAACCCCTACTCAATGCCCCTACCCTCGAGGGTCAATCCCTGACGTTGCAGAATGTGCACGGGCTCCAAAGAAAGTTTCCCGTCCTCTTCCTACGGTCTCCAAGACTGTCCCCTGATGCTTTGACTGGTAGTGATCAATCACTACGAACACTCAATGAGACCTCCTTGCATCACCAATGGTCGACTCTAAAGCTGCCGGCCTCTGACCAAATCCTGTAACATTCCTCTATGGATAGTGCCTGGGTATATGGCCCTGCTGACCACAAGAGAAACATCTTGTATCTCTACCGTACTCTCTACCACCTGAGAAAGCATTGTACTGCTGGAAATCATCCCTATTAACCGTAGACTGAGTGTTTTGAACTAGCTGATTGGGATGATAATTCTTGGCCCGCCACCAATTACGGTCTTTTCCCATCTGAGAACCACCACCTTGCTGAGGCTGAGAATTCTTTGATTTTGACTAGAAATACTGCTGTTGTTGCTTCTGTTGCTATCCACTTTTAGTGGGTACATGATGGCTTCTCAAAGAGCCAACTGCCTGAGACTGACCTGCATGAGGTCCAACACCTGCTGGAGGCGCACTACCAATCTGCACACCTGTATGTCCTCTAAGTGCCATAGTCAAATTCTCCTCCACCAAACGGGCTTTCTCAACTACTACCTCCATAGTCTTAGGCTTGAAAACATGAACTCCACTAATTCAGGCATTTAAGCCCCTGATAAAGTGTTGCACTAACATAGCCTTATCATCTTCGATGCCCGCATACTGCTTGAGCTCATAAAATTTACACTCATATTGCTCTACTAACATGGCCATCTGTCTTAGACCATGGAACTCATCTGTACGACATTGCTTCCAGTGATTCGATAGGAAGTGAGCTCTAAACCTCTCTAAGAATAACTCCCAAGACACAGTACTAATGTCCAAGTGTAACTTCAGCTCCTCTAAATGCCACCAGGTCAAAGCAAAACCTCTGAGATGCAAAACAACACATCTAGCCTTGGTGTTGTTACCATACAGATGCATGGCGAAACACTTACCCAAATCTAATAACCAGGTCTCTACCTCTAAGCCACTACCAGATCCATCAAAGGTGGGAAGATGTGCCCTCAAAAGATCTCTCATGTGACTGTCTAAGGTAGCCTCTTATTCTATTGTCAATTCTCTCCTTCTAGGTGACCTCTCTCTTTCCCTAGCCTCTGGCTGATCTACCTCATGTCTAGGGCCCATATGAGCAAGAACCTCCTCAAGTAAATGATGCAACTAAGCTCCCTCAGGTTGACCCTGGTCTTCCATATTCTAACCCCCACCTTCCTGAGCACTCTCATGAGGAGAACTGGGAGAAGGTGTACCATCACCACCTCTCCCTCGACCCCTACCTCTACCTCAACCTTGACCTCTACCTCTAAGCATCTACCTACAACACCAAAGGATAATTCATTACACATAGAGAGGGAAACAACATGGATGAAAGTTAATCTACAGAGTTTAAGCACTAGGTTACATAATGGGCTCAGTTATAACTAGAATACGTAGTGTTCAAACCTCGCTTTGATACCAAATGTAATGCCCCACCACGAAACCCTAGACAAGGTCAAACATCACAACAAACAAGCAATTGTTTTTTCTAAGAAATGGAATCAGGTGTAATCACAAGGTCTCAAAGCATGCAAGTTACCTAATCTCTAGAGATACATGACTGCATTAACTATTATAATAATTAAATTACCACACAAGATTAATCTAATACAAAAAGCATTAAATAAATATAAATTTTCCATTATAATACTACATCAATTTACAACATTAAGATATCACTCCAGAATTACAGTAAGTTTACCATCTTCTTTACAAGAGCACAACATTACAATGGTAACTATAGTACTTACATCAAATTAGTGATACAGAAAAGATACTGGTATACATATCATGAGAGACTATCTCCTTGACTGAACAAAAATAGAAATCCACTACAAGAAGAATCTTCAACACTCGAACATCAGCAAAGAGGACCAATGGAGAAGGAGCACAACCACTCAACCATGTGGAACCCTAAGGCCCACCTATCCATGCTAGGAGATGACAATAAGATCCCATGACAAGAATAGTTAGCTTGACAAGAAACTAAGACAACACAAGGACTACTTATGACTACATAAACACATAAGTAAAACTCAAACATCTATTCCAAAGGAAACCACTCGAAACAAGGCAAGTGAACAACCAGGGAATGCTAGGCTGTAGTGGATAGGAGTGTTATCACGTGGTTTATCATGGGTTGTCCATGTAGGTCTTCCTAGACCCTGGCCCCCATACATACTCACGCGGAATCAACATACCTTTCATGTGGACAAGGTAATTGATCTTACCATTCCAGGCCTTCCCATCTCATCTCAAGCCTGAATGAGCACTAGAGCTATGAGTGAGGCATCCAATTATCTTGTTTTAATATGTATACTACCCAATCCCCTAATTTATTAATTAGGTTATCACTGAATTAGGAAACTCCCACATGGGTTATCCAGGATGCCACTTTGGGCTCCGGCCCCCATTAAGAGCCAGTCTCCTACCTACATCTAGAAGACCCCCACTCAACCAGCATACAAAGGTAATATGAATCATGCAAGGCATAACCCTCTTACATTTTCAACATAGTCATAATACAATCTTCTCATAGCCACCATGCACAACATAATCATTTACTTTTCTTAAAATCCTCCATAACCAAATCTGACTCACACATAAACAACATTAAATTAACCCATATCAACTACAAGACATTTCCTCATGATACTGTACACTCATGGCAAAAACAAGAAACCCAAATGAAGACCTAATGCCTCTAGATCTACTACCACCACAAAAAAGACTAAATTAAGGAAACATAACCATCGGTTAAATCCTACAATAATGATTTCTTTACAAAGATATTACTAATCTATAATACATTCATCAACACTTAAATTTAATACCTATAAATTTTAACATACACAAATAAACTTCAATTTTTTTTATAAGAACACTTATTCTATAGTAAATCTAATCAAACTATGACATATACTCCATTGGCAATATTCATGATCATTAATAATAATAACAAAGTTAATGATAATGATCTTAATTTAATAATCATTTAAACCAAAAGCAATAGTAATGCCAATAGTGATATTAATAATAGTAATAGTATTAGGAATAATAGTAATTATTACCAGAAAAAAATATCATGGTTCACTGAATCATAACTCTCCAACTAAGAATCATGAATTCATAATTTTGAATTCACTATAACTACATGAACATGGATTCTATCAACTCAATTAAACACAAAGCCTATTAAGGGAAATGGGCTACAAGCGGATCTGAGACTAAGATTTAGAAAGGTTCGATGTTTTCAACAAGGAATTAATAACTGGTTTGGTTTCAATGCCCACTAAGCACATACTAAATTTAATCCTGATGCCATAACATCTTACTAAAAGGCTCAACCAACTTGATGTTGCATGCTCAGAAAATATAACCTTCAGTTGAGACACCTTAACAGCATTTTCCTAAACTGTAAAATCTCACTACATGGTCGCGCTACAACAGAGATAAAAGATTGAGGATCCTTACAATTCTATGCTATATGCAAATGCTAAGCGACTTACAAGCTGAAAACAAGGGAGACCATTGAGACGGTTGATAAGAGGAACGCTTTATCTGCAACATGAAAAATAAACACCCAGATCAACATCATATACTATTGGAATATGTCAGGAATACGATGATTATTTAGCGTCAAGGTCATGGTGGTAGAAGAGAACAATGAGGCATAAATCACCACAGAAAATGGAGCACCTAATCATACCACTGCGAAAATCCCATGATGAAAACCTTAAGTCCACCACAGCAAAAATCTCACTCTGAATAACTCACAGTAAAGTTAGGATAATAACGCATAAAGGATGCAATCTTGACCAACACATACTACCAACGTAAAAAGCCAACGCATAGAGGATGCCATAACAGAATTTGCTAAGTTGAGACTCTTACAGCTTACTAACTATGAGAGCTCCTACAACCAACTACTAGATAGAATGCCACAAAATTAGGCTCCAACAAAAAACTTCCCTTCTATACCATTTAATTCTCCCCAATAAAAAAAATACAATGCATGTGATTTCTGTGATAGTTGGCCATACCAATCTGATTTAGCAATGATGATAGAAAGGAGAAGTTTGACTGCTACTAGAAATACAAGTGCCTAGGAAGACATTTAACCAAACGTGGGAGCTCAGGACAAGCACATAACTAGGAAACTATCAAGGGTGGAGTCATCGATGCATCATGCAAGGAGATCTGCTTAGTCATTGAAATTAAAAGAAAATGCTTGAAGGCAACTCTACAGAAATAAATCGATATTACAGGGCACGAGGCTAAATGATGGAGCTCCATAAAGGAATATTATATCTTTAGAGCACAAGATTAGTAGAGTAGTCATAGAATGGATGCGATACTGACAGAGAATGAGTGTACAAAAAGGAATGTGATGTTGGGCCAAAAGAAATACTATTATAGGGTGTAATGTGCACAAAAATTTAACTGATAAGGTTATGGGAATGCATAGCTAACATAAACATGTTGTAAGGAATAGGAGGAGAGGTCATAAAAGAATAAGCATTAGAGAGAAAGAACAATGGTATTAACGAACCCCCTGACTAATAATGTTCTGGAATAGTATTCTATACACAGACTGAAACAACCATCACGTCATGAATAAAGGACTTTAAACACAGACCCCCTTCCCAAAAACACAAATCGATGGATTTAACTCAACCAAATAATGTCTTATTTAAAAACATAATTCATCGAATGAAATTACATATAGAAAATGAGAAAAGAACCTGGTCCTTAATGTTGAAAATTTGTTATCTGGATTCAATGCTGCAACCCCCAACCAAAATTTCTCTTCTTCCCCCCTTCAAAATGTCCCATGCCCTCTCCCAGATAAAATGTTCCAACTCCTTGAAATAGTATGACAATAAATTCCCCCATAACTCCAGTTTTCCCGTTACAGACCATCCACTACCACCCATTAATTTTTCACTACTCCCCCAGGCATGACAATCTTCAGAGTTTTTATTTATTTTGGGTTGAGCAAAACCAGATTTTCTGACAACCTAGAATATCTTAATTTATTACTCACATATAGAAAAAAAGGAAGAATATTTTTATTTTCATACTCATAATGACTTCCATTAATATTGTACTTTATATTCACTTCCACAAATATAAAATTTACTGAAATATTATCATTTAAACTCAAAATTTAAGATTTATTTATTTACATCTTATTATTATTATTTATTTACCAAAGTAGACTTATGATTTCTATTATAATAATGAAATTAATCTAAAAAATAACATGCAAATACAACCTAAACACCCACATACTGGACAAAACAGATGACCTCAACTAGAAGGATTGACCATCAACCCAACCGACCAAACTGATAGATCATAGAACAAGACAACTCATCCTCTTTGAGGATGATATCAAGCTAAGGGACCTTATGCCATCTCCGATCCACAATTCTCCATTGGATATGAGGCACGCTCAGACCTCGCAATTCAGGTGGAGTCGATGCCTAGTACCTGTAACCGAAGAAAATGGTCAAGCAAACATGTATAATTGCCCAATCAATACACCATGGAAGAGAGTCGCAGTGTCACAGGGTACTCATGTGTGAGTAGTGCAACACTATCCCTACCACCAATGACATCACAAGTAACCGCATAATGCATGTTCATTAGAACTAAACAACTATATAAACATCATTAGATAAGCATATGTTAAGATTTATCCATATTGTCAATTAAATCCATAACCAGACATAAGCATTAAACCTTAGTTCAAACAACATCATCAGAGCAATAAGCCAATATCATCCATAACTAAATAATCAGATGTCAGATAATCACATGAAACATAATAAAACTAGTCTACCAAATTACTTTAACCCATAACTAATTATATCTTAAGCATCTTGTACTAACATAAACATCAGAAATGACATCATAGTAAACATAAATGAATGTCATCATCAGTCATCAAAATAGTAAATCCATCATCAAAATATACCATCATATCTAACCAAAAAGGAAATAACTAACAGTCTATTGCAAAGCCAAAATGAGGGGCACTATATTCTCTAAGGCATCCCATGAACCAATTGAAGCTTGAGCAAGATTAATGTACCAATTGTATGCTTCCTCTCCCAAGGAGTATGGAAATAGTCTACATACCACATCCTGATGCTCAATCCTTGCTCTACAACAAGCTTCCTTAAATATTCTGATATGATCCTCAGCATCCTGATATGGATGATATTTAGGGAAAATCTTATCAGGATTCTTAGGTAAAGGATGATATGCAGTGAAATTTAAGGGTTATTCAGCAGCAAAGAATGACATTGTGACTGGTGCTTGATGCACTGGAGGTGTATTGGGTGATCTTGGAGGTGTTTGAAGTACAACTAGAGACACTGGAGGTGTTACAGTATGTCTTAATGTAGATGCTGATGCACCAGAGCCAAGAGTATGGTGAATATCTATGGTACGGGGTCTTAGTCCACAAATGGACAACTCCTCAAAAAGTCCAAGGGATCTGGACCTGGTATTAGGCCTAAGAGCCAGGATTTTGACAACTTATGACAAGATATGAATATTTGACTGGATCTTTACAAAGATCAGGAGAACTGACCGAGTAAAGGTGATATTTCTATTCTAGACTCAACAATGGTAAGATATTTATGCAATACTTGCATAAAACATGCAAATATTGACCAAATCAAACTTTTGAACATGAATATGGGGATATCTGATTATACAAGCAAGTCACCATAAGGACTTCGTAGGAAAACTTGAACAATGACTCAATCTTCAAGGATTTCAAAGAATTGACTACAAAGCCTAAAGTATTTATGCTCAATTCTGAAATATTTATGACAAACAAAGTTGAAACAACACAAAACAAACAAATATTTGCACGAACACTCAAAGCATAAACTATTCTTGTGAGATTTAAGAAGATTACCTTGTACTAATGCAGAAATTACGTGTACACAACCTATTCACTTACTAGAAGAGAGAAAGGCCCTCCTTCTAGTGCCAATTTATGTTGATGATGATTGTTAGTCACAACAACATGCATAAAATTTTACACAACAAAACTTTATTATCTTGAAAAGTACAATCAATTTGGAATGAATTGATGACTCTACGGCTCCATTGATCAGGTCATGGTCATCTGACGTTACTCAGAGGTTGATGTGATATGTTGTTTTTCCATTCAAGGGTCTTACATTGTTCTGATAACAAGAACTGGTGTCTACACACCTGATTTTACACCTACTTCCTATAAATCTCTTCACAAACAAAGGTTAATCCTTTGTTTCTACAAATAATGATGATCTTTGATAAGTTTGATCAATTCTTCTGATCATCAACTATAATTGATTATCTTTACTTATACACTATGAATTTGTTCAAATAGTGTGCCTTTAAGTTGATATTAGCATGATTACTATTATCATTTATGTATATTTGCATGAGATTCTCAATTATCCATGCATATTTACTCAAATATACTCTAGATGTTCAATTTGCTTCGAGCTGTCAGCATATTTATGTATTTTTGCTTAAGATTGTCTTTGTATTCATAATTGTGAAGGTGATTTGTAATGAAATTTAAGAAAATGAATACAAACATTCTAAATCTACTGAATTTAAATGAGTCTTTAATAGTCGGTCCATATGTAGCATTTAATATTTCACAAAATAGAGATGAAATCAAACCATGTATTGCTAGGCCATTCCACAACTTCACATAGCTTGATGCTAATCTTCAAAGGTAAAGAATGACAACAATATCCACAAATTGATATGCACTCCAAGGGATGTAGCACATCACAGTGAAATATCCAGATGATATTCATAAGATTACTCATAATTTACGATGATAGGTAATCTGATCTCTATTTCATTAGTATTAAAAAAAGCATGCACATTTACAATCTGTCTTGAGAAAGTATCATGACATTCAAGAATCCTATCTCAATTAAGTCTCTCCTAATCATACAAGGTGCACTCCATCTCCTTTTATAGAATAAAGAGAGGAGGTGGTTACAAATGATCAACTATCAAGATTTGTCTATCTAGATTAATGGTTCATATCTCTTCTTTGACTGGGTAAACATATGTAGACGTGGCACAAGTTACCAGCTGGCAACCATCTAGCAGAACTTGATCACTACTTTTGTCTTGTTATGCATATGACTCTGTCACTATGCATCTCTACTTACTCTTCATCTCTTTCTTCTTCATCTTCTTCACCTTCTTCTTCATTTGCATCCTCTTCTTCTTCATCTTCATCATCATTATCATCATCATCATCATCATGAAGATCACTTCCTACATGTTCTTTGATCATCACTCTGATGGATTCATATGCTAGTACTATTCTCTCAACTTCCCCTCCATCCTGGACCTTAGCTTTCACCATAGCATGCTTTTGAGAATGGAATTGTGCATGTAGAGCAGTCCATTTGCTCTTTCTGTTGTTTAACTTCTCAGTATATCTTTCCACCTTGGCCTTCATTCTCATAGCCTTATAGATTACATCCTCTATCAAATGATGAAGAGGGTCATATGTTGCTTGCTTGAAGTTATCATGGAAAGCTTGGATTGCAAAATCAGCATCCTGATTTTCCATTTTCCCCTCTACATTTCCTTCTAAAGCTTCCAAAATACTCATCTCATCTGCCATTAGGTGGTGCATCTTTACACTGATATCCCTGAGCTTACTATCTTTACTGTGTATTTTGATTTGCTCTACCTTGGGGATCACCTTAATCCTCTCCAGTTGCTCAAACTCTCTAACTTGTTTTATCTAGGGGATCATCCTGATCACCCTTGGTCATATTTTCTGATTCTTTTGGTTGACCATCATCTTGTGGAAAACTTTGTTCCTCATCCTTTGATGTATTTGTTTCTTTAAGGCCCAGAACCTTACCCAATTCTTTTTCATTTGTTTTATCCTTATCAATTGCTGGATTATTAACCTGGTTATCACTCTCAATGTATGCTTCTACACTACTCTGGCCTTTATCCTTATCATGCATCCCTTGATCTTGAGTATTACTCTTATCAAGCATCTCCTGATCAGTCACCTCATGTACACTGATCTCTACCTTTTTTGGCTCTGGAGGTGGATTATTATCTCTGCCTTGATCCCCATCACCTTGGTAAGTTAAGTCTACTGCAGCAGGGCTAGTGACTTGATCAACCAGATTTGTCAGTCTAATTTGTTCAGCTATCACCTCGGGACTCCCTTCTTCAACTTCCTCTGCTAAAACCTCCTCTCAATGAGTTTCCTTTTGGACTTGAGGCGTGCCATGAGGGGTCATTTTTGTGTTACCCACCAAGGTTTCCATCTTTTGAGAAACATCTCTAACTATCTCATCATTAGACAAATATACTGTATCATCAAATGGGAGAGGTGGTTCCCTCCTTGTCTTATGTCTCTCTTCTCTCTGCTCTTCCAACTTCTCAGTTTTAAATTGAATAATATTAGGGATTGGAACCTCATGATTATTCAAAATGCCTAAACCACCTGCACCCCTCAATAAAATGGGATCAATATCCACATTTCCTCTCATTGCAATCTTCTGTTTGTTTTGGGGTGGTGTCTGCTGCACCTTCTTCTATTTCTTTGTTATCAGCAAGTCATCATTCAATGGCTCCTCATCCAATGGTTCCTCCTCTTCCTCTATAATCATAGGAGTAGGCTTTGTAACAACTTTATTTAGTTTGGCAGGGGCATGTGGTGATGCAGCTGCTGATGTGGAAGCCACATCTCCCTTTGGTTGGGATCTTCTTATAATTACTCCTCCAGCTACATGGGTTGCTTTCTTGTTCTTACCCTACTATTTCTCTTCTACAGATGGCTATCTTTCTCCATTAGATTTCCTCTTCTCCTTGAGGAAGTCATCATATTCTTCTTCAGGCAATTCTTGTCTCTTCTTCTTATTATCCATAGTAAGGGCTACACCCTTCTTCAACTTACTGACTTCAACATTTACCCAACTCTGGGTTAGTTGAATAACCTTTTGCATTATTTGATCTAATGAAGTCACCTCAGGTTGACTCAAATTAAGAGATGATATGGTTTCATTATATACTTTCTTGTCCTCATATTCACTGGACATGATCTTTCCATCATCCTTGTGCAACTGGATAGACACTGGTATGTAATCAAAGGTACGAATTTGATTGAGGGTAAGCCTCTGGTAGGTTCTCCTCTTGACCTCTGCCTCATCATCACAATCATTCCAGTAATCCTCAAGGTGCTTTTGATGTATATGCTTCCCCAATAATGCCTGCATCCTGCCATATGGGTCATATGACCTAGCTATTGAAATGGCTGCAAGTGCATTAACTTTAATCCTCCAATTACATCGCTAACACTTTCTTTATCTGGACACAAGTACCATCCCATCATGACTGGAAACACTACAGGTGGGATCTTCCCTTTTCCAATATGAGCCTCTACTAAGGGCAAAATTTGTCTGGCAAACTCCATTAGAATAACTTTGTCATTGGGGTATCTGGGCAGCATGAGGGCGTGCCCTTCAAAGCCTTCAATTCTTTTGTATGAAAATGTAGGAAATTGAATAAACCAAGCACCATATTTTTAGATGACAACTTGGGCTTCCATACTTAATCTTTTTGTTCTATCTTCCTCCATGGTCTTGACTAGATGCATGGAAAAGGAGTCATTTACAATCTTATAATTCTAGAGAGATTCCCTCCTGCTCAATTGTGGGTAATGTTCCCATATGTTCACATCACCAGGATTATTTCCAACCCTGCCAACTGTTTGTAGTCCATTGAATGTCCCTCTAAAGGCACAGACATATACGACATAAGAAGTCATATGAAACATGCACATCTTTCCACCCAACCTTCTCATTCCCTCATCTAAACTATCGCTTATAACTTTAGCCTAGAGGGGTTTATTCTCTGAATATTTGACCATCTAGATAATTCCATACATCTAATTTTCAAATGCTCCAGCATGTTGTCTTCCTATCATCCTGCTAAGCATGACCATCATGTACTGGTATTCTTCAGCAAAATCAAACTTAAAGAGGTATACTGGCAATTTAGCAGAAGCCTTGTATGTACTACTTTTAGATCACCATTGATACATGACCCTCTTGGCTTCTTTCTGGTTATTCCTATATTCTTTTTCCAATCTTCTCAGGCTCAATCTAACGACATTAGGTCATGTAGCTAAATTAAAGGTAGAGGTGATGCCTTTAATTGAGAAATCTGCATACACCCTGCCATGCTTCTCCACTCTCCTAGTTTTTGGATTATAATTTCATGCACATTCAATGACTAGCTCAGTAGCTTCCATAGCATAGGGGAACCCTCCAAGGTTCCACATCCCTAATGTGTATATACTCTGAAGTAGAGGGTTTCCACTTCCTTTATCTAGTCTTCTGGTCTAGGCATCAAGATCAGTATTCCCCTGATGCGTATCATTAATCATCCCATATGTAAATCCTACCCCTTCTGGCTATAAAAACATGGGTTTTAAGAACTTTGTGTCGGACCTATTCTTCCTGATTGCCATCAGATCCTATGATAAAACCATGCATTTCTTACCTTAAAATATTTTATGTAGTAGGGCTTAGGGATCATGCATTCCATGGAAGTAATTCTATCATTTTAGTTTATTCCGTGTATCACCATGATAATTAACTCAGTAAAAACCATTTTTACCTCATCATTTACCATAAACGACAAAAGAGAGGGTTTCAAGCAACATACCTGATAATTGCTTCCCCTCTTTTACTGTATGAGTGATTACGGTATGATTGTGACTGCGTTGTATTTACCGTTCCATTCTGTTTAGATGCGGATCCCATTCCATTTGCAGGTAGTGGTGATGCTTTGATCTTCAGAGCTCTATAATTCTTGTTTAAACATAGGGTAAATGTAAAATAAACCCCAAAACTTACTTTTAACCGATCAATATGACAAATTAGGGCGTACCTAATGTCTTTTGTTTAAGTCCATCGATCAACACATGATGTGTGTGGATGCTAACAAGTGGCGGGCTTACATTTGAAATTTGAAGGTGTTACCTACTGTTGGCTTCACATTTAATGCAGAGGGTGATCTCTGCATAGATCAGGGATATTTGAAAATATGACCCTTTGGGATACATGAGGGAGACATCATCATGGATATGGTCAACCTTTGACCAATGAGCGAGATTGGGTCACAATACATTTGCTAATAAGTCATGATAAGACACTGTATTCAAATGATTCGTGGGGATGCCACACGGCATAATTGGATTGGTCATTGAGAAACTAGGCATCTTGGGTCATCGAAGATTAATATGAGGGATATTGGAAATATCTGGGCCATTCAACACTAGGAAATATCACCCTATTTGAGAAAGTGAGGGTGACATCATCATTTTATAAGCCTTTGAAGTTGTTTGAAAGAATGATATCATCGTCACATTTATTAAGATCAGGGATACTTCAAAATGTGACCCTCCGAGTGTTGGGCAAATTGATGATCCCATCATCAGGATGAGTTCTTTTATATATCAAAACTGGATGACATCATGGTCATATTTTTGCAAAGCGTGATATTTTGTAACATGACGGATATTTAGAAATGTGACACTCTGCAAATATGCACGCGGACTTGACGGGTATCTAGACTTTTGTATTTAAGTTTGATGTTTGCATATCGGGGAACATGTGGACATCGGGTGATCTTTTAACATCAGGGTCATCTATAGAATATGACTGATATTTATAAATATGACCCTATGAAAACATCTGATTTAACTTAACTTTGACTTAGCCTAACTTTCTATCCTCGATGAATATCAGGGTGATCCAAAAGGCAAACTTGCTTAAAATTTAGCACTCTTCAAAACTATGTGGTTTGTGATGACAAATTCTAACTTCGGTAATTGACCTCCTTTTCTATGGAGCACATGCATATGCAAAGGTGACCTACTTGACTGACTTTTGCCAAATTGCCCAAAGCAAGAAAGAAAACAAGCAGAAGCAAAAAGTTGGGTCCTTGTTTTGCTAAGGCAAAATGGGGTGTATTTTGTAACCACGCAACAATTCTGAAGGTGGGTATTGTCCTGTACTAATTTAACCAATCTTGAATGGAATTTTTTAAATTTTGGGAACATGAATGTCATCCATTTCTAATTGGTATCATCTAATTTCACTTAGGTATCATTTAATTTTATATGGGTGTCATCTAAATTTGTTTCCTACCCTTTATACTTAAAGCAATTTAAGATTGAACAAGGGGAACTAAAGAATTGGAATTGTATACACTTTTTAGAGTGAATTCAGATGTCTCCTGCCATGAAAAATTGGATGGTAGCTATTTTTGGGGCATGGATATCTTTAATTCTTCCTAAGGAGTTTAGCATGTGCCTCCCTTTGCCTCCAGTTCACCAATCAAACAGTGCCACCTTTGGCCTGCAATGAATGTGTATTCAGTAGATAGATTACAAAACCATAGCACTGCCGAGGTTATATAGGGCATGGCTTCCAAAAATGAATTGTGTGATGACGTGAATTGAAATTTCTGCTGGAAGATGCTATTCTTAGAGAGTTGTTTGATATGTATTCGTACTATTTTTGTAGCAGCACAAAGAGCGATTCATCATCCTCAATTGCAAAGAAAGACAGAGACAAATGGGTCTATAAAATATCACTCTAGTTCCCTTAAGAATTGAATGGAAACCATTTTCAAGCACATTGGACACACAGTTAAAGCTAAGAACCTAATGTACACAAAAAATAAGTGGTTGTTATTAGATTGGAAATTTAATGTCTGCTTCCTGCTGAACACATCTTCCATTGATTGGAAGAAAGTACACCCTAAGGACAACAAACTATTTATTAAGAACATACACGAAATTTGTCTCAAAACCCATCCATGGACAAAAAAATATTTGTTAAGAATATATAGGAAATTTGTCTCAAAACCCTATCTAAAGAAACATAATTAAGAATTCAGCTATCTAAAGAAAAAGAATAATGTAGACTGTAAATTTCTAGAAAGCCTTCACCAAACAAAGAAAAAACTCTACTTTAGAATAAGGGAATTCAACTCTATTTAAACAGAGCTTGGACGGTGGGAGTTTGGTAGTGGGATGCAGTTGGCAGACAACTGTGGAGAAAAACGTGCTGGCAGTATAAACTTAAAGCAATAGATTTTTACAATTAATTATTGAGATATGCATTTATGTTTTTTTGGGACATAGAAATTACCATATTAAAGTTTGACCATGCCGGAGGCAACAAGATTTTTTATTCTTGTTCTTTTGTTTAAAAATTAAGCCTATTACCATGCTGACGGGAGATAGTTTTCTGAGCAATGAAAAGTTTAGAAAATTTCCAAGCTGAATTATTTTACAGCGTGAGACAATTTTGAGCAATATAATTCTTGGGCATGAGTTTTTTTCCAGCATGAGACAATTCCAAGCACTATGATGCTCACATATAAAAGCCTATCGGCTAATTATTGTTAGGTGAAATCAAAACAAAACTTTCTCCAGAACCAAATGATGAGAAACTACCATCAAATTCCTTTGTCTATAATTTATAAGATATGTTTGAGCCAATCACTTCAAGAATCTCTTCACTTGAAGAAGAAGAGACCAAATATGTTCCAAGTCTTGTCTCTGTATATAAGATTTTTGACCTAGGATCACCAGATTTAAGAACTATAAATTTGGCTTTGGGATTTGGATCTAAATGTACCTTTTTTCACCAATGGGAATAAGATCATGAGACCAATCCATTTATATTTTACCTCTCAAATCCTTACAGAAGCTATGCCTAAGAAGCATACCATAGCTAGCCAAAATGCCAACTAGAATGGTGAGTTTTAGCTTTATGCTCGGATAAGCTACAAGAGCTACCTGAGCATCTTTGATTTTACCAATAAGGGGAAATTGTTTGGATTCCATGGAGTAGCATTTCCCATAGGTTTTTGTAAGAGATAAACCAAGGGTTTGTGTAACTTGGGCTAGAATGACATTGTCAGAAGCTCTAGAATCTATAATGTAGTAACTCAACCTATACCCAACAATGAAGAGAGAAACATAGAAAGGGTTAGGCTTTTCATCTGGATTTAGGGAAACCACATTTTTAGAGTTGGAAGACAAACTCATAAAGAGATCTTCACTATTCTCAACATAATTTGAGGAATAAGAATTAATATGAGAAGAGGAATGAAAATCCTTCTTAAGATACTTCACTAATTTATCCAACTCAAAGGGTTTTAAGCTTAAATAGTTAGCTTGAGAGATATAGAATTTAACATTTCTGCAATGTTCTATTATATCAAAAGAATTACAAGTTTTGTTCTTAATCATAGAAGATGAAGATACCTAAACACCCTTTGATTTAGAAGCAACCACATCAATATCTTTCAATGTTGTAGAATAATTTCTAGACAAAATTTACTTAGAATCAATAGTAGCATCTCTTGACTAATTTTTCTAATTTTCAATTAGTAGTTTCTTCTATAATGGGTTATTTTTCAACAGTTTCCTTCATAGTTGTCATTTGCATGAACCTATTCATCACAGGGCAAGAAGAACCATCATGATTAGTGGTCAAGTGAAAATTACATACTAGATTATTACCTCATTTGCTTGTTGAAGGTTCTTCAATGGAAAGCCTTTGTGTGGGACTAGTCAACCCTAATGTCTAATTATTTTTAGGTTTCCCATAACCCTTTCCTAGTATATCTTAATACAATGGTTGCTATTGATTACGTGGAATTTATCTTTTGAGGGCTATCAAATAATTTGCTAATCTTTGAATCACAAGATTAGAGGAGGTATTAGTTGAACCCTTATCTCTTTGTAGTTCTTTCTTTCATTTTCCTACTCTAAGGAGATAATCTTCTATGGATATATGACCATAGATTGGACAACATCTAAAGCAACCACTCTTTCCATTTTTAAGTGAAAACTCACATCTGGAGGTTGGGTGTTGATGAAGAAACATTTCAGATTCTCTAGAGTTGGTCTTATATCTTGATTTATTTTATTGTCAATCTTATCAAAATTTTCTACAAACTCCCTCATAGGTTCATGCATCTCTTTATTTAGTTCTGTTAATTGGGCAAAAAGAGTGTGTTCATCTTCAACACTCTTAAATTTGTTCTCATGATAGAAAATTTCTTTATGGACCCTAGCTATAGATGATAAAACTATTCAGCTACAACTTCAATCAGAGATTCCACAAACAACCTTAATACTACATCCTCATGTTGGACTCCTAAGACAATGCATGTAGCAAAGAAAACATTTATATGTTCATCTAAGGAGATTTTTCCATAAACATTAAACTTGGGTAGAATCTTCCTTGAGACATGGGGTAAATCATGCAATTGATTATCCAGAGCAAGGGGTCCAATGGAGACGCCCCAAGGAATTGGTGGTTGTTGTGCCATGGCTTGTAATGGTTTATTTAGAAAGTTGATTATCCAGGGAAGAGAAGTACCATGTAAAACAAGAGATTGACAAGTAGAAGTTGTTGCAGTCCTTGTAGGAGAAGATGGTCTACTTGTATATTTATTCTTCCTATTCAAGTACTATATGAATATAGTAAAATTTTAACTTTTTTCAAGTATTCAAAATTTGGATCTACAATTCCTTTCTTAGGGTCTCCTCTTGTATATCTTTTTGTAGCCAAATTAAACTTATTCCAAGATTAATCTAAGATTTTACTTTCAAAAAAGTCACCAATTTTAATTATAGGAAAGGTTCTTCAATTAACTTAACACTTCAATTCCCAGTAGAGTCGCCACAAATCTATTGGTAAATAAATTTGTCATTATAATGTTTTACTAAAAATTCAACTTGACTTGCCCAATGGGAAGTGACAGTCTACCATAATTGGAGAGATTGTTATTAACTTAACAATCTTCCTCTGTGTTTGAGAGAGGCATCTCCCTCGTATGATTGATTGTTGGGTTTGGGGGTATGCTTTAAACCAAAAAAAAGGAAAGACACACAAGATAAACTAAAAGATGAAGGAGACTATAAGGTATGAGTGCAAAGTTTCATATCAAACACAATTTAATTAAGAAACAATTAAAATTATGTAGATCTGAAATATATTCACTATATATTGCTTAAACATAAGAAAAAAATACCTAGATGAAAGGCTAAGCTCAAGATCTATAAATGACTATTCATATTCCACACAAAATTTGTGAAAGAAACCCAAAAGATGTTGTTGCAAACTTAACATAAGAAAATTGACAATAATTAAAAACCAATGACCCAAAGTTTATATGTATTCTTGGAATTCAATATTTAAGAGCTCAAAGTCTCTTCTTAGGTCTCTTTATAAATATTTGTGCAAAAAAATTACTAGCAATGGAAAACACAGAAAGGGATAACTTTAGAAGAAAAGTTTGAAGCTAGTAGGAGAAGAGTCTACCCAAAAAGATGAAGATCCTTTTTCCTTTCTCTAATCCACCTTATATAGCTTTACAAATGAAATAGTGTCTTGATTTGTAACTATTTGTGACACCATCATGTTTGGATCAACTTTGGCGATAGAGACTAGAAAGTGGAAGAAGGTGCTTCAAGATTATGCTTCCTCAGCTAGCCAATACATCAATTATGACAAAATCTAGGTTTACTTCTTTAACACCATGCTTGTTTTGCAATAGAAAATAATGGGGATTCATGGTGGCTCTGTGGGTATGCTTCCTGGTATATATCTTGGGCTCCCCTTCTTGATGAAAGATGCCCCTTCTGAATACTAGAATTCCATTATTGAAAGGACGCAAAGGAAGTTGGCTGGGTGGAAAGGAAAACTACTGAGTCAAGCAGGGAAGTTCCAACTTCTCGAGGCCTCTTTACAAGGGATTCCTGTTTACTTCTTGTCCCTCTTTAAAATTCATAAATATATGGCAGAGAGGTTAGAGAAAATTCAAAGGAACTTTTTATGGATGAGTGTGGAGAGTAAGAAAAGACTGGCCCTGGTCGGATGGGATAAAGTGTGCAGGTTGAAGATGCAGGGGGGCTTAGGATTAAGGAAGTTGAATCTGCTCAATAAAGCCCTGATCACTAAGATTGGGTGGAACCTTTTAGTTGGTGACAAAGACTGGGTAAAATTATGTTCACAAAATACTTTGGGAATCTAGCCCCAGAGGATATTTTACTCAAATCTGACTTCCCCAAAGGCTTGGTGATATGGAATAACATTTTGAAATGCAGAACGGTTCTTCTAAGAGGTGTTAAGTGGAAACTGGGAGATGGAGAGACAATACGGTTTTGGGATGACAATTGGATTAATGGAGGACCCTTAAAGGGTCTTCAGCATATCCAAGGGTTGGTTATTATTGTTGTGCATCATTTTGGAAGGCTGGTCTATGATTATTTCCTTCTTGACAAAAGGGGTTAGAAACAAATGTTTGACTGCTACTAAAGATAGGTTGATCTTAGGGGGATTAATGATGAAATCCAACTCTCTCTAAAAGGGTGTAGAATTCCCCTTTTTCCTCAAAAAAGATAAAATTCTATGGGAAAAAGAGAAGTACGAGTGTTTTTCTGTCAGATTTGCTTATAACCTATTCCTTCCTCAAAATGGTGATATTTTATGGAAGAAGATCTGGAATCACAATCTAATACCAAAGATTAACCACTTTTGGTGGTTGGTGGTGTAGAACAAAATTCTAACGACTGATAACCTCAGGATCTAAGGTTTACAAATCCCCAACAGATGTGTTCTTTGTATGAAAGAAGAGAAGATTGTTCCACATATCCTCTTACACTATGAATTTGCTTGGGAGGTTTGGTGTACTGTATTGAATATGTTAGGTGTGTCTTGGTGTTGGAATGGGAATCTGGAGGAGTGCATTAGAGCCTGGTCCCCCCTTTTTCCAATCCTATTTACAAAGAAATTTGGGCCCTGGTTTTCCCCATTCTATCCTGGTGCCTATGGAAAGAAAGGAACAATAGACTCTTTCAAGAAAAGTTTAGAGAGACTAAGGAGGTGTTTGGCTCAACTGTCAAACTGTTGCAAGACAACATCTGCAGCAGCTCCATAAGAGCAGCGGAAACTCCCCCAAATGTGTTGGAATCAAATTTAATTAAGCAGTGGGCCATCCAATTAAGTTTATGCAGAGTTGATGATAGCAGGAAAAAATCTAGGACTCGCACTAATTGGTCCCCTCCCCCTATGGGCTCGTATTTGCTTAACTTTGATGGTGCTGCTAAGGGTAACCCTGGGCTGGCTAGTGGTGGAGGTTTAATAAGATCGAATAAGGGTGCCCTCTTGTCTGCATTTTCTAGAAGCTTGGGTGAAAATACCAATAATATTGTGGAGGCTACTGCTCTCCTTTGGGGCATTAAATTTGCCTTGGATCTAGGCATAAAAAATATCATAGTTGAAGGTGATTCTAAAATTGTGATCGAAGCTGTTAAAGGAAATGTCAAAGTTGGCTAGCAGATGGAGGATATTGTTCAAGATATAAAAACCCTCCTCTTAAATTTTGAAGGCAAGGAGGTGAGACATATTTATAGAGAGGGCAACAAAACTGCTGATCTCTTAGCTAATTTTGGGATTAATATTAATCCCCTAAGTTACTGGAGAGAATTAGACAATCTTCCCTTAAACATTATTGTTAGCATTCAAAAGGAGGCACCTCACTAATTCATCATGACTAGAATAATTACTTAGATTCCTTGGTGTAGTATCTTTCTGGGCTTACCTCACTTTGAGTGGAGTCGTAACCTTGTTGATGACTTTGAGAGCCTTATCAACTCTTTTATGGTGACGTGGATGTTGGAGACCTATGGGGGTATGGACCAACTTAGCAATATGCTTTCTTAGCAACTTGGTAGTTTGGGTGAGTCTTGTCAGTCACCTCATGAAGTACTGGTTTCAAAAGGCTCGTACGAGCTAATGCCTAAAGACAATAATGATTTGAGCATGCGCAAAGTTGGGAAGGACATGAATGGAAACTCAAGTAATGAAACATAATTAAAGTGTCTTTCTAGATTGTTCATCCAATACTTCTCTTTTCTCTACAACTACATTTCCAGTGTTGTTTTCTATTTGTTGTGGAAAATGAGTGGGGAGAAAGTTAGAATGGAGCCCATGGACTATGGAGAATTCAAAGAGGATGCGCAGGTCTAGAGCATAGCTTATGAGGGGGGAGTGACCCCTTTTCTCGAAAGCCTGAATGGCTTTGATGAGCATTTATTGGCCCAATTTGCTAGCTCTTGGGATGGTAATAGAATGGTGAAGGTGGGAGGAGTTCAATTCATGGTCTCAAGGGAAGCCATTGCCAAAGTTATGGGCCTGCCTTGTTCTAGAAATAGACTCAAGAAGTAGACGCGGGTCCAGGACAACAAGGGAATGAAATTGTTCTTCAGGGAAGGAGAAAAGTAGATAAGACTTCAAGGTGGATTCGAACATGAAAGATTAGTCAGCCTTTGGAACCGTGTATGTTTTTTAATAATGAAGTATTTTACTCTAGAAGGGAGATACAAGGTTTTTGCCCACTATCACTTTACTTTTCTTAAACATTTTAGACACAAAATTGAGATCAATTTTCCCTCTTTCCTCCTCTCTAGGTTGGAGGCTTCTGTGATCCAATCCAAAAAAGACCGCGAGGGCAACCCTGAGGTTTCTTCTTTGCCTCTACACCAAGGGCTCATCTTTGGTTTATACCAGTACCACTTTGCTCTGTGTCCTCCTAAACCTCCTACTGCCTGACTTGTGGATGATAGCTCTAAGGAAGACCCTGAAGATAAGGTTCCCCTTAGTGTGAGGCTTGGGAAGCCTTCTAAACCAAAATCCCCTGCTCCTTTGGTTCCTATCTCCCCCCTAACCCACCTATGAGCCCTTCATCCCCTTTATCTAGCCCCCTGTTTCTAAGGCCACCTCTTAATCCAAAACCCATTCTGGTAGCCGCACTCTAGGGGGCCCTGTTTTAGTGGAGCAAGTGGGTTCCCATGCTTGATCTCAGGAGGAAGCGGTAGAGGGCCTCTACAATCTTAAAAGTAATACACCTTTATTGGGCAACAAAAAAATGAAAAAGAGGGAATCCCACTCCTAGCAAAGGTGGGGTTAAAATTTGTAGTAGAAGTGCTGAGGGGCATGGGAATGTTGGTCAGTAGACTCAGGGGGATAATGACAATTAGGAGAAACATTTGGACAAGGATGTGGAGTTTGTTCAGGAGAGGGCAATAGGAAAACATAGTGTTGTTAGAAGATTGAGCATCAGGAGATCATCTAGATTGGCTGGGGATAAACCCCAAGTTCTAAAGATTGTTGATTACTCTTCTACCTCTGACTAGGAGGACATTGAGAAGAATGTTGAAAATAATGAAGTGAAGACCGGCCCAGTTCATGATTAGGAGGGCACCAGCCATTTTGAGTCCATGAACAACTCTTACTATGATACCAATGATGAGGACACTAAAATTCAGGGGACTCTGGAGAAGGAGGTGATGAGTGCCAAGATGGAGATGGACAATAAGAGACTGGAGAAGGAATTGAATGAGGTCAAGACATGGCTATCTGCTATAGAGAGCAAAGTTAAGGTGTTAATCAATTTGGTGATGAAGTCTTCTCACAAGGCTGCTGTTGCCTTCTTGATTCTGCAGGATGACTAGATCAATGGAGTGGATTCTCTGGTAGAAGATAAAGAAAATATGTTTAATTTTCTCACTAATGAGTGGAAGGAACTCTTTAGTTAGTTGTTTTTGTAGTTTTTGATTTAAGACTCATACTCTGGTTTTTTGGTTATGCTGTTATCTAGCTGTTTGAGGCCTTGAGCCTGTTTTGCTACCATTTGGTTTTTTGTCATCGGGATCATGTTTGCAGCCTCATAATATCAAAAACTATTTCTTGAAAAAGGAAAATAAATAAAATAAAATATATTCATTCTTTTATTTCATTATAAGATTAAAGTTTATTTTATATTATAATATGACTTATAAAAGTCACTTTACATATAAAAATAAATGAAATGAAACATATTATTTTTTAACTCCTTTTTTTTTTATCTTTATTAGAGCTTTGGTTGTTGACTGCATCATTTAATCGGGAGCTTGGTTGTAAATAAGTTATTTTCAGCTTGTAGTTTATGAAACTAGTGATTTTTGGAGCTATTGATTTTCCATTAGGAATAAACATAGTGCAAAGGTATATCTTCCAAGTATATAATTCTTTGCTAACCTCTTCAATTCTTCTATAAAAATCATAAATTTCTTTCCAAAAAGAGATGAAAGAGGTGAACATATTACTCAGCTTCTCAATGATATTTCTATTTGCAATCTCCTTTTTAAACAACTCTTCCAAAATTAGGTCTTTGAAACTTTACTTCACTTTATCAACCTCACACAAATTAATCTCATCTTTCTTCAAAATATTAGCATCTATTGATAGGAAATTAAGTTGAATATCCATCAAGACTAATTCATATATCTTAACAAGCTTTTTGAATTCAATCAAGGATTATTTAATTACTAAAATTTTCCATTCAATCCCTTTTAACCACTTGAGAGTATCATTGTCTTTAGGCTTTTAAAATACCTTCTCAACAACCAAAATATTTACATCAACTTTGATCATTTCTTGCAAGTTTGTGACAATGAATTGAAGTACCACCTCTTTCTTCTTAGCTTCTTGGAGTTCAATATGAATTTCATTTTTCTTAGCTAAAACTTGTTCATATAATTTCATGGCTTCTTCAATATAAATAAGACCATTGATGGTTACCTTTTCTATCCAAGTTTCAACTACTCTCCCATAAGGTTGGTACTTACCAGTTTTATCTATAACTTCAGAGCTTATTCCTCTGGGTGAGACCTTGTTTGGAGTTGTTGCAGATGCATCAAGTGGTTGAGTGGGAGTATCAATGATAGATTTGATATATGTGGTTAAAGTTTCCACTTGCTCCTCAATTTGTGCCATTGTCTTTTCTCTTTTTCAACACTTTCAATTAACTTCCCAACAAAAATTTTAGCATTATGAATATCACCTTCATGTGTACATGGGCCAAGGTCTACTCTAGTGATATTGTAGTTAGCCTTAATTGCCTCTTCTTTATTTTTATATGTTATGGGATCTACAAATTCCACATATTGATCACTTGTGGAAGAATATATCATTATTCTAGAAGTTGTGTGAATTTTCATTGGTTGATGAGTAGATTACAACAATTTTGCTACTGCATCAAAATTAGGATCCACTATTTGGGAATGCTTCCTTTTCTTTGCCATGAATTATTTCAACCAAGGGGATGGTGATGACATTGATTGGGACTTAAGTATCAATAGGGGTAGAATCAATGAAAGTATTGATAGTTTTTCATATTGGGGGAGGAGAAGGTGGAGGAGTTGGTACATGAGGAGGAAGAGGAGATAACATGGAGTTTACCTATTACTTTTCACCAATTGGATCTTGTACATTATCACCATCTTTCTATGATGGAGATGGCCTTTTTGTCTCCAACTTCTTTCTTGGTGCTTGATTCTCACCTTCACACTAACCTTTCAAATCAATTCCTTTCTCTGGGTCTTCACCATCATCATCATTTCTTCTTGGAGTAGACCTAGACTTGGTGGAATATGTGATGATAGTGTAGACACCAAAAAATGACTAGCACATTATCACCTTGTCATTCTCTCATCAATTTCCTCTAATTTCTTTTAATTCAACATTAATTAAATGATTCCTAATTGTTTATTTAATTTCACCTTTTCATCAATTTATTTCCCCTTTCAACAATAATTAAATATTTCATAATTATTTAATTAAATCAAATCTCTCTTTCCAAATTTATTCTTCTATTTTACATTAATGAAATAAACCTATTATTTAATTAATTCATCACTTTAAATCCTCTTATCCACAAAATTAAATAATTTCAATTATTTAATTGGCTAATTATTCCTCCAAAATTAAATAACATATACTAATTTATTTAAGTTGACTTTTCTTATCTCCTAAAATAAATAAAATCAAATATTTTATTTATTTCCTATTTTCCTCCATCATGAACAACAAATTAAATAAATTTATTTATTGATTTTCTAGTTTATCTTCTCTTCTTCTACTAACATCTTTTTCTTTTAAATATCTTCCATGCACATTAATTAAATAATTTATTATTTAATTCTATCCATTGCATGTCAAAAAGCAAATTATGCATTGAGTGTAATTGTCCTTAAATCTTTGTTTTATCAATCAACTCATTTAATAGAAAATCAATTCTATTTTATGAAAATCAAATCACAATTTTTATCCAAGAAAGCAATTAACTCTTTAAATCAAGCTTTTTGCATGAACACATGTCATGTGCACATTCATCATGTCTTCTCAATTTATCTCAACCATGAAAGGAAGCAAGGTACATGGAAACGCTTCCTACACCAATCTAATGAGGGGAATGTAGTGCAAATTTTTAGATCCTTACAATTATAGTTATGTTAAGCATGTAATATAGAGATAAAACAAAAAACAACACACAAAATGCAAGTGACACAAGATGTACATGGGGAAAACCTTTCAAGTGAAAAACCCCACACTTTAAAACCTGCACAACGTATTATCAAAACTAATGGTGCCTGGGCCTTGCCTGCATTTTGTTATTTGGTATTCAGGTTGTTGGCATCTCTAGTCTCATAACTATTTTCTAACTTCTGCTTTTTGTTTCTTATAGCAGTGCTACTAAAAATTGATTTCATTGAAGATAATCATAGTTTCTATGAGGCCGATTATTTTTCCTTCCTTATTTTGATCATTTGACATTTCAGTTGATGACATTATCATACTTCTAGAGACTATTATTCCATTATGCAGATTTGATTTTATCTCCTGATTTTGATTTGACATTGATTAGACATATGGTGATTCAATTTGATCATACTTTGATACTATGTTGAGATTAGACATGCAAGATATATTAGATAATGTTTATTGATGTGATTTCTAGTTCTTTATGTGATGATGATTATGTGACATTAGATAGAAAATGTAGTTTAATCTTGAATTATGTTGTAGGTGATTAATGTTGTATTCAATGACATGAATTTAATTCCAGTTTCTTCAGCTATGATTATTCATGATATGATTGACACTTGATCTAGATGTGTAGGATTATATTCCCAGGCCACGGGAAATTGGAGGTAGTATTCACACATATGTTATTCCCTGTGAAACTAATCCATTCCCAAGAGGGATGAGGGTCACGTTTGATTCGAGTGTTGTTTAAGTGCTTGTTTATTTTATTATTTTGGCCTAGTACCCCTTTGTTTAAATTAATTTTATCATGTGTTGTATAATTTTTATTGTTTTATACCACTTGGTATTGTTTTTATTTTTGAGGCCATTTAAAGTGGATTTATGACTCCCTAGGTGAACCTTAGTGTCTCAAACTTACCCTAGGTGGTTACCCATGGGTCTAGGGTCAATTTTGACTAACTAAACCTTGGGATAACTCATTTTTGGTCACTCTAAACTGAGGTTTAGTCAAAGTGACGAATTTTGAAATGGATAAGGGTGGGAGATGAGTCATGCTTTGGGAAAGACTCATCTCCCTTCCCAAAGTTTAGGGATCCCTTCACTAAGAAGGCTTGGGAGGTCTCCAAGACTCCCAAGTGTGTGGGATCTTCCTCCAAGACTCTCACACACGTGTGAGAGCATCTTGGAGGGAGATGGCTCTCTTGGAGAATAAGAGGATGCCATATGGCATCCCTTATCCTCATGGAGGCTTGAAGGGGATTGCCACCTCACCACTTGTTCTCTCACACGTGTGAGAGCACAAGTGGATAAGGTGAGGATTGGGATGGAATTGGAGGGTGACACTTGTCACCCTCACACTTCCTCTCCCTTGCAAGTGGCATGGGAGGAGGAAGGAGAAGGTGAGAAGTGTCACCTTCTCATTCCTCAAGGCCAATTTAGAAGGCCTATATTACCTCCTCTTGTTGAGGAGTGTGGGGTTCTTGCATTTTGGGGATTTTCTTTCTATTCTTAGAGTTTCTTTTGGGATTTGGAAATAATTTTGGAGATTAGGAGATTTGGAGAAGCTTGGAGCTCATCACCAAACGTGTTTCCATTTTTAGGACTTTTGAAGGTAAGCTCCATGGCTATGGCCATTTACCCTTGCATTTTCATTTATGATGTGTTTGTGGAATTTTGTTGTTGTTGTTTTCTTTTTATGTGGGTTGGGAGTTTGGTGAGAGCACCTCCATTTGGAGGTAAGGCTCAACTTGTTTGGGTAGGGAAGAGTGAACCTCCTTGAGGTCACCCCCATATTTGTGCTACTTATAGCCTTGAGGGCTTTTTACTTGGTGTTGAGATCATTTTGATAGCAAGAGTGCGATGACAGATTTTGAGATATTTGGAGATATGTGTTTTTGGAGGTTTTGGCTTGAGGCCATGAGACTTGGTGTTTTGATATTTTTGGTGTGGCCTTTTGAGTAGAGGGGTCCATTCCCTACCCCCATCAAACTCATTTTCATGAGTTTTGTTATGTGTTAATCCATGGGTTATTGTGGTGTTATTTTTGTGTTGCTTGTTGTGGTGTGTGTGTGCAACCGTGTGTTTCCTACTTCCCTAGCTCGGGGGTGACCCACTTGCAGGTCTATGGTAGGGAGGAGGCCATTTCATTGTGGCTTGGTTTCTCCTTTTGTTGTGTATTTATTGCAGGTGTTTATTGGAGAAATAGAGCTTTGGAGAAGTCTATTTTAGTGTTGTTGTAGTATTATGTTGTTGGTTGTTTGAGCCATGGCCTTTGAGGCCCTATTGTAATTTTAACAAGTTTATTTTCTACCAATATGTTGGTTGTTGTGTGAGTATCTAATGTGAGCACCATTATGGTTTATTAAAAAAAAAGAGAAGTTGTTATTATTCTATGTTGTTGAGTCTATGAGTAAAGGAGAAATGCAAGAGAAAATACACTTGTTGTCTTTTGTTCTTTAAAAAAAAAAGTGTTGCTGAATAAATTGTAGTGTATGCAAAAAAAGAAGAGGGAAATTTAAATGTATTATTTTCTGTTATGTTGCATTGAAATTTCTTGTTATTAGTTTGTTGTTTATGAAAGTAAGTTGTTGAAAATGTAGATGAAATTATAATTTCTAACTTATAGATTTCATTTTAAAAAAAAATTTCTGTATATTTAAATTTCTCAAAATAGAATGCTACTGGATTATTTTTATGTTACAAACTAAAAATTAGCATTCTCTCTTATTTAAAAATATCATTATTTTGAAGATTAGTATATATATATATATACAGTTATTAAAAAAAGAGGCATATATATCTAAACTTTATTGAACAAGATGTGTGTTTAAATCTGTATATATATATATATATACAAAATGGATTTATACATTGGGAATACATCAAAATACAATATATTTTTAAAAAAAATAAGAACAAACCCTAATGGGCCCTAAGTTATGCTCTATAGTGAGAAACAAAGAAAAAGATGTGGAGGGATTGAGATGGGCAACGGTGCCCATCCCAGCCTCCCCGTCCTTCTACCACTACGGCCTCTATTATTAGTATGGGTATGGGGAGGAGGCTGTGCCTCCACCCACACCCCTTCCCTTGCGCAGCCTTCACGCGCCCCTTCCCCCGTGGCTTCCCCCTTCACCGTGCCTTTAACCCCTCCGCCATCAGCACTCTGCAATCCATTTCACTCTTAGCAGCGGCTTCTCTAAACTCCATTCGCCCTCCCTTGACCCTTAACTCTGCATAAATTTATTCTCCTGTAAAATATATATATATATATATATATCACTCTATTTTTTTTAAAAATAACAGAGAGATCCATAATTTTACTCTTTGATTTAAGCTGTATATATATTTATATATATACACAAAATGTATATATATATAGATATATATTTATATATCAAAAAAAAAAGAGGGAGAAACCCTACTGAATATATATTCAACAAAAGAATTATACCTCTGTATCTTCCCTCCATGGCAGCCATGAGAGAATAAGACTTTCAACCTGCAAACAAGAATGAAGAAAAAAGAAAACAAGAATGGAGAAACAAAACAAAATGAGAGGCAAAACCAAAGAGGGAATAGGGTTTCCATAAGGAAACTAATAAAATAATATTAGGGCTTCAAAAAGAAAACAATATAATATTGGTTAGGGTTGAGTGGAAATGAGAGGGAATTTAGTCATTTCTAATTTATTTAAATCTCCATTTATTCTTGTGTGCGGGAGATTGTGCCTCCCTCTTCTTGGCTTTTCTTGTCTTTTGAATTCTTTATTTTCCTATGGGGATTGGGGTTTTTTTTTTGTGTTTCTTTTTTTATTTAGTGGGTTTTATGTTAAATGGGGATGGGAATGTTCCTTTATTTAATTGGGATACCTTATCCTTATTGAGTTATTTAATTTGGACTTCCATTTATTTAACTGTTGGTCTAATTTTATTATGTTGGAAATCTCTTTGATTGTTGTTTTGTTGTCAAATTTTTATCGTTATTATTTTACGGGGAGGTATTTCATTCCTCCCTTTTTTCTCTATTATTTTTGAGTTAGTTAATAAATATAATATCAAAATTATATTTATTAACGAACTAAATTTTAGAATTTATTTTTGGATCATTTAATTATTTTTGAATTTTAATATTTAATTGTAAGGTCGATATAATTGGCCTTGGCAAAGTATTAAATTTTTCTTTAAGTTTAATTATTATTTTAAAATTTTTGCTTGAATTCTTATTGGAGTTTTTTTTTTTTTTTAAATTTTTAATTCGATTATTGAAAACACGTTATGCTGTCAAAATTTTCCTAGATTAGGGTTTTAATTTTACGTCATTTTATTGACTTTCATTTTACCACTCCATTTTATCATGTGTCCATGATGCCATTATTTCATTTTTATTTATTCAATTTTTATTTTGTTTTAGGCTTAGGGTTTGGTTTTGAATCTAACGAAATCACCTTCTCACCTAGGAAACTTAGGGTTCAGATTAAACCGTCCTAACCCTAATAATGAAACGCTTCGCATCGCTTACCCCCTAGACAGCTTTCATCACATAGGGGATGACATAGGATAATGCACATTCCCAAATTATGTCTAACATGTTTACGCCTCTTGTGTAATGCCACCGAGCACGCAGATGCATGCGAGGGGTTTCCTAGGGATAGGTAGAAAATTTTTTCGTAATTCATGTCATGAACACATGTCAAATGTGGACATGACATGTGTGTTGTGTGTCATGACTGCATGGGAAATGTGGGCATGACAGTTTCTGTATTGACTTCTGCTTTTTGTTTCTTATAGCAGTCTCTTCGACGATGATAGTTTATGTTGTCTTTGCACATAACAGTATTCAAGCTAAAGCATGCTAGTATTATATAGGTTAATGAAAGTAGGTGAAGTGGCATTATTCATGTTAATAATTTTATAAGCGATTATATGCATTTTTATCTTTCATATTCTTGATCTATCTTGTAACTAATTTGAAGTTTCTCCTTTTCTATTTTGCCTCAGCAAATCTTACAACAGGAATTGCAAACACAATCATCTTCACTTCTTTTTGATGAGGTATGTAATTTTCATATTTCATATTCTCAAGGCATTTTTGATCATGTAATTTTAGTGACCTCAAGAAGCAATCATGTTTCAACTCTTTTCATTGCTTGTATGGACCAGCCGATTAGCCAGGATTGAATCTTTGAATCCCACAGTCTAATTATGTGTCTTTCAATTGAAACTAGAATCCAATACTACTCCATTTGTTTATTTCTAAAATCATCCTTCTAGATATCTATTACTATCCAATTCTTTGTTGGTTTATAAATCATCTTATTATCAGGATTAATTTTGTTAAAAATTCATTGATATATTATATGTGTATACTAAAATTGTTAGAGGATGGGATCGTGGTCTTTCAATGTAATGTTTTGACCATTTCAAACCTTCCTCACACATGCCCTATAAACATGTTTGTGGGAAATTACATTAGTTTGTGAGCTGGAAGTAGTCGATAACTTATTCTGTACACATTATTGCAACATTATTTCATTGTCAATTTAATACCTTTTAGAGTTGATGTGTACTCTAGTGCCTCACCAATTACACCTCTTGGTATGCTTCTTTCAGATAAAGAAGGCTCCTATCTGAGTGAGCTACTGACAACATTTGTTTAAAAGTTTCTAAAGCCTTCTGAATAAATCCATTTTGCGCAAATTGTGCAATCATTATAGTCCATGAGAGATCATATTTATTTGAAGCATTCTATCAAACAGTTCATGTGGCTTGTCTATGCCTTCACATTTTTCATCCATGTTTACCAGTGCATTTCCAACTATTATATATGATGAAAAATCTCCCTTCCATTATGCTTTGATGGATCTCTATATCATGTTCTAAAGCTCCCATTTTTTGCAGTCCATAATATCACATTTATTTGAGTCATTCTATCAAACAATTCATGAACCTTGTCTATACTTCCACATTGTGCATACATGTTTACCCTAGCATTTTCAACTATTTTATCTGACAAAAATCTCCCTTTTATTATGTTTTGATGGATCTCTATACCCTGTTCTAAAGCTGCCACCATTTTGGTACAGGCAGGGAGAATGTTATCAAAGGTTGTGGATTTTGGCTTTACAATTGCCAATTGTGTTTACTTGAAAGTTTCTAAATCCTTTTAAACATATCCAAATTATGCATATCCTACAATCATTATAGGTGATTGATGAAATTGATGGGGCCCTTGGTGATGGGAAGGGTGTTGTTGAAGTTCTGCTAAAGATGGTACATACTTGTAGAGGTTCTTGACATTTTATGTTAACATTTGTTTAATCTGCATGCTTTTCTTTGGAGACAGATCTTAAATATTTCTCACATTTGTGATTTTTTGATTCAAATCAATGAATCACTCAGTTGACCTTGCCTTGCTAAACTTGTCATTTTCTCTAATATTTGATAGCTGATTTTGTGAATTTTTTCATGAATACGAGCAATACTCATAGTAGTTATAAACCTAGGTTTTTGTAGAGTGTTGGTTAAGGTTTAGCCACACTCTCTCTAATCTAAGTTAACCCTATACCAAAATATTATATATAAAAGGCTACATTTTTTTTTTCCTTTTTTCTTTTGGTTGAATATATTTCTCAATTTTGAACATGGATGCTTTTTACTCATTGATCATTTCGAGTTGATGTTGAGTATGAGTTAGGCTACTATAACAGAATCCAGATCCTTTGGACATCAGTACCTTCAAAATGCTAACTAAATACAAATTCTCTGTAGATATTTCTATATTATTGAATTAAAATGTGGGTAAGTGCAAGAAGATGGGGGGCCAAAAAGGGGTCTTAAGTGGCCACTTTTTTTTTCTAAAATCAGGAAATGCTGGCCTTGGATGAGAAATTGAGCATAGTTACACTCAAAATTTTAAGATGCAACAAAAACAATGTCGTAGTGCTCTGAGTCTACTTTCTAAACTACTATTTTTTTAAAAAAAATGGTATAGATTAAGGGGTTCAAAAGAGGGAGCCACGTAAATTGGAGTTGTTTTTGTTAAAAAAATATAACATACAATGTTTTGTAGCTCCCTCAAAAGGTTAACTTTTTTTTGGTATTTTAAAATCACTTCAGTGAGAAATTAGCTAACAACATGTAGTTTATGCCTGATTTTTCTGATAATTTTTTAATGAATATTTGTTTTTTACTAATTTTCAAAGTGGACACATCCTGAAAAATAGAATTTTGGCCGTGCTACCCCAACAAATTTTGAAAACTAATTGAAAATTATTTTTTTTAATATGTGTAGAATGGAGTCTAGTTTCTAAAAATGTATTTTTTTTGAAATTTCAATGAACAATTAATTTACAATGAAAAAAAGAGCAAACACTGGTTTTTACCCAAAAACAGACACAAAAACAAAAGAAATTAAAGATGAAAGGCTTAACATTGTCAAAATGTGAAAAAAATTACATCGTTAAATAGCTAAGAGAAAGCCTAACATTACCTAGGTGTTCAATTTGTTCGACCTTGAAACACATGCAAATCTGATGGTTAGCATGAATGAAATTATGTGAAATCCTGCAGAATATTCAAAAACACATCTTTGGACATTGGGAAGGTACTCCAAGCCTTTGGGTTGGAAATCCAAAGAAAATCCCAAGCCTAAGGCTTGGGATTCCCAAAGAAAAATATAATGCAAGCATGTTATAACGTGCTCGCATTATGTTTTATTTTGCATTTTTTCTCTTTTAGCAAAAGTTTGCCTAATGTTTGTTATGTCTCCCTTGGAATGTTTTATGTTCAAGGTTATTTAGCATGTATGTATGTATGCTTGTATGTATGTATGTATGTATTGATGTATGTATGTATGTATGCCTATATGTATGTATGTCCTTATATGTATGTATGTATGCTTGTATGTATGTATGTATGTATGCATGCATGAGTGTATGTATGTATGTATATATGTATGCATGTTTGTATGTATGTATGTATGTGTGTATGTATGTATGTATGTAAGGGTTTTGGGTTTACAGTATATAAGGACCTGAGCCTGTAGAGTTTTTAGGGTTGAGGGTTGAGGTTTTTGGGTTTAGGGTTTAAGGTATAGGGTTGAGGGATTAGGGATTAAGTAATAGGTTGAGGGTAGAGGGTTGAGGTTTGAGGTTTAAGGGTTGAGGGTTGAGGCTTTAGGGATGAGGGTTAAGGGATTAGGGTTTAAGGTATAGTGTCGAGGGTAGAGGAGGGTAGAGATGGGGGTGAGGTGGATAGGGGAGGAGAGGGGTGGATAAAGGTTGAGGGTTTAAGGGTTGAGGGTTTAAGGTCAAGAGGGATTAAGATTTAGGGTTGAGGGATTAAGGTTTAAGGTTGGGGGTTTAGGGATAGGGTTAAGAGTTTAGGGATAAGGGATTAGAGTTTAGGACCTTGAGGGATTAGGGTTTAGGGTTGAGGCTTTAGGTCCATAGCATTTAGGGTTGAGGGATTAGGGTTGAGGGTTGAGGGATTAGGGTTAAGGTAGAGTGTTGAGGGTAGAGTGATTAGGGATAGGGTTTAGGGTTGAGGGATTAGGGTTTAGGGATAAGGGATTAGGGTTTAAGGTATAGTGTCGAAGGTTGAGGGTTTAGGAATAGGGATAGCGTTTAGGGTTTGGGGTTGAGGGACTAGGGTTTAGGGATTAGGGATAAGGAATTAGGGTTGATGGTTGAGGGATTAAGGTTTAGGGTTGAGGGATTAAGGTTTAAGGTTGAGGGTTTAGGGATAGGGTTTAGGGTTTAGGGATAATGGATTAGGGTTTAGGACCTTGAGGGATTAGGGTTTAGGGTTGAGGCTTTATGGATAGCATTTAGGCTTGAGGGATTAGGGTTGAGGGTCGATGGATTAGGGTTAAGGTAGAGTGTTGAGGGTAGAGGGATTAGGGATAGGGTTTGGGGTTGAAGGTTTAGGGTTGAGGGATTAGGGTTTAGGGTTGAGGGCTTAGGGATAAGGGATTAGGGTTTAAGGTATAGTGTCAAGGGTTGAGGGTTTAGGAATAGGGATAGCTTTAGGGTTTACGGATGAAGGATGTAAGGGTTTAGGGTTTAGGTATAAGGAATTAGGGTTGAGGGATTATGGTTTAGAGTTGAGGGATTAAGGTTTAAGGTTGAGGGTTGAGGGTTTAGGGATAGGGTTTAGAGTTTAGGAATAAGAGATTAGGGTTTTAGACCTTGATGGATTAGGGTTTAGGGTTGAGGCTTTATGTATAGCATTTAGGGTTGAGGGATTAGGGTTGATGGTCAATGGATTAGGGTTAAGGTAAAGTGTTGAGGGTAGAGGGATTAGAGATAGGGTTTAGGGTTGAGGGATTAGGGTTTAGGGTTGAGGGTTTAGGGATAAGGGATTAGGGTTTAAGGTATTGTGTCAAGGGTTGAGGGTTTAGGAATAGGGATAGTGTTTAGGGTTTAGGGTTGAGGGATTAGGGTTTAGGGTTTAGGAATAAGGAATTAGGGTTGAGAGTTGATGGATTAAGGTTTAGGGTTGAGGGATTAAGGTTTAAGGTTGAGGATTGAGGGTTAAGGGTTTAGGGATAACATTTAGGGTTGAGGGATTAGGGTTAATGGTCGATGGATTAGGGTTAAGGTAGAGTGTTGAGGGTAGAGGGATTAGGGATAGGGTTTAGGGTTGAAGGTTTACGGTTGAGGGATTAGGGTTTAGTGTTGAGAGCTTAGGGATTAGGGTTTAATGTCTAGTGTTGAGGGTTGAGGGTTTAGGAATAGGTATAGCGTTTAGGATTTAGGGTTGAGGGATGTAAGGGTTTAGGGTTTAGGGATAAGGAATTAGGGTTGAGGATTGAGGGATTAAGGTTTAGGGTTGAGGGATTAAGGTTTAAGGTTAAGGGTTGAGGGTTTAGGGATAGGGTTTAGAGTTTAGGGATAAGGGATTAGGGTTTATGACCTTGAGGAATTAGGGTTTAGGGTTGAGGCTTTAGGGATAGCATTTAGGGTTGAGGGATTAGGGTTGATGGTCAATAGATTAGGGTTAAGGTAGAGTGTTAAGGGTAGAGGGATTAGGGATAGGGTTTAGGGTTGAAGGTTTAGGGTTAAGGGATTAGGGTTGAGGGTTGAAGGCTTAGGGATAAAGGATTAGGGTTTAAGGTATAGTGTCGAGGGTTGAGGGTTTAGGAATAGGGATAGTGTTTAGGGTTTAAGGTTGAGGGATTAGGGTTTAGGGTTTATGGATAAGGAATTAGGGTTGAGAGTTAAGGGATTAAGGTTTAGGGTTGAGGTATTAAGGTTTAAGGTTGAGGGTTGAGGGTTGAGGTTTTAGGGATAGCATTTAGGGTTGAGGGATTAGGGTTGATGCTCGATGGATTAGTGTTAAGGTAGAGTGTTGAGGGTAGAGGGATTAGGGATAGGGTTTAGGGTTGAAGGTTTAGGGTTTAGGGATTAGCGTTTAGGGTTGACGGCTTAGGGATAAGGGATTAGGGTTTAAAGTATAGTGTCAAGGGTTAAGGGCTTAGTAATAGGGATAGCGTTTAGGGTTTAGGGTTTAGGGATAAGAAATTAGGGTTGAGGGTTGAGGGATTAAGGTTTAAGGTTAAGGTTTGGTGGTTTAGGGATAGGGTTTAGAGTTTAGGGATAAGAGATTAGGGTTTAGGACCTTGAGGGATTAGGGTTTAGGGTTAAGGCTTTAGGGATATCGTTTAGGGTTGAGGGTCAAGGAATTAGGTTTAAGGTATATTTTTGAGGGTAGAGGGATTAGGTATAGGGTTTAGGGTTGAAGGTTTAGGGTTGAAGGATTAGGGTTTAGGGTTGAGGGTTTAGGGATAAGGGATTAGGGTTTAAGGTATAGTGTCAAGGGTTGAGGGTTTAGGAATAGGGATAGTGTTTAGGGTTTAGGGTTGAGGGATTAGGGTTAAGGATTTAGGGTTTAGGGATAAGGAATTAGGGTTGAGAGTTGATGGATTAAGGTTTAGGGTTGAGGGATTAAGGTTTAATGTTGAGGGTTGAGGGTTGAGGGTTTAGGGATAGCGTTTAGGGTTGAGAGATTATGGTTAAGGTAGAGTGTTGAGGGTAGAGAGATTAGGGATAGGGTTTAGGGTTTAAGGTTTAGGGTTGAGGGATTAGGCTTGAGGGTTGAGGGTTTAGGGATAAGGGATTAGGGTTTAAGGTATAGTGTCGAGGGTTGAGGGTTTAGGAAAAGGGATAGCATTTAGGGTTTAGGGTTGAGGGATTAGGGTTTAGGGTATATGGATAAGGAATTAGGGTTGAGAGTTGAGGGATTAAGGTTCAGGATTAAGAGATTAAGGTTTAAGGTTAAGTGTTGAGGGTTGAGGGTTTAGGGATAGCGTTTAGGGTTGAGGGATTAGGGTTGATGGTCAATGGATTAGGGTTAAGGTAGAATGTTGAGGGTAGAGGGATTAGGGATAAGGTTTAGCGTTGAAGGTTTAAGTTTGAGGGATTAGGGTTTAGGGTTAAGGATTTAGGGATAAGGGATTATGGTTTAAGGTACAGTGTCAAGGGTTGAGGGTTTAGGAATAGGGATAGCGTTTAGGGTTTAGGGTTGACGGATTATGGTTTAGGTTTATAGATAAAGAATTAGGGCTGAGAGTTGAGGGATTAAGGTTTAGGGTTAAGGGATTAAGGTTTAAGGTTGAGGGTTGAGGGTTTAGGGATAGTGTTTAGAGTTGAGAGATTAGGGTAAAGGTAGAGTGTTGAGGGTAGAGGGATTAGGGATAGGGTTTAGGGTTGAAGGATTAGGGTTTAGGGTTGAGGATTTAGGGATAAGGGATTAGGGTTTAAGCTACAGTGTTGAGGGTTGAGGGTTTAGGAATAGGGATAACATTTAGGGTTTAGGGTTTAGGGTTTAGCGATAATGAATTAGGGTTGAGAGTTGAGGTATTAAGGTTTAGGGTTGAGGGATTAAGGTTTAAGGTTGAGGGTTTAGGGTTGGATAGCATTTAGGGTTGATGTATTAGGGTTGATGGTTGATGAATTAGGGTTAAGGTAGAGTGTTGAGGGTAGAGGGATTAGGGATAGGGTTTAGGGTTGAGGGATTAGGGTTTAGGGTTGAGGGCTTAGGGATAAGGGATTAGGGTTTATGGTATAGTGTCGAGGGTTGATGGTTTAGGAATAGGGATAGCATTTAGGATTTAGGGTTGAAGGATTAGGGTTTAGGGTTTAGGAATAAAGAATTAGGGTTGAGGGTTGAGGGATCAAGGTTTAGGGTTGAGGGATTAATTTTTTAGGTTTAGGGTTGATGGTTTAGGGATAGGGTTTAGAGTTTAGGGATAAGGGATTAGGGTTTAGGACCTTGAGGGATTAGGGTTTAGGGTTGAGGCTTTAGGGATAAATTTTAGGGTTGAGGGATTAGGGTTAAGGGTCAAGGGATTAGGGTTAAGATAGAGTGTTAAGGGTAGAGGGATTAGGGATAGGTTTTAGGGTTGAGGGTTTAGGGATAAGGGATTAGGGTTTAAGGTATAATGTCGAGGGTTGAGGGTTTAGGAATAGGGATAGCTTTTAGGGTTTAGGGTTTAGGGTTTAGGTATAAGGGTTAAGGTAGAGTGTTGAGGGTAGATGGTTTAGTGATAGGGTGTAGGGTTTAGGGTTGAGGGATTAGGGTTTAGGGTTGAGGGAATAGGGTTTAAGGTAAATTGTTGAGGGTTTAGGGATAGGGTTTAGGATTTAAGGTTTAAGAGTTAAGGGTTGAGGCTTTAGGGTTTAGTGTTAAGTGAGAGACCTAGATGGCTAAGGATGGATGAAGAGGTAGACAAGGAGTGACTAAGAGACGTAGAAAGGGGAGAGTTAGAGAGGTAAGGGGGAGAGATAGGTGAGAGATAGAAGAAATACATGGATAAATGAATAATATAGATTTTCTATAGCAGGACAAAACTCAGTAGCATTATAATGTGAGCATTTTTTTGATTGCTATACAAACCGTACAAAGGCCTAGACCCCCGTGATCTAGGCCCACATACTCTATTTTTTTCTATTTATGCACGTGTTTTGACAAAAAAAACTGTTTTCATGTTGTTGGGAAGTTCACATGCAAATTTATTTTTCTATATTTTTTATTTTTCCTTTCTTTATTCTATATTTTTTATTTTTCCTTCCTTTATTGATCTAGTACATTTATATTTAGGTTTCCTTTTTATCTTTATTTCAATTTAGTTATTGCTGCAAAGTTGATTTGATGGTGCAGAGTTTTAGCCCAAACCAGGGTAAAACAATCTTGCACATAATTCACTGAAGAATCTCAATATTACTGAGGCAATTAGATTACACTTGTGTGAGAGTTTGATTTACATTTTATTTGAGATAGGCATAAAATCATCAACTCTTGAAGATGCCTCACATGCATGTAATTACATGCGTGTGAAGCATCTTCAAGAGTTGATGATTTTACTCAAATAAAATGTATGCAAATCAAACTCTCACACAAGTGTAATCCAATTGCCTCGGTAATACTTGAGATTCTTCAAAGAATTCTGTGTAGGATTTTTTACTGTGGTTTGGGTTGAAACTCTGCACCATCAAATCAACTTTGCAGCAATAACTAAATTGAAATAAAGATAAAAAGGAAACCTAAAAATAAACGTATTAGAGAAATAAAGGAAGTAAAAATAAAAAATATAGAAAAATAATTGTGCATGTGAACTTCCCAACAACATGAAAACACTTTTTTTTGTTGGAACACGTGCATAAATAGAAGCAAATAGATTATGTGGGCTTGGATCATAGGGGTCCACGCCTTTGTAACATTTGTATAGCAATCCAAAATGCACATACGTTATAACATGAGCACATTATGGCTTGGTCTTACCGATCCTTAGGCTCGGAATCACCAAACCATAACGCGAGCACGTTATAAAGGGCCCGCGTTATGGCCTAGAATTTTTAAAAAAAAGTTTGGCCACTTTTTAGTCCCCCAACTTTTTGCACCCGCCCATGTCTCTTTTATTGGTTGTTCCTTTCATAGGTATTGCCATCAAAGAAATATTACAATTGAGCATTTTATACAAGTTGTGTCGCTAGACCCATTTCTTTGGTCTACATATGAAGAGTTGTGCATCCTAGGTAATTGCCAACAATGCAATAAATCATAATATTCCTTATTTATTTCAAATTGCACTTGTTATTCTCTATCGCAGAAGCTGATACTTTTTAAAAGACTTGGTTTTCTTTTGTTTTCATATCTAGTGGTTTTTCAAGAGAATTAGATTGAATGTTATTGATTTGTATTATAGTAAAAAATTTAGTCTCTAGATTATTTGTTGAAGACCACATACCTGGTGATTTTATATCACTGTTCTAACTCTACAATCATCATATAACTTGAATTGCTTTCTACTACTCTGTCTACATTGAGGTTATATTTAGTGCATGGTTTTCACTTGAGATGTTAACTATTAACAGTCTGGAGTTCAATCATTCTTTGGTCTTAGAATTTAACATTAGCATTTTCCTTTCTATTTGTCTAAACACATTTGTTGTTTTCTTTGCTCAAGGAAAGGAGGTAAATTCCATATGTTTAGCTAAAAGGGACTTAGTACTTTCACCGTTCTATGATCTACAAGCACCATACTATGCATTCCATATGAAACTACGGTCGGTGCTTCTCAACAAACTGTCCAATTGAGTTATTAACATGTGTCACTTAGACTGTAGCTTTCTTCAAAAGTTTGGGTAGTGTGCCTTCTATACAATCAAGCATCATGGACTTTCAATGCCTTTTGGGACCGTCATATTTTGAAAAAAGGTGACTTTCTTTAATGATTTTTCTTTTGTCAATCTTAGAAATGAATGGGCAAGATATCATCTTGTGAACCATGAATACCATAACACTAGTTTCTCCTTTGCATATGACACCATGGAAAATTCCTCAACACTAAGATGAATGAATATGTATCTCAAACATCAGTAACATGCCAAACCAAGTATATTTGACATCAATGAAAAACACACCAACAAACTCCCCCTTTGTCATTGATGGCAAATTCAACACCATCAACCAACTCTCTCCCCCTTTGACATCAATTGACAAAGGAGAATGTACTCTTACTCCCCCTATCAATAATAGGTTATACAAATCATTCACAAGATGAGCAATAGACTAGTAAATTGTTCTAAGATCAAGACATTGAGCAACTGCATACCAATACTATATATCAAGTCAACTGCCACTGGCCATAGAAAAAGCTATGTGGTACTGGGAGCACACCTCTATAATAGATGCTTCATAATGCAATCTAGAAATTGATACCATTGAATTCAACCAGATGTGTAAATAATGACTTTGCTATAGGAAAGCACATTGTCCATTCAAAATACAAAGACATTGTTAAAGCACTAGCATGACTATCACAATACATCACTGTCTCATGGAAAAAATTACTGTCAATATGATAACAATCACTTTTGCACCAACTAACAACCCTATCATATAGTTGATATCAAACTCTTTTAAGAAGCAATAAGTAATGAAACACAAAGTACCTTTGCATTTTGCATCAAATAGTAAATACCTTTCTTTTCAACATATATCAACTATCAACATCATGAAAGCACTGTATTTTGGCAAATCCACATCACTGTCACTACAAAAATTAGAAAGGGGACTACTTACACTCTCTATGTCATGCATACTTACTATCAGTTCTGTCATTACACTTGCACTGTTACTATCAATTTTGCCAAACACGCATTACATAGTCAAGTGCTAAAAACATGCATAGAGATCATTGGAAAAGCATCATAGTCTTGACCAACAAGTTGATTGTGAGCATAGGCCAATAGTGACCAAGAGAAGTGTCATTTCATTGTCTATTATCACTTGTCAAAACATCTCACAGTGTTGTAAAACATAGAGATACACTGTCCATGCAAAGTGAATAGCACTATCAAGATGGAACTTGTGATCTACAAAGGCACTTGTATTGCACTGTGACTAAGATCACCATCTAAGCTTTCCTTTATGTGAAGACAACTTTCCTTTATTGTTGTTTTTCTACTAGTGGTGACATATAGATTTCCTCCTCCAAGTCACCATGAAGGAAAGTTTCTTCACATCCATTTGTTCCACTTCTAAATCATAATCTATTGCAAGAGATACAGGAACCTATTGTTGCTGATGTTGATGTTAGACACACACAAGTACAACATGAAACAAAAGTTACACATCAACCCTTGTTTATCTTGAAAGATACAATGAATTCATAGAATTCATGATCCCAAGTCCCTGGTGATTAGGTCATAATCTGCTAAAATCTCTCAGTGGTTGATGTGTGTTGCTGTTTTCCATTTTGAGGTCTTACATGAATCAGTAGGTTCTGGTTCTGCAACGATGCTATTAGGGAAGTCACTCTACACAGCATATACCTCCAAATGATGTGCCTAAGGTGATATTTGCATGAGTTCTACCCTTATCAGCGATTTCCTACATGAAATTTTCAAAGGTACATGCATATAGCTTAGGAATATACTAATGATGGTCAGTTATCTACGAGATGTCAGTATATTCCTCTGTTCTACTTAATGTTTATCATGATGTGCAGTTATGAAAGTGACTTCTATAAAATTAAAATGAGAAAAAGGGTTAGAGAGATAGAGATTCCTAAGATTTACTTGACTGAGATCACTGACCCACATACTTGTTCCCATACAGTAATGAAGAGAAGAAAATTGAAATCATACTTCGCCAGGATATTCCACAAGTCAGCATGATCTAATGCAAATCTTCAGAGGTAGAGTTGACAACGACATGCAATGAAATGAAAGTGTTTCTAAAGAACACAACATCCACCAGTACATATCCGGAAATCAACTTGAAGATTACTTAAGGTTTACAATCATGATGTAATATGAAGCTTCATCTCCATACAGTATGTTCATAAAACATGCATATTTACAGTGATCATGAGGAAAGAATCTTGAATGTTTCAACAATTCAATCCCCACTAGTCTCAGCAATCTGGTCTACTACATGAAATTTCTATAGGTTTGATATTGTATGATTGACCTCCTCTTTTTTCTCTTTTTTTTTTAGCAATAATGGGGCTGAATATATGTCTCTGCTCTCTCCCCAACACAGTGCCCAAGAAAACCTAGCTGAATCACTGGTCAGCCTCCTTAGATGTCTCATCCAATGGTGGAAGATGGATCTTGCCAAAACCTCGAGCAAAGCACCTAGACAAGGTGCTGCTTGCTTAGTAACTTCCTCCATTGGCCAACCACCACATTCAATGCATTGTCTCCTTTTGGTTCATTCTGACCTCTTGGGATCCGGTGCACTGCTCAGGACGTCCCTCGCCATTAAAGCACTGTCATATCTCTACCTGCACGCTATCGAGTCGAGTCTGCATGTAGACCCTCCGTAGGCTTTGCGTGCCCTTCTTTTTCTATCCTCTGCATGATCACCAATGAAACTTGCGCAGAAGGATCAAGCATTTAATTCCCTGCCGAAGGTGGCCTGCAGCGGCAAATCCGCGTACTTGCAGTCTTCCCGCCATTTTGCATTTTTGAATATCGGGCTGCATCTTGACATTTCTTCATGTTGATTTAGACATGACGATGATGTCATCATCATGTATAGAATGGGTTCAAAATCTACCCGCATTGCTTGTTTTCCACCTTTTCCATCCCGAGCGTGCATCATCATGATCACCGGCAAGACATCGCTGATCGGGGCGAGCCCATAATGTCCTACTGATCTCATGGCCGATGCACCTGCGGTCAGCATATAGAAGTTAGGCATCATCATATTGAATAACTAGAAAGAGGATCAACATCATATTAAATCATGCTCCTAGAGTGCAAACATGTATATATTGGGTTAGGACAGATCAAAAGCAAATATCTGACCTTACCTTACCATTTACCTTTAAATATCATGTCGTGCACATATCATGATCATGCAAATGGCATACAGAGAATTAGCTATTTTGAATACCATTTCAAATCCGGCTCTGCATATCAGGTAGTGCATTTCCTCTTTATATCGGGTCATGTTTTAAGATCGAGTGAGATTCGGAACATGACCCATGTGAAATATGATCCCCTCGGGAAAGGTCCAAATGACATCATCAGGATATATGACTCAATTTATTACTACAACTATTATGACGTCATCGGCATGTATATCAAATGGGGTGATTGCTTGAAATATACCTACGCAAAGCAAAAAAAAGGGGGGGATGTCATCATCATATTGATTCCTTCATTTATCGGGTTCAGATGATGTCACCGCCACACCGGTCATGGGTGATATTTAAAAGAGGGTGATATTTGGAAGATTAGGTGATCTTCAGAATATCAGGTGATAAATGAAATATGACCCCTCCGCTGCAATGTCCCATCTCCAAAAATTGGGATGACGTCATCGACATGTTGGTTCACTTTGTCCATCGGGTCGAGTGACATCATTGGTATGTCAAAATGGGGTGATGTTTGAGATATAGGGTGATCTTTGAATATCGGACCAGGTTTTAAGATGATGACCTCGTCGACTAAAATGACCTACTCGGAAGATCATGATGACGTCATCCGGATGATGACTTGGTTTAGCGCAGCGGCACTATCACGTCATCAACATGTTATGTGAGCAGGATCATGTTTAGGAAATATGCCTCCGAGAGGTGAATATGATGATTACATCATCATCATGATTGTTTCTTTGTTTATCGAACTTGAATGACATCATCAGAATAATGGCCTAGGGTGATATTTCGCTGCAGGAGGATATTGAGAAATATCGGGTTACAATGAGAAATATGATCCTCGCGAAATACATGATGCTGCTGACTGGCAAATGCCACTATCACCTAAAATTGACATCCAGATATTTGGACCACATGATATATTGGGTGATATTTGAAATATCGGGTGATATTTCAAAGATGATGATATTAAGAAATGTGATCCTCCTCCTCGAATATCAGGTTTGACTAGAACTTTGACCGAGCATAACTTTCTTACCTGGCCGAATTTTAGGGTGATGTAAAAAGCAAACTTGCTTAGAATTTTACACTCTTTCACATGGCAAGCTTCCTGAGGCAAGATTTAGACCTTGAATTTTGGGCTCATATAGGAGGATCATCATGCACCTGATATGATGATGCTTTTTACCATTACCGCCCAGAGCACAAAAACAAAGGGGGCAAGCCACAGCACGGGTCCTCATTTTGCTAAGGGGCAAAAAGGGGCATGTTGTGAACATCACAACAACTAGCAACCAAACAAAACAATCTAAAACAAAGACCATTAAAGGAAACTGAAAGAAATACATGCATAACTTCCAACTATCTCTCCTGCAGATCATCATCTAACTTGGGACTCAATGTATTCAATGAGGTGCATGAATTTTCCTTTCAGTTTAAGTGGGTGCATGTGATTAATTATCCTCATCTTGAAGATCAGTTGAACAAACCAGTGACTGACATTAGCCTACGTAGGTGAGGATGTTCCCTCATAGCCAATCGGATAGAGCCTTGCTGCAGCAGGTGTCCATAGCCCCAGCAAGGATATTGTTACAATTCTCCTAAGTAGAGCCCCACTACCAGCGAGCGTCTATAGCCCCGGTAGAGTTACTTAGATGGCTTAACCTAGATTTTCAGTAAAATCCATTTTATTGCTTTACATTTTATATTTTTGGTAGAACTTCATAAGATGTTGCATTTATAACTTCATCATCATGATGCAAGGAGTGGTCACTTGCTGAAATTAAGCTAAGAATTGTAATGGTAGCAAGGGTGACCTCAGATTTTTCACCTAATATCTACACTGGTAGGTTCAACCAACCCAAGGATTTTAGGTGTGTCATTGTGAGAAACATCCTTGAGTACTCAACCCATTCTTATTGAATACAAAATTTCACAAGTCAAACAACTCTCCACCTTCATGACAGTCACAACAAGTTATGCATAAATTTCAAACAATTAATCTGAATGATCAGAATTTTCCATTATTTTCTGTGGTTGTTAGTTTTCTCCTGTATGCTCTAAATCAAAAGAAAGATCCTTGCTGAGGACAACAAAGCAACCAAACAAAACAAACAAAAGCAAGGAGACTGTACAAACAACTGCACAACAAATATACATTATGATACACATGACTGTCATGATGCTACTTCAGGCCTGAAAATAGTGCTTGAGGAACTATCCATTGACTGGCAATGGGACATCCTCACATGTTAAGGACTTGAGCTTGTAGGTGATGTCTCCTAATATTTCAGAAATTTGAAAGGGGCCTATCTAGAGTTTGTCAAACTTACCATGGTCACCCTTCCTTTCATGTGCTTTGTCCCACATCAGGACTAGATCTGAGATCTGAAAAGCCTTAATTTTAGCCCTTTTATCAAACCAACGCTTGAGAACAGCCTGATGTTTAGCAAACTGGTTAATCGCTTCACTTCTTTTTTCATCTAGGTGCATCAGCTGCAGCAACCTAACCTCCTGTTTGTTATCTATGCCTAGGTATTCTTGTGCAAACTATAGTGTAGGAATCTTTAGGTTAACAGGGAGGAGGGGATCCACCCCATATACTAGGTGAAAAGGTGAGTTTCCTAATGCAGCCTTATTTCTGGTTATATCTACCCACAAGGCATATTTCAATAGAGTGTCCCATTCCCTTGGGTTCTTATCTATCAACTTCTTTATGATGTTAAGCAAGTTCTTGTTTGTGGATTCCGCTAATCCATTCCCTTGGGGATAGTAATTGGAGGAGAATTTCAAGATGACCCCATGGTCAAAAGCCCAACCTGATAGTTTTATTGAAGCAAAGGCAAGTCCATTATCACACACTAAAGCATATGGAACTCCATACCTAGTCACTATGTTGCTTTCCAAAAACTTAATGACATCCTCAGCATTACATGTTTTACTGCTGACAACTTCAGTCCACCTGGTACAGTAGTCAGTAATAGTCAAGATGTACCTGTGGCCTGAGGATGATGAAGGATTGATGGGTCCTATGAAGTCCATACCCATTGAGCAAATGGGTGCATCTCCATCACTGGCTGTAGAGGTTGAGTAGCATATTTATCTCTATTTGCAGCAACTTGACACACATGACAGTATTTGGTGTGTTCAGCAGTGTCCTTGAAAATCGTGGGCCAATAATACCCTACCTTGAGGATGGCATGAGTGGTGGCCAAGGATGATCCATGTGCAGTCCCAAATTTATTATGCAGTTCCGCTAGTACCTTGTCTGCTTCTGGTTTTTCTAAGCACCTCAAGTATATCCCCTCATAGTTTCTCTTAAAAATGACTCCTCCTTTCATCATATATTTCTGTGCTTTTATCTTAAGGGCTCTCCTCTATGAGGCCTGTAATCTTGGGGGACATCTCCCAGTGATCAGGACATGTCTAACGTCTGAATACCATGTTCCATCATCTTTTGCATCTACAACATACTGCTGGCTCAGGATGTTAGGGTCTATCTCTGATATCATTTGACTCAAAGCTTGTCCTCTTACCAACCTCATGGGTGTGATATCCATGTCATACTCCTAGAGGATGGTGATCCATTTGGCCCTCTTCTCACCTAGCTCACTTTGCATTAGTAGCATCTTTACTACTGCATCAGGTACCACAACAATCACCTTACTCCTCAGGATGTAGTGCCTAAACTTCTTGACTGCTCGAACTAGAGCAAGTGCTTGTCTTTCAACATCCATGTACCTGAGCTCTGCATCTTTGAAAGGGCAGCTCATGAAGGCTATAGGCTTCTCCTGCTTTTCTTCATTTCTCTGGGTTAGCACTGCTACAGAGGTATGTTCTAAGGCAAATGAGTAGATGTAGAAGTCCCTGGTGTAATCTGGACTGATCAGGACTGGAGCATCTGAAATAGCTTTCTTAATGTCTTCAAAAGCTGCTCTAGCTTCAGGTGTCCACTCAATCTTGGCCTCCCTTTTGAGCATGGCATTTAGGGGCCTAACTATCTCTGCAAAGCTGGTGATGAACTTCCTAACAAAATTAATCTTACCAAAGTAAGATTTGAGCTCTGTCTTGCTTCTAGGCAGTTGTATTTTCATGATGGACTCTACTCTGTTAGGATCAATGATGATCTCATTCTCAGTTATCAGGTGACCCAGCAACTTCCCGGTGGTCATCCCAAATATGCACTTCTTGGGATTTAAGGATATCCCATACTGCTCGCACTTCTTCAGCACCTTTCTTAGGTCCTCTACATGGTTTTTTCTATCTTTGGAAAACACAGTCAAGTCATCCATATAGATCACTATGCACTTACCAATTAAGCCTCTGAAGGCTATGTCCATTGCCTGCTGGAAGGTGGCTCCAGCATTTATCAGCCCAAATGGCATGCGTCTGTAGGTGAAGATCCCCCATTTAGTGGTAAATGCAGTTTTCAATCTATCAATTCTGTCCACCATCACCTAATTGTAACCAGAGAAGCCATCCAAGAAGGACATCATCTTGGCTCCATTCACAACCTGTAGGACTTCATCCAGGGAAGGCAAAGGATAGTTATCCTTTTCAGAAGCTCTATTCAAATTCCTGAAATCCATGCACAGCCTGATGTCACCATTCTTCTTCCTCACGGGTACCAGGTTCGCCACCCACGTGGAGTGTCTCACAGGAAATATGATCCTGGCATCAAGTAGTCTTTTAACTTCTTCAAAGATGATGGGCTCCAGTAGGGCATTGACAGGTCTCTGTTTCTGCCTAAAAGGCTTGGCATCTGGCTTCAAAGGAATAGTATGGGTGATGACAGAAGTGTCGTAAGTCTTCAGCTCATCATATGTCCAGGCAATGACATGGATGTAGTCCTGGAGAGCTTGGGTTATGTCTTTGAACTCTTCATCCATGCAGACCTTTCCAATTAGGACATTTCTTTCTTTACCACCTTGCCCAATGTCAACTAGAGAGTACTGCCCCTCATCAGCTTTTGGGAGGTCCTTCTATTTTAGCATGTTGTCTAGGTCAAATGCTCTCTCTAGCTCTATCATTCCCTTAGGGATCCTGTTGCTAGGCAACTCCAAGATTTCTCCTTCTTCCCAGACATGATCTTCCATGTTAACTTCATCTATGATCTGTGCTTCAAAAACATCTCTATTGGAGATAAAATCCAATATATGCTGATCATCATCAAATACTTGAAGATTGGTTACATTATCAGGTACTGAAGGCATTGATACTAATTCAACTGAGAACCTTTTGAGACTTGATATGGACAGAGGTTCCAAAGCACTGGTAGCCTGGGCCAAAGCATTTGCTCTATGGTTTTGCTCCCTAGGCACATGGGTGATATTGAAGGCATCAAACTCCTCTATCAGGTTCCACACCCTGTGCCTATAGTTAGACAGCTTTTTGTATTTGCAAGAGTATATACCTCTTACTTGCCTGACAACTAATTCTGAGTCTCCATAGACATGCAGAATTCTCACCTTCTTGCTAAGTGCGAATAGCATCCCATGAATTAGAGCTTCATACTCTGCTACATTATTTGTACATGGGAATTGCAACCTGTATGCTGCTAGGTAGGATTTTCTTAATGGATTGATGAGGTCCACTCCTACTCCAGCTCCTTGCTTTGACTTGGATCCATCAAACCTGAGGATCCATGGCTTGTCTTCATCTAAAGGCTTGTTTGGGGCTTCTTTCTTCCTTTTGGCTCTGGCAGCTGCACCACCGGATATCCACTTCAACTTTGGTATCTTTATTTTCTTAGGCACCACCTCATTGGTCTCATGGGAAGCTGATATTTCTTCTTTTCTTTTATCATCAGGAGGAACATCCCCTAGACTAGGCAATGTTAATCTTCTTAAAATGTGCAGTCACAATGAACAAGATGCTTCTGAATGAGGTGCCTCATGTAACCTGCACCATCCTCCAACCAAGACATCCTGAGGAGGTCTTTGCTGCTGCATCATCTTTTGCATTTCTTTTGATAGGAACTCCTCAAATTTGGACAGACTACTGCCCTTATCTTCATCAGACAACTCATAATTTGACTTCATCAAACAATCACTCTCAGGGGTGATTTTCTCCTTGTTCTTAGCATTACTCCTGTTGCCAACCGGTATCCCTTCTGTTACCTTGACAGGATCCTCATCATGATGTGTGCTTCCTCTCGCTCCTCCAGAAGACAAACAAGGATCAGCATCATTACCATTATATGCAGCACTTACCGCAGATGATGACGACGACGCCTCATGGTATGCCTATTCCAACTCCAACATGTCTAGGCAGGCCTCACATGTCTTTTCAGAATGAGCCTCATTATGCAACCTGCACCATCCACTAATTAAAATATCATGAACAGGTACATTTAACAATTGGTAGCGTTTCACCCCTTTAAGCAGATGCATCTCAAAATTCTTGAAGTGATCTATCTCTATCTCGTTTCCAAGATTACAACTAGGTTCTAGATATGCATCATCATCTCGAGGGTTATCATCATGATCATGTATGTCAAGCATCAGGATCTCCTCTACCCTAGTAGTCGGAGGTCTGATGGAGTAAACTCCAGGTTTCACATTCACATACATGACTTCGTTGGTTTTGTTATATTTGGTAATCATGTGTTTCATGCAAGGTTCAGCTTTGATCATGATTTGGTTAGGTATTCCCTTCCAGGGCAACCACATGTGACTGAAGTCAGTAGACATATATCCATTGAGGGTCTTTGACCAATCCCTACTAAGCAACATCCTGTATGCATCAGGTATATCGACTACCTAGATATCAATATAATGCTGGATTCTGGGATCGAGGCTAGTTGCATATGGATGTGGGTCAGTTCCCCTACCACGTTTACTTCTGTTTTGTCCAGTTGGGTTACTTTCTTCAATGATTTGGTAGGATGTAACCCCAAGGCATTGCATATGGATAAGGGCATCACGTTGGTAGATGCTCTTGAGTCCACCAGACAGTTGTGCAGGTTCCTACCAAACATCCTTACGGTCAGGAGGAAGGGAGGTGACTCAATTTTGTCTTTGTATAGGATCATGTGGGAGGTCTCTGCAGCTTGGATAGTGGCCGAGTTTTTTAATTTTGTATTAGCATCCTTGGCAGCATGATCTTTATTTCCAAACTAGCTTGGGGTATGGCTGTCTTCCTTTTGGGTAGGACTATCTAAATATTTCACAAAAGCACTTTTGATAGCAGGGGTCCTAAGTAGTTCTAACAATGGCAGGCTGATCTTAACCTTCTTCATCTCATCAGTCAGGTAAGAAACCAATTTGTCAGGTCCAGGAGGTGGATTTGTGGCTTTTGGTGTTGCATTCTATGGCATCAAGTGATGCACATTGACTTTGGGAAATCCAGGGTTATTATTTGCCTGGGGATCAGGTGGAGTATTGAAGTTGTTTGGAGGCAATGAGGTGGTCAAAGGGCCAGCAGACCGATTTGAGTTATTCCTCAGGTTGTAGTTATGTCTACCTTGAGGTTGCTATTGATAAGCATTGACTTCCTCATGTTCCACTGATGGCTCATTCTCATCTTCAAATGGGAAAATGTAGTTAGATTCAAGAGCCATGGCTGATTCCTCACATGTTGAGGTGTAATCCTGATGTGATGAGGTTGCATGCTGATGAGGATGATGCATGAAGCTTTCCAGCACTAAGGTAGTATCATACTCATAGGGGACAATCTCATTTCCCTCTCCATAAGGTGGGTTTCTTGAAGTACTAGACACTTCAGCCTGGAAAATGCTAGCTGCAACCCTAAATTGGAGGCAATCTAACTTTGTATGAGCATTGGTATTATGAATCCTGCACCAGTTTGCAAGTGCTGCCTCAGCAAGGTTTACTCTAGTGGTTTGTTTAGGTTCACCAGGAGGCTGATTATCCAGGGGTGATGGCAAAGAACCATTGTTTGGCCTAATGTTCCACACTCTAGGCTATCTAGGAAGATTGTTGTTGCCATTATTGTTATTGTAATTATTGTTGTACCCCTTGTTAGGATAGTTTGGTCTGTCATTGGCATACCCTCTATTTTGGTTAGGCTGAGAGTAAAAGTTCTAATTTCTTAGATGGGTGACCTCGGTGGTAAGTTTCCTAAGCTGGGCTGATATTTCTTTGATTTCTTCTTTCTCCTCCTGAGCCTTTGCCACTACATTTTCTACCTAGGGCTTGAAAAAGGAAGACCCATTGTTATTGTTGGGTTGTTCTACAGCATGTGGCACTTGTGTTTGATATGGCAACATCTGGCTATTCCCACTTGGTGGTGGCATGACACTGAGTGGAGGTATTTGCAAAGGGGCTGGTATCATGGCTGAAGGTATCATGGCCCCATTGGTCTGTTGGTGGACAAGATATGTTGGATAGCCTGGAAGTGAAGGGAAGGCAACATTTGGTGTGGGGGTAGGAACTAATTGTTGGCTGACCTTGATAGCTTCCCCAAAGGCTCTTGCTAAAGTTGTTATGCCAGGATGTGTCCTCTTGATAAACATGGAGGTCAAGGGATCTAAGGCTGAGTAGTAAATGCTCCTAGCAGCTTTGTCTATTACATTATAAGGAGCTACTAGCTTAGACAACATCTTCTGGAATCTAGCATTGAAGTTTGCTATAGGCTCCCCCTCAGACCTCCTGATAGTGGCAAATAAATGGTAGTTGGTTGAAGGGTCTATAGGCACCTTGAACCTATCCTTGAAAGCTTTCTCCAAGGCATCCCATGAATTGACTGAACCTTGGCCCAAACTAATGTACCAGTTGTAGGCCTCTTCTCCTAAGGAGAAGGGAAACAACCTGTAGACCACATCTTCATACTCAATCCTAGCCCTACAATAGGCTTCCTTGAAGGTTCTGACATGATCATCAGCATCCTGATATGGGTGGTATCTAGAACAAATTTTATCTAGATTTTTGGGCAGATCATGATATGCATTGAAGATCAAAGGTGACTCTACTGTGAAGAATGACATTGCAACCAGAGGGGGTTGGATCTAAGGTGTGACTGGCTGAGGTTGAACCTGAGGTGTGACAGAAGGCCCTACAGGTATGTGCAGGCCAATAGGAGTTGCAGGAGCAGGCCCTGGTGAAGCTCCAGATGTACCAGGATCAAGGGAGTGATGAAGGTCCACAGTCCTAGGTCTGAATCCCCTGGTAGGTAGTTCTTCAAAGGGTCCAGTAGATCTAGACCTAGTGTTTGGCTTAGGAGCCAGGATTCTTCAAATTTTAAGTAAGATAGGCTGGTTTATGGTCAGATTTGGAAACTGACAGGATACTTTAAGCAATGTTTGCAGGAATCTACAGTTTTCTTGTTGGCCCTCCTTCTAGCGCCAGTTTTGTTGTTGCTGATGTTGACGTTAGACACACACAAGTACAACATGAAACAAAAGTTACACATCAACCCTTGTTTATCCTGAAAGATACAATGAATTCATAGAATTCATGATCCCAAGTCCCTGGTGATTAGGTCATAATCTGCTAAAATCTCTCAGTGGTTGATGTGTGTTGCTGTTTTCCATTTTGGGGTCTTACATGAATCAGTAGGTTCTGGTTCTGCAACAATGCTATCAGGGAAGTCACTCTACACAGCATATACCTCCAAATGATGTGCCTAAGGTGATATTTGCATGAGTTCTACCCTTATCAGTGATTTCCTGCATGAAATTTTCAAAGGTACATGCATCTAGCTCAGGAATATACTAATGATGGTCAATTATCTACGGGATGTCAGTATATTCCTCTGTTCTGCTTAATGTTTATCATGATGTGCAGTTATGAAAGTGACTTCTATAAAATTAAAATGAGAAAAAGGGTTAGAGAGAGAGATTCCTAAGATTTACTTGACTGAGATCACTGACCCACATACATGTTCCCATATAGTAGTGAAGAGAAGAAAACTGAAATCATACTTCACCAGGATATTCCACAAATCAACATGATCCAATGCAAATCTTCAGAGGTAGAGTTGACAATGAATGCAATGAAATGAAAGTGTTTCTAAAGAACACAGCATCCACTAGTACATATCCGGAAATCAACTTGAAGATTACTTAAGGTTTACAATCATGATGTAATTTGAAGCTTCATCTCCATATAGTATGTTCATAAAACATGCATATTTATAGTGATCATGAGGAAAGAACCTTGAATGTTTCAACAATTCAGTCCCCACTAGTCTCAGCAATCTCGTCTACTACATGAAATTTCTACAGGTTTGATATTGTATGATTGACCTCCTCTTTTTTCTCTTTTTTTTTTTAGCAATAATGGGGCTGTATATATGTCTCTACTCTCTCCCCAACACAGTGCCCAAGATAACCTAGCTGAATCACCAGTCAGCCTCCTCAGATGTCTCATCCAACGGTGGAAGATGGATCCCGCCAAAACCTCAAGCAGAGCACCCAGACAAGGCGCCGCTCGCTCAGTAACTTCCTACATCGGCCAACCACCGCATTCAATGCATTGTCTCCTTTTGGTTCATTCTAACCTCTCGAGATCCAGTGCGCCACTCGGGACATCCCTCACCATTAAAGCACTGTCATATCTCTACCTACACGCTATCAGGTCGAGTCTGCATGTAGACCCTCTGTAGGCTTTGTGTGCCCTTCTTTTTCTATCCTTCGCATGATCGCTGGTGAAACTTGCGTAGGAGGATCAAGCATTTAATTCCCTGCCGAAGGTGGCCTACAGCGGCAAATCCGCGTACTTGTAGTCTTCCCGCCATTTTGCATTTTTGAATATCGGGTTGCATCTTGAGATTTCTTCATGTTGATCCGGACATGACGATGACGTCATCGTCATGTATAGAACAGGTTCAAAATCTACCCGCCTTGCTTGTTTTCTGCCTTTTACATCCCGAGAATGCATCATCATGATCACTGACAAGACATTGCTGATCGGGGTGAGCCCATAATGTCCTATCGATCTCATTCTTTGGCCGATGCACCTGCGGTCAGCATATAGAAGTTAGGCATCATCATATTAAATAACTAGCAGGAGGATCAACATCATATTAAATTATGCTCCTAAAGTGCAAACATGTATATATCGGGTTAGGACAGATCAAAAGCAAATATCTGACCTTACCTTACCATTTACCTTTAAATATCATGTCGTGCACATATCATGATCACGCAAATGACATACAGAGAATTAGCTATTTTGAATACCATTTCAAATCTGGCTCTGCATATCAGGTAGTGCATTTCCTCTTTATATTGGGTCATGTTTTAAGATTGAGTGAGATTCAGAACATGACCCATGTGAAATATGATCCCCCCCGGGAAAGGTCTAGATGACGTCATCAGGATATATGACTCACTTTATTACTGCAGCTATTATGACATCATCAGCATGTATATCGGATGGGGTGATTGCTTGAAATATACCTGCGCGAAGCAAAAAAAGGGGGGGACGTCATCATCATATTGATTCCTTCATTTATCGGGTTCAGATGATGTCACCGCCACACCGGTCATGGGGTGATATTTAAAAGAGGGTGATATTCGGAAGATTGGGTGATCTTCAGAATATCGGGTGATAAATGAAATATGACCCCTCTACTGCAATGTCCCATCTCCAAAAATTGAGATGACATCATCAACATGTTGGTTCACTTTGTCCATCGGGTCGGGTGACGTCATCGGTATGTCAAAACGGGGTGATGTTTGAGATATAGGATGATCTTTGAATATCGGGCCAGGTTTTAAGATGATGACCCCATCGACTAAAATAACCTACTCGGAAGATCATGATGATGTCATCTAGATGATGACTTGGTTTAGCGCAGTGGCACTATGACGTCATCGACATTTCATGTGAGCAGGATCATGTTTAGGAAATATGCCTCCGAGAGGTGAATATGATGATTACGTCATCACCATGATTGTTTCTTTGTTTGTCAGACTTGAATGACATCATCAGGATAATGGCCTAGGGTGATATTTCACAGTAGGAGGATATTGAGAAGTATGAGGTTACAATGAGAAATATGATCCTCGCGAAATACATGATGCTGCTGACTGGCAAATGCCACTATCACCTAAAATTGATGTCCAGATATTTGGACTGCATGATATATCAGGTAATATTTGAAATATTGGGTGATATTTCAAAGATGATGATATTAAGAAATGTGATCCTCCTCCCCGAATATCAGGTTTGACCAGAACTTTGACCGAGCATAACTTTCTTACCTGGCCAAATTTTAGGGTGATGTAAAAAGCAAACTTGCTTAGAATTTTACACTCTTTCACATGGCCAGCTTCCTGAGGCAAGATTCAGACCTTGAACTTTGGGCTCATATAGGAGGATCATCATGCACCTGATATGATGATGCTTTTTACCATTACCACCCAGAGCACAAAAACAAAGGGGGCAAGCCACAACAGGGGTCCTCATTTTCCTAAGGGGCAAAAAGGGGTGTGTTGTGAACATTACAATAGAACCGAATAGATGTCAACTTTGCAATGGGAGAGAAAATCTCACCAAAATCAATTCCCTCCACTTGAGATACCCCTTCGCAACAAATCTAGCCTTATATTTCTGAACACTGCCATCTACACCAAATTTCTTCTTGAACACCCATTTACATCCAATAGGTTTCCATCCTTTAGGCTAAGGAACCAAGTCCCATGTTTTTTTTTCTTTTCCAAAGAAACCATCTCATCCTCCATGGCCTCCTTCCAGGAACCTACATCTTTCATACCCATAGCAACTTTCACAGTTCGAGGCTCATCAGTGTTAGAAATCAAGGCAAAAACACAACTAGAATCAAGCAATGAATAACCAAACCTCTCATGTTGCTTTCTGTTTCATGTAGACCTCCTCAAAAGCTAAGGTGGAGGTTCTTCTTCTTCTGAACTTTCAGAGCTGCTAGAGTTCTCCTCATCATCAGGTTCAACAGGGTCTTTTAGTTCAGTCTTCTCAAGAGTAGTAGGAAACTAAACCACATCCTCTTTTTTTTCTTTTTTTTCTAGTTGTAGAACACTAGGAGAAGGAGTTACATCTCTGAAGATAACACTTCTTCTATACAAGACTTTCTTAGCCACAGGAACCCAAAGCTTGTACCCTTTCACACTGACACCATAGCCAATGAAGATATACTTAACTGCCTCATTCTCTAATTTTGACTTAGGCACATGTGCATATGCCTCACAACCAAAAACATGAAGATGTATCAAAGAAGGCTTCTTACCAGACCACACCTCCAAGGGTGTCTTTTCAACAAGCATTGAAATAGGAGACCTATTAACCAAGTAGCAAGTAATGGCTACAGCTTCATCCCAAAACTTTTGTTTGAGCCTAACTCCACTAAGCATACTCCTATCCCTCTCCATCAACGTCCTGTTCATCCTCTCTGCAACTCCATTTTGCTGAGGGGTGTGTGGAGTTGTCTTATGTCTTTCAATCCCATGTTCTTTACAGAATTTATCGAACTCTATCGAATAAAACTCACCACCGTTGTTAGTTGTCAAACACTTAATCTTTTTACTAGTCTAATTCTCAACAAAAGATTTAAACTCTTTGAACCAACTAAAGACTTTAGATTTGCTTCTGAGAAAATAAATCCATGTCCTCCTACTATAATCATTAATTAATGATAAAAAAATATAACAATTTAGAAATTGAAGGAACATTCATAGGAACAAACACATAAGAATGAATTAGATCCAACACACTAGAAGACTTGTGAGAACTAGAGTAAAACTGAACATGGTTTTGCTTTCCATAGACACAATGTTCTCAAAAGTTGAACTGAAGATTACAATCATTTAACCCCTCAACGAGGTTTCTATTTTTCAGGGCTCTAAGACCCTTCTCACCAATGTGACCAAGTCTCTCATGCCACAACATTGTTCTCTTAGTAGGAAGTTTCATTTCCAAAGCATGAGCACCCTTAGGTACCTAGAATGTACTACCATCAGAAGTTGAAGCAACACACTTTTTCATTGTGGGTTCCAATGGTGAGGATGAACAATTTGAAGCTCTTTTCTTCAAAACATTTGACTATTGCACTAAACAGTACATACATCCAGCTGAAACATAGTACCTGTCCAAGTACCCTTAGCAAGCACCATAGCTCCTCTCATCATCTTGATCCTCCTCTTGAGAAAACAACCTACACACCCACATCATTCAACTTACTTACAAAAAGAAGGTTTCATGCTAAACCAAGGATGTACAAAACACCATTGATCCCCTTCACTCATCCATCAGGGAATCAGATCAAGACTCTTCCATGGCCAACTATTTTCAGGTGAGAGTCATCACCCAGGTACAGCTTCCCACCATCATATTCTTCATACTTTGTAAACCAACCTCAATGAGAGGTCATGTGAAAGGAAGCACCAGAGTCTATCAACCACACATCTTCCAATTCATGGGTGGCTAAGGTAGAAACAAACACATCACCATCATCTTGAGATTTGTCAGAAACAGAATTGGAGAAGTTCTTCTTTTTCTTTTTCTCCTCTTTACACTCCTTTTGGAAGTGCCCAAATTTATTGCAGTTCCAACACAGTGCCTTGGACTTTCTAGGAGACTTAGATCTCCAACGAGATTTGGATTTGCCCTTTTCATCTTTCTTGTCTTTCTTCTTCCCTTTATCTTTGGGTCTACCATGAACCGCAGGAGCCTCCTTAGCCAATTCAGAATACTTTATCCACATCTCTTTAGACAACAACAAAGATACCACTTCATCCATCTTGAAGGTGGTAGTAGTGCTTCCAATGGCCATGACAAGGTGGTCCCACTTGTCTTGCAAAGAACAAAGCAAGGTCATGCAACGATCCTGCTCCTCCATTTTCACACCAATGGAAGTCAATTGAGCAACTAGCATGTTAAATGTATTCAAATGATCTGCAACAGATCCTCCATTATCCATCCTTAGAGAATATAGATTCTTCCATAGGAATAACTTGTTTACCAGGGATTTAGCTTGATAAACATCACCGAGCTTCTTCCATAGTTCTTTCGCTGTCTTCTCTTCATGAACATTTAACAAGATGGAATTAGCTAAACAGAGTCTCACAAGACCCTTAGCTTTTTGATCTTTGAGATCCTAGTATTCCTTAGCCATTACTGTTAGTTTTGTGCTAGATATAGATTCCATAGATCTCTATCAACAAGCATGTCCTCCATTTTGAGTTTTGACATCTCAAAATTGTTGCCATTAAACTTTTCCAACTGTATCCTTCTAGATGTGTCTGCCATCTCCTTCCTACAACAAGATCACACAATACTCTACACAAACTCTGACTCAATCAAAGATCAGTACAAAAACACCTACCTAACAACTAGGATCAAAGGTGATCAAGATCTGATACCAACTGAAAGGAAGCAAGGTACCTGGAAATGCTTCCTACACCAATCTAATGAGGGGAATATAGTGCAAATTTTTAGATCCTTACAATTACAGTTATGTTAAGCATGTAACATAAAGATAAAACAACAAACAACAACACACATAATGCAAGTGACACAAGATGTATGTGGGGAAAACCTTTTTAGGTGAAAAACCCCACACTCCAAAACTTGCACAATGTATTATCAAAACTAATGGTGTTTACAATACACTTGCAATACAAGTTCTTTTAGGAGTCTTCAAATGTCATTTCTAGATTAATTTCAGTAGCATAACAGTACCTGTAAAAAACACTATGCAACTCCAACATAAAGTATCTCAATATATAGAGCTTACAAGGCCATCTTAGGAAGTTTCTAGAGATGGGCATCCAACTTGGCCTCTTGGTCAAAGCCCAATGCCTTGGGACACTTGGCCAATATGCAAGCAACCTCCATTCAACCATCATAACATGCAGATTTGACTTTCCCAATGTGGAGTGCTCCAACCAAGAATAGGCTATGACAGATGCTCTTACGCATCTTACAACAGTCATAAAATCTATCCAACATAACAACATTTAATGTTGTAAGCGAATCCTTCATACAAGACTAATAATAGAATATTCCTCTTACAACATGTCATAGTCAACCTTGGGCACTCCAAGATGCCTTCCTCATATGCAAAGATACTCTCTGACACTTGTCTTCACTTGTCATAGGAATCTCTAATCTTGGCTCTTACATGTCATAGATTCCATCATACAAAATAACTCCTTCCACACATCTCAATATGCTGACACAAGGCATATTAGTACCACCTCAAATGGGATTCCTAGATTCTCATGTGTTGACTTGACCATCCAAGTCATATTACAAGTAGGATGACATGTTACAATGCCACCTCAAACTAAATGATAAAACAGGATGTACAAGTAAATACAAAATTAGGCCAATAAATAAATATACACATAAATATCAAATGCTAGGAATTTGCAAAGGTTGAGACACCTTAATTCCCAACAAACCATTGATTTCATATGATTTTCTCCACCATTGATTGAACTCTTTTGAAAGCGATATATACGCCCCTTCGCTCATTCACAAACTCTCCATGATCTTTAAGCTTTGAGCATTCGTAATAGTGCCTTGAAAATTTATCTATTATCATTAAGCACACTTATCATCCTTTCATGCTTTTTTCTACCATGGTTATGCAAAGTAATAGAGCAATCCACATTTAAACCAAGGAATACTTACAATCATAGGTGGTAAGATCTTTGTTATTGTAGTTTGTTATTGTCCTTTGATTATTTCTTGAAGGTATTGTAGGATTGGATTTGATTCTTATGCTTAATCTATTTAGTCCAATTTTCCCTTACACGGATAGGATTTTTGGCTAAAGTAGATGTTGCAGATTGCTTTCTCTTTCTAGATACATTATCGTTTGATGGTTGTTTGGTGGCTGCATATTCAACAAGTATAAATAAGGACATTTCCCTTATATCAGTAATTTCTTTATCAACACAATTAATTGGGGATAGTGGCGATGATTGGATGGAAGGATAGGATTAATCAACTCAGTATCATCATCCACCATATCAGGAATATCCCAACCTAATTTGAAGGCTTTCATTTGATCAACTATTAGTCTCATCCAATCCCTCCTTCTAACCTCATAATCATCTATACAATCTTCCTAGTAGACCTCCAAGTGGGGAATCATGATTATGTTCTTTTCAACATACAAGTTGTCCTTAACATAGTTTTTACTATCATAAGGCATCCTTGTTGTGAAAGGACGGAAGTTAAATTTTGATAGAATTCTATCAACATTCTAAGCATCTATAGTAGACTTGCAAATATAGTAACTTAGATGCATAGGGAAAGGATATCCCTATTGAATGCACAAGACAATTGAGAGGGGGACAAGTGAATCAGTTGTAACTTATAATTCTAAAACCCTCAAACACATTTAGATCCATATCAATTCAACTAACCCTTAAATTGTTATGATGATTAAGCATGGAAGAAAATAACAGAAATTGAATCAAATCAACATCAAACACAAGAGAACATCAGATTTACGTGGAAAACCCAAGAAGGGAAAAACCACGGTGAGGATTAGCTCATAATATAAAGTAATATCAACACCAAAAAACAATAGGCTCACTACCAGAATAGAGAAGAAGATAGAGAAGATTGTTACAAGGAGAAAACTATCTCAATGCAACAAAGAAGTCCACCACAATGCCATCATCACCTCCATAGTCTCACTAAGGAATTGTAGACACCTTCTGCTCACTGCATCCAGTAATCTAACACATGAAAGTTCACACTGCACTGCACAAATTCACACTCTATAACTCTATAATTCACATCACACACATCATACTCATCTATCTTATCATCCTTCAACAGTTTGACACTTATTTATACCATCTTCAATCTTAAGAACATTCTCCAAAGTCAGCAAGGCACCTTGATCATGCAAATTCAAATTAGGTCAGAACCAAAACATTCCCGCGGTGAAAAGAAATGAAGGTGGACCACAACACACCTTATCTTGGACCTAAATTCACTTATACACGTTACACCATGCTTTCACAATCATCAAAACAACTCTGTAATTAGTGTAAATACCCAAGGTTAGCCAGACCTATGTTAACATCATAAACAATTATGTACATGCTTCCTCAAACCCAAAGATGACTCACGGACCACTTGCCATGCTTGAGCACAATCTAGAATATCCCACAAACATCCTGAAAACCAACTAATTCCTCCATAATAACTTTCACCTTCCGCACAACCTTATCGTATTTACCTAGCATACTCAAATGTCTTTGTAATGCACTGCAACTTAAGAAATCATCTTTTGGAACACAAAACCACAAACAAATTTGACTGAAGATAGATATTAACCTTATAAGTACACTTTTAGAACTGTAAGACCTGAAACCACTTTGCAGAGAAATGCAAAGCAAAAATATTTCTCCCGGACACCTCTGCAATACACAGTTCATACACTGGTGAATACATCTTCCTCTTCACATTGATCCAACATGCCAAATTCTGAATGTAGCATCTTGAAACACCTCTAAACAACATATCCAAACCACACAAATAGATCTTCAATAAAAAATAAATGTGGAACAAAACTAGAACATTACTTTGCAATACATAATACCACTTCCACACACTATTTACTTATTTTATTCAAATTTTCTAAAAAGAACTTGGAAACCAAACACCAGAAACATATTATCACCATCTTCAACATTTCCTCATCATTAGATACAACATCCGCTTGACACCAACTTCTCATACTTTTGCACCATCTCTTACTCATATAGTTGACACCAATGACAACACAATCTTGTTGACATCAATGACAACACTGACTGCACATACTTGCAACAATCTCCCCCTTTGTCATTGATGGCAACACATAATGTAAAAACAACCATCAACACAATAGCATCCTCAATACTATGCTTCATACCAACTCTTTTCCTTTATTTTTCTCTCCTCCTTAGCTTACTACTCTCTTCTTGACAACTGACTCTTTCCTTTTTCACATTGTTCTCTCCCCCGCTTTGACATCAATGGAAAAGGGCTACACATATCTCTCTCTCATTCTTATACTTGTACCTACTCACCACTAATTTGTAACATCTTTTCTTTTACTACTCTTCATACTCCGCCTGACTTCAACAACCATCATGACCACTATCTACTCCCCTTGAGAGGTAGCCTCCAACATCAATCCAGAATAAGGAATGAATATTGAAATCCATTGGACTGATGCATCTCTTATGCATCTAGTTCAGAGAAGGAGGGGCAATAACCCCCAACTTCTCCTGGAGATACTCAATGTATCCTTAGGAAGAGCCTTAGTGAATATATTAGAAACCTAATCCATTGTAGGCACATACTCAATCTTCACTTCATTCTCTACAACCTTCTCTCTTAGAAAGTGATATCGGATTGAGATATGTTTTGTCCTTGAGTGTATCACTGTATTCTTTGAAATGTTAATAGCATTTGTATTATCACAGAAGATAGGAATAGGTTCATCATTTACAACTCTGATATCCTTCAAGGCTTGTCTCATCCATAATACTTGTGTGCAGCAAAATGTTGCTGCAATGTATTCTTCACTAGTAGAATTTGGCAAATAAATGACTATGTGACTAAAACTTTTAGTCACGACAACTAAAAATGACTAAATTCTACTAATTTTTTGCAACACAGCTATAAATGACTAAACAAATGACTAATTAGTCATACAAACAAATAAAAATGATTAAATAATTAGTCACACAAAAGATAATATGATATTAAAGTGGGTAACTAAAAAAATATTTCAAATTGAAAAATTATTGGCAGGAGTGGGTTGTATTGTGCACAAGGTTAATAGAAAATTGGACCATAGCTGACCAGAGAGGGTTTGTGTGCCAAATTGATACTTAGACATCTAGCATGTTAGCTCTACAAGTAGACTCAAAGATTTGGAAGTACTGATTGCCAAGAAATTGTTAATTGATTCGTCGAGGCTCGTCCTCCTTGTATTTGTAGGATATTTATTGCCAGCTTTAGACTCCATTGGAGGACTTTGGTCTAATATAGTGGCCTTGTTGATTAGTTTATCTAGTCATATTGCCTTATAATTGCATGTTGTTCAGACTTATGGCAGTGAGAACGATAAAGTAGTTAAGGATCAAAGTGGGATTTGGCTAATTGCATACAATTATGTTTTGCTACACTCAACTTTAGGGTTATTGTTTCTTTTTCTTTGGGCAATTGGCAATGGTAGATTCATTCATGATAATCTTAGTAGCAGGATTCATGTAGTCCTCTTAGGAAGGATTCATGGCATGAGGCATTTTGGGTTTTAGCATATAAGTATAGCAGGTACTAATTGCATGGGCAATAAAGCTTGTTTGGAGAGGACCTGGAGACTTCTAAAAAGGTGGGCAAAGAAATTAGAGTTTGCTGAAATGAATTTGATGTCGACAAGGCCCTCTGTAGTGAAGTCAAATTTGGGGACACCCTCTATAGAGAATTCAGAGGTAATTTGAAACCCTCATTACATTAAACATAAAATCTATAGCTTTCTAATTGGAAATTGTATCTAGCTAGAAGAACAAAATTAGTGTATTATAAGAGATGAGTTACATAAATAGGAGGGTATCTTGTCATAAGACATTGATTACATTGAGGGTATCTTGTCATAAGCATATACTTTTAATCTATACCTCTTGCACATGGGCAACAAAATGAGGGCGGAAAAGTTGCTATGTTTCCTGCTAATTAGCCATTGATAGCTGAGAATCCTACTGTTGTGCCTTGCACACACGCCTTATTTTACCAAATGGAGACCCCCTTTTTTGCTTTGGCTTAGATTCTCAACCTTTCCTCTTTGTGATGATGAGAAGGTGAATTTGTGTTTAGAATGTAGAATTTGCTTCAGATTTGAGTATTTGGTGTGTTTAAAGTAATTTGATGTTTTTCATGATTGATTTTGAGGTGATTTGATTGGGTTTGTTCTTAAGAAGTAGCCATTTGTTGCCTTTTGTGCTAAAATTCAGTGTTACTACATTTTGTGCTAAAATCCTATGTCACTAGATATAGTCCTTAAAAGTGCTTCTGCAAGAGGTGTCATGTTGGAATTCCTAGTTTCCATGCCTTAGAGTTGCAAAATCATGTCAAATTCCACAACATTTCACTAAAGGGTCCATATACCTTCATCTTGACACATACATCTGATACCCTAAAATTGGCTAAGTCTGGTGTCTTAAAACCCTGAAAAACTGACTAAGCCTGAAATTTGGTGGATCCTCAAAAATCTAGAATCTGCATGTTAAATCCCATGGATCCAGGACCTATCTCAAACATCTTGACAGTATATTTCAAAATATTTAAAGTATACTTAAATATATTTTTAAATATACTATTAGCCAAGGTACTTCACAATTTGGCACTAAAATTGACCCTCAGTGCATTTTGCACTAATATCTAGTGTCACTGGATATCAGTGCTAAGACCCTTTCACATACCTCATCACTAAAAACTCTTCCAACAGGATATGTTCGGTAGGGTAAAAAAAACTTGCTATCTGGTTGACCATGAATTCCCCACCAAAGGCATAAGAAAAGCCAGCGCTAAAATTAGCCTCCATTGGATATGTCCAGTAGCACCTAAAAACCCCGCTTTTTGACATTTTGGGCCCAAAAACACATTTTTTGAAGGTGAAACTTAGATTTTATTGATGAATTTGATCTGCATATCAATTTATCATGTCATGATGGACATTTATACCATGTTTGTGTGGATTTTGGGCATGTTTTGCATTAATTAATGTCACTGCACCTGAATATCCAGTATCCCCCAAAATCCCACTTTTTGTAAAAAAAAGGAGCTAAAAATGCAAAATAAAAGCCTTCAAATGGATCCTAATGGCCAAAAAAACATTTTAGATCACCATAAACATGAAATGGGTACTTTAAAATGGTGAAAAACTCAGAAGATCATGTGAAAATCATTGGATTTGTGAAGTTGCTCATAAGAAAGCAACATTGACATTAAGTTGTTCTGGACTGATCAGTGGCTGCAAATGGACATATCTTGACTTTTCTTTATGGGAAATGATTGTTTATGATGAAATTGATGCTTGGTATTGTGAATTGCAGGTTTGAGAGGACAAATGAGCTAACTAGAGCTGTTTTGGAGAGATGCAAACTCAAAGGTGCAGTGCTAACCTGAATATGTAGAATCTTCATTTTATCAACCACATTGCTACTACATATGCAAGAGGAAGTTAGTATGATGTCCAAGATGATGGATATAAGATACAAGAATTAAAGATATAGAAAATAATGCCTACAACACTCTTGTTCCTATAGATCCAGTTCAATGTTCATTACACATTCACAACTATCTCAATCATCCAGTCATGCAATATTGATCTGACAAGCATCTAGTTGGACATTCCTATATCAAAAACATGCCATATACTCTTCTTGACAAGTCAACTCATTGGAAAATTCATTTGTCCCATTAGACAACTCAAAAAGTTGCTATTTCGTCTTGTTCTCATGAGCTAAAAAGTTATAATTTTGTCTTTTTCCTACAAGACAAAAGCAAATCTGAGATTATAACTACCCACCGACCAAATTAAATACCATGTAATCTAGACCATTGGTGTTGGTTTGATCCTCACTGTCCATTGAAAAACTTGGTATGCTTGCCTCTCTATATAAAGGTAGCATCTCTCATTGTAAAGGTTAAAAGAAAACATTAAAGAAAGGATTGTTGAAACTCTACCATTTTTCTGAATCAATACAGATAGAATTTCATTTGCCTCTACCATATGAGTTCATTTTATTGGTTGGATATGGTTATCATGGTTCCTCTTCATCTTTCCAATTAGTTATTTAGTTGTAGTTGTGGTTAATTCTTTAGATATTTGATGGATTTCCTGTCCATACCACTAATGGCTTGTTGATTGTATGTCATTGTGCATGGTTAGTTTGGGCATATTTCATGTGAGTTGAGTTTGATTGTGTGATTTCATTGGGTTGCGCTAGGAATTGGGTGTTTGATGAACCCTCCACAATTTGAAAATCATTACATTTTCTTAGAAGATTGCACAATCTCTGTGGCACTGTGGGTTGCCTGGTTAAACATGGATTTGTTTATTGTTGGGAATTTGTCTATCTAGTTATTGATCATTTCTACAATTGTCTATAGGATTTCTTATCCCCTCTCTCTCCCTTTGCTTTTGCATTTTATTTACATAAAGTTTGGTAGATTTATGGTTTGAGCAGCATTACATTGATTATCTACTGATAAATTTTAGACTTCACAGTCTGCATCACCTAGGGTTTCTGGATTTACATTACTGTCATCTTTTTACGAACCCTATGTTATATGTAAGTCCCCTTAGTTGGTATAGCTGATACATATCCACTAAATTTATTCCTACAAGCTAAGACCTAGATGTATAAACCTTGAGGCAGTCCTATCTAGGATAGGATACCTTTTTTAGGAGAGGTGAGGTACCTTGTATTTCACCTGCATTGTTGTGTGCTAAAACCACCATCAACACCTACAAGTATAAAATGCACAAAAATGACCACAAAGATTTATGTAGAGGTAGAACATCTAATTTTGTAGAGTGATGCCCAGTTGTATTTCTTGAATTTGAATTGTTGTAGAGTGCTCTATATCCTATAGAGTTCTCTAATTCTAATTCTGTAGAGTGCTCTATATCCTAATTCTGCAAAGTGCTCTAAATTATGGGTAAGTGCTGAAGAGAATGAGTTTACATGTATTAGATTTTGATTAAGTTGAGTTTTTTAGATTTCTATTTTTTTCTTGAAAGAGGAAACTAAATTAATACCGGAATGTAGAACATTATAGATGGATCAATGTCAAAGGTTGACTATGGATCAATACCATGCATATGATGAGAGAGTAGCCGATGAGAGGGACATGGACAAATATCCATGTCCATGTAATGACTGTCTTGGTGGAAAGGTGAAAAAAAGAAATGTGATTTATCGACATATGATACGATATAGGCATAGTGGTATATACCCTTGGGATTACAATTATTATGCAGATATGATAGAATTACAGAGTGTGAGAGATGAAGAGGCAACAAACATAGATGAAGTGGCACCAGACATAGATGAAGAGGTAGCAATGTTAAACAAAGGGTTTGAAGTTGATAGAATGTTGAATGAGGGTCTCAACGATGATTGGTCCAAGTCGATGGAGGATGCTTTAAAGCCTATGTATGCTAATTGCAAGTTAAGTCATTTGACAACAATCCTTCAAATTCTTAACTTGCAAGTGGTGCTTGGTTGGACAAATGAGAGTGTAGATCAGTTATTGGCATTATTAAGTTCATTGTTACCACCTGACTCCACATTGCCAACAAAACCAAGCCAATGTAAAAAGCAAATCACTAAGCTAGGATTAGGGTATGAAAACATCCACACATGTGTGAATGGTTGTGTATTATTTTGCAATAATCTTGCAAGTGAGAGTGAATGTCTGAAATGTCATGAAGCGAGGTATAGACAAGGGTTGAAATCAACTGTGGTTCCTACAAAGGTTCTTTGCCACTTTTTGATAATCCCACAATTACTCTGAATATATAGGTGTAGATACATTGCTAAACTTATGCAATGGCATGCCCAAAATAAGAGCACCGATGGAAAACATGTGCCTAATTCTAAGATGTGGATGGAATTTGATAACAGATTGCCTGATTTTTCTCAAGATCCTTGTAATATAAGGTTGGGTTTGGCTCTAGATGGGGTGAACCCATTCTCAGATCAAAGTACTAAATGGTCAATTTGGCCAGTGTTTTTAATAAATTATAACTTGCCTCCATGGTTAGAAATTAAACCATTTTTCTTAATGCTATCATTGATTATACCAGGAAAGAAAAGTGTGACATCAGATACAATCGATGCTTATCTAGAGCCATTATATGATGAGCTAATGGAATTGTGGAAAGAAATTGAAACAATTCAATATTTTAAGGATGATCATTCAATCAAATTCACTTGAAGAGCTTCCTTATTGTTTATGATTCATGATCTTCCTACATATGGCACATTGTCTAGTCTCACTGTTCATGGATACCATGGATGTCCTTCTTGCAACTTTAAGAATTTTGTGAGGCACTCAAGAAGTTTTCATAAGTGTATTTATTGTGGACATCATGCTTACCTTAAAATGGATCATCCATATCGTCGACAAAAAACACATTTCAATGATCAAGAAGAGAATCGTGAAGCACCATTGCTAATAACGGGTGATTACATTGTTGAGAATGGACAAAAAAGAATGTCTTTTATAATTGAAAGTGATGGGATTGCTGGTAGTAGATATGATCCATGTAATGAAAGTGGTGTAAAACGGTTGTGCATATTCTATAAGTTTCCATACTTTAAGGATATAGCCATTAGGCATACTGTTGACTTTATGCATACTGAGAAAAATATTGCCTATGCTATTATAGAAAATCTTTTTGGTGCTTTTGATACTATTTCATCATGTAAAGACTTTCGAGAACTAAAGATTCATTGAAATCTTTGGGTTGAAAAATATGATGATGAAAAATATATAAAACCTAGTGCTCCTTATATCTAGACAAAGGAACAACGTTCACAATTCTTACAGTTGATGTCTTAGACTTGCTTTCCCATTGGATATGTAAGTAGTAGTATTAGAAGCCAAACTGACATTAATAGCTTAATGATGCAAAGCATCTAGGACAGCAGAAGCATATTTCAAAACTTCAATGCAATAACTCTCAAGATTCACTGTTTTCTTTGACAGAGATAAAACTTCACATAAGGTAGGGTTTTAACTCAACACAATACATGTTCAGGACATAAGAGGGAGTAGACTTCAAGACACTTATCTCAGGGTGCCTAACTCCAATCAAGACTCCATATAACCCACTATGCAGGGTCTGCAGGACAACAATCTTGCTAATGTCTTCAAAAGACAGTCATAACCTTACTACTCCAATGGGATAACAGTCACAATATCCTTCTCATGGTGATTTCTATTAGGAAAACTCAATCTTGTTCAACCCACCAAACCTATGACATGCCAACATATTTAATGCCTTCACAAATTAGTAACACACCACTTACCTAGTGTCTTCCTTGTGGTGGCTGTCTCCAAGAGGACTGTCAGAGACAACATAAGGCAGAATAGACTGTTATCTTAGAGAAATCCCTTCCTACTCCTTGTCATAGGACCATTGCTAGATCCAGGAGCATATTGCACCCTTACTAAAGATTGGAATTTCACAAGGAGTCCACTCCCACAGTCACTGATCACCATCCTTATGCTGTTGTCCTTCTCTAACTTCTAACACATGGATTTGCAGAGTCATCAACATGATAAACTCACCCTAAACTATCCTCCTGCCTCCCAAACCTTCACAAGCCCTTGCATTAGCTATCATACAACCCATTCCACTAATCAAAAATAGAGAAGATCAGTGGAATGAGGGTAAATCCATCGGGCTACTCAGAAAAAGCCCTAAGCTAGGTTTTCAAACTCACTTGCAGATAAAAGAGAAATACAGAGATATAAAAGAGTGTCAAGAGCCCAAATAACTTGCAAATGATAGGTAACTCTCCACACTAACCAACCATCATAGGCACCAACCACCACCAGGCCGTACAGGTATGGATTATTGTAGGAAACAATAAATCTCTGAAAGAAACAACAGGGTTTAGGATAGTCTAAAGCAAAACAGTGATTTCTCCCACCTAGATCATTTTCAAGACCCCAAACAAGATTCAAATCAAAGCTACTTCAATCCTCTAATCATCCATTACAAACTTGGGCTATGACTGTTTCGTACAGGTGTGGGTATGGATTGGAAATAGTGCAAAAAAACACAGAAATATGCAGGAAAATGGGTTCTTTATTTTATTATACTTCAACCTTCCTTCACACCATACAAAATGAAAAGTTTCTTGGATTTTTGAAGGCTCCTCGATGCCTTGCATAGGCAAGAGGGTAGTTGAACCGATGGTGAGAGAAAAGAACTGCTCCAAAACCATCACTGCCCGGGCCACAACTGTCTACTGCTTTGTAACTGTCCTCTTGGACTACCTCGACTGTTTTTATGTTTTAACAATGCTTTTTAACATGTGGTTTAACCTTGGACAATGTTCTAACTCATCTTCAAACCTTAGACATGCTAACAACCAATATGATTGCCTCCTACATACCTTAGGAGGGCTACAAAAGAAAAGAAACCTATGACTACCTTTTTTACCACATGACTGTCCTCTTTAACATGACAGTAGTAGTATTATAGTCTTTTGGACATAGTCCATTTACATGCATGGCTTTCAAGCCTTATTATAACATTGAATGGTCTCATGGACCTTATTAAACAAAATAGCTACTTGAAGATCAAACCAAACCAAGATGTCTTGGTGCTCCTGCACCATACTCCCCAGCATGATGAAAACTCTTGTCCCAAGAGTTATGGCTTCTTCTCCAAACATTCTTCAATCTTGTTGGAATGTTCCTCTAACTAGGAAACATGAACTCTCCAAGAGTTATCTTCCTCCTTCTCCAACCTACATGGCTCCTGTAAACAGTGTTAGGACCATAAAACATGTTGTGATGTCCTTGCCTAGGACCTTGCTACTGCAATGCTTCTGTTCTTTCCAACTTGAGGTTCTGATTTATTCCTCTCTGTACTATCTACTATTTGCCTTCCTTCTTCTACCTCCTTATAGGGCAGTCAATGTCCCCAATCTTGACATAATTCAAGTCCCAAACCTGTTATTCTTTAGGACTATCATCCACCTTCTTCTGCTGCAACTGTTCCTGTTGTTTGCAATCATCCTTAACCTGCACATTCAACTACAATTTCTCTCCAAAACAAATAGTAACATGTTCCTTCTTGTTTTCACAAGGTAAAGGCACTAGTTTGAACTTTTTAACATCTTTGTGCACCAAATAGTTATTAGTATAACCATCATGAACTGTCCTTCTCAAATGTTGCCATGGTCTACCCAAAATGATATGCCCACATGTCATTGAAATGACATCACACAAAACATAATCCTGATATGGACCAATTGAAAAATCAACATATGCCTTCTTACTAACCCTTACTTGTTGTTCTTGACTTACCCAAGTAACATTGTAAGGACTAGGATGATCAAATGTTTTCAATCCCAACTTGTGCACCATTTCCCAAGAAACTAAATTATCATGGGAACCTGAATCTATAATCAACTTGCATATCTTTCCATGGCTTAAACAATGAGTTTTAAAAATAGATACCTGTGGTGTTTGCTACATTTTGCCTTTTTCCACCATGAGCATTTCTCCAACCATTACTAGAGAGGCTGATAACATTTCCTGTTCCTCTGGCTTCTCTTCCTCTTGTGCCAGGTGAACTCTTCTATCCTTGCTCTTGTCAACATCATCCTTCTTAGGACATTTGAAAGATGTGTGTCCCACTTCATTGCAATGATAACATCTACTTGTAAACACTCCTCTTCCTGATCCAAATCTGCCTCCACCTCTATATCCACCTTTCTGATCTGTAGAAAACTCCTTACCTTTCTCATTACTGCTCTATACTTCATTAGTAGGTTAGCCCCTACCTCTATATCCTCTTCCACTACCTCCTTGTCTTTCTTGCTTCCTCTTCACCCTTTCTTCAGCCCTGATGGCTAACTGAAAATATTCTCCAAGTGATTTTGGTACTGTCAAACCAATTTCATATTGCAAGTTATACCTAAGCCCATTAAGGTATCTTGCCACTTTCTGTTCTTCATCTTCCAATCCTCCTCTAATACTAATCTTATGAAATTGCTCAGTATAGGACATAACATCCATGTCCTTTTGTTTCAAATTCTACCTCATCCTCTTTGTTTGAATGGAGTAATCAGATGGAAGAAATTGATCCTTCATCATATCCTTCATCCTACCCCAAGAAGTGATTCTTGTGCCACCTCTAGCCACTCTTTTTGTTTGCACACTACTCCACTATGTAAGTGTTGTTCCTCTTAGTTTTGTTTTTGCAAATTTAATCTTCTTCTCATCACTCATTTCCTCATACTCAAAGAAATTTTCAAGGGCATCTATCCACCCTAATACCTATTCACTATCTATCTTCCCCTAATAGATAGGTAACTCTATGTTTGCCTTTGTTGCACTACCTTGGACTGCCTTCAGCAATCTCACAAATTTCTTCTCTTCAGGATCCAATTCATCCTCAGGAGGATTCTCATCAGACTCCTCATCTCCTTCTTGATCATCTTGCTCATCCCTTCTAGATTCTTCTCTAATGCTTCCAATCTTGCCAAGATTGATGCATTCTCTCTTCTCACTTGTCTCAACTCTCTTTCCCTTGCAGCATCCTGTTCTCTTCTATCCCTCAACTCTTTTTCTCTAGCCTCTAAGGCTTCTCTCAACTCACTGTTCTCCCTAGCCATCTGATTCTTAGGAGGCATCCTTACAACTCTCACCAACCCTTACTGTGTCACAAGACCCTACTACACCCTCAAGGATCTACTTGCTTGCTCTAATACCACAAATGATGTAGAGCATCTAGGACAGCAGAAGCATATTTCAAAACTTCAATGCAATAACTCTCAAGATTCACTGTTTTCTTTGACAGAGATCAAACTTCACATAAGGCAGGGTTTTAACTCAACACAATACATGTTCAAGACATAAGAGGGAGTAGACTTCAAGAAACTTATCTCAGGGTGCCTAACTCCAATCAAGACTCCATCTAACCCACTGTGCAGGGTCTATAGGAAAACAATCTTGCTAATGTCTTCAGAAGACAGTCATAACCTTACTACTCCAATGGGATAACAGTCACAATATCCTTCTCATGGTGATTTCTATTAGGACAACTCAATCTTGTTCAACCTACCAAACCTATGACATGCCAACATACTTAATGCCTTCACAAATCAGTAACACACCACTTACCTAGTGTATTCCTTGCGGTGGCTGTCTCCAAGAGGACTGTCAGAGACAACATAAGGCATAATAAACTATTATCTTAGATAAATCCCTTCCTACTCCTTATCATAGGACCATTGCTAGATCTAGGGGCATCTTGCACCCTTATTAAAGACTGGAATTTCACTAGGAGTCCACTCCCACAGTCACTGATCACCATCCTTATGTTGTTGTCCTTCTCTAACTTCTAACACATGGATTTGTAGGGTCATCAACATGATAAACTCACCCTAAACTGTCCTCCTACCTCCAAACCTTCACAAGCCCTTGCATTAGCTATCATACAACCCATTCCACTAATCAGAAATAGAGAAGATCAGTGGAATGAGGGTAAATCCATCGGGCTACTCAGAAAAAGCCCTAAGCTAGGTTTTCAAACTCACTTGCAGATAAAAGAGAAATACAGAGATATAAAAGAGTGTCAAGAGCCCAAATAACTTGCAAATGATAGGTAACTCTCCACACTAACCAACCATCATAGGTACCAACCACCACCAGGCCGTACAGGTATGGATTATTGCAGGAAACAATAAATCTCTGAAAGAAACAACAGGGTTTAGGATAGTCTAAAGAAAAACAGTGATTTCTCCCACCTAGATCATTTTCAAGATCCCAAACAAGATTCAAATCAAAGCTACTTCAATCCTCTAATCATCCATTACAAACTTGGGCTATGACTGTTCTGTACAGGTGCGGGTATGGACTGGAAATAGTGAAAAAAACATAGAAATATGCAGGAAAATGGGTTCTTTATTTCATTATACTTCAACCTTCCTTCACACCATACAAAATGAAAAGTTTCTTGGCTTTTTGAAGCCTCCTCGATGCCTTGCACATGCAGGAGGGCAGTTGAACAAATGGTGAGAGAAAAGAACTGCTCCAAAACCATCACTGCCCAGCCCACAACTGTCTACTGCTTTGTAACTGTCCTCTTGGACTGCCTCGACTATTTTTATGTTTTAACAATGCTTTTTAACATGTGGTTTAACCTTGGACAATGTTCTAACTCATCTTCAAACCTTAGACATGCTAACAACCAATATGATTGCCTCCTACATACCTTAGGAGGGCTACAAAAGAAAAGAAACCTATGACTACTTTGTTTACCACATGACTGTCCTCTTTAACATGACAGTAGTAGTCTTATAGTCTTTTGGACATAGTCCATTTACATGCATGGCTTTCAAGCCTTAATATAACATTGAATGGTCTAAAGGACCTTATTAAACAAAACAACTACTTGAAGATCAAACCAAACCTAGATGTCTTGGTGCTCCTGCACCACTTAAGAGGCCTCAAGACCCATGACTATCATGTGATAATTGAGAATATTTTACCTATTGTCGTAAATATCTCAAGTTTGGCGAAGGGGCCAAGATTGGAAATTATAAGGTTGGGCCTAATATTAAAGAGAATGAGTTTACATATATTAGATCCTTCAAACTTTGATAGTTTGAGGGAGGAGGTTGTTGAAGTCCTTTGTCTATTGGAACGGGAATTTCCACCAACAATCTTTAACATTTCTATGCATCTTTTGATACATCTAGAATATGAACTAGAGCATTGTGGCCCAGTAAGAATGAGATGGATGTATCCTATTGATTGATATATGAAGGTTTTGAAAAAAATTGTTTGTACTAGGGCAAAACTGGAAGGCATCATGTCTGAGGGATATTCAATGCAAGAGGCTAGGGGATTTTGTACATAATATATGAAGGATTTTAAAAATGTCAATCGACATGTATGTGATGATGACGAAGATGAGAGAGTTGTAGGTGAAGTATTAGAAGGAAATGGACGTCGCTTCAAGCTATCACATCAAGAAAGAAGTGTGATACATGCCTATATTCTTCAAAACACATCTTCATTCGATAAGTGGCGCAGCTATAAAAAAATTTACACAATAATTTATTTACTCAATTACATTTACACATTTATATTATTAATCTTACTATTTGTACATTAATATTTTATGTAGAAAATATGAAGAGAATCAAAATTGGATGCAACATTGACCTCAAAAGCGCAGACGTCATGATTTGATTGGAGGTAATTCTTTTCCAAAATTTGAAGAATGGATTGCTATTGCAGTTAGTGATGCAAAAGAAGAAGGTCAATAGATAACATTGGAGGAAAGTGATCTTTCACAATCTCCACATTTATGGTCTATGTGTTTTAGTGGAATGTGGGCCTATGGTAGTCATTTAAGAGTGGAAGAAAAAGACAAAGGAAAGACAAATTGTGATTGTGTTGTTAGTGCTGAATTTCTTCATGAAACTGAGAAGAAATTTTATGTTGGACTCATCTAAGAAATTATTCAAGTGGATTTTGGTGAAAATAGTCCTATATTATTAAAATGTAAGTGGGTTTGACCATCCACAGTACAATTTGATAAGTATGAATTTCTACATGCAAATACATGACAATTTTTATTAGAGATGGATGAGTCATATGTTTCCCCTCTTCAAATTAACCAATCATTTCTAATTGATGATGTACGAAGCTGAGGATGGTCGTATGTCATTTAAACAGAGTCTCATTCAAAACAAAAATTCATGGAAGTTGTCGATATAATGTCTAATGGGCAATATGTTAATTTACAAGAAACATTCGAAGAAGTGGATGAAGATGATGATGGAGTGTTTGAAGAAGAGATTTTGATTACCAATGAAGAGATTGGGAGAAATAATGTATTGCATGTCACAGATGAGGATGAGGAAGAAAATCATGCAAATACAAACATGAGTGATTAGGATTCTGATCTTGCTAGCCCAATGCAGATGATTATGATGATGTTTTGTCACCTTAACTAGCCTGAAAAGGTAACTTGTTATCTTGTCACCTAAACTTTGGTTATATGTATGGTGTAATTTATTATTGAATGTAATAAAGATCTTGAGTATAGGTGTGCTTATTCACTATTGTTTTACTAATACATTTCTGAATGTAATCATCATTATTCTGTTGGTACATTGTATACAAAACCTGAGATGTTCACTACTAATTTGAAATGCATTTAAAGTTAGGTTCAATCATTCTTTGGTTGAAATTAATTTTGTTTAGTTAGAATATAATTTCTTGTATGTCCTATATGTTTTCTAGATGCTAGGCTTTTCTAACTTCTCTAGAACTGCTAGATATGAAAATAAGCAAGCAAGGTCTAAAGGTATCAAATAATGCAACAAGACACCTGTGAAAGTAAACAACTCTTTAAAATCCTGGCAATAAATTATAGTCATTTCTCTAATATTTGGATAGCTTTAGTTTGTAATATAGATTCTAGCCTCCACATGCATTGAATATGCTTGTGTGAAGGAAACAATAATGAACATCTATGATTTAATAATACATATAGATATCTTAACATTAGGTGAACAAAATATTTAACCTATACTGTTAAACAATTTGTGTGAAAAGGCAAGTAGAATTCCCTGTCATGCTCCCTATTAATGTTATGCTCCCCCTAACTTTAGTATTGTCATGTTGTTCTAGATCATGCTATGTTTTACTGCTTCAATTCTCCCCCTTTGACATCAATGACAAAGGTGCCGGTCAATTAACCCCCTGACTTAAATCTCCTCACCAACTTGTAGTGTTGCTCCCCTTGTCTACTATTTTCTCTGGCTTAGTCATACTTTAGGGTTTATAAGTTCAAAATTCTTTTGACCCTTTCCACCATTATCAATTTCAATTTTTCTTCTTTGTTGTTGTGCATTCTATGATAGAAACAGTGATTACCAATATGTCCACTAATTGTCTTCTTCTTTGGATTGAAAATGCAACCCCTGGATTACCAAATTTGATAATATAAATTGACTATTTTTCAGATCACATGTCTATTATAACTAGGGCTTATACCCTTGACTCCAGGTTCTAAAGGAGTATGAGCATGAGTTAACCGTAGCATAGGGTTGAATTGTTTCTTTTAAAACCCTAACCCTGAGCCATTGACCAATAGTATTTTACTATGATTCCTTTATGTAGCCTATCACTCAGTCTGTCACGTAAATCTGCCACTATAACCATCCCATTATGTTCTCCTATAGTCATCTTCTTATTAAGCTCATATTTTCTATCGGGTCCTAATAGGAAATAGCCTGTATTGCGGAGACTTTACCATATCGGTGAGACTCATTTGAAGTCCCTTTGATAAAGCAATTTGCATGAAGAAGCATGTTCGAAGACACTACACTATATCGGTAGGAGATACTACAAAGTCCCTCTGATAGAATAATTTGCATGGTAGATTGTAAGCATCATCGAAGAGACTACACCATATCAGCGGGAGTGACTTTCAAGTCTCCTTGATAAAACAAACATCATCGAAGACACCATACCATATTGCTAAGAGTTGTTCTAAAGTCTCTTTAACAAAATAATTTGTATAAAAGAACATCATTGAGGAGAATATAACTGTTGATTGTCAAGAACACTGAGAGGGGGGCTGAATGAGTGTTCTATAAATCTTTTCTTGCACTTTTACTTTTAACCATTTCAAAAGAATAATCAAATAGAAGCAAAATAGACATCTGAACATCATCCACAAAAGCATGACACATAACACCAAGATTTTACGTGGAAAACCCAAAAAGGGAAAAACTACGGAGAGGATTAGCTCTCAAATATATACTACAATCTTTACAAAAATGATGTTTAGGCTTGGTCACTCCACAGGCCTAGAACATGTTGGCTTACTACCATGAAGTACAACTAGATTTAGCAGGCTCACTACCTCAACCCTAAACCTAGCAAGATTACAATAAGGTCTTTTAAACCCTGAGGGTTGTTAAACCCTATTGAAGGATCACTGCCAACTCATTGCCTTGATGATGAAATCTTTCTTCCAAACATATTACACATTAAAATTGAACACTACTTAAGCATCTGTCACTATGCCAGGGTGTAGTCATTAGCAACTAAAATTTGAATCCCAAGTCTTCATCATTGCTAATCTTCTAACTTTACTCTGCTATTCGCATCCTCGCATCACACACACACACACATGCACTTCTACACCACACACCACTCAACTAAAATTCATCGCTCTTATATATCAACATCATGATTTAATCCATAATCAGGTCGGCATCCAAGAAGTCAAATGTGTACATAGAAAGATGTACCTTGTCACTCAATCCAATGCACTATGTGTCATGCGGACCCAAATCTTTTCCCAAAAGTATTCATATATGTCAGCTCTAATCATTCAAATACTTGAATAGATATTTCACACACTATCCTTTCTCTGCATCATGATTTATCTCACTAGTCAGCCTGTTCCTCAAGAACATGCTTAACAACTTCATCTATTGACTTCCAACTTTTACTAAGGATCTCAAAACACCTTCCAAATCATATCAAGGACTCTTTACACATTCCCCATCTTACCCTTAGAACCGCAAGGCATTATATCATCTTGCGGAGAAATGAGGACCAATAGAACTCAGACTCTGTCTCTATCAAAGACTGTCAAACACTATGCTGATGCTTGGCAGTTTGTAGCTAACCTTCCGGTGGACTTTAGGTCTCCTAACTCTAGAATAAGACACTTCATACAAGTGTTTACAAAACCATCAAACTACATAACAAAATACTTATCTGTGGAGGAATGCGGACCACTGCACTAGACCCTATTCACTGTTCCTCTATACCTTATATGAACTTAGACAATTCTTCAAGGTGACTTTTGGAGGAGATCATGACTTCACCTTTAAGGCATAACACTATCAAACAACTGAGAACATCATACCTGAACCGTATTATCAGATCATCATCTACAGAGACGTACTATCTGACTTACTGCCCTCTACTCAGAATACTTTCCATACTTAGCCATTTTCTGTCAACCGGACCTGGGATCCAATATGTTCTTCCAGCTATATCTCTTCCTATCATGATGATAGGATCTTTGAGCCTTGTTTCCATCAATGACAACATACAGGTCCATACCAGAGCAATGTCTCTTGCCAACAATCTCCCCTTTGGCATTGATGGCAACACTTCGTGAAAAATGCTTGACTGCTCCTCCTTACTATATACACTTTTTTTTCCTACTCCCCCTGAGATGATTATCCATTTTCACTAACTCACTTATCCCCCTTTGACATCAATGGCAAAGGGTGTGATCCAGAATCCAAAAATTTCAAATTTTCAAAAATGTATGTACTCAGCCACAATCTCTATGTTAATATTACATATGTTTGAGGATATCATTGAATATGGTTTTAATCTGTGCCCACTCAACATTCCAAACTTTCTGAGCATTATCCAAAATTTCATTGTGTCCACTATAGAGAAAAGGTAAAGCTTCTGCCTTATTGAGATCAGAAGGTGTACCTGTTTGTACAGCTACCCTAGCCTCTGCAGCAAGATTTGTCATTGAGTCCAATTTAGGGCAGAATAGTCTTTGTAGTTGTCCCATCTGCTTTTTATTTGATATTTTTGATTTAAGAAGTCAGTAAGATCATTGTGGATGCTGATGACTTCTGCTTCCTTATTTCTAATTGATTTTGTTACCAGATCAAATTTGTTAGAGATATCCATCATTCTCTGTTCCAGCTCTTTGATCTTTTCTTCAATCTCATGAGCAACTTTTGGCCAGGATAGACAAAATTTGTACACATCTCTAACTTCTTTCACAGCTCTTTGAATGTTGGATATTGAATTATCTAATGAAATCTTATCCTTAGCTATCATTGTCTTTAATTCTTCTAGTCTTTTTCCTTCAAATTCCTGCCTTACTTTTGTTTCTGCAGATTTCTCAAAAGATTCAAACTGATTACTTACTGAATTTATTAATCCCTTCAGATGACTTACTAGGGGCATGGATGAATCCCTCTTGTGGGTAGGCAGCAACTTCTCCAAAATCCCAGATGCTTCGTCAATCAGTGTATTATCCTGAGTAAGTGATTTCAACAACTCTTCTTGAGCCTTTTCTTGAACAATTGAAACCCACTTAAATTTATGTGCCAAAGACATTGTGTCTAGATTTATTTTGCCATGTAGAAATTTAGGTTCATCCCAATCTTATTTCTCTTTCTCTAGCACTTCTTTTACTGATGCAGTAGTGTCTCTTGTCACCTTTTCTTCACAAAGTGAGACTTTCTTTTTCTTCTCTCCTTCAATTGTGGCTTCTGTAATGAATGAAATCCTTATTATTTTTATGGGACTAGATGCTGATCTCTCCTCTTCAGATCTCTTATCTTTCCTTTCTAGAGTGTTTGATGCCCATTCTACTAGAGTACTTGTGAACTTGGATCCTCCTGATTTGGTTTCTACCTTACTTAATTGTTCATCTAATGTTCTCTCTGACTTCTCAGGTTCAATCAACATTGTGGAAGATAATTCTGAGAACGTCTCGAATCTGTCCTCTTTGGGATCAGTAGGTTTACTTAGTAGTGTATCAGCTAATTCAGTGAAGACATCTTCTGTAACTTCATAACCTAGTGTAGGGACCCATATAATTCTTGGTTCCACAGCTTCCATAAATCATTTGTCTTTATCCACCATGAATACAATGTCCTTTTCATACTTTATCACTAGTTTTTCAGTTATCTAGAACCTTCTTACCATTTTCTATTGAAAATCTCTAAAATATTTCCATATGATTTCATTTTTCATATCTGCATTACCCAAACTATAAATGATTTCTTATTTGAGTAGCTACATGAATGTGATCGAGATAAATAACATTTCTTAGACCAGGTAGCTCTTTTAGAAAGTAAAAGAGTAAACATGTAATCAATGTTCCATATTTGAAAGGATGATTAGTTTCTTTTGCCCTTTTCAAGTTTTCCATAAATTCATTTTGGAGCAATTCACAAAGATCATAATTTGTATTGTTTTTGATCATGTCATACGTTGTGTATATGGCTGATGCAGACATAGAATTTTCCTTGTTGGAGAAGTATATTTTGTATTCGATAATCATTGATGCAAATCTGACAGCCGGATCCTTGATATCATTCACTGTAAGGCCATTCTTCTCAAATTTGGCTCCTATTAGCTGCATTACCACATTGTTCTTCATTTTCTTTATGCCTGGAACCCTTCCAGAAGATCTCATACCAGTTACTGCTTTAATGGCTTCTTTAGTTATCAAATAGGGTTCATCAAGCTATAAAGATTCATCATGAATTCTGTTTAGAATAAGCTTGATCCATGCATCAATTGGAATTGCGGGAAAGTCCAACTAGGTGTCAAATTTATTTTCTCCTAGAACTTTGTAATCATCTTTCAGCACAATGTCCATAGTAGTCAGTTCATCCAAATAGAGTTTGCCTAACTTCATATGATCATATTCTTCTAAACTAGTATGAATGTATGCCCTGATATCTTCCATATGCATGACCCCATGTGGAGTAACTAAGAATGCCCCTAACGGATCATTTTTTGGCAATTTGAAGAATTGTTTCTTAAACTTGGGGCAACACATTTTTCCTATGTTGATTACATGAGGAGTAAACATTTTTCCAGAGCAATTTAATTTTCACAGTAGGGTTTCAAGTTGCAAATACCTCTTTCACCGGAATAGGGTTTCCTTGATCTCTATTTGAAATTCTTTGGAGAGTATTGTAGTTGTTTTGATTTTTTCTTTGGTTCACCTTAGTCACTTGAATGCAAAGTGATTTTGAAATCGAACAAGTCTCCTTTTATCCTACACAAGGCTTGACCTAGTCATCATTAAATGCTTATTTTCAAAAAGCTGCCAAAACCCTTTACTATAGAACACATATGATTAGAATTGCTCTGCAATATGCCACATTGACCCTTTTTATTTTAGTTTTTCTTCTAAGAGCTGTGTCACATTAGATTTCATCATACACCTTTGTGCCGAATTCTGGCACCTACTTTCTGGCTAGGGGATTTCAATTTTGCACACTTCTCCCCCTAAGACATAGCTCTCAATTTCCTTCTCAGAGGAAGTATCTGCACTAGATACTGGTGCGGATTGATCCCTGACTTCAATTACTTCTTTCTTGATCCATACCTTCTCATTTGTCTGCTCTGTTTTCCTTTCTTTAGAATAGCGATCTCTCTTCACATTCCTGCTTCTGCAAAACCTTGCAATATGTCCATATTTGTTGCAATTGAAACATACCAGATTCTTTTAACCTTGATTCCTTCCATTGAGTGAATTTGATTTGCATTTATTAGCCATGTGTCCAAATCTATTGCATGCAAAACACTTTCCATTGAATGATTGATTGTTCTTGATATTTTGAAAATTAGTTCTTACCGAATTTCTGCATTCATTTGATCTGTGTCCCATTTTATAGCATGCATTGCACCTAATAGAATTCTGACTTATTTTACTTCTGCATACAACAGTTCTATGACCAACCCTATTGCAAGTGAAGCATTTACCTTTGAATGATTGTTCATTCCTTCCATTGTTGAAACTTTTCCTGATCTGATTCTACATTCATTTGCTCTATGAACAATATTCTTACAATTGAAACACTGACCAGAAAATGATGGAATTTTTTTATTTATTCTACTCCTACATTGAGTAGCCTTATGACCATACTTATTGTATGAATTACAATAACCATTGAAAGATGGGTACCTTTGATCATTTGGTTGTCTAACCAGAGGTCTTCTAGGTCTTCTTCTTTGATTTCTGAACTGGTATCCTTTGTTTTCCCTTGACTCGGTGCTCATTTGACCAGAGTTTGAACTTTCCCCTTTCTCAAATCCTAAACCATGTTTGTCATCAACATTCTTTTGGCTAGCAATCATTTCATCAAGCTTCGCAGTACTTATCTTGAATTTTTCTTCAAAACTTCTGGCCTTTTCCAGATCTATTTTTAAACTTATAATTTCTTTTCAAGTTTTGCACAATCTTCTGATCTATTCTTCGCAATTAAATTTAGATCATCTTCTGCTCTTTTTATTTCTATAACTTCTGTTTCCAAATTATTTAGGGCTTCATTTGCTGATAACAATTGGTCATTGACTTCTTTGTATTTGTCTTTGAATTTCTTGACTTGCTCTTTCAACTTTATGATGCATTCATCAGCTTGTTGCAAGTTTTCTTTTAGATCCCTGACCTCTGCTTCAGAATTTTCAAGATCCATAAGAGTTGCTTCTAGTTGGTCATATCTCTCATAATTTCCATACATTCTTGTTGCCATGATCATACTATCCCAGATCTTCCTTAAGCTATTAAACTTTTTCCAAGGAACCTTGCTCTGATACCAATTGTTGATTGTCAGGAACACTGAGAGGGGGGGGTGAATTAGTGTTCTATAAACATTTTCTTACACTTTTACTTTTAACCATTTCAAAAGAATAATCAAATAGAAGCAAAATAGACAACTGAACAACATCCACAAAAGCATGACACATAACACCAAGATTTTACGTGGAAAACCCAAAAAGGGAAAAACCATGGAGAGGATTAGATCTCAAATATATATTTCAATCTTTAGAAAAATGATGTTCAGGCTTGGTCACTCCATGGGCCTAGAACATGCTAGCTTACTGCCATGAAGTACAACTAGATTTAGCAGGCTCACTGCCTCAACCCTAAGCCTAGTAAGATTACAATAAGGGTTATTAAACCCTGAGGGTTGTTAAACCCTATTGAAGGCTCACTACCAACTCACTACCTTGATGACAAAAGGTTGCTTCCAAACAAATTGCACATGAAAACTAAACATTGCTTAAGCATCTATCACTATGCCAGGGTGTAATCATTTAGCAACTAAATTCTGAATCCCAAGTCTTCATCGTTACTAATCTTCTAACTATGCTCTGCTATTTACATCCTCGCATCACACACACACACTTCTACACTACACAACACTCAACCAAAATTCATCGTTCTCATATATCCACATCATGATTTAATCCATAATCAGGTCAACATCCAAGAAGTGAAACATGTACATAGAAAGATGTACCTTGTCGCTCAATCCAATGTACTATGTGTCACGTGGACCCAAATATTTCCCCAAACATGTTCATATATGTTGGCTCTAATCATTCAAATACTTGAATAGATCTTTCACACACTATCCTTTCTCTACATCATGATTTATCTCACCAGTCGGCCTGTTCCTCAAGAGCATGCTTAACAGCTTCATTTGCTAACTTCCAACTTTTACTAAGGATCTCAAAACACCTTCCAAATCATATCAAGGACTCTTTACACATCTCCAATCTTACCCTTAGAACAACAAGGCATTATATTATCTTGCGGAGAAATGTGGACCAACAAAACTCAGACTCTGTCTCTGTCAAACACTATGTCGATACTTAATAGTTTGTAGCTAACCTTCCTGTGGACTTTAGATCTCCTAACTCTAGAATAAGACACTTCATACAAGTGTTTACAACACCTTCAAACCACATAACAAAATACTTATCTCCAGAGGAATGTGGACCACTGCACTAGACACTGTTCACTATTCCTACTATACCTTTGCTTATCCAAACTTAAACAATTCTTCAAGGTGACTTCCAGAGGAGATCATGAATTCGCCTTTGAGGCATAACACTATCAAACAATTGAGAACATCATACCTGAACCACATTATCGAATCATCATCTGTGAAGACATACTATCTGACTTACTGTCCTCTACTCAGAATACTTTCCATACTTAGTCATTTTCTATCAACTGGACCTAGGATCCAATATGTTCTTCTAGAGATATCTCTTCCTGTCATGGTGATATGATCTCTAAGCCTTGTTTCCATCAATGACAACATACAAGTCCATACCAGAACAGTGTCTCTTGCCAACAATAACATATTGGGATAAGAAGTTTTAAGGTCCCTCCGATGGAAGGATTCACATTTAATAATACAAAATGCATCAAGGAGACTACGTTGTATCACAAGGAGGTGTTTTGAAGTCCCTTCGATAAAGAGATTCATATTGACGATCATAAAGCTCATTGAAGAGATCAGATCATATCGATGAGAGTTGCTTTAAAGTCCCCCCGATCTAATAATACAAAAGGTAACTATTACATTAGCCAAAGGATATGATTTAATATAAAGTGGGCCCCTGGATGCATCAAAGCAACAATGAAAAGTCAAAGAGATAGTTATAAGGTTTCTCTGATGGAAAGGTCGAAGGGACTTCATGATATCAGATGGAGTAATTTCAAGTCCCTTCAATGTAACAAAGACACAAGGACTTAAGGATTTCATCAATGAGAAAGACAAATATTGGTGAGACAGAATATTGGCCCCTTCGATACAACAAAGAGACTTACCTGCCATATTGATATGACACAAATATTTCGACAAGATAAATCAACGACGATGACAGGTTAATTAACGGTCAATGTTCAAATGTATTAATGGAATTTCTAATGACATAAATGCTCACGTCGAGTAACATTTATGAACCAAATCTGAATGAATTATAAACCAAATCCTAATTTTAGTTGGTTTTGAAAATCCTTGAGCATCCAAAAGAGACGGAGAACTATAGCAGTGATTGGAGACGAAGAAACCTAAGAAGAAATCACTATTTCAAGTAAGTGCCTGAACCTGAATTAGTTTTTCTAGCATCCGAACCAGTTAAAATAGAAAGTAAAATTTAGGGTCTAGTTCATTCTACAATTGATATTATGGAAGGCACATCTGAAATGCCTAAGGCCAAAAAGCAAAAAATAGAAACCTATCATGCAAATCAAGACTTGATTGATCAATGTCTTTGCTCTGGACTGAGGTCTAGAAGAAGTGTACAATTAAACACTGGGGCTAAAAAAATAGAGGACAAACAGAAGAGTTTGGGTAACACATGGACTCCAATGAGGGGTTTTGACCTGTTCATATATCATTATAGAAAAATGTATAGGCACCATCCTGTGTCCAACCCATGGAGACTAAATTTGGGGAGATTAGTAGTACCCAATGCATTTATTAGTGTGGAATTGATTAGGGTGCTTGCAAATGGGTATGACCCATAGACACATATGATTTATCTTGCAGACAGGTCTTCCTTTGTTCCTATCATGAAGAGTTATATTTCTGCAGTTTTTCAATTGGACACAAGCATGAATATGAAATTCAGAATTAGAGACCTTTTAGGAGAGTATCATAACATGGATACTAGTTATAAGAGATGGAGGTTGCCTTTGCATATACCATGAGCTAAAGGGAATCTACTCAAAGTATTCTCAGATGATGAAAGCCCCCCATTCTCTGTGGAGTTATTTGAGGAATATTTTTAGTGTACTTACTACTCTATTTGTCAAGTCCTAGGTTTGAATGCTCCTACACTCATGTCCACAGCTCCAATGGTTTTGACAGCTGATATACAAAACCTAGATGCTAGACCATTTGATTATGCTAGTATCTAGAAAATAATCTCAATAATGACCTCACTTCTATCAAAAATAACAATCAATCTATCCATTTCAAATATTATTCATTGTTGATGAATCTCATCCTACATGAAGGGCAAACCATGGGAATATGGAGTGATCATATGAGGATAAAGGATATGGATGCTAATAGAAACATTAGGCCTATTCAAATATGGACTGCAATATAGGAGAGCAGATGTGTTAGGTCACACTATTTATATTTTGAAGAATATTTTGTAAAAACACTTTACAAGCTTCTTGGTCACCCTTTTGATTATAATTTGTCACCAGAAATACAGAAGTTTCTCTGACCTAAGGACAAAGATCATAGAGGGAAGGTCAACCATAACTAGGGAGACTGGTATGCTTATGATGATTGTACTAAGATTTTGGTGTATGGTTTTGAAGGAACCCCATTTATTTTACCAAAAAATGTTCCGGATATAATAGCATACTTGGAAATTGTCAGGCGGTTAGCTTATTCATATTTTATGCATCTCAAATGCTATAACAAATAGTCACTCATGTCTGGTACACTATGCTTTGGTGATTTTTTGTTGTTTCTAATAACGTATATGACCTTATTGATAATAAGTTAGAACATTACAATTTTCCAAAGGGAAATGAGAGAAAGGGATTTGATCCTGAACAATTTATCAATAATGTCAAACTAAAACAAAAGTTGAAAGGTTATCAACATGTGCTCTTTATAAAGGATGAACTAATAAGGAATATTGATGAATACCAAGAAACAAGCAAAAGAGATATATACAATAAAGTGATGATGGTTGAGGCTTGGAGAATGAAAAATGATTTGTTATACACAGGTACTTTCCATGAGTTTAAGGATCCTTTGAAAAGAATGGATAAAATACTTTTTCACAAGGATGAATTGATTGTTGAAATGCGCAAGATAATTAAGAGGGGGGGTGAATCAGTTGTCACCAAAAACTTAACTTCTTATAAACATCAACACATCAATCACTTAATCATTGTTATTATGATTTAACCATGAAAGCATGAAATCAGAAAATTAAGCACAATCACACATGAGACACGTGAGACACTAGATTTTTTACATGGAAAACCCTAATTAGGCAAAAACCATGGTGAGTGTTAGCTCAAAATATAATATGTAATAACAATACCAAAAATTACAGGCTCACTGCCCAAAGCTCACTGCTCAAATGAAAAGGCTCACTGCCAAAAGAAGGGGCTCACTGCCAAAAGTTGGTGAACAGAGATAATAGCATCTACATTATGCCGAGGTTTAGTTTCATTGAAGCACAATAATTCTCCTCTGCTCTACTCTACTTCTTCACTTCATACTTATCTTTGCATCTTCGCATGCTCATCATTTATTCATGACTTCATTACATGTATTTATACAATTCATCAACCTTGGAATGCACATCAAGGTTGGTATTACAATCATCAAACATTGGAACATTCTCCAAGGTTGGCATACACACATACATTAGAATAGGTCTGGACCTAAACGAATTTGTGAAGGAGAAGAAATGAATGGAAACCACACCACACCTTACCTGGGACTCAAATGCAATCTTCCATGCAACAACACGCTATCACAAACTCCAAAGTATAATTGCAAGTAGTAAAAACAACCAAGTCGGCCAAAACTGGTGTTAACACTAAGACCTTTAGGAACAAACTTCATGCATGGTCCAGATTACACTTTGTGGAGCAATCAATGTTGCAAGTATGAGGTGAACCAATGTTTTCATTGATGTCAACATACACATATTGCATTAACAAGAAGGATTGGATGAGCTGTGTGCTGAGGATATTGAAAAAATTAGTCTCAATCAGGAACAGTGAAGAACAGTGATGAGAAGAAGGCCAAAGTACTGTATAGGTTAAGAATTAGAGGATGTAGATTAAAGGGTTTATATATATGAGTCTTGAGATGTTCTAGTTAAGATTTCAGAGGTCCGCATAAAGAAGTGAAGAAGTTATGGCTGTTTGTGTGAATTTGGTTTTCAGCAGGTGTTCAGAGGTGACAGAGGGTCACAAAAAGGTCCGGTGAGATCCAGAATTGAATTATCCTATTCTGTGGATTGGAAGGAGTGTTTGGGATGTCCTTGGGATGTGTCATCTCAATGTTTGTATGATTTGGAGGTCTGGAAGTACCTCTTGCATTGTGATAGTGGCGACAGACTGTGTTCTTGAAGTTCCAGATGATGAAGAGAAGAATTTCGGTAAGCTGATGAAGTGCGGATGTTCTTGATGATTCAGGGAAGGTTATGATGCTCATTGGATCATGTCCAGTTCGTGTTGGTGGTCCGCATTGAAGTTAGAGTTGGATTTGATGTTATGACTATCAGTTATTGGTGTTCTTCCTGTAACAAGCCGACCGGATGTTCTACATGCCTTGCGAATGTTATTGTAATGTTTGCTGACTTAGATGATTGGTCTTGTATAAATAAGTGTTTGTGAATTCATTTTGATGTGTTGATTTGTGTGAATAAGTGTGGCATAGCAAAGAGTAGTGTGAAAGGCAGAGCAAGGGTTTTTGGGCTTAAATGGAACTGATCCGGACATGGTAGAGATGTCATTCTCCAGTACAAGATTATGATTCTTATCACTCTGTAGACAGTGTGTCTCTTTGTAGGCAGTGTGCCTCTTGTGAGCAGTGTGCTCGGGCTGTGAGCCCTAATTGGCAGGTGCCATCTTTTCTTATTCTTCTAACAGAGAATAATCCTTGGGTTAATCACCCTGTGGTTTTTCCCTTAACTGGGTTTCCATGTCAAAATCTTGGTGTTCAATGTGTTGATGTTTATCTGCTTTGGTGTTTATGCTTTATGCTTTCATGGATGATTAATTTCTATGCTAATGAATAACTAAGTGGATCTAAATGTTTGAATTGAGAGAAAGATTAGGATAACTGATTCACCCCCCCTCTCAATTATCAACAATCAAAAGGCAAGAACACGATTTAGAGACATCCACAAGCATGTTACAATCACCAATATCTTTCGCACAACCCCCAAACACTCTATCTAGAAGATTCTTCAAACCGGAGCACTTAAACATTACTGTCAACCACTGTCATAAAGGAAAGATCACTTGTAGAGCACTAAATCATGAACCATTTCAACTAAAGGCACATAACATCATCACGGACTTAATCCTGGAAATGCAGACTATAAAACTTAAATGTGGGGAAATGCGAAACAAAACACACCGGAGGCTCAAACTTGAAACATAGAAACTATAGACATCTCTTAACATAACTTCCAAACCATAGACAAAGATATTCAATCTACAGGATATACAGAACAAAACACTACACTATACTTCTGTAAGCCAAGATACTCTACAACACATTGTTTCCACTAGGAGGGCAAATTTTCTCAAAAGCACTTAGAAACTCAATATCAAGAACACTTTCTGATTATCTTCAACACTCATATAAGCCAATACAAAGAAACTAACACAACACAAATAAGCATCAAAAGAAGAGCATAGTTGACACCAATGACAACACAGATATGTTGACATCAATCACAACACTGGCAAGCACATACTTACAACAATCTCCCCCTTTGTCATTGATGGCAACATTGATGTGAAAAACTATAAGAACCATCAAGACAAGATTCTACACTGGTTACTTTCTCCCCCTTTCTTTTTACACATCTGAATTGTTTCTCCCCTTGAGTTTTTCACATGATTTCTCTCCCCCTTTGACATCAATGGCAATGGGAATCACTTCTCTTCCTCTACACATACTTGCATAATTCTGCTATATCAAATTGGAATTACTCTTCCCCTCCCCCTATTAGCAATACTGCAATACTTACTACTCTTTATCAGAAACTCATATCAGCAAAATCTACCTGCTCCCCTGAGGGGTAGCCTTCAAAACATCAATCTAGATCAAAGAGTAAGACTTTGGGCACCACTGGACTAATGCACTTTCCATGCATCTTAGTTTAGAGTAGAAGGGGTAATAACCGCTAACTTTTCCTTGAGATACTCAAAATTATCCTTAGGCAAAGGCTTTGTAAAAATATCTACAATCTGATCCTTAGTAGACACATATTCCATCTTTACTTCATTCTCTGTTAACTTTTCTCTCAAAAAGTGATACCTTATTGATATATGCTTTGTTCTTGAGTGCATCACTAGATTCTTTGAAATGTTTATAGCACTTGTATTGCCACAAAAGATTGAAATTTGTTCTTCATACACAAATCTTATATCCTTCAATGTTTGCTTCATCCAAAGCACTTGAGTACAACAACATGTTGCAGCAATATATTTTGGTTTTGCAGTAGACAAATAAACTAATTCTTGCTTCTTGCTCAGCCATGAAACCAATCTATTACCCAAGAGGAAAGCACCTCCACTTGTACTTATTATGTCATCAGCATCTCCAGCCCAATCTTCATCTGTATAAGCACTAAGAGTGAAATCAATATCTTTGGGGTACCACAATCCATAGTCTAAAGTGCCTTTTAAATGACTCATGATCCTCTTGATTGCCATCACATGTGACTCTTTGGGATCTTCTTGAAATCTTGCCACAAGACAAATTGCATGCATTATATATGGTCTTGTATGTGTTAGATAAAGTAGTCCTTCAATCATAGACCTATACTTTTTCTGACCAGTCTTACGTGATTCATCATTCTTGCTCAGCTTGCAACCAGTTACCATAGGAGTATATACTAGCTTAGAATCCTGCATTTCAAACTTCTTCAATAATTCTTTCACATACTTGGATTGAGAAATGAAAATTCCTTTTTCTGATTGAGAGATTTGCAGTCCTAAAAAGAAATTCATTTCACCAAACATAGACATCTCAAACTCCTTTTGCATTTCCTCTACAAATCTCTTACACATACCTTCATTGCCTCTAAAGATAATATCATCAACAAAGACTACAACAATCAGAATTTGATCATCATTAATTTGGTCATGTGATGTGAACATCCACTGTCAATAATACATTCATTCTTATCCTTCTCAACCTGGAAGATAGACAGAGCACTCTCTTCCACTAGTTTTTCTTCTTTCACATAGCTAGCAAGATTAGTAGACACAGGTTCTTACTTAATAGCAATAAACAAGCATTCATTTGCACTAGTATCATTAGACTCATCATCTATTACACCATCATCATCAAAGTCTCTAACATAATAGCATTTCTTTATGATTCTAGGTCTACTTTCAAATTTCTTCTTACCTCTCTCAATTCTCTCTGGACACTTGGAGGCATAGTGGCCAATCTTACCACAAGAAAAGCATTTGAATGGTAACTTGCCTCTGAACTTACTGGTACCTCTTTGCATTCTATCCACAAAGTTGGCTTCAACCTCATTAAGGTCATCATCTGACCTTCCACAACATATTTTTTAGATCTTGAGGTCTTCTCTGAAGTATTGGCTTTGAAAGCAGTCTCAGTCTTTCGCAAAGCATCACCAAACTCTCATCTCAAAAGCAATAAGCTTCCCAAGCAAATGATCCTTTGTAATCTTGTTCACACTCATAACTTCTTCAATTGCTGACACCTTGTGACTGTAGGATTTAGGCAATGACATAAGAATCTTTAGCACAACCTCATCCTCATTAATAGTTCCTCCAAGTCCTTTGATTCCATTGACAATTTCATCAACTTTTTGCATGTAGATTGTTATGTTCAGTTCTGCACTCATCTTCAAGGATTCATACCTTGCCTTTAAGTTTTGTAATTTGGCACTCTTTACAGAATCATCTCCTTCATATAAATTTTTCAACTTAGTCCATATCTCATAAGCAGTCTCTAGATCCATAACTTTCACTAACTCAGTGTTAGAAAAGGCATTTAATAGAGCATCTCTAGCTTTTCCATTTAACTCATACTGTTTGAGTTCATCTTCATCTAATGGACCATTTGGAGGAAGAGTATACTTTGTATATGTGATCTTCCAGACACTATAACCAAGAGAAATGAGATGACTCTTCATCCATACCTTCTAGAGGGCATAATCCATTCCATCAAACTGTGGAGACTCCTTCTTGTACGCCATCCCAGATCTACCTCAAGTTGTTAGGCTTTCTTCTGAGGAACCCTCACTCTGATACCAATTTTTAAAATGTGCAAGAGAACTGAGAGTGGGGGTGAATCAGTTGTCACCAAAAACTTAACTTCTTATAAACATCAACACATCAATCACTTAATCACTATTATTATGATTTAACAATGAAAGCATGAAATTAGAAACTTAAGCACAATCACACATTCAACACATTAGACACCAGATTTTTTACATGGAAAACCCTAAGTAGGGAAAAAACACGGTGAGTGTTAGCTCACAATATAATATGTAATAACAATACCAAAAATTAGAGGCTCATTGCCATACGGCTCACTTCCCAGAGCTCACTACTCAAATGAAAAGGCTCACTACCAAAAGAAGGGGCTCACTGCCAAAAGGGCTCACTACCAAAAGTTGGTGAACTAAGATAATAGCATCTACATTATGCCAAGGTTTAGTTCCATTGAAGCACAATAATTCTCCTCTTCTCTACACTACTTTTTCACTTCACATTTATCTTCACATCTTCGTATGCTCATCATTTATTCATGACTTCATTACATTTATTTATACAATTCATCAACCTTGGAATGTACATCAAGGTCGGTATTACAATCATCAACCACTAGAACATTCTCCAAGGTCAACATACACACATACATTAGAATAGGTCTGGACCTAAACAAATTTGTGAAGGAGAAGAAATGAATATGGGCCACACCATACCTTAGCTAGGACTCAAATGCAATCATCCACACAACAACACACTATCACAAACTCCAAAGTATAATCACAAGTAGTGAAAATAACCAAGTTGGCCAAAACTGGTGTTAACACTAAGACCTTTAGGAACATGCTTCATGCATGATCTAGATTACACTTTGTGGACCAATCAAAAGGTAGGAACATGATCTAGAGACATCCACAAGCACGTTACAATCACCAAGAACTTCCACACAACCCCCAAACACTCTATCCAAAAGATTCTTCAAATAGGAGCACTTAAACATTATTGTCAACCATTGTTATAAAGGAAAGATCACTTGCAGAGCACCAAATCATGAACCATTTCAACTGAAGGCACATAAAATCATCACAGATTTAATCCTAGAACCGCAGGCTGTAAAACTTAAATGCAAAGAAATACGGAGTAGAATACATTCTCCCTGTCACCATTAAATACACAGAAAAATAGTTTTTACTCTGGTGAACAGAACTCACTCAAATCTTCACACTGGAGGCTCAAAATTGAAACATAGAAACTACAAACATCCATTAACATAATTTCCAAATCGCAGACAAAGATATTCAATCTATAGGATATGCAGAACAAAACACTGCACTGTACTTTTGCAAGCCAAGATACTTTGCAACACACTGTTTCCACTAGGAGAGCAATTTTTCTCAAAAACACTTGGAAACTCAATATTAGGAACACTTTCTCATTATCTTCAGCACTTATATAAGCCAATACAAAGCAACTAACTCAACACAAATAAGCATCAAAACAAGAGCATAGTTCACACCAATGACAACGCAAATATGTTGACATCAATGACAACACCGGTAAGCACATACTTGCAACATTGACTAGGGATGTGCCACCTTCAGTGTTCAAAAGAAGAAGAAATGCTCTCCTAGTAGAGGATGTTATAGGGATATAGGCTGAGAACATAGTTCTACTCTGTCATACCTCTCTGTAGCCCACTCTAGAGGTTACTTTCTCTATTGATACATCTATGGCCAGTGATGAAGAAATTGAAGAAGTTACACGTGTGAAAATAGCTAAACCTATTATTGAGAAATATGAGCCCCCACCAGAAAGAAATGTGTTTAATCTAGAATCCTCAGATCATCTTTTTTATGATATTAGTTATCTTGCATGCCAGAAATTTATTTATGATGATTCTTTTGTTAATTCTTCTGAATTTAGATCATTTGTTTATGAATATAAAGGAAAACTAATAAGAGAAAAGATTAAAGAAATTACTCCTGAGAAAGAAACAAAAGCCCTAAAGGAGTTACAGGAGGAAGTGGATAAATAAATGAAAAGTATTACTCCTAAGAAGGGGTAGGAATTGCTACAAGAAGCTGGTGTTATGATCTGCCCAGGCTGGGATATAAGTTTTGCAATTGTATTTGATAGATTTAGGAAGAGTCAGAATAAAACTTTGAAGTTGAGCACAGAGACAGTGGAAAAAATCTACATAGGGTCAGGATATAATCCTAGCAATGCGACTCTTTTGATCTGGGCTCTGTATCCATCGGAGAAGAGGCTAGCAATTATTAATGATCCACACAAGGTCTTTGGTCATCTTCTTATACATAGAGTGGGAGATACTGATCCAATTGAGACTGTTGACCTAAACATTAATGTTGATAAGTTTACTAAAGCTCAAATTGAATAGTTAGTGAAGGACAATAAAAAATATTCTTCTAAAAATAAAAATTTAAGGCATAAAATAGCTAAGTACAAGGATAAATTGCCATATTCTTTAGGCTATTACCCACCTATGCTGGATAGTGATAATAGGCTACTGGAAGCAAGGACTAAGAATGCATACTAGAAACATAAAGATGAAAAGATACAGAAGAAGTATGACAAATTAGGTGAAGAAATGAAGGATGTTAAGTTTTAGATTGTTTTAGAATTGATAAAGAAAAGGTTTGAAAAGGTACTTGCAAAAGCTGACAAATTCTAGGTAGCTTATACTAAAACTCATACTGCTCTCCAAGAACACAATAGATTACAACATAGAATAATGGAAAAGAAGGAAGAGCTAATGGCTAGAGAAAATGTTGATGGTCAAATCTTAAGACTTGTGAAGAGTTAGTTGATATACACAATCGATTTCATATCGTGCTTACATAGGAGATTGGTGAATTTGATCAGCCATTGGATATGTCTTTTCCTACTTTCTTTAATGATATAGGTGATCTCAAAGAGCAAAATGTATGGAAGGATGAATTGGTTCAGTTACTACCTCAAGCCCTCAGCCTGGTGAATGATGAATCGATGGTGGTGGACAACACACATATACAATTGGAAGGAATGTTTTCTTTGGAGTTTTCCATGAAGGACATCATTGCCACCAGTGATACTTATTACAGTGAATAATATACTGAGCATCTTTCCTGCTTCAACCTATTCATTGCATAAGCGATGTAGAAATAGAGAGACTCGTCAATACTTGTTCATTATGATGAAGATTGCAGAATGTGTTATGTTTAGAAAAAAATTTAATTATGTTTACCAAATCATTTTAGTTATGTTTACCAAACTTTTTAATTATGTTTACAAAACTTTTTAGTTATGTGTTATGTTTACAAAACTCGTATGAATGATTTTTCTGGATGAGGATTTTATCATGAGAAGATGCCATTGATAGTGTAGCAAGATCTTTGTGAGGATTGATGTAATGTTAAATTCGTATATTTTGTTTTCACCGCATGTACAGGGTCTTGGTGTTCATAAAATTAGTGTCTAATTTGTGATGATAGTGCAGCTTGAGGAAGGATATATGTAGGGAGTTAAGGAATCTAATTGTTTAAATTAATGATATCTACTAAATTAAAATATTAAGATTATGGGAATGATTTGAATGATAAGTCTATGGTATTATGTTTAGATCAGCCTTTTGATCTTCAAATTTCTTTGGATAAGAAGTTGTGATAGGGTGTAAAGTGTTCTAATGACTTATTAGTATTCATGAAATGGTAGTTGGCCAGATTTGAAAGAAAATGAATCCTATTTATTTTTGGCCTAAGAAGATACTCTTGATTTGTCCAATTGTTGACACTATCCTTGCATGAACAACATTAATAATTAAGTATATTTAGGCAAAAACTTACGAAAGTCTTTAACTAGATTATGGTGTTAACATCTTAGATTGAGTTAAAGAAATGGAACTGTGATTTCTAACTAACTAGAGATTGTCTTAATGTATGTTTAAAAATAAACTTATCTTACAGATTAAATGAGTGTTTAATATTACTAGATTCTAGAATATAATATGGATAAATATATGATCTATATCTTCTTGCATCAATCAGTTTTGGTTTTGAGTATGCATCATTGGATGTGTAATTTCCTGCATTATGAATGTATTTTATATTCTTGAATTTTTGTATGATGAGTTATTGTATTTAAGTTAACCTTATGATTGCAAGTTTAAGTCCCCAGACTACGAAGCCTCTGTGTTGTGCGTACGTAGGCAAGGCCATCATGGATGAGCCCTCGAGGCATTAGGTCAGCCCCTTAGGGTCTTTAGGTTCACGCATTGATATATGATATGTTATTTATCGACTTGTGAAACTAATGATTATATTGAGTTGTGCATATTTAGGACTGTTACCTATGTAGGGTGCTAGAGTTAAGAAAGAATTTCTTCATCCTTGCAAACAAATGATCATGTGGTGTTGTTGTAGTAGTGTATAATTGTGCAAGAAATGTTTAAATTTTGATTCTCTTATAGGATGAACAAAACAAACTTATGTTAATATGTAACTTTATTAAATGTTGATCTTACTTATAAGACCAAAATCCTCAAGGTACAAGGGTTCCATACTTACGCATTTTTTTAAAAAATGACAACCCCTAGGACTAAGACAGAAAAGTAGAACTATCCTTCTAAAGACTAGAAAACTAAGAAATCCCAATAGTGTTACCAAAGTCATCATGTCTTATGATCTTTTTAGGGTTTTATGTTATATTTCTCTAGTAACCATTTCTCAAATGTTGAACGCAGATGTTTCTAATCCCTTAGAAATGGTCACTTTTAATGAGTTTGTTCTAAAAGCAAAAGCCCATTCGATGTCCAAAATCTAAGATTCAAACTTATATTCTACTGTTCTACTAATTCAAGTTGTTGATTTCTAGATTATTGTTTATTTGGACTTTAGGAAATGAGGAAAAAGACTTTAAGGCACAAATTAGATGATAGTGATCATAATGCTGAAATTTCAGTGACAGATTATGAGCACTTTCGTAGAGAAAATGTGGCCAAGAATAATGAATATTTATCTCGTCCTTGTTTGACAAACAGGCAAGTTGTAAATCCACTAAGTAGTATATTATTTATTTAATAGTGTTTAATGAAATTTATAGGCAAGATCTTTATGTATATAAGACATAATATGATTTTTTTTTGTTTTATAGGAAAGAAAAAGAGTGCAAAGAAAATGTGGAGAAAAAACAAAAGGAAAGAAAAGATACATTGCCACCAACTCGTAGAAGCCAACACATTTGTGATTCAACAAATGTAGTTGGTGAAAAGAATAGTTGTGATGATGTGCAGCCTGATATAGCACATGGTGACATGCAACCTGATATAGCACATGGTGATGTGCAACGTCATGATGATCTCTTAGCACAAAGTCTAAGAGAGATTATTGAAAAAAGTGAGATCAAAAGAATAGTAAGTCTACAAATGATTTATTCAAGATTAAAGGATGTGTTTGAAGTGAAATCTGTGGAGACCGGTACTGATCTACCTACTCATTCCACACCTAATGTAGCCAAGGAGCATGAAGTTCTAGTTAATGAAAGTCATGAAGAGAGACCGCTTGTATCTGGTGTGCCTTGGAGTGCACCTGTGGTGCAGGGCACCTAGGCTATTTTCAAGTCTAATTTTTTGAATTTTTGTTGGTCTCATTAATGAGAGACTAAGAAGTGTTGGTTTTTAAAATAATGTAATAAAGCCTTGATCATGTAGTGGTGGTCTAAGAAAAGGCATTTTTGTAGTGGAGTCTTTAGTTTCCCTAAAAATTAGGACAGTCTATTATAGACAGTTAGTCTTTTATGGAAAAACAGTCAATTTTTTGCTTTTATTGGTGGTTTTTCCATGATGAAGGATATGGAGAACATGGATATTATTTAAGAAACTATTGTATGCATGTTAAAAGGCATGATTCTTGTGAAGGAAGATAGATATGTAAGTTTGAAGAGAGAAAAATATAGATTTCAACCTGTTTTGCTGCATTTTACTATTTTTTTGTTGTTTTCTCACGTCCCACATAGCCATACGGTACTGTCAAGGATAGAAATGCTTGGAATAATGTAAAAGGTGATATTAGCTTTCATTTAAGTGATATTAGGAAGAATCTCATAGATCTTTAAGCATTTTACAATCACATTTCTAATTTTTGGTTTCATACCCTAGTTTTGAGGGTTTTTGACAAATCGATGGTTTCTTAACCCATTTCACCTAATTCAAAGCCCAAAACTAGGTGGAATAGGTAAAATAAGATTGTATTTACTTGTTTTTTATATTGTAGGAGTAGGGGATTGCAAAAGAGCAGTGTTTGAAACCATTAATGCCTAATATCTTCATGTATTGGGCAAAGAAGGCTAGGTAGCATAAGAGGGTATTGGTTTGATGAGAAACCCATGCATACAAATCTCCAAACCTATAAAGTGGTCTATTTGTGATGTGTGGAAGATTTCAAAAATGGGTTTTCAGTCTTGGGTGAAGTATTCATCATACTTCCTTTGCAAAATAGGGCTAATTACCCTCTAGGCAGCAGGGACAGTCATTTTTGGGGGGTATATGTTCCAAAACACCATACCTTGCATGTCAAATATGTTATGTAAATCCTTAATGGGTATCTAGAAAACTAATGTGTTCATGGGTTTGCTGTGTTTTCTGTAAGTTATCTCTCAAAAACCTCATTATAAGGGCTACAAGCCATTAATGCTAATTATGAAGGACGATAGGAAGATTGTGTTACCAAGTTTCTTGATGAGTTCCATGGGCATCTATTAATCATATTGAGTTAGTATTAGGTGCAGTTGAGGGTCATTCTATTAGCTAAACCATCTACTCTTCATTTATGTAGATTTCATCTTTTAGCAACCATGTTCATTATATAGACAACTTGCCATATTGTGACAGTCAGTTCAGTGGATTTAAGGATCCTTTTGGCCTATCTAAGAGGTGTAATTAGTCACTTTTAAGAAGATTTCAATTGCCTAGAAATTTTTAGTAAGTCCCTCGTGCATTCTAATCATGTTGGTTACCTCTCTCCAAGCTTTGAAAATCGGTATGATAGAAGTAGGATAGTCCATACCTTGTTTCTCTAGTCAAGACAACAGTCCAATGATTAGTGACATCATCCTTTGCTCTGCATCAAGTGGTATCAGAGCCAAGTTTAGGTTCTAATTGGGAAGAAATAAGAAAGTTGAAGTGTGAAGAAGGAATAGTACAAGATGCCTCCAAGAGCCAGTCCAATCCTCACTAGAGAAGTGAGAATGATGAAGAAATCTCAAGGAGTCCTAGCGAGACTTGCAGCCATTGAAGCAAACCTGAGAAGAGGTGGGGTCATTGAGGAAGAGAGTGACCAAGAGAATGAGGGTGAGAATCTAGGCTCTCAAGAGGGATCCAATGCGGAAGAGATGGACCCATCTAATAGAAGGTTTATGAAGATGTTGCAGACTGTGAAAGGAGAGGGCACTAATGTCAAAATGAAGTTGCCCATGTATGAAGGAAAAATGAATAGTGAGGAATTATTAGATTGGATTGATGCCTTGGAAAACTACTTTGAGTACAAGGAGATGCCAGAAGTGCAGAAGGTCAAATTGGCTAAGACCAAGTTGAAGGTGCCAGCATTGACATGGTGGAACTATGTTCAATCAGAAAGATTAAGGCAAGGAAAAGCCAAAATCAGTTCATGGGACCGGATGGTCTCCAAAGTGAAGAGTCAGTTTCTTCCTAAGGATTATGCAATTCAAACCTTTAGGAGATTATAGAATTTAAAACAAAAAGACATGGATGTTATAGCCTATACTGAAGAATTCCACAAGCTGACAATGAGGACAAGGCACACTCAAGATGAAGTTGAGAAAATTACTAGGTATATCAATGGGCTTAGGCTCAATATTCACGATGAAATCAGTCTTACCACCCCTAGAAATGTGGAAGAATGCTTCCAATTGGTAGTGAGGCTAAAAGAAAAGATAAAAAGGAGACAAGATTAGCAGACTAGGGGTAGAGGAAGGAGATTTAGAGGTAGAGGGAACTTTGGTACAAGAGGACAGTCCCAGAAACAACAAGGAGAATCAAGTGGCAGCAATAAAGAGAATCAAGAACCAAGAAGTGAGTCAAGTGAAAGAGGTAGTCTTAGAGGAAGAAGATCAACTAGTAGAGGAAGGTTTGGTGGCCAAGGTAGAGGATCAAACACTTTCTCAGGCAAATGTTACAACTGTCATCGGTTTGGACATCCCTCATTCAAATTCCCAAAGAAGCAAGCATCAAGTTCTTAAGGAGATGAACGAAGGACCCAAATAGTGCATGAAGAAGATAGTGAAAGTGTCAATTCACCACTTCAACTCGCTACTCCTAAGAGAGGTGATGCATTAATGTTAAGGAGGACACTCCTCAAGGTACCAGCAACCAAGGAGCCTTCACAGAGGAAGTCATTATTTAGGACAACATGCAAGTCACATGGCATGGTATGTAAGGTAGTTGTTGACTCAGGATCCACTGATAATCTAGTCTCTTTGGAAATAGTAGAGAAGTTGCATTTGAAGAAGATTCCTCATCCCACACCTTACAAGGTGTCATGGTTGAATAAGGGGCAGCAATTTTTAGTGAATGAACAAGCATGGGTGGAGTTCAACATTGGTGGTTACAAGGATAAGATCCTTTGTGACATCATACCTATGGATCTTTGTCACCTACTGCTAGGTAGACCCTGGCAACATGACAGAAAGAGAAAGCATGATGGTCAGAAGAACATTTATGTGATAGAGAAGGATGGAGTCTCATTCTCATTAACACCCCTTCCTGAAGAAGAATTTGATAAGCAGATTGGGTCTAGCATCATGGTGGTAGGAGAGAAGGAGTTTTTACAAACAATGAAAGATGAAGGGCAAGGATTTGTAGTAGTGATTAGACCTAAGACTAAGTCTGATGCAGTGGCAAATGAGGTAGAAAAGATACCTAGTGAAGTTCAGTCCTTGTTGGACAAGTATAAGGACATAGTGGTAGATGAGCTACCAAGTTCATTGACTCCCATTAGAGATATCAGCCACCATATAGACCTGATCCCTGGAGCTAATTTGCCCAATAAGACTACATACAAGCTGACTCCATAGAAAAATGAAGAGATCAAAACACAAGTTCAAGAATTGTTAGATAAAGGACTCATTAGAGAGAGCTTAAGTCCCTGTGTTGTTCCTATTGTCTTATCACCCAAGAAAGGTGGAGAGTGGAGGATGTGTACTGACTCCAGGGATATAAACAAAATCACAATTAGATATAGGTTCCCAATACCTAGAATGGAGGACCTAATGGATTTCTTAGAAGGTGCATGCTAATTCTCAAAGATTAATCTCAAGAGTGGATATTACCAAATCAGGATAAGGGAAGGAGATGAATGGAAGACTGCTTTCAAAACCAATGAGGGACTCTATGAATGGATGGTAATGCCTTTTGGACTCTCAAATCCTCCTAGTACATTCATGAGGTTAATGAATGAGGTCTTGAAACCTTTCATTGGGAAGTTTGTAGTTGTCTATCTAAATGATATTCTTGTATTCAACAAAACAAAATAGGAGCACTTGCAGCACATTGACAAGGTCTTACAAAGGTTGAATGAGGAGAAGCTGATGATAAACCTCAAGAAGTGTGAGTTTATGAAAGAAGAGATAGTCTACTTGGGTTTTGTCATCTCTAAAGGCACATTGAAGATGGATCCTTCCAAAGTTGAAGCTATTCTTAGCTGGCCAACTCCAAAATTAGTAGGAGAGGTAAGACGTGATGGTGTTAGGTTGTCATTGATGTCAAAAAGGTGTCCTCAGTTTGTTTGATGTCAAAAGTGTTCAGGAGATGGTTAATGAGGTATTCATCATGATGTCTTCATATGTTTGAGGTAAATTCAGATGTGATCATTACTACTTCCTTGCATTTGATATGTCAAGTTTCTATCAGGAGATTTACATCATAATGATATCTTTATATGTGATGGAATGTTGTTGGATCATCTTGGATCATGTGAAATCAGATATAGGATCCTATTAAGGATGCATGCTCATATCTTTAGTGGATCTTTATTGTGTCAGTGTGTAACTAAAGTGAAGGACTTGTTTGATCAGTAGTACTTGCAGAGAATATTTCAGGAGTACATCATCTTGTGTGTTATTGCAGGAGTACATCATCAGAAGTATATCATCTTGTGTTTTGTTGCAGGATTACATTAGGGTGAAATAGATTTGAAGACTTGTTTGTGTTGATGGTTGAAACATTTTCTACAATATGAACAAGGAGCTATAGTCTGCAATGTGAACAGTGGGCCTTCTTGCATTAGTCTTTTTTAGTGGCACTTTGACATCCTCTGTATCTTGAGACAAAACAGGGTTATTTGTTTTCAAGGCTCTTGCATAACTCATTGTTATTTTTTTTGCTATATTAATTCAAGGTTGTGATTTGTCTTCAAGACTTAGTATTGCGTGGCTTCTTCAGGAGTTTGTTTCTCATGGGAGAGAAGGTGAAATTCAATGTTGATCAATAGTGAATCCAAATCAAAAGCTAATTTGAGCATGGAGGAACAATTTATCTAAACCCTAATTCTTTCTATGTTTTGAAAAGGCTTTGATACTTATGTCCTTAATTATAACCCTGGCCCATCGAATAAAAGTGCACTTTATGTTTTAAATTAGAATTGACTTTGTATAGTAGGTTTATCATTTAAAAATTACCGGTTGAAGGCTTTTAAGTCATTGTGAAGACCGGCCCTTCATACTTTGCTCATTGGTTAAAAGCCACAAAGGGAGTGCCAAATTAAAAATCAATGGCTACCTTTTAAAAGTGAGTTGGCGAAAAAGAAAAATTGAAAAATGTATGATTTGACCTCTATGTGGAAGAGGGCCAGAAAATTTTATTAAGAGCTCCATATGATGTTTGAAGAGTGGTGCATATTCAAAGGGGAGCATCTTTATTTAATAAAGAGTTTGATTATTTTAAGAGCATCGAATATTCAAAGGACGGAGCCCGATTTATATGAAGGGATTTATGTTTTTTAAAAAAAAAGGCATCAAATATTATATTTGATGAGGAGGACGATGCTTTTATAAAGTGGAGGATTTTTACTTATTGAATAAGTTTTAAAAAATACTTTATCTCCTATTTGGTCGGCCCACAAATGCCATTATTCTAAAAAGTTTTTTTTGGAATTTTTTAAGGAGTTTTTTTTTGAAAAAGGCAAGTTTTATGAGAAGATTTTTTTAAGGAGAGTTTTTTTTGGAAAAAGATTTTTAGAAAGAGATTTTTAGAGAGAGATTTTTTTGGAAAGAGATTTTTAGAGAAATATTTTTTTTGGCCTTCATATGAGAAGACTCAAATGATTTTATTGGAAGAATATTTTTTCAGATGAACATAAAGTTTTGACAGAGATATTTATTTTATGAAGTGTGAAGAATATTTTGAAGAAGAATATGAAGAGATTTTGAATGGGGTTTGATAGTTTAATCTAATTTTTGCTTGAAGATGGTTTTTGCAGAAATGAAGATTTGTTTTGTGGGAAGAAGTTGAAGGGTTTTGTAATTTGAAGCATATTGAAAGAGATGGAAGATGAAGTAGCTCAGAGATTTTGTTTTTCTCCTACAGGGCACTAATTGATTTTATTGAAGATTTTTGTATGATCTTACAATTGTTTTTAGATGAATTATTTATGCAGATGTCAAGGGTCAGAAGGTGAAAGTGAAACAAAAATAAAGAAGTTTTTTTTTAGTTTGAAATATGAAAGGTCATGTGAAAATGATTTTGTAGAATGTTGAGAGATATCTATTTATTGGCTTCACATTGATAGTGTGAGTGTGTGGAACTGTATACATAATGAAGATATTTTCTATGACATCCTCTTGAATGATATAGATTGAATTAAGCAAGAAGATAATATGAAATTGAATATGCAGGAATGAATTGTTTGAGCATCAGATGCAAGATTGGAGACATACACATGGAGAAATCACAAATGGAGGTTGTATTATGTAGAGATGAAATATTGAATTGAATGGAAACAAAGTGTCCCTCTGATTTTGTTTATTACTTCTGTTGGTGATTTGGTTTGCCAGTGAGGCACAGTATGCCAGTGAGGCCTTGTATTAGCCAGTGAGGCTTGTTGGTCAGTGAAACCTCTTTGTTTACCAGTGAGGTATATCAGTGTTGGAAGTGGGTGCTTCTGTTTGGTATTGCAGTTGGTGCTCCATAAGGAGTTGGTGCTCCTAGATACATATTGTAGCCAGTGAGGCATGTTTTATCAGATAAGCCAGTGAGGCAGTTCTGGAGTGGTTTTTCTACCCCTGGAGGGTTTTCCACTCATGCAATTCTTGTGTCTTGATTCATATTGACCTTCTCTCTATGGTTGTATGTTTTACTCATGAGTTTTTTGTTTTTCATTCTCAATTATGTGCATATGTGTTTGACAAATCAATGATAGCTTTCTCTCCTTGTGCTCTACAAGATAAATTTTGTAAAAAGATTTGAAAATTCACACAACACTAATTCACCCCCCCTCTCAGTGTTGTCCTTGACTCCAATAAGACGTTTTCATGGTTTGGCTACATTTTATAGGAAGTTTATCAAAAATTTTAGTCAAATTTGTTCTCCTATTCTTGACACCATTAAGGGAGATAGGAAAGGGAAGTTTCAATGGACTGAAGAGTTAGCAAAAAGCTTTGAATACCTGAAGAAGAGAGTGGCACAACAACCCATACTTGTTTTACCTGACTTTGACAAAGTCTTTACAGTAGAATGTGATGCCAGTGGAGCAGCCATAGGTGCAGTTTTGAGCCAAGAAGGCAGGCCAGTAGCTTTCTTTAGTGAAAAGATCAATGAGGCCAAGAGGAAGTACTCTTCATATGATCTAGAGCTTTATGCATTAGTATAGTCTCTGAGGAAGTGGAGACATTACCTCTTACCCAAAGACTTTGTAGTCTTCACAGACAATCATGCATTGAGTTTTTGAACAACCAAGACAAGTTGAGTCATAGGCACATCAAGTGGGTGGAGTATTTACAGAGTTATACCTTCACAATCAAACATAAGAAGGGCCAAGCTAACAAGGTAGGTAATGCATTGAATAGGAGATCAGTCCTAGTGAATGAAATACAACTTCAGAGTGTGGGTTTGGAATCACTGAAGGGCATGTATGCTGCTGATCCAGATTTCAAGGATACCTACTTCATTTGCCACCAATTCCAAGGTACTTTTCATGAAGAATTTTTTGATTTTTTGTTGCAAGAAGGATTTTTATTCAAGCGCGCTTAGTTATGCATCCCTAGATGCTCCATGAGGACAAATCTCATAAGGGGAAAGCACTGTGGAAGTCTTGGAGGACACTTTAGCATAGACAAAACACTTGATCAGGTAAGAAGGTTTTATTTTTGGCCTAAGATGCATGCTGGTATCAGAAAATTTGTTGAGTCTTGTGTAGTTTGTCAGAGAGCCAAGGTCTCTAGTTCCAATGTAGGCTTATATCAGCCTCTTCCAATTCCTAGCAGACCTTGGGAGCATCTTAGCATGGATTTTGTGTTAGGCCTACCCAAAACTTAGAGGGAAGTTGATAGTGTTTTTGTAGTTGTGGATAGATTTAGCAAGATGGCACACTTTATTCCTTACAAGTGCACAAGTGATGCATCTAACATTGCAAGTCTATTCTTCAAAGAGATAGTTAGAATACATGGACTGCCCCTCACCACTGTTTCAAATAGAGACTCAAAGTTTATAGGCCAATTCTAGAGGACATTATGGAGAAAACTTAGAACCAACTTGACTTTCAGCTCTGCCTATCACCCACAAACAGATGGGTAGAATGAAGTAGTGAATAGATCATTAGGGAATCTACTTAGGTGTCTTACAAAAGAACATGGATAGCAATGGGATCTTGTCATCCCATAGGTAGAGTATGCTTACAATGACTCCATTAACAGGAGCATAGGTAAGGGCCCTTTTGAGGTAGTGTATGGATTGAACGCAAGAGGTATCTTTGAGTTAAGAGATTTGAGAGGAGTAGAGAAGAGAAGTACTAAGGGAGAGGAGTTTTCTATGGCCATGAAAGACATCCATGATCAAGTTAGAGAGAAACTCAAGAAGAGTGTTGAAACTTACAAGAAACATGTAGACTTGAAGAGGAGGAATGTTTAGTTCAAAGTTAGAGATCTAGTACTTGCACATCTCAGGAAAGAGAGGTTACCAAAGGGCAAATACACTAAGTTTTTGATGAAGAAGATTGGGCCATGCAAGGTGGTCCACAAGTTTGGTGAAAATGCATATGAGATAGAACTCCCTCCTGGAGTTGCTATCTCACCAATATTTAATATTGCTGACTTTTATCCTTTCAAGGAGTCTTTGGATGTAGGTACAGGAGCTCATGAAGGTGATGATGCTGATTGGGTTAAAGATCTTCCTCCTACTGCACCAATCAAGCTTGAAGCCATCCTAGACACTAAGGAGGTCAAGAGAACAAGACACAAAGTTTACAATGAATACCTTGTGAAGTGGCAGGGTCTCCCTCATGAAGATGCCACTTGGATGACAGATGAAGACATTGAAAAACTTGGCACTACAGTAACTGATCTAATTTTAGGAGGTGCCTAAAATCCATTCTCCTTGGGTGTATGGTGCAGGGCACCTAGGCTATTTTCAAGTCTAATTTTTTGAATTTTTGTTTTGTGTGGTCTCATTAATGAGAGACTAAGTAGTGTTGGTTTTTAAAATAATGTAATAAAGCCTTGATCATGTAGTGGTGTTTTAAGAAAAGGCATTTTTGTAGTGAAGTCTTTAGTTTCCCTAAAAATTAGGACAGTTTATTATAGACAGCCAGTCTTTTATGAAAAAATAGTCAGTTTTTTGCTTTTATTGGTGGTTTTTCCATGATGAAGGATATGGAGAACATGGATATTATTTAAGAAACTATTGTATGCATGTTAAAAGGCATGATTCTTGTGAAGGAAGATAGATATGCAAGTTTGAAGAGAGAAAAATACATATTTCAACTTGTTTTGTTGTATTTTGCCCTTTTCTTGTTGTTTCCTCACGTCCCACACAGCCGTACGGTACTGTCAAGGACAAAAATGATTGGAATCATGTAATAGGTGATATTAGCTTTCATTTTAGTCATATTAGGAAGAATCTCATAGACCTTTAAGCATTTTACAGTCGTATTTCTGATTTTTGGTTCCATACCCTAGTTTTGAAGGTTTTTGACAAATCGATGGATTCTTAACCCATTTCACCTGAGTCAAAGCCCAAAATCAGGTGGAATGGGTACAATAAGATTGTATTTACTTGTTTTTTATATTACAGGAGTAGGGGATTGCAAAAGAGAAGTGTTTGAAACCATTAATACCTAATATCTTCATGTATTGGGCAAAGAAGGCTAGGTAGCATAGGAGGGTATTGGTTTGATGAGAAACCCATGCATACAAATATCCAAACCTATAAAAGTGGTATATTTGTGATGTGTGGAAGCTTGCAAAAAGGGGTTTTCAGTCTTGGGTGAAGTATTCATCATACTTCCTTTGCAAAACAGGGCTAATTGCCCTCTAGAGCAGCAGGGACAGTCATTTTTTTCTGGTATATGTTCCAAAACACCATACCTTACATGTCAAATATATTATGTAAATCCTTAATGGGTATCTAGAAAACTAATGTGTTCATGGTTTTTATGTGTTTTCTATAAGATATCTCTCAAAAACCTCATTATAAGGGCTACAAGCCATTAATGCTAATTGTGAAGGACGATAGGAAGATTGTGTTACCAAGTTTCTTGATGAGTTCCATGGGTGTCTATTCATCATATTGAGTTAGTCTCAGGTGTAGTTGAGGGTCAGTATATTAGCTAAACCATCTACTCTTCATTTATGCAGATTTCATCTTTTAGCAACCATTTTCATTGTATAGACAACTTGCCATATTGTGATAGTCAATTCAGTGGATTTAAGGATCCTTTTGGTCTATCTAAGAGGTGTAATTAGTCACTTTTAAGAAGATTTCAATTGCCTAGAAAGGTTTAGTAAGTCCCTCGTGCATTCTAATCATGTTGGTTACCTCTCTCCAAGCTTTGAAAATTGGTATGATAGAAGTAGGACAGTCCATACCTTGTTGCTCTAGTCAAGACAACAGTCCAATGATCAGTAACATCATCCTTTTCTCTGCATCAACCTATTGCATCTACAACTTTTGATGAAACTAGTGGATCAACCAGAAATATTGGTAGTGGTTTAATATAATATGTGTCTCCTTTTGTCAAAAGATAAAGATTGAATCAATATTTGTACAGATCTACAGAGAGGAATGCAAAAGAAAGAAAATTAGAAGGCAAGAAGCCATTCTTGGTTGAGGTATCAAGAGATGGTGAGCCCATTGGGCCAAATGCTACAAGGTGAGCCTCCGAGTTGGGTGTAAGATGTAGGGCCCATTTGGATATTTGTAAATCAAATTTTGCAGAGCAAGATCCATGAATGTTGAAATTGTTATACAAAAAAATAGAAAATGATTTTGAGACTACTGGTGGACAAATCTCTAGAAAATATTACAAGAAAAAGATGAGACTTTTGATGAACAATTTTAGATACAATTGCAGAAAAACAATCATGGAGGGAAAAGAGAGGTTAGACTCCACTCTATCTCCCAAACAGTGGGAGGCATTGAAAGAAAGTATGTGTTTCTAAGAATATTTGACAAAGAGTAACAGAGGCAAGAGAGCAAGAGATAATGTGAGGGTTGGATATACATTTGGCCGAGGCGGGTTGCAGGCCAAAATGGACAAATTTGGAGAAAGTGTATGGCTTTTTGGTTCAATTTACACTGTGTTATTTATTTCAATTTTTTATTGAACTGACTATATGTTGAAATTGACATTGTATTTTAGGCGGAAAATAGTAATAGAGAAGTAGGTGCAAAAGAGATTGTCAATTATATGGTAGCACTAGATTCTAGTAAATCTAAGAGTAGGATGAAGTGGAAATCTAGTTTGTCAATAGATATTTCACAACCATCTATTAGACACCTAGTAAGAGCCTCTCCAGATCATGTCAACTCAAATGAAGGGTACCAACATGTAATGAGTTGCATATACAATCTTACTGAGAAAGTTTCGCAGTTGGTTGCCTCCGTTAAGCCTATAATTTCTGGATGGAATGAGCATAATTCCATGGATTCAGATGAGGTAAGAGGCTCTAGTGATCTCATTTCTTCTTTCTTGGCAATTCTATATACAAATGCCTCTTAATATGTAGATTGAAATATGGGCGTAATAGAATCCAACCCAATTTCTTTATTGCTGGAGTGATCCACAAAATATTCTTTTCGACAAATTTATAGCTTGCATTCTTTGCTTGACTATTGAATGCTTTGTATATTTTTTTGCATGATGGTTAAACCACATGTAGAGCAATTTTATCAAAGCAACATGAAAATGAAAACGCCTTGATGTCAACATAGCTGTCAATATTGATAGTGATCATGATGAACTGGACAATAATGTGCAACACAATTATAGTTGTGTTGAAGTTGAGGTAATATAATAGTTGTTGTCAGTTATCTATCCCAATGTTTTGTCATTCTTCATGCTTAAAATGTTCTTTTGTACAAAAATTTATAGCTTTTCATTCTTTAAGTTGTATGTTAATTTGTCCCAATGTTTTGTCATTCTTCATGCTTAAATTGTTCTTTTGGACAAAAAATTATAGCTTTTGCATTCTTTATTTGACTTATATTAATTTTTGCATGATGATTAAACCACATGCAGAGCAATTATATGAAAGCAAAATGAAAAGAGAAGGCCATGTCAATAGAGCTCTCTACAAAGCTGCACAACTTCATGTCAATGTTGATAGTGATTATGTTGAACTCGACAAGCATGTGCATGATATTCATAGTAGTAGTAGTGTTGAACTCAAGGTGAGTGCTATGAAACCACATGCAAGTAAGTACTATTCAAGTAAGTAATGGTTATTTTATTATGTAAATAATCGTAATCATTACCTATGTGATAGAAGCTGGTTAGAATAATAGTGAAGTGTAATTAGCTAGTATACATAGATTATGGAAATAAGAGATAACATATAACTTACATATGGAAGCTTAGAGCTTAGTTGTAATAGAGTGCATACATAGATTTTGACAATGCATTAGTGCATTGTGTTCAGGGACGTCATGGTCCTTAGTTGGAGGGACTTCATTGCCAATCCATGTCTCTTTCTGGAGTAGTCATACATGTTGCAAGTATGAGGTGAACCAGTGTTGTCATTGATGTCAACATACTCATATTGCATTGACAAGAAGGATTGGATGCACTGTGTGCTGAGGATATTGAGAAAATTAGTCTCAATCAGGAACAGTGAAGAACAGTGATGAGGAGAAGGCAAAAGTACTCAATAGGTTAAGATTCAGAGGATGCAAATTAAAGGGTTTGTAGATATGAGTCTTGAGATGATCCAATTAAGATTTCAGAGGTCCGCATGAAGATGTCCAGAAGTTGTGATTGATCAAGTAGAGAATCAGAGTGTCACAAAAAGGTCTGGTGAGATCCAGAGGTGCATTATCAAACTCTGCGGATTGGATAGAGTGTTTGGGATGTCCTTGTGATGTGTCATCTCAGTTTGTACAAAGTTTGGAGGTCCGGAAGAACCTTTTTCAGTATAACAGTGGCGACAGACTGTATTCTTGAAGTTCTGGATGAAGAGGAGAAGAGATTCTAGTGAGTAGAGGAAGTGCGGATGTACCTGGTCAATCAGGCAAGCTTGTGAAGGTTCTTGGATCATGTTGAGGTTATGTTGTCGGTCCGCATTGGCGGTAGAGCCCAGAATTGAAGATATTCTTCCAAATGAAGTTCTTGTTTAGACTAACCTACCGGATGAAGTTGTTCATCTTGCGGATGTCCTTATGGTTGATTGCCGACTTAGATGATTGTTCCTAAGTTGATGTCTTGTATAAATAAAGGTTTGTGAGTTCATTTCAAAGTGTGCTGAGCAGCGGATGAGAGTGGTATAGCGAAAGAGCGAAGGGCAGAGCAGAAGTATCTCGGGCTTAAATGGAACTGATCCAGACATGGTAAAGATGTCAATCTCCAGTTCAAGTTTGTGATTCTTATCACTTTGTACACAGTGTGTCTCCTTGTAGGCAGTGTGCCTCCTTTGTGAGCAGTGTGCTCGGGCAGTGAGCCCTAATTGGCATGTGCCATTCATTTTTTCTTATTCTTCTAACAGAGAATAATCCTTGGGTTAATCAGCCTGTGGTTTTTCCCTTAACCGGGTTTTCCACGTCAAAATCTTGGTGTTCAATGTGTTGATGTTTATTTGCTTTTGTGTTTATGCATTATGCTTTCATGGATGGTTAATTGATATGCTATTAACTAACAAAGAAAAATCAAGTGTTTGAAGTAGAAGCAAGTTTTTGTACAACTGATTCACCCCCCCTCTCAGTTGTGTGCCCTAGATCTAACAATTGGTATCAGAGCCAAGTTCCTCTGAAAGGAGCTTAACCACTTGAGGAGATCTGAAGGATACAAGAAGGATAGTCTAAAGTTCGATGGAACCAACTTCACTCTCTGGAAAGGTCGCATGAAATGTTATTTGGAGTGTATGGGAAAAGCATACTTGACCATGGTCTCAAAACCATATGTTCCTCCACAGGGTGGTCCGACAACTCTGAATGAAATCACAGATGCTGAAAACAATCTACAGAAAAAGGAAGCTCTTCTAAGCGCATTGAATGACTCAGATCTCTCAACTATTATTGACCTACCAACTGCATATGAGATCTGGACTAAACTGGAACTTCTGTGTGAAGGAGATGAGTTTGTTAAGAGTGTAAGGTTGCAAAGTCTGAAAGGGAAATTTGAAAGATTGAAGATGAGAGATGATGAAAATATCACTACCTTTATGCCAAGAGTGAATGAGCTAGTGTGTGGAATCAGGAATGCTGGTGGAGTTCTGGATGAAAATGAAATTGTTTGCAAAATTCTCAGATCCTTTCCTGTTGCCGACAAAATCAAGGTTGCTGCCATTGATGAATTCAGAGCCCATACAACTGTCACAAGAGAGCAGGTGGCTGGCAAACTAGCTACATTTGAAATGACTGAGTTTGGAGATGATCCCCCCAAGACTGAATCTGCATTCAAAGCCAGTGCCTATGTGAAAGGAAAACAAAGATTTGATTTGGGAGAGAACTCTTCAAGGAAGCTGTCATGGTATGATCAAGCAAGGAAAGACATGGAAGAGGAAGAAGCAGAAACAACTCAACTTGAAGCTCTCATTGCAAAGAGACTACCAAGAGGATCCAGTAAGTATGAAGGAAAACTACCCTTCAAGTGCTTCAACTGCAATAAGATTGGTCATTTTGCTTCAAGATGTCCAGAAAGATCTGCAAGGTCAAATACTAACAAACAAAGGTTTCAAAAGAACTGCTATTATGTTCATGAAGAAGATGATAATGAAGGAGTAACAGATGATGAATCAGAAATAGGAAGCAAATCTAGAAATGAATGGGTGTTTATTGCCATCAAGGAAGAAGATTCAATATCCTCTGAACCTGTCAATCATAAGGCTGTAGAAAGAGCTTTGGCTACCCAAATTGAAGAAAATGATGATTGGGTTATTGACAGTGGGTGCTCTCACCATATGACTGGTGACAAGAACAAGTTCTTAGATTTGGAAAAGTATGAAGGAGGACTGGTAAAGTTTGGTGACAATTCTGCTGGCAGAATCAGAGGTAGGGGAACTATTTCTTTTGATGGAAAGAGCAAAACCGGTAATGTACTATATGTTGAAGGATTGAAGCACAATCTTCTCAGTGTTGGTCTATTAGTGGACAAAGGCTATGATCTCTGGTTCAAGAATGGAAGATGCAGAATCTTTACAAGCTCCGGAACTGAAATTACATCTGGTACTCAAACAAAAGGTAATATCTTCCATCTAGTTGGTTCTAATAAAAGTTGTCTGTTTGTTCAAGTTGATCAGAGTTGGTTATGGCATAGAAGGATGTGCCATGTGAATTTTGATAACATCATCAAGATAAGCAATACTCAGGCTGTAAGAGATCTTCCTAAATTGGTGAAACCTACAAATAGTTTATGCAAAGAATGTCAACTAGGCAAACAGAGCAGAGTCTCTTTCAAAAGCAAGGATCAGTCCACTATAGGATTGTTGGAATTAGTACATACTGATCTTTGTGGTCTGACAAGAATTAAGAGTATGTAAGGTGATAGATATTTCATGTTGCTAATTGATGACCATTCCCGGATGATGTGGGATACCTTCCTAAAAGAGAAATCAAAAGCCCTTGAGAAGTTCAAAATCTTCAAAGCTATGGTAGAGAATCAAACCGGATTGAAACTGAAGTGTATAAGGTCTGATAGAGGTGGTGAATTCACATCCGGTGAATTCATAGACTTTTGTGAGAAGCATGGCATAAAGAGACAGTTGTCTGCTCCTAGGACTTCACAGCATAATGGAGTAGTAGAGAGAAAGAACCAGACCATCTAGGAAGCTTCTAGGACAATGATGATGGAAGCAAATGTTCCTCAGATGTTTTGGAGAGAAGCTATCAGCACTGTAGTCTACACTCTTAACTGAGTTCAAATCAGAAACAATACCGGTAAGACTCCTTATGAACTTTGGTTTGGTATAACTCCTACTGTGAGATATTTCAGAGTATTTGGTAGCAAGTGTTACATCAAAAGAGATGAAGATCTAGGAAAGTTTGATGCTAGAAGTGATGAAGGAATTTTCTTGGGTTACTTCACTCAAAGCAAAGCATACCGGTGTTACAATAAGAGACTGAAAAAGATGATAGAAAGTACAAATGTGAAGGTTGATAAAGGAATTGAGAAGCCCTCAAGGTTTTATGAATATGATGAAGATGATTAGGATGGTGCTCTGATTCAAGGAACTCAATCCCTTCCTGAAAGTCAAATTCAAACTGATCCGGTAAATCAAGAAGAAGACGTTTATCTGAATGAACCTGGTCAAGAAACAGCAGTGCAAGAGACTCCCAAAGTTCCAAGGTATGTTAACTTTAAATCACTCTAAAGATTAGATCATAGGTAACAGATGCAAAGGGGTACAAACAAGGAGGAAAATTGCTCAAAATTCAGATGAATGTTGTTTGATTTCAAAGATTGAACCTAAGACAATTAATGAAGCTTGCAATGATGAAAACTGGACCAAAGCAATGGAGGAAGAATTGCTGCAAATTGAGAAAAATCATACTTGGGATCTTGTTCCCAGACCTAGAGACAAGAATGTGATTGGAACCAAATGGGTCTTCTGGAACAAACTGAATGAAGTTGGTGAAGTAATCAGAAACAAAGCTAGATTGGTCTGCAGAGGCTACTCTCAAATAGAAGGAATTGATTTTGAAGAGACCTTTGCTCCGGTGGCAAGAATTGAAGCAGTCAGATTATTTCTTGCATTTGCTGCCTTCAAAGACTTCAAGGTATATCAGATGGATGTCAAGTCTACCTTCCTAAATGGTGATCTGGAAGAAGAAGTTTACATTGAACAACCGGATGGATTTCAATTGTCTGATAATGATGATATGGTCTGCAAGTTGAAGAAAGCATTGTATGGATTAAAGCAAGCCCCAAGAGCATGGTATGAAAGGTTGGATAAGCATCTTGTGTAGATTGGATTCAACAAAGGTACTGCTGATAGTAACTTATATTTCAAAATTGATCATGAAAACATTTTGATTGTTGAAGTGTTTGTGGATGATATCATTTTTGGAGGAAGAGATAGTATGTGCAAAACTTTTGCAAATCAGATGAAAAGTGAGTTTGAAATGTCTATGCTTGGTGAAATGAATTTCTTCTTGGGTTTGCAAATTACTCAACCAAAGAAAGGGATCTTCATTTCTTAGACCAAATATGTGAAAGAATTGTTGAGGAAATTTGGTATGGAAGATTTAAAGCCAATGAACACTCCTATGGCAACTGGATATAAGTTGAGCAAAGATGATGACTCTCCAAAGGCAAATCAGACAAAGTATAGATCAATGATTGGTGGACTATTGTATCTCACTCAGACTAGATCAGATATAATGCAAGCTATTGGTCTTGTGGAAAGATTTCAGGCTAATCCTAGAGAATCTCATGTTATGTCAATCAATAGAATTTTTTGATATCTAAAAGGGACAGTGGAGTATGGCTTGTGGTATCCTAGAGATCATGATTTCTCTCTTCATGCTTACACAGATGCAGATTGGGCAGGAGATGTGGATGACCGGAAGAGCACCAGTGGTGGAGCATTCTTTTTTGTGAAAGAGATTGGTTTCTTGGCTAAGCAAGAAACAAGATGCAATATCTCTGTCTACAACTGAAGCAGAATACATTGCAGCAGCAGGCAGTTGCACTCAAATCTTATGGATGAAGCAGATGCTAAGAGACATTAAAGTTGAATATGAGGAGCCTATCACAATTCTCTATGATAATTCAAGTGTAATTAATATTTCTAAGAATTAGGTATTGCATTCTAAGACTAAGCACATATCTATCAAGTTTCACTTTTTGAGAGAACAAGTGAACAAGGAAGAAGTTAGATTGGAGTATGTACCCTCCAAGGATCAGATTGCAGATATATTTACTAAACCTCTTCCCAAGGACTCTTTTGAGTATCTCTGGGAGAAGTTAGGGGTCATGGCCCCTCCGGTGATGAACTAGGATGCACTGATGTGGATCAGTCTGGTGGATATCACAGTCATATCTTGTGATCCAGATTGATGATGGGGAACTGCTACTAAGGGGGAGCAGCTGGTATAATTCTGATGTGTTAGAATTGCAAGTATGAGCCCTTTGCCATTGATGTCAAAGGGGGAGAGAAGACATGTGAAAAACAAGTGGTTGATGATCAAAGGGGGAGCAGTAAAGGAAGAGAAGACATGTGAAGAGTTGTTGCTGATAGCGGGAGCTGTGACAGAAAAGAGAAGTTCTTGTCTTGATGGTTTTTCACATCATATGTTGCCATCAATGACAAAGGGGGAGATTGTTGCAAGTATGAGGTGAACCAGTGTTGTCATTGATGTCAACATACTCATATTGCATTGACAAGAAGGATTGGATGAGCTATGTGCTGAAGATATTGAGAAAATTGGTCTCAATCAGGAACAGTGAAGAATAGTGATGAGGAGAAGGCAAAAGTACTCAATAGGTTAAGATTTAGAGGATGCAGATTAAAAGGTTTGTAGATATGAGTCTTGAGATGATCCAATTAAGATTTCAGAGGTCTGCATGAAGATGTGAAGAAGTTGTGATCAATCAAGTAGAACCGGTTCTAGGAGATGCTCCAGAGGAACAGAGTGTCACAAAAAGGTCCGGTGAGATCCGGAGGTGCATTATCAGACTCTGTGGATTGGACAGAGTGTTTGGGATGTCCTTGTGATGTGTCATCTTAGTTTGTACAAAGTTTGGAGGTCTAGAAGAACCTTTTTCAGTATAACAGTGGTGATAGACTATATTCTTGAAGTTTTGGATGAAGAGGAGAAGAGATTCCAGTGAGTAGAGGAAGTGCGGATGTACCTGGTTGTGAAGGTTCTTGGATCATGTTGAGGTTATGTTGTCGGTCCGCATTGGCGGTAGAGCCCAGAATTGAAGATATTCTTCCAAATGAAGTTCTTGTTCAGACTAACCTACCAGATGAAGTTGTTCATCTTGCGGATGTCCTTATGGTTGATTGCCGACTTAGATGATTGTTCCTAAGTTGATGTCTTGTATAAATAAAGGTTTGTGAGTTCATTTCAAAGTGTGTTGAGCAGTGGATGAGAGTGGTATAGCGAAAGAGCGAAGGGCAGAGTAGAAGTATCTCGGGCTTAAATGGAACTAATCTAGACATGGTAAAGATGTCAATCTCCATTTCAAGTTTGTGATTCTTATCACTTTGTAGATAGTGTGTCTCCTTGTAGGCAGTGTGCCTCCTTTGTGAGCAGTGTGCTCAGGCAGTGAGCCCTAATTGGCATGTGCCATTCATTTTTTCTTATTCTTCTAACAGAGAATAATCATTGGGTTAATCACCTCATGGTTTTTCCCTTAACCAGGTTTTCCACGTCAAAATCTTGGTGTTCAATGTGTTGATGTTTATCTAATCTTGTGTTTATGCATTATGCTTTCATGGATGGTTAATTGATATGCTATTAACTAACAAAGAAAAATCAAGTGTTTGAAGTAGAAGCAAGTTTTTGTACAACTGATTCACCCCCCCTCCCAGTTGTGTGCCCTAGATCTAACAATTGGTATCAGAGCCAAGTTCCTCTGAAAGGAGCTTAACCACTTGAGGAGATCTAGGATGTCGTCATACAAGAAGGATAGTCTGAAGTTCGATGGAACCAACTTCACTCTCTGGAAAGGTCGCATGAAATGTTATTTGGAGTGTATGGGAAAAGCATACTTGACCATGGTCTCAAAACCATATGTTCCTCCACAGGGTGGTCCGACAACTCTAAATGAAATCATAGATGCTGAAACCATTCTGCGGACAAAGGAAGCTCTTCTAAGCGCATTGAATGACTCAGATCTCTCAAATGTTATTGACCTACCAACTGCATATGAGATCTGGACTAAACTGGAACTTCTGTATGAAGAAGATGAGTTTGTTAAGAGTGTAAGGTTGCAAAGTCTGAAAGGGAAATTTGAAAGATTGAAGATGAGAGATGAGGAAAATATCACTACCTTTATGCCAAGAGTGAATGAGCTAGTGTGTGGAATCAGGAATGCTGGTGGAGTTCTGGATGAAAATGAAATTGTTTGCAAAATTCTCAGATCCCTTCCTGCTACCGACAAAATCAAGGTTGCTGCCATTGATGAATTTAGAGCCCATACAACTATCACAAGAGAGCAGCTGGCTGGCAAACTGGCTACATTTGAAATGACTGAGTTTGGAGATGATCCCCCCAAGACTGAATCTACATTCAAAGCCAGTGCCTATGTGAAAGGAAAACAAAGATTTGATCCGGGAGAGAACTCTTCAAGGAAGCTATCATGGTATGATCAAGCAAGGAAAGACATGGAAGAGGAAGAAACAGAAACAGCTCAACTTGAAGCTCTCATTGCAAAGAGAATACCAAGAGGATCCAGTAAGTATGAAGGAAAACTACCCTTCAAGTGCTTCAACTGCAATAAGATTGGTCATTTTGCTTCAAGATGTCCAGAAAGATCTGCAAGGTCAAATACTAACAGACAAAGGTTTCAAAAGAACTGCTATTATGTTCATGAAGAAGATGATAATGAAGGAGTAACAGATGATGAATTAGAAATAGGAAGCAAATCTAGAAATGAATGGGTGTTTATTGCCATCAAGGAAGAAGATTTAATATCCTCTGAATCTGTCAATCATAAGGCTATAGAAAGAGCTTTGGCTGCCCAAATTGAAGAAAAGGATGATTGGGTTATTGACAGTGGATGCTCTCACCATATGACTGGTGACAAGAACAAGTTCTTAGATTTGGAAAAGTATGAAGGAGGAATGGTAAAGTTTGGTGACAATTCTGCTGGCAGAATCAGAGGTAGGGGAACTATTTCTTTTGATGGAAAGAGCAAAACCGGTAATGTACTATATGTTGAAGGATTGAAGCACAATCTTCTCAGTGTTGGTCAGTTAGTGGACAAAGGCTATGATCTCCAGTTCAAGAATGGAAGATGCAGAATCTTTACAAGCTTCGGAACTGAAATTGCATCCGGTACTCAAACAAAAGGTAATATCTTCCATCTAGTTGGTTCTAATAAAAGTTGTCTGTTTGTTCAAGTTGATCAAAGTTGGTTATGGCATAGAAGGATGTGCCATGTGAATTTTGATAACATCATCAAGATAAGCAATACTCAGGCTGTAAGAGATCTTCCTAAGTTGGTGAAACCTACAAATAGTTTATGCAAAGAATGTCAGCTAGGCAAACAGAGCAGAGTCTCTTTCAAAAGCAAGGATCAATCCACTACCGGATTGTTGGAATTAGTACATACTAATCTTTGTGGTCCGACAAGAATTAAGAGTATGCAAAGTGATAGATATTTCATGTTACTAATTGATGACCATTCCCGGATGATGTGGGTTACCTTCCTAAAAGAGAAATCAGAAGCCCTTGAGAAGTTCAAAATCTTCAAAGCTATGGTAGAGAATCAAACTAGATTGAAACTAAAGTGTCTAAGGTCTGATAGAGGTGGTGAATTCACATCCGGTGAATTCATAGACTTTTGTGAGAAGCATGGCATAAAGAGACAGTTGTCTGCTCCTAGGACTCCACAGCATAATGGAGTAGTTGAGAGAAAGAACCGGACCATCCCGGAAGCTTCCAGGACAATGATGATGGAAGCAAATGTTCCTCAGATGTTTTGGAGAGAAGCTGTCAGCATTGTAGTCTACACTCTTAACTGAGTTCAAATCAGAAACAATACCGGTAAGACTCCTTATGAACTTTGGTTTGGTATAACTCCTACTATGAGATATTTCAGAGTATTTGGTAGCAAGTGTTACATCAAAAGAGATGAAAATCTAGGAAAGTTTGATGCTAGAAGTGATGAAGGAATTTTCTTGGGTTACTTCACTCAAAGCAAAGCATACCGGTGTTACAATAAGAGACTGAAAAAGATGATAGAAAGTACAAATGTGAAGGTTGATGAAGGAATTAAGAATCCCTCAAGGTTTTATGAATATGATGAAGATGATCAGGATGGTGCTCTGATTCAAGGAACTCAATCCCTTCCTGAAAGTCAAATTCAAACTGATCTGGTAAATCAGGAAGAAGAGGTTTGTCTGAATGAACCTGGTCAAGAAACAGCAGTGCAAGAGACTCCCAAAGTTCCAATGTATGTAACTTTAAATCACTCTGAAGATCAGATCATAGGTGACAGATGCAAAGGGGTACAAACAAGGAGGAAAATTGCTCAAAATTTAGATGAATGTTGTTTGATTTCAAAGATTGAACCTAAGACAATTAATGAAGCTTGCAATGATGAAAACTGGAGCAAAGCAATGGAGGAAGAATTGATGCAAAATGAGAAAAATCATATTTGGGATCTTGTTCCCAGACCTAGAGACAAGAATGTGATTGGAACCAAATGGGTCTTCTGGAACAAACTGAATGAAGTTGGTGAAGTAATCAGAAACAAAGCTAGATTGGTCTACAGAGGCTACTCTCAAATAGAAGGAATTAATTTTGAAGAGACCTTTGCTTCGGTGGCAAGAATTGAAGTAGTCAGATTATTTCTTGCATTTGCTGCCTTCAAAGACTTCAAGGTATATCAGATGGATGTCAAGTCTGCCTTCCTAAATGGTGATCTGGAAGAAGAAGTTTACATTGAACAACCGGATGGATTTCAATTGTCTGATAATGATGATATGGTCTGCAAGTTGAAGAAAGCATTGTATGGATTAAAGCAAGCCCCAAGAGCATGGTATGAAAGGTTGGATAAGCATCTTGTGTAGATTGGATTCAACAAAGGTACTGCTGATAGTAACTTATATTTCAAAATTGATCATGAAAACATTTTGATTGTTGAAGTGTTTGTGGATGATATCATTTTTGGAGGAAGAGATAGTATGTGCAAAACTTTTGCAAATCAGATGAAAAGTGAGTTTGAAATGTCTATGCTTGGTGAAATGAATTTCTTCTTGGGTCTGCAAATTACTCAAACAAAGAAAGGGATCTTCATTTCTCAGACCAAATATGTGAAAGAATTGTTGAGGAAATTCGATATGGAAGATTCAAAGCCAATAAACACTCCTATGGCAACCGGATGTAAGTTGAGCAAAGATGATGACTCTCCAAAGGTAGATCAAACAAAGTATAGATCAATGATTGGTGGACTATTGTATCTCACTTAGACTAGACCAGATATAATGCAGGATGTTGGTCTTGTGGCAAGATTTCAAGCTGATCCTAGAGAATCTCATGTTATGGCAATCAAGAGAATTTTTTGATATCTAAAAGGGATAGTGGAGTATGGCTTGTGGTATCCTAGAGATCATGATTTATCTCTTCATGCTTACACATATGCAGATTGGGCAGGAGATGTGGATGACCGGAAGAGCACCAGTGGTAGAGCATTCTTTTTGGGAAAGAGATTGGTTTCTTGGCTAAGCAAGAAACAAGATGCAATATCTCTATCTACAACCGAAGTAGAATACATTGCAGTAGTAGGTAGTTGCACTCAAATCTTATGGATGAAGCAGATGCTAAGAGACATTAAAGTTAAATATGAGGAGCCTATCATAATTTTCTATGATAATTCAAGTGCAATTAATATTTCTAAGAATCCGGTATTGCATTCTAAGACTAAGCACATATCTATCAAGTTTCACTTTTTGAGAGAACAAGTGAACAAGGAAGAAGTTAGATTGGAGTATGTACCCTCCAAGGATCAGATTGCAGATATCTTTACTAAACCTCTTCCCAAGGACTCTTTTGAGTATCTCCAGGAGAAGTTAGGGGTCATGGCCCCTTCGGTGATGAACTAGGATGCACTGATGTGCATCAGTCTGGTGGATATCACAGTCATATCTTGTGATCCAGATTGATGATGGGGAACTGCTACTAAGGGGGAGCAGCTGGTATAATTCTGATGTGTTAGAATTGCAAGTATGAGCCCTTTGCCATTGATGTCAAAGGGGGAGAGAAGACATGTGAAAAACAAGTGGTTGATGATCAAAGGGGGAGCAGTAAAGGAAGAGAAGACATGTGAAGAGTTGTTGCTGATAGCAAGAGCTATGACAGAAAAGAGAAGTTCTTGTCTTGATGGTTTTTCACATCATATGTTGCCATCAATGACAAAGGGGAGATTGTTGCAAGTATGAGGTGAACAAGTGTTGTCATTGATGTCAACATACTCATATTGCATTGACAAGAAGGATTGGATGAGCTGTGTGTTGAGGATATTGAGAAAATTAGTCTCAATCAGGAACAGTGAAGAATAGTGATGAGGAGAAGGCAAAAGTACTCAATAGGTTAAGATTCAGAGGATGCAGATTAAAGGGTTTGTAGATATGAGTCTTGAGATGATCCAGTTAAGATTTCAGAGGTTTGCATGAAGATGTGAAGAAGTTGTGATCGATCAAGGAGAACCAGTTCCGGGAGATGCTCCGGAGGAACAGAGTGTCACAAAAAGGTCCAGTGAGATTTGGAGGTGCATTATCAGACTCTGCGGATTGGACAGAGTGTTTGGGATGTCCTTGTGATGTGTCATCTCAATTTGTACAAAGTTTGGAGGTCCAGAAGAACCTTTTTCAGTATGACAGTGGCGACAGACTATATTCTTGAAATTCCAAATGAAGAGGAGAAGAGATTCCAGTGAGTAGAGGAAGTACAGATGTACCTGGTCAATCAGGCAAGTTTGTGAAGGTTCTTGGATCATGTTGAGGCTATGTTGTCAGTCCGCATTGGTGGTAGAGCCCGGAATTGAAGATATTCTTTCGGATGAAGTTCTTGTTTAGACTAACCTACCGGATGAAGTTGTTCATCTTGCGGATGTCCTTATGGTTGATTGCCGACTTAGATGATTGTTCCTAAGTTGATGTCTTGTATAAATAAAGGTTTGTGAGTTCATTTCAAAGTGTGTTGAGCAGCGGATGAGAGTGGTATAGCGAAAGAGCGAAGGGCAGAGTAGAAGTATCTCGGGCTTAAATGGAACTAATCTAGACATGGTAAAGATGTCAATCTCCAGTTCAAGTTTGTGATTCTTATCACATTGTAGACAGTGTGTCTCCTTGTAGGCAGTGTGCCTCTTTTGTGAGCAATGTGCTCGGGCAGTGAGCCCTAATTGGCATGTGCCATTCATTTTTTCTTATTCTTCTAACAGAGAATAATCATTGGGTTAATCACCCCATGGTTTTTCCCTTAACCGGGTTTTCTACGTCAAAATCTTGGTGTTCAATGTGTTGATGTTTATCTGCTCTTGTGTTTATGCATTATGCTTTCATGGATGGTTAATTGATATGCTATTAACTAACAAAGAAGAATCAAGTGTTTGAAGTAAAAGTAAGTTTTTGTACAACTGATTCACCCCCCCTCTTAGTTGTGTGCCCTAGATCTAACAGTACATTCTAGCCCTATTGTAGTCTTGCCCTCCATTTGTTTGTACCTTGCAATGGGTTAGTTTTTTTCAAAGTAAAAAGTTGCTTCTTGTTATTTAACAGAATAAAAAAAAGTACATACAAAAACTGATTTGTTCCAAGACATAAGACATTACATACAACTATCAAAAACAAAAGACAACACTTTTCCACCGATGTCAAAAAACTAATCTTTCCAGGACACAACACTTCAAGAGAGAAGGAAAAGACAACCAGATGACAATAACACTGACCTTGAGAAGCATAACAAGTCTAGACCAGAGTTAATCAGAACTTTTTTACTCTTTTCAAACATTTTGACTAGAAGTGTCATTACTATCACATGACCCAACTTCATTTTTAGTTCATCAAGGGATTGTATCTCCAACCACTTTGGTTGTTCCTGCACAAATTAAGAATGTATTAGAAAATATCCACATCTTCATGGCACATGACTGCTAACATATTGACACCTTCTGTATGTAACATCCATTCTGTATCAAATAGCGGGAAGTTAATTTTTGTTTAATATGTTAGGTGCATGGTTTTAGGTTTCCTATCGTCATTTTCTAATTTCTTGTAAATATTTATTGAATCTTTATCTGTGTGTTATCGAATGTTTTATATCTCAATATAATGTGTATTTTTTTGTTTTTGCAGAAATGTATTGATAAACTCCAAGAAGGGGATAAAGTGTTGGCAAGAGACACTATATGGATTCATGGTTGTTGTCATTGATGGCAACAAAGGTCATTCCACATATCCGCAAGTCATGATATATCTCTACCGGAAGTCAGATTGAAGATTGTTGTGGTCCGGTGAACAAGAACAAAGCATGTGGCAAGGTCCGACAGATTGGTCCGGATCTCTCAGAGGAAGTGTCTTGGCACAGTGCGGATCTGGGGAAGTCAAGAGGACTATCTTGAGTAGTATATTCCAAGGATTTAGCCTCCGGAGATGGACAAAGAAAAAGATATGAATAGTTGAGTACCGGATTCCTGAGAGACAGTAATAACAGAGGAAGAACTGACTGACAAAGTATCAAACTACTTTCCGGATGTGTTACAGATGATGATAAAGGTTGCGGAGGCATGAATCATGTTTGGCCGACATAATTGATGATATCTACAAGTATATGCTTGATCCGCATTGCTTGGTGAGCAAGGATTCAGCCGACAGAACTAAGTTTGTAAGAAACTAGACTGTTCCGGATGCCGACTAGAAAGATGATGAAATTACTTGTGCGGATATATATAGAGGATGGATTTAGTTGTAAAGGGAAAAAAAGTGTGTGTGGTGATATGCGAACAAGTCCAGAACAGAGCAGAAGAAACAAGAAAGATCCGGTATGTGAAAGGACAGCAGACTAAAGAACAGAGGAAAGATGAAGTGCAGCAGATCAGTATACTGAACCTAACCGGAACTGAACTCCAGCATATGCAGATGCTTCCAATCAGTTCAAGACTGTGATTCTTATCACTTTGTAAGACAGTGTGTCTTCTTGTAGGCAGTGAGCCTCTTGTGAGCAGTGTGCTCGGGCAGTGAGCCCTAATTGGCAAGTGCCATTTTTGTAATTTCCTATTCTTCTAACAGAGAATAATTCTTGGGTTAATCACCCCGTGGTTTTCTCCCTTAACAGGGTTTCCACGTCAAAAATACTGTGTCATGTGTTTCTTACTTCATGGTTAATGTTTTGTGTTTGATTTTATGCTGCTTCATTTAAAAGGAAAGTTTAATAAGGGAAATAATTAGAGTAACTGATTCACCCCCCCCCTCTCAGTTATCAACAATTGGTATCAGAGCCAAGTTCCTCCTAATAGAGCCTAACAGCTTGAGGAAGATCTGGGATTTCAAATGGATGCATATGGTTTAAAGGAGCAACTCAAGACTGCCCTTGAGGATCTTGAACAGTCAAATTCTGAAGTCAGTGAATTAAGAGAAAGACTCAAACAGGCTGATGAATTCATGAGGGAATTAAAAGACAAATTAAGTCTCTCTATGAAAAAGAGAAAGGAGCTGCTCCAACAGTTGGCAAGACAAAGTGAAGAAAGCAATACAAATGAAGAATTGACTGAGCAAACCAAGTTATGTGAAAAGTTATCAAAAGAAGTCATTATGTTAAGACATGAAATGGAATCAGGAACTATAAAGTTCACTCAAGAGATTGAAGAAAAAAGAAAGGCTGAAGACAATCTAAGACAATCTCTTAAGGAAAAATCAGAAGAATGCCACCAGATGGACAGGATTATCAGACATCTTGAATCTGATCTTGAAGATGCCAAAGATAATGAAGAAAAACTTGAGGATCAAATTACCTCTCTCAAAAGAGATCTTCAAACAGCAAATGAATATAAAGAGAAATTCAAGATAAGTTCTGCTCAACTTGAAGTTCTTCTTGGAAGTCAAAAGAGGACTGATGACAAGTATGGTTTGGGATATGAGAAAGGAGAAAGCTCCGGATCCGGTCAGAAGAATCTTGGATCAGAAAATCCAAGGAGCAGGCCTAGAAGACCTCCGGTAAGACAGCCAAATGCTCAAAAATATCCATCCTTCAATGGATACTGCCACAGCTGCAACCATTTTGGTCACAAAGCTAATCAGTGCAGAATGAGAATGAATCAGATTAATTCATCCTTCTCCGGACAGTGCTTCAACTGCAAAAGGTATGGACACAAATCCCATGAATGCAGAATTATGTCATTCAAAGGTAGATGCTTTACATGCAATAGAGTAGGTCATATGGCTAATCAATGCAGATCAAGGGGATATCAGTTAAATATGCAAAGAAATGTTACTTGCCAAATCTGCAATAGATCCGGTCATAATGCTAAAGTCTGCAGAAACAAGAATCAGGATAAAAGAGGTCCGGTGTATAATCAGAATCAAGACAAGGGTAAACAAAAGATGAATGCGGATGAAGTTAGGAATCAGATGAGCAAGATCTGGGTGAAGAAAAGCTCAGAGAATGTAGAGGTTGGATCCGCACCAGATTCTGGTGCTGATATTTCTTCCGGAAATTAAAAAGTGAGCTCAGGCTCAGGGGGAGACTCAAAGAAGATTCTGTTCCCCCAGCCAAACAAGTTGTGCCGGATGTGGCACAAGATGCGGATTAAAGGGTTTGTAGATATAAGTCCTGAGATGCTTCAGTCAAGTTTTCAGAGGTCCGCATGGAGTTATGAAGAAGCTGTGTTCGATTAAGTTAGACCTGTTCAAAGAAAGTGCTCCGGTATGATAAAGGATTACAAAAAGGTCCGGAGAGATCCGGAAGTGCACGATCTTGTCTTGCGGTTGGACAGAGTGTTTGGGATGTTCTTGTAATATGTTACCTAGATTTATTCATGATTTAAAGATCCGGATGATATTCAGTGATCAGGACTAATCCGGGATACTCCAAGCTGTCCAGACATGGTAAACCGGAATAATGCAGGTGAAGCATTTATTGCAGACAGATATTAGGGTTTGCGGAGCAATATAAGGGATTTCTCAAAAGTTATCTGCTCATTCTACACTTGAGAAAAAACGAATAGTGGAGCTCTGCAACAAGGTTCATCAAGCACACCAAGGATCTCCTGCCGAAGCTACTGCATAAAGAAATCAATCCAACCACTCCGTGCAAACCGAAGGCGCATAAGGTATTCTTCGTTTTCATTGCCTCACTACAAATCTTCGAAGAATGGCTACTCCAAACATAGTTAAGATCTCTGATAGACCTCGCCCCTCATTCAAGAAACATCCCTACAAATCATTGGAGGTAGATCCACTAGGAGCCTTCTCTAGTGTTCCCCATGGAGTCTTACATACTGAAGATATTAGGGTTTACATACACGCAAACATTGAGGAATTTGGGGAATTCAAATTAAGAGACCTCTATCACAAGCAACTAATAGACAATGCTTTTGAGCTCAAACCAGAGTATAAGGATATCCAGAAGAAACAATTTGAGCAATTCATTCATTTCCCTAGCTTTGAAGAAGATGAATGGGTCCGGTATGTACTGAGCAGGATGCATGACAACTTCCTTTGGCTAGATAGACCCTGTAAGATCACAAAAGAAGCAATTAGAGCAGTAACTGGTCTATACTCTTCCGGGGGGTACCTATCCTCAAATCTGTCAAGAACAACGTTGTAACTGAGGCCACCGGATCAAAATATGATAAGAGGGCAATGACCATTGAAGATATTTTGGATCCGGATATCAAATATGCATCAATGATAATAGGATACAAGATCTATCACTCCAGCAGGGAGAATTCTGTATCCGGAACTGCAATATACACAGCATATGAAATGCTAAGAAAGAATGCAGATTATGATCTTTGTGAACTACTACTAAGCCAATTGATGGAAAATGTACAGAAAATCAAGAAAGACAAGAAGAACTCCTTTAAGTATGGTACTCTCATTGTATGTCTATTCTTTTACTTCATGAATGAGCTACCCGGAACAAGTGGATGGGTATGGCAGAATGACAAACCTGTTGCAGTCCAGATAAGAGACTATTTGCATGGACTTGGGGATGCAAAAGCGAGAAATACAGCTCTATGGGGATACTTCAAAAACTTTCAGAGCATGATGCAAGCAAGAGAGAGAATTCCCCAGTCTCTCATTGAGAAATACAAGGACTCAGTATGTTTTATGGTTGACACTGATCAGTGCCTAATGGAGGCAGTGGAGCCAAGGACTGTCTGGATCATGCCCATGGGGTATGAAGTTGATGAACAGATAGTAGAGCTGCATGTTCAACACATGCTAAGTCAGCCCAAAGATCCTAAGGCAGAAAGGTTTGGAACCTTTGAGGAGCTGAGCGTGAAATTACATGTAGAACTCAGGGAACCTGAGATTAAAAGAAAAGTGAGAAAAGAAGTAGAGCACATTGCTCAAGGCCTAGGCATCTCAAAAGAGGCACTTGATGCCAGCCGGGAAAAGAGGAGAAAGGCTGAGGAAGAAGAGAAAAGCAAAGAAAGTGCTCCGGTTGAAACCCCCACCCGGACCAGATCATCAAAGAGATCTGCACCTTCCACAACCAAAAGCTCAAAACCGGAAGTCCAGGCATCCGGTAAAAGATCCAAGACAAAAGCATCAAGGGCTTATGAAAGCCAAAAGGATGAAGAGGAGACAGAATCAGATGAAGGAGTAAGAGAAGTAAAGAAACAGAAAAAGAAAGGATCCGGTAAGCCCTCCACAGGCCAAGACAAGGAGGAAATGGCAGAGGTAACTGTTGAAAAGCCCACTCTGTCACTAGAGAGCATAATCAAGTCGGTCACGGTGGATGGAAACCTTCAACCAATGACTGAATCCTATGATGACTTCAGTGAGGCAGACCAAAAGACTCTGCAGGAAGCCACAGTTAAATATCTGAACACATACAATAAGGCTTTCATTGAGATCATATCTCTCATTCCTAAAAGCCTAGAGAAGGAAATGGAAGTAAGAAAGAATAATGCTCATGCCAAAGATCTTGAGATCCGGGAGCAGATAGCTATTCAGCTATATCCTCAAATTGATCCCAAGACAATGAACATGATCTTCAAGGACTGCAGAGATGAGTTCAGAAGTAAAGCCAGGATGAATCAGCTCATGCTTGGTGAGACTTGTTGACGCCTGAATTGACTGGTGGTTTTCTGAGCAATTTTCATTCAGGCACTCTCCCTAAGTATCCAAAAAATGCTCTAAGTAACGGACCTCCTCAGTATTTTTCAGCTGCATCATCATATTTTCTTGAGGAGGAGGTCATCATCATCATGTTTGTTTCCATGAAGGTCAGCATCATCATGTTCTCCTTCGACCGGTTTCTCATCGTCATCATCATATTTCGCTGTCGGGTGATGTTCGGGTTTTATCCTGATGATGCTGACGAGCTACTGTGCGCCCTGATCTGCTTGCGAGGGTGATGTTTCAAAGTCTCCGGTGATCTTCCATTTATCACCTTGCGCGAGCATGATGATGATGTTGCTTATTCTTTGAGTTGCTCGACCTAACTTGTTTTTTCCTAAGGGTCGTGTTCATCATCATCATATTTCCAGTTATCATCCTGCTGCTTGCGGAGGTCATCATATTTTCTGCCTTCATGATGTTTCGCCGGGGTGATATTTTTATCATCGGGTGATCTTGTTTAACATCATCCTGATGATGATTGTTGAAGAGTTGTAATTGCGACCCGATATTCACTAGGGTCATCATATTTTGGAACGTCAGGATGATCTTAGTCAATATCATCCTGATGATGTTGTATCACTTCTTGTTCTTTGTTTCTCATCCTGATGATGCTGACGTCATCCGTATATCAGGGTGATATCTTTTTCTCTGCCTATCTGCATCATGATATTCCGAAGGAGGGGGTGATATTTTCATATCACCCGGATATATGTTTGTTTGTTCGAGCATCATGATGATGCTAATATTAAGGAGATATCCGCCTGCTAGCTTCGCGCATTATCTACTGGGGGTGATCTTTTCAAGCAGCATCATCATATTCAGTTATCGCCCCGATCTTATAGAGGAGCTACAGTGCAACCTGATATTTGAACATCAGGAGGATATTTCCAAATATCCGGTTGTCTTCCGAATATCATGATGATGTTAATATGATGATGACGTCATCAAGGTCCCGCGGGGGTCATATTTCTAACACTGATCATCTTGAAGAGACCTCCGGATATTTGCAAACATGATGATGACGTCATCCGGATGTGAGGAGGTGCGCAGTAGGCAGATATGATGATGACGTCAGCAGTATATGATGATGACGTCATCAGGATGTTCATCGGCCAGACTTTTGTTATAAGCTCAGCAGGAGGATGTTCCTCCGAAGGATCAGGTTGTGCCGATTATCATGAAGGTTATATTTCAAATATCATGATGACGTCAGGGTGATTTTTCGAACAACAGGATATCGTGCTGCTGGAAGATGATGATGATGAAGTCTATACTAGTGTCGTCAGGAGCAAAAGCACTGACATGATATATGCTCATGACCTAGTATATAAAGTGTTATTGAGGTCATCGCGGGGTGCATGTGGGATATTGTATCCTGCATTTTCGAAACATCATGATGATGAATCTCGGCGGGAAGCGGTTGCGACTGTCTGTTTGATGTTCTTCCCGAGGCCGCGGGTTGGTGCGCCATCAATGGCGATTGTTGTAGAGGTATGGGCGATGGCGTGGACGAATGTTGTACCTGATTGAAGATCTGAATCCCTAGGCGGCGGCGCAGGGCTCGAGAAATCTTCCTGTCTCCTCCCCTACCTGCTGCATTCATGTTTGGGCGCCAATCTGGTAGTGTGTTTGAGCGCCATTTTTATGGTACTGTGTATCTGGCGAAATTTTGGTCAACATTGTAATTAATTACTGAGCACCTACCTGGCTGTTATAAGCAGGTTGTGTTGTTCATTTGTGGTTGTTGAAAGTTGATGATTTTTGGCTCTGTAATCCAAAACCAGCTGATCTGGTTGCTCTGTACAGTTTTTCTTGTGAGTTTATGTATCTCCTGTTGTAGGACTTGGCATGAATCCACTGGTTTCATGGTTGATCTTATATGAGTAATGCTACCTTAGCATGTGTTGTGTTAATTCTGTCTCCAGTATTGCATGTATCCTTCTTCTGGATCTGGATGTTTGCTTATGTTTAGATTCTAGAGCATAGAATTCCTATGTTGAATGTCTGATCTTTTAACCTCTGCTCAAGGGGCAGATTAAACTGTTTTCAGGTTGAACATTGGGAAGGGTATACTGCAGTAGGGATGCCATAAGTAGAGATAGCTCAACACTCTATATTGGGAGATATCTGTAAGGCAGATATCATGTGTATCCCCCTGAAATCCAGTTTTAGCTATTCATGCTGATCATTCACAGGTGTATGTCTACCGACTCCAAGCCCTGGATAGGCACCAATCATGCTGTGTTCTTGTGTTATACACCATGTCCAGCTTTGCATCCAAATTCATATCAAAACACTTCATACCTCCACCTGTTAGTTGTAGGAGTAGGATTAGGAACCCCCTGCATGCTCTCATACCCAACCAGACATCATGTCCAAGAATGTTGCCAGCCTTGTGATCTATCATACAGATCTTGGTCCATACATGAGAGCATTCTGCCTGCTGTTGTCAAGTCAGATCTTTCTATCTTTGAGCCAGTCAAGGTTACATCTTAAGTTATAGGGATACCCCCCTTGGTGCGGCAGAACCAGAAGTGAAGGGGAGGAGCTCACGCAACCTCCTGTATTCAGTTGGCCTGAATCTGCCTGTGCATTAGAAGTGGCAAACCCTAATGCTGATTCAGAAGAAATGTCAACAAATTGGCGACTCTGCTGGGGAAGGATTGATAAAATAAAGAATAATACTTGTGACCCATCCGAGTCACTAACAAAATGATGCTCTGCTGGTGGAATGAACCTGGAGAAGTAGCTTTCAGCTGCTGTAAATTTTGTCCTCTCTGGAGAGGTGGCGACTCTGCAAAAAAGATCTAAATGCACATGAAAGATAGATGTATGTTATTGGTTGAAAGATGTACATATTTCTGCATCTGTATGAGAAAAGGTACCTTGTTACTTCCCCTTTATTTGCTGTTTTACTGCATAAGTTAGATGCCAGGGGAAGCCTTAGGTCTTAGACAGACAAAGGATGTCTAGGAGTAAGATTTTTATGAATCCAAGTATGAGTTATCCCACACTCAGTGGTAAAATGTTGGATAAAGGGATTGAAGAGATAAGAAATAGGTTGATACTCTTAGAGGCTGAGCAGGCCAAGTTAAGAAGTAATAACCCTGTTGTGTCTGCCAGTCAAAAAGCTAAACCTCCTGTCAGCCCTTTTGATCCTTTGTATGACCAACTGGATTTGTCATGGGTAGATTATAAAGTAGAAACTATGCCTGCTAGGATATACTGTCAGATGCCTAGATTTAGTGGTCACAATGTATGTGATGGGAATGCACATATCCAAAATTTTCAAAGTTTTATGGGAAAATATTCATTCAGAGATGAGGATATGTGGATGAGGTTTCTTGTTAGGTCCTTTGATGCAAAAGCAAAAGACTGGTATTTGAGCTTTCCAAAGAGATCCTTTGCCTGTTGGGATGAACTTGCTGATTGTTTCAAAGAAGAATTTGCAAAAGAACCGGCTGATCTTGTTGCAGAATTGATGAGAATCAGAAAACAAGATGAAGAGCCATGTGTTGATTTCAGTCATAGGTTTGCAGTAGCCCTTTCACATGTCCCTGAAAGTTTCAGACCTGATATTTCAGCCTGTGTTGGCATATTCTTTGAAGCTTTTGAGGAGGGCTCTAGTGCATTACTGAGGGATTTCAAGGTGACAAGTATGCAGATGGCATACAGGTTCATTGAGAATGTAGAAGAAATGAGAAATATGCACCTGCTGAAACCCCTGTCCCCAGGCCTTGGTGTGAAAAATGGTTATGAAGCTGCAAATGACCAAGTCATGAAGGCATCATGTGAAGATGAAAAGATGAATGTTGAGGATGCCAGTGAAAGGACTAATGAGGATTCCCATTGCAATCATGAGGCATCTGACCATGAAGACAACAATGAGGTTGTGGACAGCAATGAGCAATTTTTAGAATGGACCTGTGGAGAAAATTGTGAGTATTGTACTCAAGACAGAGAAGATATAAGCAAAGAGAGAGGCAGTCCTATGTGTGACCCATTGCCTATCTTTCAAACACATGGAGATCATGAAGAGCAGTCAGAAATTGAAATAAGTGCTAGTTCAGAGCATGACTGTTTTTCATTTGATGGCTGTTTTGCTTATGATACACAGGCTGATACTCCTCCACAGAATGAATCCATTGGTGATGAAGAGGTATGCTCTGCTGCCCATGAACAAATGGCATACTATGATGAAGCTGATGTACCTGGGCCACCCATTTATGACACATGTGGTGATGAGGATCTGTCTGAGTGTGGTGAAGATCTAGACACTCTTTTTGGCTTGGATTCTGTTTCTCATCCTGATGAAAGAGGAAACAACATACATCAGGTAAGTGATTGTAAAAATGTGCCTGATTGTAAAGAGGTGTCAGAGCCTGATCTTTTCCAGCCTGGTGTACCAGATGGTTGTGTACATGATGTGCACAATTGTGATTTTGAAAGCTTTTCTTTTGATAGGCCAGCATATAACACAATGAGCCCTGATCTTCCTAGTTGTGTGGTGGACTCTGAGTGTTTCCTATTTGCAGTCCAACTAGGAGATCATTTTACAATGCATACTGCTGATGCAGATGATGATAGGTGTTACATACCATTTGAGCATGCATTGCCTGAAACATTCTGCACCCACATGTCACATGATGCTGAGGGTTATCTGCACAAGGATGATGACAAGCCAAATCAGAGGGTTGAATGTGCAGATGACAAGATTTGTTTGTGGGTGGATCCTGACAGTATCTCCAAGCTTGACCCAGTGCATGCAGATGAAAACAAGATATTTGACAAAGGGAGATACATGTTTTTCTTTTCTTGGTGGCCTTAGGCCATCAAGTGTGTTGGGTGATGCAGGTCAGTGCAGTATTTGACTCTGTGCCCAATGGATAAGGGACTGGTCTGCATCCCAGAGATCTGGGGTTCTCGCTGCAGTCTTTCACCTGCACGTCCCCAGACAGAGCCACTGTTGACGCCTGAATTGACTGGTGGTTTTCTGAGCAATTTTCATTCAGGCACTCTCCCTAAGTATCCAAAAAATGCTCTAAGTAACGGACCTCCTCAGTATTTTTCAGCTGCATCATCATATTTTCTTGAGGAGGAGGTCATCATCATCATGTTTGTTTCCATGAAGGTCAGCATCATCATGTTCTCCTTCGACCGGTTTCTCATCGTCATCATCATATTTCGCTGTCGGGTGATGTTCGGGTTTTATCCTGATGATGCTGACGAGCTACTGTGCGCCCTGATCTGCTTGCGAGGGTGATGTTTCAAAGTCTCCGGTGATCTTCCATTTATCACCTTGCGCGAGCATGATGATGATGTTGCTTATTCTTTGAGTTGCTCGACCTAACTTGTTTTTTCCTAAGGGTCGTGTTCATCATCATCATATTTCCAGTTATCATCCTGCTGCTTGCGGAGGTCATCATATTTTCTGCCTTCATGATGTTTCGCCGGGGTGATATTTTTATCATCGGGTGATCTTGTTTAACATCATCCTGATGATGATTGTTGAAGAGTTGTAATTGCGACCCGATATTCACTAGGGTCATCATATTTTGGAACGTCAGGATGATCTTAGTCAATATCATCCTGATGATGTTGTATCACTTCTTGTTCTTTGTTTCTCATCCTGATGATGCTGACGTCATCCGTATATCAGGGTGATATCTTTTTCTCTGCCTATCTGCATCATGATATTCCGAAGGAGGGGGTGATATTTTCATATCACCCGGATATATGTTTGTTTGTTCGAGCATCATGATGATGCTAATATTAAGGAGATATCCGCCTGCTAGCTTCGCGCATTATCTACTGGGGGTGATCTTTTCAAGCAGCATCATCATATTCAGTTATCACCCCGATCTTATAGAGGAGCTACAGTGCAACCTGATATTTGAACATCAGGAGGATATTTCCAAATATCCGGTTGTCTTCCGAATATCATGATGATGTTAATATGATGATGACATCATCAAGGTCCCGCGGGGGTCATATTTCTAACACTGATCATCTTGAAGAGACCTCCAGATATTTGCAAACATGATGATGACGTCATCCGGATGTGAGGAGGTGCGCAGTAGGCAGATATGATGATGACGTCAGCAGTATATGATGATGACGTCATCAGGATGTTCATCGGCCAGACTTTTGTTATAAGCTCAGCAGGAGGATGTTCCTCCGAAGGATCAGGTTGTGCCGATTATCATGAAGGTTATATTTCAAATATCATGATGACGTCAGGGTGATTTTTCGAACAACAGGATATCGTGCTGCTGGAAGATGATGATGATGAAGTCTATACTAGTGTCGTCAGGAGCAAAAGCACTGACATGATATATGCTCATGACCTAGTATATAAAGTGTTATTGAGGTCATCGCGGGGTGCATGTGGGATATTGTATCCTGCATTTTCGAAACATCATGATGATGAATCTCGGCGGGAAGCGGTTGCGACTGTCTGTTTGATGTTCTTCCCGAGGCCGCGGGTTGGTGCGCCATCAATGGCGATTGTTGTAGAGGTATGGGCGATGGCGTGGACGAATGTTGTACCTGATTGAAGATCTGAATCCCTAGGCGGCGGCGCAGGGCTCGAGAAATCTTCCTGTCTCCTCCCCTACCTGCTGCATTCATGTTTGGGCGCCAATCTGGTAGTGTGTTTGAGCGCCATTTTTATGGTACTGTGTATCTGGCGAAATTTTGGTCAACATTGTAATTAATTGCTGAGCACCTACCTGGCTGTTATAAGCAGGTTGTGTTGTTCATTTGTGGTTGTTGAAAGTTGATGATTTTTGGCTCTGTAATCCAAAACCAGCTGATCTGGTTGCTCTGTACAGTTTTTCTTGTGAGTTTATGTATCTCCTGTTGTAGGACTTGGCATGAATCCACTGGTTTCATGGTTGATCTTATATGAGTAATGCTACCTTAGCATGTGTTGTGTTAATTCTGTCTCCAGTATTGCATGTATCCTTCTTCTGGATCTGGATGTTTGCTTATGTTTAGATTCTAGAGCATAGAATTCCTATGTTGAATGTCTGATCTTTTAACCTCTGCTCAAGGGGCAGATTAAACTGTTTTCAGGTTGAACATTGGGAAGGGTATACTGCAGTAGGGATGCCATAAGTAGAGATAGCTCAACACTCTATATTGGGAGATATCTGTAAGGCAGATATCATGTGTATCCCCCTGAAATCCAGTTTTAGCTATTCATGCTGATCATTCACAGGTGTATGTCTACCGACTCCAAGCCCTGGATAGGCACCAATCATGCTGTGTTCTTGTGTTATACACCATGTCCAGCTTTGCATCCAAATTCATATCAAAACACTTCATACCTCCACCTGTTAGTTGTAGGAGTAGGATTAGGAACCCCCTGCATGCTCTCATACCCAACCAGACATCATGTCCAAGAATGTTGCCAGCCTTGTGATCTATCATACAGATCTTGGTCCATACATGAGAGCATTCTGCCTGCTGTTGTCAAGTCAGATCTTTCTATCTTTGAGCCAGTCAAGGTTACATCTTAAGTTATAGGGATACCCCCCTTGGTGCGGCAGAACCAGAAGTGAAGGGGAGGAGCTCACGCAACCTCCTGTATTCAGTTGGCCTGAATCTGCCTGTGCATTAGAAGTGGCAAACCCTAATGCTGATTTAGAAGAAATGTCAACAAGACTGACAAAGTGGCACAAGAGACAGAAGAGATCCTCCGGAAGGCCTTCAAAAGGTTCAATCTTCCTGTTGTAGAGGACTTAGGTGCAGAAACAGCTGCTGATTTGGAATCTTCTGTTCCGGAAGAAGTGAGCCATGAACAGACAAGTGAGGACTTGGGACCCTCTGCTCCAGAAGAAGTGGCCCATGAACAAGCAAGCATCTCTCCTCCGGTTTCCCCTACAGTCTCCGGATCCAAAGAAGAAGAGCAATTGCAGGAGAAGGAAGCAGTGGTGACAGACAAAGAGGTTGACAGTTCTAAGACTGCAGAAGAAAAGAAACATCTGTCTCCGGCAAGAGACACTGCACAAACTGTTCAACAATTTTTGAGCAAAGAAACTCTAGAGATTGATGAACCGGAGCTTCTAAAAGGTCCATTTGATTTTGACTCTCTCTCTCCGGTACAAACAATGAAGATAGCTTCATTTGCAAATGCCAAGGCAAATGAAAAGCTCCTGAAGTCTCATATGGAAGACTGTGAGTTGATAGAGGCTGCTTCCGGAGTACTTGTAAAAATCATGCCATCAATCCAAATAGATCCGACAGCCTCCACTTCCGGTAATCTAAAAACCTTAGTCAGCAGTATTGATACACATTTTAATTCTCTAGAAAAATCAGCTGAAGACAAGGTCCGGAAGGAATTTTTGGATAAGAGATTTTCTGAAATATTAGAATTAATCTCTAAGGATAGGAAGATTGTAAGCATTGGAATAAAGAGCTTAGAAAATGCTCTTAAGGATGGCGGTGACATCTACAAATTTTGTATATCTTGGTCAAAGGCAACAGCTGCAATTGACAAGAAAATAAAAGAGGAACAGGACAAGCTTCAAAGCTTATCTCAAAGTTTTGATCCTCTCTCTTCCTCTATAATAAATCAAGAATGTCAGACTATTGCAGTCTTGAATGAAATAAAGAATCTTGAGAAGGAGAGGAAGAACATTACCAACCGGATGGGAGAACTTAGAAGGATTATAGTCCCTAAGTTGGAAACTATGCATGAGGCCATCAGTGATGTCCAGACCACCGCCCATACAAAAGATCCGACAGATCTCAGGCGGGCAGAAGCTTTTGCATTTTTGTTGAGTGGTCACATTTCAATCTTGGACAGAATGAAGCTAAGTTGGGCTACTGAAATGGTTCAACTGCAGACATCCTTTGCAGACATTCTGCAGTATATGTGAGTATGTAAATATGCGGCTATATATAGAAAATTTTTGAAAATTTTGGTGTGCGGACCCTACCCTTTGCCATTGATGTCAAAGGGGGAGTGAGGAGCAGTGAAAAATGAGGAATCCAACTCAGGGGGAGTTCCGGAAATTGTATATAAAGACAGAGCATCAGCAAAGGGGGAGCATAGTGTAAACACTTAGTCATTTTTCACTAAGTGTTGCCATCAATGCCAAAGGGGGAGATTGTTGGCAAGAGACACTATATGGATTCATGGTTGTTGTCATTGATGGCAACAAAGGTCATTCCACATATCCGCAAGTCATGATATATCTCTACCGGAAGTCAGATTGAAGATTGTTGTGGTCCGGTGAACAAGAACAAAGCATGTGGCAAGGTCCGACAGATTGGTCCGGATCTCTCAGAGGAAGTGTCTTGGCACAGTGCGGATCTGGGGAAGTCAAGAGGACTATCTTGAGTAGTATATTCCAAGGATTTAGCCTCCGGAGATGGACAAAGAAAAAGATATGAATAGTTGAGTACCGGATTCCTGAGAGACAGTAATAACAGAGGAAGAACTGACTGACAAAGTATCAAACTACTTTCCGGATGTGTTACAGATGATGATAAAGGTTGCGGAGGCATGAATCATGTTTGGCCGACATAATTGATGATATCTACAAGTATATGCTTGATCCGCATTGCTTGGTGAGCAAGGATTCAGCCGACAGAACTAAGTTTGTAAGAAACTAGACTGTTCCGGATGCCGACTAGAAAGATGATGAAATTACTTGTGCGGATATATATAGAGGATGGATTTAGTTGTAAAGGGAAAAAAAGTGTGTGTGGTGATATGCGAACAAGTCCAGAACAGAGCAGAAGAAACAAGAAAGATCCGGTATGTGAAAGGACAGCAGACTAAAGAACAGAGGAAAGATGAAGTGCAGCAGATCAGTATACTGAACCTAACCGGAACTGAACTCCAGCATATGCAGATGCTTCCAATCAGTTCAAGACTGTGATTCTTATCACTTTGTAAGACAGTGTGTCTTCTTGTAGGCAGTGAGCCTCTTGTGAGCAGTGTGCTCGGGCAGTGAGCCCTAATTGGCAAGTGCCATTTTTGTAATTTCCTATTCTTCTAACAGAGAATAATTCTTGGGTTAATCACCCCGTGGTTTTCTCCCTTAACAGGGTTTCCACGTCAAAAATACTGTGTCATGTGTTTCTTACTTCATGGTTAATGTTTTGTGTTTGATTTTATGCTGCTTCATTTAAAAGGAAAGTTTAATAAGGGAAATAATTAGAGTAACTGATTCACCCCCCCCCCCTCTCAGTTATCAACATAAAGTTGGGGTGTTGGATCTGTTTGATGGTGTTACTGTGGGCATTGGGCCGATTCACTCACTATCTATTGTACATGGAGTCAAATTGAAAGGAACATGAGATGCAAATGTAAATATTTTAAAGGTAAAGAGAAAGAAGGAACCTTCACACAGTGGCCACTAAAATATTTGCAAAAAAATAACATAGTTGATGTTTATCGTGTACTAGTTGTTAGATAGCTTGGCCCACTGCTTTATGCAGTAGTTTGAATGTGTTGTTCAGGGATCTTTATCATGGTGTATTTTCAAGAGTTTAAACTCTTAGACTTTGACATTTTTTATTATATATATATATATATATATATATATATATATATATGAACATCTTACAGTTCATCAAAATTGCATTATATTTTTTATTGCATATTACCTTTTTTTATCATGATGTTGAATCAATCTTTTAACTTCTAGCATGTTGTAGCTTGTTCTTATATGCAATATTTTTATTTGCTTTTATGTTTTAATTTAAATATACTACCAATTAATTGAAATCAATCAATTAAAATGACTAAATATACCACTAATTGACGTCAATTAATAATTAAATTGACTAAATATACTACCAATTGATAGAAATTAGTGAATAAATATGACTAAATATATGACCAGTTGATGGAAAAATAATGATTAAAATGACTAAATATACTACCAATGGACAAAAATCAGTTAATACAAATGACTAAATATACTACCAATTAACGACAATTAATGACTAAATATACTACCAATTGACAGCAATTAATGATTACAATGACTAAATAAATGACTATTATGACTAAATAAATGACCAGTTAACAATAATCAATACTAAATTAATGACTAAATATACTACCAAATTGATCAATCAAAACAACCAATAAATCACTAACAATGGTTTAGTCATAAATTTGGTCACGTTATAAATGATTGGCAATAAACTACTAATGGTCACGTGACCAAGCTTAGTCATTTATATGCAATTTTTAGTAGTTTTTTTAGTCATTTATTGTTGTTTTTCTACTAGTGTTGCCTCTGTAGTAGATAAGGATATTGAATCTTGTTTCTTACTTAGCCATGATGCCACTCTACCTCTAAGAAAGAATGCACCACCACTTGCACTTTTCCTATCATCTACACAACCAATCCAATTTGCATATGTATAAGCACTTAGAACAAAGTCATTATCCTTTGGATACCACAAGTCATGATCCAGAGTGCCCTTTAAATATCTCAATGTCCTCTTCACTACTGCAACATGTGACTCTCTAGGATCTTCTTGAAATCTAGGCACAAGATAAACTACATGCATAATATTTGGTCTAGTAGTAGTTAAATATAGAAATCCTCCAATCATTGATCTATACCTGCTCTGATCATCCTTAGGAGATTCATCATTCTTGCTCAACTTGCAACCAGTAGCCATAGGGGTACATATTGGTTTAGAATCTTACATTCCAAACTTCTTTAACATCTCCTTGACATACTTTGATTGTGAAATGAAAATACCTTTATTTGTCTAATTGAACTGTAACCCAAGGAAGAAGTTCATTTCCCCACACATTGACATTTCAAATTCTTTATGCATTTCATCTACAAAAGATTTACACATACCTTCATTTCCACCAAAGATTATATCATCCACATATACTTCCACAATCAGAATTTGATCTTCTCCTACTTTGATGTACAAATTGCTATCTGTGGTACCTTTATTGAATCCTTGTAATAAGTATATGTCTAACCTTGCATACCAAGCTTTGGGGGTTTGTTTCAATCCATATAGTGTCTTCTTCAATCTGTAAACAATATTTGATTTCTCTGATAACTGAAATCCATCTAGTTTTTCTATGTATACTTCTTCCAATTCACCATTCAATAAAGCAAACTTCACATCAATTTGATATACTTTGAAATCCTTATGTGCTACAAAAGCCAAAAATATCTTGATGGCCTCCATTCTTGCCACCAAAGCATAATTTTCCTCACAGTCTATTCCTTCTACTTATGAGTAACCTTTACACACAAGCCTCAAGTGCCTTGTTTCTTACCACTTCTCCATTCTCGTTCAGTTTGTTTTGGAATACCCACTTAGTTCCAATCACATTTTTGTTTGTTGGTCTTGGGACAAGTTCCCAAGTCTGATTCTTTTCAATCTACATTAGTTCTTCTTCCATAGACTTGATCCAATACTCATCCTTTCATGCTTCAATTATTGTTTTAGGTTCAACTTTAGAAAGTAAACATAGATTTACCTATTCTTCAACAACTTTCCTTCTTGTTAGCACACCTTTGCTCTTATCACCAATGATCTAATCTTCATAATGATTCTTCTACACATACTTGGGAGTTTTAGAAGTCTTTTTTGGAGCTTCTTCCTCTTCAATCTGTACTTGATTTTCCTTAGCATTTTCTTCTTCTATGCAAGAAGACTCATCTGATTCATATCTATTTACTTCTGAATTATTTTGTAGATCTTCATCAACTTTGACATTTACACTCTCAACAATCTTTCTTAGCCTCTTTTTGTAGCACTGGTAAGCTTTGCTTTTAGTAGAATACCTGGAAGGAAGATACCTTCATCAAACCTTGCATCAAACTTTCCTAGGTTTTATTCATCCCTTATGATATAACATTGATGACCATTGTAAACTTTCTCAAGCTACCATTGTTTTCTAAAAACTATGTATAGTTATCATTCAAGGGTTTTTAGGCAATGGTAAAGGGTTGTGAAGATAATAGAAGTATGTGTTTTGTTTCAAACAATATATATATCTTAGAAGGCTCTTTCACAATCATTGAATCCTATCTATAGCTCTAAAGCTTTAAAGAACATCACAGACATAGTTTGGTTTGACAGAGATAGTAGGATGTAGAAAGAGATCTCAAGATATGTTGATGTTATAAGGAGCTCTATCTAGGTAGTAAGGTCCTGTAGGGGTATAAATGAAAGCCTTATATGCTTTAGAGACATCTTCACAATTCTTTAGGGACCATACAAGATTATGTAGGGAGAAAGAGCCAGGACACTATTAAATATTTTCATGACCATAAAAGGGATATATAACAAATCCCATTAAACTTATGATTTTGTGCACAGAGTGAGCAGGGAAGAAAGGATCTCCATTTCTCTACTTTGGCTCAAGCTATAAGTTATAGCTAAACATATTTCAATAGAAGGGTAAAGAATTGCAACATAAATCTTGGTAATGAGACTAAAATTGACACGCTAATAGGAATATTTTCATTTCAGCTCTCCACAGATGATATAAAGGAGTGTCAATAAAACTAAAAGAAAAAAGTTAGTTCATACCTTGACCATCATTGGTAAAAATTCACTTGCGGGCTGGTACAGAATAGCATTGTTTCTCTGTTAGAAAAAAAGTAGCAACATATTGTGAATAACAAATTCCAAAAAGCATTTAAGCCTAATGTTACTTACAAAACAATCTATTGCCTAAGTCGTTGCATATAATAAAGCTCTAGCACAAGGTAATATAGCTTTGTTAGTTTATTATATATTTTGCAATCTGTTCTTTTCTCTATGTTTAAAGAAAATATTTTCATTCCACAAAATGGGAAAGTGTATACCATCAATCTAATGCATTAAATTGACAATTGTACCCCCTTCTCTAAACATATATAGGGATGCAACCATTTTCAATCCACTCTTACATACCAAAACATGTATTTAACATAAGATATAGCCATCTTTTAAAAAAATTGCCTCATGCTACACTCATCATTTTGTCAGTTGCCTTGTCATTGGATTTGGAGCCTCTCAAACTTGGATTTGGTCCCCTAATGTCCATTCCATGGCTGCCGACATAGTATAGTTCTGTCAACTGTACAAATTGAAAGACCTAAAAAAAAATAGTTAAGCAAAAGTAGCATAACATTAGGAAATCATAGCAATTACATTTGAACATTGCCAAAAGCATTTCTACATTTGGTACTCCATAATAAGTTAGTGGTACTTGAGTTGTATACACATAATCTTTCATAAGAGGGAAAGGCAACTCTCTAGATCTAACTAAATGAGCCAACCAAGACCAAGGTAAAACAACATAAGTATCAAAAAATTCAAGCCATACCTTTTCCAGGCACCTTCCACTAATTATAGCAGTTGGAAAACATTTTGCCACACCTCTAACTGCATCACGCATCTAAACATGACAACAAATATTATATCAAAGGAAAGAAGCTAAAAAGAGACCCCTATTTAGTATCAAGATAAAGCATGTGCTCAATCAATGAAACCAATAAAGCATATTATTACCTTTCTAGACATGTAAGCCTTAATAGGATCATCAATAATAGGTGACAAAGTGCCATCATAGTCTAGAAACACTACAATTTATTTCCCTATTTGAGGGTTGTCAAGCTTCACTATCTTGCCAACTGTTTTAAAGAACCAGAGGTACTTATGAACAAAGGCACTTTGACTGTTAACAAAAGAAGCAAAGACAATTAGCATGCAGAGAGAGGTAAGGTACAGCCAAGGCAATCAACATCAAGAATGTTGGTCACTATTTCTAATCAGTTGCACTTTACATCCACTGGTTGCATTTTCTTAAATTTTTCTAAGGACATTTTAGAAAACCCCATTTTGAAGATATCATTTAATCACGGCATTCCATGATATCACATTTCTTTGAAGCATTTTTGGAAACAGTTAGCTTGCCTTGTCTATGCTTCCATATTTTCATGTATGTCTAGCAGGGCACTTGTAACTGCAACATATGACAAAAAAATCCATGTTGTTATGCTTTGATGGATGTCCCTTCATTATTACTAGATATCTAATGTAGTACACATTATTCTAGTGCAAGCCTATTTTTTAGATTGTTTCATTTAGCACCACCAATATTCTCCACAAGAACATTGACCCTATTTAAAATGATGGAAATGGTTCACATCTCTTAGAACAATTTCTCTTGCAATTGTTTGCATTTACTTAATTATCCTAGATTTATGTAAAAGAGATTGTATTCCTTACAATTATATATATGGAAATACATAAATACACATATAATATATGTATGTGTACAGGTATATTTAAGAATTGCCACACCTAACATGTTTGGAGATTTTATGTCACTTTAGTGAATGGCATAGGAAACTACAAGGAATGTCAAAGGCACAAAGAAACTTTATTAAGAAGGTATGCAAAACCAGTTTAGGTTTAAGAGCCTCTATGATCTAAACTCCTTTGTCCACCCAAGCAAGATGCCAAGTAGAGAAAATAATGTAAATGCCTACTTCTAAGTGTTGGCGCAAGTGTTTTAGCTGGAATCCTATTGTAGGGGATACTCCAAGTACATATGGCCCAATTCTAATGACAACTGTTATTAAAAGTAAAAAATAGCTTTGGATGTTATTAGTATGTTATTGATATTGAATCGTGGACTGGACTGTCTGATACCTTTTGATTGAAGATCTTGTATCAACGGGGAGATATGGATCTTGCTACCACTAATCTGCCCAAAGAAAGGCATATGCTAATATTTGACTTCTAAAATATACTTAGATATTTGATTTCTTGTTTCATGTGCCTCCAAATAGGTGCACCAGATCCTTGAAGGGGATTAACAAAGATTTATTCAGCAGGCAAAAGAGACTAATTCTATATGATTTTGCTTTATAATTCATCCCAATGTTGATAACCATCAATCTCAGCTTTGCAAAATACATAGCATCATTAACTAATAAGTTCTTAAAAAAATGTTAGGATGCACCCTTCCAAGGGACAAACCTCTCCAAATTTTCAAAAGAATTGCAACTAGTCTAGCCATAAAATCTTAAGATACATAGTGTTGAGGGACTACCTTAAACTATATTTGTCAAATTGGTACTTTTTGCCAATAACTTATGTATAATTGACCAAAGATGTGCATTTCATGACATTCTCTTTGATTCCTCCTTGTATTCACAAATATGTACCAATTCCTCAAGCTGCACACTAAGGTATCAAAGAGTGAAGTTTGCAATTGAGAATGAAGGAATCATGTCAATGTCGTGTCATGAAAGCTATATCAAGCAAAAGCTCTTACAGGACATAACTCCCTTAAGTAATAACAATAATCAATTTTATCTTGACTTCAAACATCAAGAAAGCAATTACAAAAAGGTAACTAACTACTTAGTATGGAATCAAAAAGATTTCTAGTGGAAAATATTTTGAAAGAATAGAACCATATGAAGAATCATTATCACACACAAAACCACATAGAGTTCTAAAACAACATATTAGAGTTTTGGCATCCATGCCACAAAATGACAAACCCATTTTAGATTTTAACTTTACATTTGTACGTTAAATTCAAAAAATTAAAAAATTGTGCCTATGTAAATGTATGTTAAATTCCAAAGATATTGAAATTTTTATGTTTCCTTCCCCTGTGAATATTGCTTCGAAAATAGATCCTAAAATAGGCCTCCTGATGAATATTTCCAAGACTGGAGAAGTTAATTAAAAGTACCTGCACAATTCTACCATAAACAAGACTTATCTTAAGTCTATTAAATTCAACATACCTTCTGCCTCATCAGAAACAATTTATTTCTAGCACCCATGTAGAAAGAAATGTGTAATCTACTTCAACGTCAATAGAATAAAAAAGCAAAACTATACCCTGCTCCCCTGAAAGAGACAAGAAAAAATATATTGATATTCCAGAAACACAATCCAAGTTAATCCAATCACATATTTTCCCTATTTTGCATCTTAACAAATAATTAATCAAATCAACTCCACAAATGCTAGAAAAAGAATCAGGAATATTCAAATATTAACCCATCCAAACACTAGTTTGATTTGCAAAATATGTCAAACTTATTCATGTCCACCTACATACAAACCATAATTGCACCAACCCCTATGCCAAGTGAGAAAAATCAAAAGAATTAAATAGATGGAAACATGTTGATGATCAAGGATAGCTACAAATTGTTATGGCATGTAGTTCAATTCACGGCTGTAGGTTTTTTGTGGAAATCAAAATGTGAGACAACATATCAGAAAAGAAACCTTTCTCAATCAGCCTTTAAAAGGCACATAGGAAGTAACTAACATTGCTCATCAAATGTAAATTAGAGTATCAGTGAATATGTTTAATGAATGACTCTTGTGGAAAAAGAACACATGTTAACTATCTTTTTTATAGGAACTGAACTATCGTATATCGCTGATGTGACTTTCATGTTCCCAGAAATAATATGAGATGATTTTATCCCAGAAAAGGGGAAGGTTCAAATGTTAACTGAAAATGTTTCGCTCTCATCGAGTAAGGGAAGGTTTAAAAACATGTCAACCTTGTTCAAAATTAACCCTCATACAAACCAAATAAAGCTTTATAAAAAGAAGATAATAGAGAAAAGCTAAATCTATAAAACTCTTACAGGTCTAATTTACACTATTTACCAGTTGCAAAACCAACATCACACCAATCTCCACTCAAATGACAAAAATTAAAAGGAAATATATGAGGAAACTTAATGATTAAGGATGGCTACAAACTATTGTGGCACGTGTTGTGGTTGATGGCTATTGAAATTTTGTAGAAATCTAGATGTAAGGCAATGTTTCAAAGAGACGGGCCACTCCCCGCCAAGAAAGGGACTTGAAAATGTTTGCAAAAGAATTGGCATTGCTTATGAAAAAAAATCCAGAAGTATCAATAAAGATGTTAATTCAATAAAAGCACATAAGTTAGTTGTGTTGGAAAGGAAGGGGCCATGCATGTAAACCTGTTGTAAGATTGGAGTAACTTTTTTTTTCGTTTGATGAAATATAAGATACTTTTCTTTGAAAAAATACAACATACTAAAGTTTAAACCCTAGATATAGCGCTCATAGAAAGAGTCTTACTATGTGCCAGTGGGGGCAAAATACCCAAAATAAAGAAAACAGAAACAAGTCAAAATCTATGAAACCCTCAAAGATTTAAGTTACATGATTTACAAAACTGTAAGAAATAATGAAGAAAAACTCAAAATAGACAAACATGTATTAAAGGCTCAGTTTTTCCGTAGTGAAGATACTTACTCTACAAATCCACTTTGAAAATAAAAGACTCAAATAGAGATAAACACAAACAACAGGTGCCAAATCTTGAAACCTTAACACCAATGTTGAAGGTCTCTGAAGTCCAAAAGAGTCGATAAGCAAGTAACTACCTGAGAGCTTGATTATATGATGAAGATTGATGATGACCTTGATGCTGCAACTCATGAAGTTAATAGCAGCTACAAACAAACCTCAGCATGGAAGATGAGACCTCATCTTAGCGGGCAAGATATCAATGACATCCTCTTCAAAAGAAGTGACCATTCCTCTTCAAACAATGACTGGTAAGTGGTATGTGAGCTACAAAGAAGAAATAGAGAAAGTAGTGGTTAAATGATGTAGACGTAGAAGAGGCCAAGACAAATGCTTGGCAGCATCTTGCAAACACTGAGGCAAATATAAACTCCACAGAAACTGTGACTTGTAGATCTCATGAGATGGCAAAGATTTGTCAATGACCTTCATGGGAAAATGAACCTCGATTGGAACTTTTGGTGATGCGTGAAGGACTTCCAGGCTATAGCTGCAGGTTTCCTTTAGTGTTCAGATCTAGTTTTGTGTGGTGTTGGTCTCTGTTCCTTGGAGTAGCGAGGAGAAACCCTTCCCTGTGAAGGATAAAGGTGGGGAATTTTTTCACAGTTTCAAATCTTCCAAATGTTTTACCTATTACTTTTAAATGTAATGACATTTTTAAATGGTGGGGAAGAGGGAAATTACCAATTCAATTTTTTTTATTTGTGTGACTAATTATTTAGTTATGTTTTTTACCCAATGAACAAATTAGTCATTTATTTATTCATTTATAGCTATGTTGCAAAAAATTAGTAGAATTTAGTTATTTTTAGTTGTTGTGACTAAAAGTTTTAGTCACTTAGTCATTTATTTGCCAAAATTATACTAGTGTAAACCAATAGAAGTTTTGAATCATCATGTTAGATACTACTACACACATTATGGTGATAGCAATAAGGAAGGTAGAAACACTATTTGCAAAGTTAGTCCAACAAGAAATGTAGCTATATCATGGGTAGATGAGAAGATAGACATTTTACTTTCCTTCTTACCATTCTCAACATGTGAAGGTGAAAAGACATCTTCCCCATGTTTCAAATACATTGAATAGATGCCTTTAGATTCTAAGTGTTTTTCAACACATTTGGATTAGACTATAAAGGACAAAGTTAAAGGATTTGGATTATTAGAAGAGAAACAAATAAAAAGAAAGTAGCTAGATGAGGTCCAGTTGGGTTTGCAGACTCTTGATATCTTCATTCCAATTTGGAGCCTAAAAGTTTCAAACGATGACTTCCTTTGTAGTAATGAAGTCATTATTTCTTCTTCATTAATCATGGAAGAAACTACCTCAATTGATAAAACTCAAAATGTAGATTTAATACTTCTTCTTCCTAAATTAAAGTGGAGAGGGAAGTCTCTTTTATTGAAGGTAATCATACACTAGAAAGAGTTGTTGTTCATAAAGTGGATTTGTGGACGTAATTTAGGAGACTTCAGAAATCTATGATGAGGAGTGATTGTTTGGGCATAATATATTACTCGGCTTGTTCTAACATTATATGATCTTCATACTTCTCATATCAGTAATGCTAAGTGGTAGCTGAGTTTGCAAGCATTTCATGGGTACAACTCACTTTTCCACAAAGGTTCTTATTTTTTGAACTAGTGAATGGATTTGCATGATCATGATGGAGCAACTAAGGTATGGGAGTTCCCTGCCATGTATATACTTAGGGAATTTTGTAGTATTTTAGTGTTTGCATGTGTCTTTATTTGTCCATCCCATTTTTGGCTTGTGTCAAAGTCTATGTTCCTTTTGTCCTATTATGTTCCCCTTTGACTCTATTGCCCAGAAATCTAAAGCATTGATCTTGCTAGAGATTCTAGGTCCCTTCTATGTCTTTTGTAGTCCTTGTCCCTAGACAAAGCTAACTGTTGTCCTTATTTTTGAGCTTGATAATTTTCAAATTTTTATGTGTTCATCAACCATCATGTGTTATCAACCCCAATTTTAATCTTGTCCTTATACAATGTATTTTTGGTTCATCTCAGTCTTTCACCTCATCTTTAAATTGCTTCTCAAGTCTTAGTATTCTTTATTTTCTTCTATCGCCAAAATTCCCCTTCCACGATCTCAAAGTTTGAGGTCTTCTTTTCTAAAATTCGTTAGTTGTCACCAATTTTGAGTTTCTTCGAACTTGACTCATTTTCTCTTTTGTCATGAAAGTTCTCTATCGGCAAACTTTGCTGGGAATATCTTGAATTCGTGAACCATGTTGTCAAGAATTCAAGTTCACAAACCCCCAAATTTCCTACTAGATTTTCATAAGAGAGTGTTTAGTCACTTGTCTACCACCTTTTTGTCTATCAGCTTTCTTTATCTTTCTCAAACTGAGTTTTGGTTCCTGAGTTGTAAGTTTCTCCAATTCTCCAATTTGTTGATTCACTGACAAAGGCATGGTGATGGAAGTTTGAAAGAAAGAAAAAGATTGAAGTTAAGTAATTAGAAATATCTTTATTAGAAAAACTTTTGTTTCGCGAACTAGTTTGCGAGTTCATCATTTCACCGATTCGCCGACTAGGTGTTAGAGAGATCAAAGGTCAAGTGTTTGAAGTCTTGATTCGTAAGGACATTGTTTTTCCAATAGAGAAAGGGATTTTGTTGATAAGAGACAAAGTTGGTTAAGTAAAAAGATGACAAAGCCTCAAACAAAGGTTTGGTTTGTGAAGTGCTAAAGTTGTCGATTGAGAAGTTCGCTGACAGGTGACTTTACCGATAGAGGCAAAAGTTAATGAAAGCTAGTTCATGGTTTTATAATTTTGCCGATAGAAGTTAAAGGTTTTAAAAGGCCTGGTTCAAGAAAACCACACTTCACTGATAAAAAGTGTTTTGACTAAGTTTGAGAAAGTAAGATTTCAGCGATAAAGGTGATTGTGTAATGGTTCATCACAATGGGTTTTTTTCTGATAGAAAAGAGGGAAGTGTCCAAGTTTGCAGAAAGCTATATTCGTTGTTAAAGACATTTTTTTAAAGGTTTGCAAAAAGTAACTTTTAGCGATAAAAGAGATGGAAACCGAGCTTTGCAAAAGACACTTTTGTTGATAAAGGCAACTGAAGCCAAGTTCATGGAAAGGGTATTTTTTTGATAAAATATAGAATGGCCCAAGATTGCAGAATATGATTTTGTTATAGGGCAAGTTGAGGTAGATGGACCTTAATAGAAAACACATTCAAGGGATTATGCCAAAGAGAATGTTTAGACTCCCAAGAAGAAGTAGAGAACCAAAAAGTGTCTGAACCCCCAGGCTAACAAAACATCAGAGAAACAACAGGGTTTGCAAGATGAAGAGGATGGGGGAACAACACCCCCTACAAAACAAAGTGTAATTCGTCCTCCCATTTCTCAGGATGGAGTATTTTAGACTCCTCCCTCTCCTCAACAGCAGCCTGGAGTAGATAATACTCCTAAAATAGATAAAGTTTCCCATGTTGCCATAGGTGATTGCTCAGTAACTACTACCCCTGCTTGGTTGAGAACAAAAGTTAGAAATAAAAGAAGATATTCTCAAATAATAGATATAGAATTTGATGCAGTGGTGAGGCTATTAAAGTTATAATCCACTCCTAAAAAGGCCAAAAGAATGTCCAAACTAATGGTAGATCTTGTTTCTAAACATCAATAAAATATAAAGAGGCTAGTCATACATTGCAGATGTGGAGGACGAGGTTGGCGATCACTAGCATCCCTAATGCTAAAGGTGCATCTCAATCCTAAATAAATTCAAATTCCTCCAATCCAAGATGGATGCATCTCAAAAAATAGGGACTGAAACAGGAAAGAATGTCACAGACGAACAAGTGGGATCTATTACAATGGATGAGGAAGACAAAGATGTGTCTTCATAATTGTTCCTTTAATTTTCATCCTTTGTTATGTTGAGACTCTTTTTATTATTTGAGACTATGTCTCATTTGATATTTCAAGAACTTTATTTTACCATTTTTTGTTAGTTGTATAAGACAGTTATACAAGAAAAAGTTGGTTCCTCTCTTTTACTATATAATGTATGGATAAAGGAGAAGGAGGGATCTTTTGGTGAAATTTCCTTTCATGACTAGATCACTAGACATTGCATTTCAAATTTGAAGGAGTGAGGAAAATATTTTATGCAGTATATGTGATATCATTTTTGAAGAAAACAAAAGTATTTTGTTCAATTTGATTTCATCAATACAAGAGAAAAGTTGACAGTGGGTCCATTTTTTCTCTGTGTATGAGTTATTCATTCTTCATATGTTGGATGCAAGGTGTGATAAAAATATGATATCTATGTTTCTCTATATAAAATGTCAATAATCTACTTCTTTGATTATTGAATTATCTTTTTAAGTATATCCTTTCGTATGTTAGAGCCTGATACTACATCTGGTGATTCAGTTATTATTCTCTGATCATTATTAATTCTTCCATTCGTGTGTTTGGGAGAAGAAATATTTATCTCAATACTTTTGAGTTATTTCCCTACCTGCAATACATTAAATGTTGTGGTTCAGTTTTATTTTATAATTATAGAAAAACCCTTTCCTCACTTTTAGGTTAAAAGTGTGCTAGTTAACATAAAATTTTCATCTTACAAAGGGAGTTGTAACTTCTAAGACATTTAGAGGGAAATTTATGAAAATTATCCAACTATTGGTGAAGTTTGTTACTGCTAAACTGGGTGAGTCTTTATTAAACAAGTGGTGACAAAATTTGTTCATTAACATATTTTTGGTGACTCTACTGGGGACAGATGCGAAGTACTGGTGCATCTTAGTCCTTAGAAAACTTAGGATACCTCCCCTGGAATGGAGGTTGGTGACTCTATAGGAGTGAGATATTCGTTGTTTTTATTTTTAGACTTGCACCATGGCAGCAAAGCTTTCTCAGCCATGGGAAACTCACTTCGGCCCATTGGCCTTGCCTGAATACATATCTTTACCTGTTGGATTGCGGAAGCATTTTCCAAAGTTCAATGGAGAAAACTCACAAGATGCAGATGATCATATTATTACATTCACAATTGCTTGTGGAATCTTGGGAGTTACTGAAGAAGATGTGTTTGTGCACCTATTTGTTGAAAGCCTAGTTGGACGTGCTACAGAATGGTTTCAATGCCTAAAGGTCGGATGTATTACAAATTCAGATAGTATGAAGGTAAATTTTCTTGCAATATTTCAAAATACAATTGATGGCTGTGAAATTTTATCTCAGTTTTTCTTAATCCATAAAGAAAAAAATGAACCCATGAGAGATTTTGTAGACTAATTTAATCGATCTGTGAAGAAGATTCCTTAGATATATATGAACCAAGTGAACCTAATCAACTATGTACCTTTGTCATTGCACTACATATTGAAGTTAGTTATACCCTGAAGTAGAATAAGGTACATAGGCTGGAGATTACACAAAAGGAAGCTATTGCAATAGAAGATGATTTTATTCTATTGACGTTGTGGAAAGAGAGATGTATTAAGAAGTGTGTTCTAGAGGTTTCAAGAAACAAATTAATTAAAGGGTCTTCTATATAGAATCAAGATTACCAAAATAAAAGGCATACCTATACTCCACATAATCTCAACATGAAGAGGGTAAGATTCACACCCCTTCAAAGTAATTTTCTGAATCTCACTATTTTAGCTGAAGAAGATTGGCATCAAAGTGATTTAGTTCACTCAACAATTCAGGCTTATGATACACAAAGTGTGCAGAAATATACTATTTGTCGAGAGAAGACAACGATGATGAATCAAAAATTTCCTATGAAGAGCAAAGAAATGATACTTTTTCATTCTTCTCAAAAAGTATTGGCAATCAAGACACTCAATCAGAAAGTACTATGGTTAATCCTTTTTTAGGAACAACATCTATTACACAACCTTTCACAGTCATAACCGATAAAGAGGTAGATACAACTAAGCCCTCATAGGTGATTCCTCTCTCTTCAAAAATAGAATTTTTTCTCTTTGATAATATTTAAGAACACTCATTGTGGTACGAAACTAAAAAATAAATTGAAGGCCAACTTGAAATGGAAGGGAACAAACATTCAAATCTCTATTTCCTGCTGAACACAAAATCTGATTATGAAACATTCATGTTTGCTAATGAAGATCGTGAAGAAGGAGTACAACAAACAGGGGTAATAGATAATGCTATCTTTTAATCCTTCTATTTTGAAGATATTATTTCTCAAACTCCTGCGGCTTCATTTCAAACTCCCACTTTTAATCACGCTGATTCATTGCACAAAGGATATAGTGACGAAGGGAAAGATGAAAAATTAGACAATCAAATGACTAAGTTTGGTGATATAAATTTGCATCCTCATGATGTATATATTCCAGCATGGTTCCTTGATGCTTCAAACAATGACTTTTTATGTGGAGAAGATGTTCATGTTCACTCATCATCGAACACTGAAGGAGGCTTCGCTGATGAAATTGAAGGTATGGACATACTCTTTTCTTCTTCTTCACAATCCTTAAATGATGAATCTTATGAGCTTGTTGTTTCAAATAAAAATGAAGACCTCTGGGTGAGAAAAGATCATACACTTGCTAAAAAACCTTAAAATGACATTACTTTACAAGATGAACAAGTAGAAGATTTAGATAAGTATTCATTCACTAGGCAAGAGACCTCTCAAATGGAAAACAAATCTACACAAGAAGGGATTAATGATAAAATATGTGCCTTTCCCTCCTCATAATTTACGAAGGATGTTACTTGTAATTCTAATTATTCTAATCAGATTATAGTAAGGGAGTATGAAGAGGCTAGTTTATTGATAAGGCCCTCGATACAAAGTGTATACTTGGGTAAAGCTCAGTGGGATTTACAGCCTCAAGATATCCTTTCATTAGAATCATGCATGGGAAATGATGTCCTAATTAATGTAGCTCAAGGAACATGTTTACCAAGGTTGCGTATTGTTGTGTTGTCTTTGGATTATGAAGTTGATACCGTAGTTTATAAAGAGGAAAGTTCTGTTACAAAGAGTGTTCAAATATTGCTGAAAATAAGCATAGATAAAAACATTTCTACAAAGTTTTCTTCAGTTCACAAGTTAGATGAAGAAGATTTAATGTAAAGTTTCATTCCTCCTTATCCAAATGATCTATGGAATACCGGTATGCTCATGATGATACATGAAGATATAATCAACACTACACAGAATGATGCTGCTATGATTCAGGAGGATTTGGTGATCTATGACAGAGAGTGGTTGTTTGGGTTGTTTGAGAAATTTTTATCTTCATTCACATTTCAATTTGAACATATTGCTGAAGTTACAAGTGCTACATGGGCATGTTTCTCTTTACTGCACAGGTTCATACTTTTCCTAGCCTGTTAATGGCTTTGTATAGCTATCCTAAATATTGTTTAGGTAGGGTTTTCCTGCCATGTCTATAGGGTAGGTAGGAGTTTTTTCTATGTTTGGTGTTTACTTTTCCTTTGCTTTTTGTTGTGTGTGTTTTTTTGGTTTCCCTTTGGCCCCTCTTTTCACTGTCATGTTGTGTTGTAGTCCCGACTCTATGGCCCAATAAATAAGGCATTAGCCAACCTGGGTTTTTGGGTTCTTTGCATCCTTTCAATCTTTGTCCCCAGTTAGAGCCAGTTGTTTCCCCCAATTTTAATCTTGTCCTTATACGATGTATTTTTGGTTTGTCTTAGTCTTTCACTTCTATAATCTTCAAACCCCCAACTTTCCCAATAGATTTTCATAAGAGAGTGTTTTGTCACTTGTCTACTGCCTTTCTATCTGTTGGCTTTCTTTATCTTTTTCGAACATAGTTTTAGTTCCTAAGTTGTGAGTTTGTCCGATTCTCTGATTTGTTGATTCACTGACAAAGGCATGGTGATGGAAGTTTGAAATAAAGAAAAATCTTGAAGTTAAGTTATCAGAAATATCTTTATCAGAAAAACTTTTGTTTCGCGAACTAGTTCGCAAGTTCACCATTTCACCAATTCACTGACTAGGCAACATAGGGATCAAAGGTCAAGTGTTTGAAGTATTGATTTGTAAGGATGTTGTTATGCCAATAGAGAAAGGGATTCTACTGATAAGAGACAAAGTTGGTTAAGTAAAAATATGACAAAGCCTCGGATAAAGGTTTGGTTTGCGAAGTGCTAAAGTTGTCGATTGAGAAGTTTGTCGATAGGTGACTTTGCCGATAGAGGCAAAATTGAAGAAAGCTAGTTCGTGGTTTTATAATTTTTCCAATAGAAGTTAAAGGCATTGGAAGGCCTGGTTTGTGAAAACAACATTTTGTTGATAAATAGTGTTTTGACTAAGTTTGAGAAAGTAAGATTTCGATGATAAAGGTGATTGTGTAATGGTTCATCAGGATGGTTTTTTGCAGATAGAAAAGAGGGAAGTGCCCAAGTTCGCAGAAACCTATATTCATCAATAAAGATAGTTTTATAAAGGTTTGCAAAAAGTAACTTTTAGCGATAAAAGAGACGAAGGCTGAGGTTTGCAAAAGACAGTTTTTGCCGATAAAGGCAACATAAGCCAAGTTCTTGGAAAGGGTATTTTTCTGATAAAATATAGAATGACCCAAGATTGTAGAATATGATTTTGTTACAAGACAAGTCAAGGTAGATGGACCTCAATAGAAAACTTATTCAAAGGATTCTATTGAAGGGAATGTTCAGACTCCCAAGAAGAAGCAAAGAACCAAAAAGTGCCTGAACGTCCAGGCTAACAAAACATCAGAGCAACAACAAGGATTACAGGATGAAGAGGATGGGTGAACAACACCCCCTGCAAAACAAAGTGTAACTCCTCCCATTTCTCAAGATGGAGTATTTTAGACTCCTCCCTCTCCTCAACAACATCCTGGAGTTGATAATACTCCTAAAACAAATAAAGTTTCCCATGCTGCAATAGGTGATTGCTCAGTAACCACTACCCTTGCTTGGTTGAGAACAAAAGTTAGAAATAAAAGAAGATATTCTTAAATAATAGATATAAAATTTAATGCAATGGCTAGGCTGCTAAAGTTAGAATCCACTCTTAAAAAGGCCAAAAGAATGTCCAGACTCATGGTAGATCATGTTTCTAAACATCAAGAAAATATGAAGAGGCCAGTGGTACATTACAGATGTGGAGGGCAAGGTTGGTGATCACTAGCATCCCTAATGGTAAAGGTGTCATCTCAATCCTAAATAAATTCAAATTCCTCCAAACCAAGCTGGATGCATCTTAGAAAACAAGGACTGAAACAGGAAAGAATGTCACAAATGAACAAGTGGGATCTAATACAATGGATGAGGAAGATAAAGAAGTGTCTTCATAACCGTTCCTTTAATTTTCATACTTTGTTATGTTGAGACTCTTTTTATTATTTGAGACTATGTCTCGTTTCATATTTTATGAACTTTATTTTAGCATTTTCTATTAGTTGTATAAGATAGTTATACAGGAAAAAGTTGTTTCCTCTAGGTAAAGGAGAAGGAGGGATCTTTTGGTGAAATTTCTTTTATGACTAGATCACTGGACATTGCATTTAAAATTTGAAGGAGTGAGGGATGTTGCAAGTATGGGCCTAACCGGTGTTGTCATTGATGTCAACATACTCCTATTGCATTAATGATAAGGATTGGATGAGCTATGTGCTGAGGATATTGAGAAAATTAGTCTCAATCAGGAATAGTGAAGAACAGTGATGACAATAAGGTAAAAGTCCAAGATAGGATGAGGATCAGAGGATACAGTTTAAAGGGTTTGTAGATATGTGTCTTAAGGTGGTCCAGTAGAGATTTCAGAGGTCCGCATGAAGATAGGAAGAAGTTGTGGCTGCTCAAGTAAAACTGGTTATGGCAGATGTTCAGTGGTGACAGAGTAATACAGATAGGTCCAATGAGATCTGGAAATATAGTATCTTGTTCTGCAGATTTGAGGGAGTGTTGAGGAAGTCTTTGTGAAGTATCAAATCAATTAGCTCTTGGTTTGAAGGTCTGCAAGCATCTATTCCTTTATGATAGTAATGACAAACCGTGTTCTCGAGGTTCTGGATGAAGGGGAAAAAGATTTTAGTAAGCAGATGAAGTGTGGATGTTCTTGGTGACTTAGGTAAACTTTTGGAGGTCTTTGTATCGTGTCCAGTTCATATTGGTGGTCCACATTGAAGTTGGAGCTCGCAATTGAAGAATAAATTCCAGATGATGGTGTTCTTCTTGAGTTTGGCCAACCGAATGAGTTACACATCCTACGGATGTTCTTGTTGATGTTTGCCAACTTAGATGACATTTCTAAGTTGATGTCTTGTATAAATAAGGGATTGCGAAGTCATTTTCAGTGTGTCTTTGTGGAGATGAGTGTGTGATAGCAAGGAGGAGAGCGAAAGGCAGAGCGGAAGTATTGGGCTTAAATGGAACTAATTCAAGCATGGTGAAGATGCTATTCTCCAGTTCAAAGTATGTGATACTTATTTCTTTGTAGACAGTGTGTCTCTTGTAGGTAGTGGGCCTCTTGTGAGCAGTGTGCTCGGGCAGTGAGCCCTAATTGGCATGTGCCATTTGTTCTTTCTATTCTTCTAATAGAGAATACAATCTTGGGTTAATCACCTCGTGGTTTTTCCCTTAACCAGGTTTTCCATGTCAAAATCTTGGTGTCTCATGTGTTAATATGTTTCTACTCTTAATTCATTGCATTATGTTTTCATGATTGATTTATCATTATGCTACTAAATTACAAAGTGAAGTTAAGTGTCTAATTGGAAGAAAGTTTTGCACAACTGATTCACCCCCCCTCTTAGTTGTCTACTTTAAATCTAACAATTGGTATCAGAGCCAAGTTCCTCTAAAAGGAGCTTAACCACTTGAGGAGATCCAGAATGACGTCTTACAAAAAAGATAGTCTGAAGTTTGATGGAACCAATTTTAATCTTTGGAAAGGTCGCATGAAATGTCACTTGCAATGTATGGGAATGACATACTGGACCATGGTTACAACAAAGTATACACCTCCACAGGGTGGTCCGAAAATGCCAAATGAAATCACAGATGCTGAAAACAATCTGTAGACTATAGAAGCTCTTCTAAGTGCATTATCTAATTCAAAGCTTTCAAATGTTATTGACCTACCAACTGCTTTTGAGATCTGGGAAAAATTGGAACTTCTGCATGAAGGAGACAAGTATGTTAAATGTGCAAGGTTACAAAGTTTGAAAGGAAAATTCAAAAAATCTAAAGATGAGAGAAGATGAAAATATCACTACTTTTATGGCAAGAGTAAATGAAATTGTTTGTGGAATTAGAAATGCTGGTGGAGTCTTGGATGAAAATGAGATTGTTGGCAAAATTCTCAGATCCCTTCCTGCTTCTTACAAAATCAAGGTTGCTGCCATTGAAGAATTCAAAGCCCATACAACTATCACAAGAGATCAATTGGCTGGTAAATTGGCTGCATTTGAAATGACCAAGTTTGGAGATGCCCCTCCTAAGACTGAATCTGCATTCAAAGCCAGTACCTCTGTGAAAGGTAAACAAAGGTTTGATCCGAGAGAGAACTCTTCAAGGAAACTCTCATGGTATGAAAAAGCAAGAAAAGACCTAGAAGAAGAGGAAGCAGAAATGGCTCAACTTGAAGCTCTTATTGCAAAAAGACTACCAAGAGGATCTGATATGTATGAAGGAAAATTGCCTTTTAAGTGTTTTAACTGCAATAAGATTGGTCATTTTGCCTCAAAGTGTCCGGAAAGATTTTCAAGGCCAAATCCTAATAGATCAAGGTTCCAAAAGAACTGTTACTATGTTCATGAGGAAGATGATAATGAAGGAGTAACAGATGATGAATCAGAGACAGGAGACAAATCCAGAAGTGACTGGGTGTTCATTGCCATCAAGGAAGAAGATCCAATGCCCTCTAAATCTATCAATCATAAAGTTTTAGAAAGAGCTCTAGCTGCCCAAGTTGAAGAAAAGGATGATTGGGTCATTGACAGTGGATGCTCTCACCATATGACAGGTGACAAAAGTAAGTTCATAGATTTAAAAAGGTATGGAGGAGTGGTAAAATTTGGTGATAATTCTATTGGTAGAATCAGATGTAGAGGAACTATTTCTTTTGATGGAAGGACCAAAATCGGCAATGTACTGTATGTTGAAGGATTGAAGCACAATCTTCTCAGTGTTGGATAGTTGGTGGAAAAAGGTTATGATCTCAGATTCAAGAATGGGAAATGCAAGATCTTTGAGAGTTCCGGAATAGAATTGCATCTGGTACCCAAACAAAAGGTAACATCTTCCATTTAGTTGGTACTAGTAAAAGTTGTTTATTTGTTCAAGTTGATCAGAGTTGGTTATGGCAAAGGAGAATGTGTCATGTGAATTTTAATAATATCATCAAGATAAGCAATACTCAGGCTGTAAGAGGTCTTCCAAAATTGGTGAAGCCTACAAATAGTTTGTGCAAGGAATGTCAATTGGGAAAACAAAGCAGAGTCTCATTCAAAAGCAAGGAACAATCTTCCTCTGGATTATTGGATTTAGTTCATACTGATCTTTGTGGTCCAGCAAGAATCAAGAGTGTGCAAGGAGATATATACTTCATTTTACTACTTGATGACTATTCCTAGATGATGTGGGTAACCTTTCTGAAAGAGAAATCAGAAGCTCTTGAGAAATTCAAAATATTCAAGGCTATGGTAGATAATGAAATTGGATTAAAATTGAAATGTTTGAGGTCTAATAGAGGTGGAGAATTCACATCTGGTGAGTTCATAGATTTCTGTGAGAAACATGGAATTAAGAGATAGCTATTTGCTCCTAGGACTCCAAAGCAAAATGGAGTAGTTGAGAGAAAGAACTAGACCATCCAGGAAGCATCTAGGACCATGATGATGGAAGCAAATGTTCCTTAGATCTATTGGAGAGAAGTTGTCAGCACTACAGTTTATACTCTCAATTGAGTTCAAATTAGAAGCAATAACGGTAAGACTCCCTATGAACTTTGGTTTGGCATTACTCCTACTGTGAGGTATTTCAGAGTTTTTGGTAGCAAATGTTACATTAAAAGAGATGAAGATCTAGGAAAGTTTGATGCTAGAAGTGATGAAGGAATATTCTTGGGTTACTCTACTCAAAGCAAAGCATACCGGTGTTATAACAAGAGACTGAAAAAGATGATAGAAAGTACAAATGTGAAGGTTGATGAGGGAATTGAAAAACCCTCAAGGTTTTATGAATATGATGAAGATGATCAGAATGGTGTTCTGATTCAAGGAGCCCAAGCCTCCTCTATAAGTCAGATCCAAACTAATCTGATAAATCAGGAAGAAGAGATGAGTTTCAATGAGCCTAATCAAGAATCAAAAGTGCAAGAATTTCCCAAAGTTTCCAGGCATGTAAGACTAAACCACTCTGAAGATCAGATCATAGGTGATAAAAGCAAAGGAGTACAAACAAGAAGGAAAATTGCTCAAGACTTAGAAGAGTATTGTCTGATTTCAAAAATCAAACCTAAGACAGTGAATGAAGCTTGCAATGATGAAAACTAGACTAAAGCAATGGGGGAAGAACTGATGCAAATTGAGAAAAATCACACTTGGGATCTTGTTCCCATATCTAGAAACAAGAATGTGATTGGAACAAAATGGGTCTTCCAGAACAAACTGAATGAAGTTGGTGAAGTAATCAGAAATAAAGCTAGATTGGTCTGCAAGGGTTACTCTCAAATAGAAGGAGTTGATTTTGAAGAAACTTTTGCTCTGGTGGCAAGAATTGAAGCAGTCAAATTATTTCTTGCCTTTGCTGCCTTCAAGGATTTCAAGGTATATCAGATGGATGTCAAGTCTGCTTTCCTGAATGGAGACTTGGAAGAAGTGTACATAGAGCAACCGAATGGATTTCAATTGTTTGATCATAGTGATATGGTCTACAAGTTGAAGAAAGCACTATATGGACTGAAGCAAGCCCCAAGAGCTTGGTATGAAAGATTAGATAAGCATCTTTTGAAGATTGGTTTCAACAAAGGTACTACTGACATTAATTTATATTTTAAAATTGATCATGAAAACATCTTGATTGTTGAAGTGTTTGTTGATGATATCATTTTTGGAGGATGAGATAGTATATGTAAAACCTTTGCAAATCAAATGAAAAGTGAGTTTGAGATGTCCATGCTTGGTGAAATAAATTTCTTCTTGGGTCTGCAAATCATTCAAACAAACAAAGGAATCTTCATTCCTCAGACCAAATATGTGAAAGAATTGTTGAAGAAATTTGGGATGGAAGACTCAAAACCAATGAATACTCCAATGGCAACTAGATGTAAGTTGAGAAAAGATGATGACTCTCCTAAGGCTGATCAGACAAAGTATAGGTCAATGATTGGAGGACTGTTGTATCTCACTCAAACTAGACCAGACATTATGCAGGTTGTTGGTCTTGTTGCTAGATTCCAGGCTGATCCTAAAGAATCTCATGTCATGGAAATCAAGAGGATTTTTAGATATCTAAAAGGGACAGTTGAGTATGGTCTGTGGTATCCTAGAGATCATGATTTCTCTCTTCATGCATATACAGATGCGGATTGGGCAGGAGATGTGGATGACCGGAAGAGTACCAGTGGTGGAGCATTATTTTTGGGGAAGAGATTGGTTTCTTGGGTAAGCAAGAAACAAGAGGCAATATCTTTGTCCACAACTGAAGTAGAATATATTGCAGCAGCAGGTAGTTGTACTCAAGTTTTGTGGATGAAGCAGATGCTAAGAGATATCAAAGTGGAGTATGAGGAACCTATCACAATCTTCTGTGATAATTAAAGTGCAATAAATTTATCTAAGAATCTGGTGTTGCATTCAAAGACTAAACACATATCCATCAAGTTTCACTTTTTGAGAGAGCGAGTGAACAAGAATGAAGTCAGATTAGAGTTTGTGCCTTCCAAGGATTAGATTGCAGACATCTTTACTAAACCTCTACCTAAGGAATCTTTTGAGTATCCCCTCAGGTGATGAACTAAGGTACACTAGTGTGCATCAGTCCAATGGATATCACAGTCACATCTTGTGGTCTGGATTGATGATGGGGAGCTGCTACTCAGGGGGAGTAGCAGGTATGATTCTGAAGTGGTGGAATTGCAAGTATGTGCCCTTTGCCATTGATGTCAAAGGGGGAGAGAAGACATGTGAAAAACAAGTGGTTTCTGATCAAAAGGGGAGAAGTAAAGGGAGAGAAGACATGTGAATGGTTGTTGCTGATAGGGGGAGTTGTGACAGTGAGGAGAAGTTCTTGTCTTGATGGTTAAAATAGTTTTTCACATCATATGTTACCATCAATGACAAAGGGGGAGCTTGTTGCAAGTATGGGCCTAACTGGTGTTGTCATTGATGTCAACACACTCCTATTGCATTAATGATAAGGATTGGATGACCTATGTTGTGAGGATATTGAGAAAATTAGTCTCAATCAAGAACAATGAAGAACAATGATGACAGTAAGGTAAAAGTCCAAGATAGGATGAGGATCAAAGGATACAGTTTAAAAGGTTTGTAGATATGTGTCTTAAGGTGGTCCAGTAGAGATTTCAGAGGTCCACATGAAGATAGGAAGAAGTTGTGGTCACTCAAGTAAAACTGGTTCCGACATATGTTCAGTGGTGACAGAGTAATATAGATAGGTCCGGTGAGATCCGGAAATACAGTATCTTGTTCTGCAGATTTGAGGGAGTGTTGAGTAAGTCTTTGTGAAGTATCAACTCGATTAGCTCATGGTTTGAAGGTCCACAAGCATCTATTCCTTTATGAAAGTAATGACAGACTATGTTCTTGAGGTTCCAGATGAAGGGGAGAAGGATTTCAATAAGCAGATGAAGTGTGGATGTTCTTGGTGACTTAGGCAAGATTTTGGAGGTCTTTGTATCATGTCTAGTTTGTATTGGTGGTCCGCATTGAAGTTAGAGCTTGCAATTGAAGAATAACTTCCGGATGATGGTGTTCTTCTTGAGTTTGGCCGACCAGATGAGTTACATATCCTGCGGATGTTCTTGTTGATGTTTGTTGACTTAGATGATCATTCCTAAGTTGATGTCTTGTATAAATAAGGGATTGCAAAGTCATTTTTAGTGTGTCTTTGTGGAGATGAGTGTGTTGTAGCAAGGAGGAGAGCGAAAGGCAAAGCAGAAGTATTGGGCTTAAATGGAACCAATTCAAGCATGGTGAATATGCTATTTTCCAGTTCAAAGTATGTGATACTTATTTCTTTGTAGACAGTGTGTCTCTTGTAGGCAGTGGGCCTCTTGTGAGTAGTGTGCTTAGGTAGTGAGCCCTAATTGGCATGTGCCATTTGTTCTTTCTATTCTTCTAATAGAGAATACAATCTTGGGTTAATCACCCCGTGGTTTTTCCCATAACCGGGTTTTTCACATCAAAATCTTGGTGTCTCATGTGTTAATATGTTTCTGCTCTTAATTCACTGCATTATGTTTTCATGATTGATTTATCATTATGCTACTAAATTACAAAGTGAAGTTAAGTGTTTAATTGGAAGAAAGTTTTGCACAACTGATTCACCCCCCCTCTTAGTTGTCTGCTCTAAATCTAACAAGGGAAACATTTTATGCAGTATATGTGTTATCATTTTTTAAGAGAGAAAAAGTATTTTGCTCAATTTGATTTCATCAATACAAGAGGAAAGTTGATAGTGGGTCCATTGTTTCTTTGTGTATGAGTTATTCATTCTTCATATGTTGGATGCAAGGTGTGATGAAAATATGATATCTATGTTGCTCTGTGTAAAATGTCAATAACCTACTTCTTTGATCACTAAATTATCTTTTTAAGTATCTCCTTTCATATGTTAGAGATTGATACTACATCTAATGATTTATTTATTATTCTCTGATCATTATTAATTCTTCCATTCATGTGTTTGGGAGGAGAAATAGTTATGTCAATACTTCTGAGTTATTTCCCTATCTGCAATACATTAAGTGTTGTGGTTTAGTTTTATTTTATAATTGTAAAAAAATCTCTTTCCTCACTTTCAAGTTAAAAGTGTGCCAGCAAACATAAAATTTACATCTTACGAAGGGAGTTGTACCTTTTAAACATTCAAACGGCAAATTATGAAAATTGTCCAACTGTTGATGAAGTTTGTTACTACTAAACTGGGTGAGTCTTTATTAAACAAGTGGTGAAAAAATCTGTTCACTAACACAAGTCAATTCTTGTATGCCATTTTAAATGTTTTAAAAGGAGAATCACCTAGCTATTTAGTCAAAACCCTAGAAAGAGTTGTGTGGTTTAATGTAGGATTAGTTGAAGCAATGAAATAGGAAAAAAATTTAGAGCAGGAACAAAACCATTTTACAGGGACATTTAATACTTTGTTATACACAATGTGGTAAATTTTCAAGGCAAAATTCCTTTCCATTTGAGAAAATATTAAATCTACAATATTTTGCAAGGTGGATTGCACAAATAATTAAAACAAGAGTTTGAGAAACAAGAGTTGCTCAAATGCTAGAGAAAAATGGTTTAAAAGAACATTTTATAAGATTATTATTGACAATGCGACCAATTTTCAAGTGAAAATACTATTCTAATCAAAAGTTATGGATTAATCTTCCTTAGCCATGTTTGTGGATTCATTGGTAAAATTTTATAAGGTTTTCACAAAACAAATCAAACATTTTTCAAGTTTTTGAATTCATCGGCAAGTTCATGGGTTTAAGACCTTGCAAAACCTGACACTACCCTTTGGCGGTAATTTTACAAGTTTAAACATAGTGAAACACATTTTGTTACAGCTTTTTAGTTCCTTGAACCTTCAAATTCCCAATTTTGTGGTTCATTAAACCTCTTAAAGGTCAAAATGCGTTGTTGTGAAAGAGTTCACTAGTTCGTGAACTCCCTGAACCCTTGACATTAGTTCAAAAATCCTTCAACTCCCTGACACTTCACTACTATTGGTGTTTTATTAAAGTCTTGAACTTTTGGGGGGAGTTCATTGGTTCAAGAACCCCCTACATCTTTGACATGCCAGTATGGATTTGTTCAGAAAACCTTTTTAAAAAATTAAAAAAATGTTAATTTCTCATAACCCAGCTACAGATTAATTGCACAATAAATTCACATAATAGAACCTCTATTTGATTTATAACAATCAATACTCTGGGTTAATTAACAACTAATAATAGCAGAAGCAAAAATAACAAGAAGCCAATAACAAATAGACAATAACACAGATATACCTAGGAAACCCCAATGTGGGGAAAAACTTGCAAATGTTGGATATTCTATTCAACCTAACAGCAAAGTTGCTCTTCAAAAATACAATACAAGTTTGCTACAACAATCTTACATATATAGAGCCTAGCTGCTTTACTTAGCGTGAAAGAAAAGAAACTTTCCTTGCTTTATTCAGCTTTAAATCATACATAAAATTGCTCTTGTTTTATCTCAACCTCACAAACTCACAAACATACTATTAATGAATAAAAAATCTGATGTTGCTGAAAATCCAACTCGAGTTGATTTAAAGCAACTCCACTCCACCTTTCGAGCTAGAAAATCAACACTCCCTCTTAGTGACGAAGGTGTTCTACACAACACCCAACTTATCCCTGAAGAATTCAAACTTACTCTTCATCAAGGCCTTGGTCAGGATGTCTGTTATCTGCTCGTCCGTAGGAATGTACTGGAGCTTCACTGTCCCCTTCTCCACACAATCTCTGATGAAGTGGTACTTCATCTCAATGTGATTTGACTTTTCATGAAACATTGGATTCTCAGAGAGTTTGATACAACTCTGATTATCACAGTAAATGACTGTAGGATCTAGCTCCTGAGCAATGAGCCCAGCTAGAAGTTTTCAAACCCAAATAGCCTCACATGTAGCCATAATGGCTGCCATATACTCGACCTCTGTAGAACTCAGTGCAACTCACTTTTGTTTCCTACTGTACCAAGAGATTGCTCTTGATCCCAAACTAAAACTGCACCCTAAAGTGCTCTTCTGGTCAGTTGTACTGCATGCCCAATTTGCATCGGTGAACCCCTCGAGCTTCACTCCATCCTGCTGAACATACTTAAGCCCATAATAAGCTGTGCCTCAGAGATACCTCAAAAACATGTTTCACAGCTATCCATTGCACACGTTTAGGTTCCACCATAAACTAACTAAGTGAGTTCACTGCAAAACAAATATCTGGCCTAGTGTTGACAAGATACATAAGAGAGCCTATCAACTATCTATATAAAGTCAGGTCCACTGCCTCTAATCTAGAAGCATTAATCTTCTTCCAATTGGTCACAAGTGGCGTGGACATGGGCTTACAGTCATCCATCTTGAATAACTTCAGGATATCAATTATGTACTTCCCTTGTCCAAGGAAGATCTCTCCCTCTTTCTGCCACAACTCCAATCCTAGAAAGTAGTGCATCAACCCCAAGTCCTTCATCTCAAACTCTCTTGCAAGATCCTTCTTGCAGTGGGCTATGAGCTCCTCTGACCCTATGAGAAATAAGTCATCAACATACAACACCAATATGAGAAGTTCATCCTTCACCTGAACATAGTACAGGTTTGGATCTGCCTCACTCTTGATGAAGCCCACGCTTTGCAAGTAACTGTCAATACGTGAATACCACACCCTAGGTGCGTGCTTGAGCCCATACAGTGCTCTCCTCAACCTGCATACATGAGAATCCCTCCCATGTGCTTCAAATCCTTCTGGTTGTTCTATGTAAATCTCTTCCTCAATCTCTCCATTGAGGAAGGTCATCTTTACATCCATCTAGTGAATCCTCCAACCCATCTATGCCGCTATAGAAATGATAGCTCTTATGGATGAGTACCTGGCTACTAGAGCAAAAGTCTCATCATATTCCACTCCTTCCTTCTGAGAAAACCCCTTAGCCACAAACCAGGCTTTGAACTTTTCCACACTACCATCTGCAGCATGCTTAATCTTATACAATCATCTCAAGCCCACCACAGACTTACCTTATGGCCGAGGTACTACCTCCCACACACTATTCTTCATGATGGAAGAATACTCTTCCACCATGGCATCCCTCCAAACTTGGTGCATGGATGCCTCCTGAAAGCTGGAAGGCTCCTCTTTAATTAATTCACTCATAAGTGCTACATAATTAGAATAATGTTTGGGAGCTTTTCTTTGACTAACTGAATCTTGTGGGTCACCAACATATTCTTGGGCCTCTCTCAGTGTCTACTCAGCCACCCTATTTCTCTTCTTCTTAGTAATAGGAATCTAAGGCTGAGGAATTATTTGTTCCTCCTTTTGATCAACTTGCTCGGCCTATGTACTCTTCTCTCTAGCTCGTGGAACTGAAGTTTGGGGGATTTGTTCTACCTCAACCGTGGGTGATTGCTTCTCCTCATTCATCAAGCTGCTAGACTTCTGAAGAGCCTTCTCTTTCTCAAACTTCACATCTTTGCGAACAATTATTTTCCTGAGGGCAGGAATGAAAACTCGATAGGCCTTAGAGGTTTTAGTGTACCCAACAAGGATGCCCTTCTTTGCAGTTGGTTCCAACTTGGTTCTCTTCTCCATAGGAACGTGACAATACACAAGGCACCCAAAGATGTGAATGTGCCCCAAATTTGGTTTCTTACCAGTGAACACCTCTTCTGGAGTCAATTTACCCAATACTTTGTGAGGGCTCCTATTCTGCAAATACACAGCTGTATTGCAAGCTTCTACCCATAAGAACTAAGGTAGATCCTAATCGTGAAGCACGGCCTTGGCTGCTCCAACTATAGCCCTATTTTTCTGTTTAGCAATCCCATTCTACTGAGGGTTGTACAGAACCATCAACTCTTTCCTGCTACCTTCTTGAGTATAGATATCTTTGAATGCATTCGAGGTATACTCACCTCCATTATCAGATCTCAGTATCTTGATCATCCTCCCTGTTTGGTTCTCCACAAGAGCCTTAAACTCTTTGAACCTACTGAAGACCTCATCTTTGTTCTTCAGAAAATATATCCACGTCTTCCTAGAGAAGTCATCAATGAAAGTGACATAATACTCATACCCATTCAATGATACTGTTGACATAGGCCCACACACATCTGAGTGTACAAGATCCAAAATCCCTTTGGATCTAGTGTCACTACTTGGAAAACTGGTCTTGGCATATTTCCCAAGAGCACAACCCTTGCACACCTCATGTTTTTCTGTCTTCATCTTAGGCAGCCCCGTCACTATTTCCTTGAGCACATTAAGTGCTCCATGGTGAACATGAGCCATCCTCTTATGCCATAATTCTCCTAGTCCTCTACAGCTTCTTACCAACGCATGTGCTGGCTCAAACTATAACCGAAACAAGCTGTTCTGTCTGACTCTAATCACTTTTGTAACCTTCAAATCCTTGGGACGAATATAGACTTTGCCCCTTTCAAAGATCACAATGTAACCCTTATCTTCCAAAGTAGAAACCAAGATTAAATTCTTCATCATTCCAGGGACATACAACACATCCTCCACCAACAAGGGTTTGCTAGACTCCCTCTGAAACTTGACGGTACCAATACCAATTGCATGGTACTTGGCATTGTCTTCGAGCTCAATATAGAAATCTAGCTTCTTCTCCTCCAACTTGGTGAAGCATTCTCTGACTCCCATCATGTGGCAAGAAGCCCCACTGTCAATATACCATACCCTATTGGAAATTGAACTTGAGAGACAGGCAATGAGTAAAAACTCATTCTCAAATCGTGATGCAAACTCATCCACCTCTGTTGTGGTAGCAACTTGCTTCTTTTGCTTGTCCTTATTTTTCTTATTTGGACATTGATTGAAATAGTGACCCTTCTGATGGCAGTAAAAACATTTTATCTTGCTCAGATCTTTCTTCTTCTCGCTCTTGGAAGAAGAACCTTCTGTTTGCCCTTTATTAAACTTTTGCTTGCCCTTGCTTGCAAGAGCAAGATTTTCTTCATCTTGACTCTTCTTTATCTGATCTCCTCGATGAGCACCTTCATGGATCTCCTCCTGAATGAAATCATCACAAAGCCTCACCCAATCAGGTAGCCGATCTCTGCCAACAACACACTTGACAAACACTTCCTAGTGCTTCAAAAAACTGTTCAAGGCTATACGCACCAACTCATCTTCAGCAATCATCTCTCTAAGATCAGCCAACTCATCCCTGACATGTGTCAGCTTGGATAAGTAAGAGCTCACACTCTCTCCTTTAGACATCTTGGTGTTATGCAGTTTGTCCTTCAGCATCATCTTACGACTTTGATAGTCACTCTGATAAAGTTTTGTAAGTGTATCCCACATCTCCTTGGCGGTGTCTTTCCCTGATAGATGAGGAATTAGATGATCTCTTACCCCATCTAGGATAATCCTCTGAGCCTTGGCCTCCTTGAATTCATGCGAATCTAAGGCAACAGGATCATTTGTTGGTGGTATCACCTTTGTACCAACATAGATCCATAGCCTATTCTCCTTGAGAACATATGTAATCTGAACCTTCCACTATAAGAAGTTAGATGCACCCTTAAGCCTGTCCTCATATCAAACACTAGTTGCCATAGACATAGACGAAACTGGAGATAAAAATCTGATTTTTTTTCTTCAAATCTACACCACAAATCTTGGCTTCGTATTCAGAGTTTAGAGCTCTGATGCCATGTTAATTTCTTATAACCCAGCTACAGATTAACTGCATAATAAATTCACAGAATAGAACCTCTATCTGATTTATAACAATCAATACTCTGGGTTAATTAACAACTAATAATAGCTAATAACAGTGGAAGCAAAAATAACAAATAGACAATAACACAAATATATCCAAGAAACCCCAATGTGGGGGAAAACCCGCAAATGTTGGATCTTCTATTCAACCTAACAGCAAACTTTCTCTTCGAAAATACAATACAAGTTTGCTACAGTAATCTTACATATATAGAGCCTAGCTGCTTTACTTAGCGTGCAAGAAAAGAAACTTTCCTTGCTTTATTCAGCTTTAAATCATACATAAAATTGCTCTTGTTTCATCTCAACCTCACAAACTCACAAACATACTATTAATGAATAAAAAATCTGTTGTTGCTGAAAATCCAACTTGAGTTGCTTTAAAGAAACTCCACTCCACCTTTCGAGCTAGAAAATCAACAAAAAAACCCTTGACCAAATTTAATTTACAAGTGTGAAGCCAAACGCTATGCGGTCACTAATTCCTGTCACAAAGATGCATGTCCTTATGGAAGAATTGAATGCCAATCCATAGAATCTATGAGATGAGAAGGGTGAGGGGGAAGCATTATCCATGTCCTAGTTAGAGGGTTACAAATGTCATATAACGAGAACAACAACACAAGATACTCTTACAGGATGTCAAAACATCACGGGGCTCAAGTCCCATGAAATGTAATGATAATGGATACACAGCTAGTGGCTATGAGTGAAGAAGAAATGAATGATGTAGGAAATCATTTCAATATTGTCTCATCTATGGATCTGGAGCCTTTTGATGGTTTTGAACAATTGTTTGAGGAAGAAACAATGCATATTTTGAAACAAACAAAGACGATGTGGACACCATGTTTATGCCAATGTCTCTTGATGGTTGCTTGTGAGATTTCATAAGGGCAAAGTTACTTATTTTAGAAAATGCATGAAAGTGTGAGAAGTGTTTTTCTAAGGTTGTGGAGAGTTCTAGCAAGTTTTAAAAGAACAAGAGAAGAAAAGAGCAGGTTGATTGTAGAATCAATGTGCAATATTCCAGATGCATCTTCAATTTGTGGGACACAAGACAATGTCAAGAAGGACCAAAAATTTGGCTCACATGACAAAGTAAAAGATATTGAACTTAAATCTCTCAACATCACAAAAAGTTCTAGAATCTCTACATTGAAAATAGATAACTCTAAGTTTTGCAATCGTACAATAAGATGTAATGGCATTGATGAAAGTGTAAAAAACAACCGGTAGGGTATGAATGAAACAAAATATGACCATCCTAGGTTTTGTCTAGTTTAAGTCTTGCAAACAATAAACAACACCCTGATTAGGAAGTGATGAAGAAGAAGTGGGTTTGATTTGAGGATGTTCAGATCATAATAGAAGAAAACATGGATTGGGAGAAAGACTAACACATCAGTTGAAATGGAGATGCAGTCCAAAAATCTAAGTTTACCATAAATCTGTGCAAGCATAGAATATGAAGAAACTTCTTGAACAACCTCAATTTGTTCAAGTGCAAATGTAACTAGATTTAATGTAGGTGATTTGATTACATACAACCTAGAAACATCTAGACAAATAAAGAAACCTATAAAGGGTATGCTCAGACTAGGAATGGAGAGGTAGAGCATTGATGGGATATGATGAATTATCTAGCAAAATACCTCATTAATCAACATCTAAAGCCAGTGTATGCAAAGTGTTTAACAAAATGTCATTACAATTATTTACCAGTCAATCTTCAGCTGAAAGCTACCATTTTATTATAAAGTTCATTTCAATAATGTTTGGACTCAATTTGTTTTAATGAGTCAAATGTTGTATTATACAAGAAAGAACTTTATAATATTTTAAAATGTTCTAATGTTTGTAAAAGGGGAAAAAGAGGTAGTTACAAAATTGAAAAGCCTCTCTTTCTCTATGTATTAAAAAGGCATCTCATTGTAAAGTGGGGGATTTCAACTTCATTGGGGAGACTTTCTATCCTTTTTCTTAAGGGAGAGATAACAATCAAAGATCATCTTATCACAATTGTTTGTATAGGGATATTTGGAGACTTTTTATTCTAAAACATTGAAGAATAGAAAGAATATTGTAGAACTTTGTGCCCAATCTTCCCTTACTTTATACATTGTAGGTGTTTTCTAGGTTATATTTTTTACCATTCTTCAATATTTTCTTGCTATATTATGGCTGCACTTAAACTTAACAAAAGATTTGTGTTGTGAGTTGTAGGAATTAGGGAATGTCATTGGATTTTATGCCATTATATTCTATGTCAGTTGTATATCATTTGTATGTCTAGTATGTGATTGGTTTTCCTCACTCTTTCCTGCATGGTGGAAAGGGATGATTGTTCATCTTCCTATTCTTCTCAAATCTACAGGCATACTCCATTGAACATTGTGTCTTCATTAGTCGTTGCATGATTTATCTTTTCCTATAATTTCCTATTTGTTCTTGAGGAACTTGAAAGTGAATCTCTTATGTCTTTTACTTAGGGTTTATCCTTGCTTTTTCTTTCCGTGTCCTTTTATGTTTCTCGATTAAAACATGCAAAAACCCAAAAACCCCCTATCACATGAGGGAGTTGCCCCTCTCAAATGCAAAGGAAGATCACCAATGCAATGGTGATCTCTCCAATTATTGTAGGTAGTTTTGTCATAAATTCCTTGGGTAAATCATAGTTTTCTATAATTTTTGAAGTGACAAATATGTTTACTAACAATTGTCATTTTTATTGAACTTTCATGTAGAGTGCATATGTGAAAAATGGCATGGGATGTGTGGTTGCATAGTTACCTATTGTCATATTTCACCCAGGTCAAAATATCCCAAAAATCCATCCTTCCAACAAAGAGATCTGATATGAGAAACCCTAAATGGAGGGAAGTTCCCCTTCAGAATTCCCAAATTTTCTAAGTGTTTTGTCTAAACGATAACTTAATCTTGAAGAAGGCCCAAATGGGTATTTGCATTTGGTGAAAATACAATGAAAATTGGGGAGGTTATGCCAACGCGGGTCTTTTGCTTGTCACTGCACTGGCAGGCCTTGTAACCGTCACATGACATTGTACTACTTTTGAAGGGTACCAGACTTATTTGGTGAAGTCCATTTCTTCCACATGTCCAGTGATATTCATTTTCCCTGTTTTCCTTGAAGGAGACAGCTGAAAGGCCTTTTGCGTGGAATTCATGCCTCTCTAGATATATCCTGTGTGGTCCAAATTCCTCGCTTTATCCAGTTGGGCCCTTTTTACCTACTTTCTTTGCAAACCTGAATGACCAAATGGAGGACTAACACATGTCATTTTCATAATGGGCCGACAAGGGAAGGATTTCTTCAAAAAATCTCTAAGGCAAAAGGAAGTAACAAGAAAGGTTTGCCTCAGTCGACAAATTATTGGTTCTGCAAACTAAAGGTTTGTCGATCGACAGTTTTGCCAACAGATGATTCACTGTCTAAGAAGTCAGTCAGAGGGAAGTAGCTAAGGAGAAAAAATAAAAGGGAAGCACAGGTTATCAGTGAATCAGGGAAAACTCAAACTCGCTAAATGGTTCAAATTGTCCCAAGCTCATTGATGGGGCAATTTGCCAATTGGAGGGCCCGAAAGGAAGAAAGATGAAGCAGCGGAGGTGATGGTTCTCCAAATGAAGGATTCACCAATAAGGAGAAAGTTTCTAAGGAAGACATCAGAAAGGATGGTTAGTTGAGGAAAAAGTAAAAAGGAGGTTGGGAAATTGGCAAAAGTAAGAAAAGAAGAGAACATTTCACGATTTCCTAACTTCACCGACAAGGTGATAAGCTGATAAAGAAGCCAATCAGGAGGCTTGGTCGGTTCTTGAATATGTGATTTTGTCGACCAAAGAGGAAAGCGAGGACAAAGGCCCAATTCACAAAAGTGGAGTTTTACCAATAAGGCAAAAGTAAGGCCAAATATGGTTTGCAAAAGCAAGATTTTGCTAATAAGGCAAAAAGGAGGAGAGAGAAAGAGCCAACCAAGGCAAGGTTCAGAAAAGTAGAACTTTGCCGATTAGAGGGAAAAGTGACAAGGAAAAGACAAATACAAAGATAGTTCTTAAAATGAGGAAATCGCCTACTAGAAGAAGAAAGAAGCCATAGTTCAGGAAAATGAGATTTTGCTGATAAGGCAAAATAAAAGGCAGAATAAAAGGCCAGAATGATCAAATTAATGAAAATGGTTGATACTTTAGAATATTTAAGAAATTTAAATATTTTAAAGTATTGTAAAATCTTGAAGGACACATTTTTTGCTTTTACAAAAGGGATTAAATACCTGAAGTACAAATGTTGTAGAAAAGTCAAAATCGGGTATTTGAAGCAATTAAATCCTTCAATGTGATTGTACAAAGAAGTTGCAAAATGAATTTGTAGGTACCAAAGAAGGATTTCACACCTTCCTTCTTCAATGTGTCTGACACCCCTACATGTGGGCAATCTTCCTCTACACTTTGTAGGCTTGTTAGAGGCATGGCCATCATTCCAAATTTGTAGGTTTTGATAGGGCTTCTGAGCCAAATTTTAATGCAGTGTGGGCATGTGTAGTGTTAGTTGACTAATTTTTCAATGCCTAATGTTGTAAATGAATTAAAATGCTATATATACATAAGTCAAAGATGTAAATTGGTGGTTTTTAGTTATTGTTTTGGGCTGTCATACTAGATAATTTGTTGACATAGGTCTTGTAATGTGATTGCAAGAACCAAAGTAGAATTTGATGCATTGTGCCTATAGCTAGGCCTTTGATGTCTTCTAGTTTGGTTTACCAATGAATGTAATCAGTTATTTTGTATCTATTTCTCCTACAATAAATTATTCTACTTTGTAATGGTTTTCTAGCCTTCATGACTAATATAGATAGTGATTTCCTCTCTCTCAAGTTTTGTTCTGTGTTTATTTGAGAATTAGACACTGGTATTGTGGGCAAAATGGCTCATTTTTAGCTCTAGTTCTATGTCAAACCTCTACATAGCTTATATGAGTTTGTGTGAGCCTTAAACAGTCTTGAGGTCATTGTTGTGTTAACTCAGACTCAATTAAAACACATTATAAGTATGGTGCATCACCTCCTCTTATAATTTTAGTATTTCCTTCTCTTTTTTCCTATGAGCAGCATTAGATTTAGTTCAATTCTCTGAGCCTTAAGTCTAGAAAGAGGAATCAACCTTCTCTAGAGATTCGATCTCATCTGGAAGGTCCCACAGCTTGAGATCAGTCCCATTATGTCATTGGAATGCTTGAAGAAGCTTCAAGCAAAGTGCAATTCCACGTGATAACAATTTCTGGCATGCCCAATGGGACCAGTTTGATGAGCTTTATCATCCATTGATGGATTTGATGTGTTCTTCAGTGCATTTTTCCATTCAAGATGGTCTTCTTCAACACTACGGTGACCCTACTCAACAAATCCACTAGTGAAGTAGCCCAAGTGCTTAAATATTCATCAAAGATTGAAGTTCAGTGATACTTTTGGTCTTTTCTATCTTTTAGAAGCATCCCAAACCACCTGATGACTCTCTTCTGGTATGTTTCCAATCTCCAAAAGCAGACCTGTTACCTTGTTTTCAAAGAATATTTTGATGCATCTCTACTTTTCAATGCTCTAGTATGTCAAGCTATTATGGAAGTCATGGCCTTTTCCCTCCATCAAGAATAGGCTTCCATACACCCAGCATAACATTCACACCACTATCATGGCCCTGCCAAGAAACATACCCTTTGTGGCCTTTAATGGTGGATTCCCTCTTGATCTTGCATAATATGATGAAATCCATGTTCCAGCTCTGAGGGCTATTCCCTTTTTCACTAGTGAAAACTCCACTACCCCTATTGAACACATCTAAGACATTACCAATGTATGCTCCGTTCACAATGTTACCCAAGACAATGTCATGGTAAGACTCCTTGCTTCTTCCTTGAGAAGAAAAGCTCTCCAGTGGTACAGGGGGTTACTTGCAAATTCAATTCATGAATGGGACAATTTGGGAACAAGGCTCTGTCAACGTTTCAAAGATAACGATGATCATTTATCCTTGATAGAGCAACTGGCCACTACTAAAAGGGCTCCTATGAATTCATGGTAGATTTTAATTTCAAATTTCAAAAAACTTGGTATAGAATCCCACCATTAGTGAGGCCTTCCCCTAATGTTGCCTTCTTGTATTATTTGAGATCCCTGAATAGTGATATCACTATCATGATTCAGTCTCTAGGAGGGGATGTGTTACCTGATGCCTATGAGGTAGCTATTAGGGAAGAAAATTATTTGATTCTGGCTAGAAAGATTGCTCCTAGGCCTCTAATGCCATTATTTTTGGAAGCCCCAGTCGTTCATCTAATTATGGCACCAATTCCTATAGCTAATGTGCCATACCAAGCTCTCATTCATCCCTATTAGCCTAGTTGGCAGCTTTGTCAAGGGAACAGTCAAGGATAAAACCAACTGAGCCATGTTGGGCCCTTGAACTCCATAAACCCAGTTGCTACATGTACATCAGGTATACTTGTTCTAATTCAGAACAACCTAGCTCAGCGTTATGAGTGGTTCCATCCATGCAATCCATCAACAGTCCCAAAGCTATATATTGGACCTAGCCAGCAGGCTATGGTGGGACAAAGGCAGATGCAGGTTGAATGTGTGTTTTTGAATTGGCAAGAGGATGAGGATATTGTTGAGGAGGCTGCTACAGATTTTTCTCCAAAAGTGGATGATGCTACCATGTTTCATGAACTACCTAGTCACATTGAAAATGAAGAAGACATGCATATGACATTAGATTCATAGCAACATGAGATCATTGAAAATGATGGCATATTGTTGCAGCTTGAGACCCAGCAAGATAATGAAATTCTAGCTCATGAAGAGGAGCATATGAGTAGTCATATACTGAAGAGTGTATAGGACTTGGAGGAGGCTCATTTCTGGGATGAGCTTGATGTTTTCTGCTCAAACTTGAATAGTAAATCATTGCCTCTCAGTGAGGCAAGTCATGAGCAGTTTGAGCAGATTGAGGAGGCATTCATTCCTCTAATTGATATACAAGAGTCAGAACATTCAGACCAACATCAGAATGATGAGGAAATAGAGCAGGGGCATGAGATCAACTCTGTTGATAATGCAGGAGCATTCTTGGTTCAAGAGAAATCTTGCATCAACCAAAAACATTTGCATTTCAATTTTTTTGCATTTCAGTTCTTTCCTTTTCCAGTTCAGTTCAAGCAATTCAGTCAGTAGCAGTTCTCAGCTTGTGGTCCAGTTTTGTCATTTCACATCTTGCAAATCTAGACTTAGCATCTACATTCATTCATCTACATCATATCAATAATTCATAGCATCTAGATTAGTTACCAGAAATATATCGCTGTCAGAAGTTGACTATTTCTCAGAGTAGAGCATTCTAACAGTTACTGATAATTAGCTGAAGGAGAAGGCTTGCAAATCATTCCTTGACTTGCGGATCTCATTGATACATCATTCAATGTTCTGTGGTTCATGGCCGACCTTCCCCAAGGGTCTGCACATTGTTCCATTCATTTGAGGAAGTGTTCTATGCATTTAGGTTTGACCTATCTATGAACACATTACAGCTCTTCATTGGAGTTTGTGATCTTCCTTGGCCGATGCAGAGGAATCTATTGGTCTGGAAATGATATATAAAGATGTAATAGATCCTTAGGAAAGCAGTTAGAAATTGATTCATATTCTATAGTTTAGATTTTGTGTGAAGGAGCTTCAAAGCCTTATCTTGCGCATGTATGTAATCAGGCCTGTGAGCCCTAATTGTAAGTCCACATGTTGCCAACGGATCTCTATTTTGAATTCTATGAAATACTAAATGACTGAATCTGCATATGTTCTATATTCTTGTGTTGTTTCCATTGTGTTTACTCTTGTTGTATGGTCCAGATAGTTCATTCTGTGAACCCTCCTACCGTGACTGCACCAAGTGGTATTAGAGCGAAAGTTTGAATCTTGGAGAGCGAAAGTTTGATTCTTTAGAGAGAATTGGCGAAGGGGATTTCGTAAGATCTTGTTGTAAGTAGATCACCGATCCGAGGCAGGTTACTTGTGCGCAACCAATCATCGATTGAGAGGCAGCTGTCGCTTGTAGCCTGATCGTCAAACCTGAGGCAATTTGCACTTGATCCTAGGAAGATGTCACCGCGAAGAGTTCCTCCTATTGGTACAATGGCTAATAGAATGGATGAGATGATGGAATTCATGAGAACAATACGAATTCATTTGGATTCTATTGAAGAGGATAGGCAAAGAGGATTGACATCGAGACCTAATGTTGAAAGTGATGATGAGGAAGAATTTTAATCTATGGGACATAGTGGTGAAACCCTAGAAGGCGATGAAGAAGAAGAAACATATTAGATAAAGATGTTGCGAGCTATTTCAAAGATTGGAAAGAGACCCAGAGTTGATGTTTTGAACTATACTGGTAATTTGAATCCTAAAGAGTTGATTGACTAGATAAATGACATGGAAGAATACTTTGCATATGAGGAGATCAAAGATTCGGAGAAGGTGAAATTTGTAAAGACAAAGTTGAAAGGACATGCTTCTATCTGGTGGAAAGAAGTTTAGTTGGAAAGAAACAAAAGAGGAAAAGAAAAGATTACAAAGTGGGACCGGATGGTGACAAAGTTGAAGAATCAATTCATACCTACTGACTATGAGTTGGAATTGTTGAAAAGATTGCAAAACCTGAGACAAAAGAAGAAATTTGTGAAGGAGTACACTGAAGAATTTCATAAGATGATCATAAGAATAGGACATAGTGAAGCAAGCAAGGAGAAAGTGGCTAGATATATCAATGGACTAAGATTAAACATTCAAGAAGAACTAAGTTTGGTAAGGATAACATCTTTTGAAGAAGCATATCAATTTGCCCTGAAAGTTGAAGAAAAGTTGAATAAGAAGCATGATCAGAGATAGAGAGGCAGAGGAGATAAATTTTAGAAGGGAAGATCATTTTCCAGATATTATAGATCATTTGTGGAGTAGAACAAGTTTAACAACCCAATTAGAAAGGATGATAGAGATAACAATGCTTACCAGAGAGATGATAAAAAAATTTACTAGAGAGGAAAACCTAGTGCATACCAGAATGAAGGATACAGAAGAGAAGGAAGAGGATTTGTTAAGAAGACATTCAGAGGTACTCATTTCAAGTGTGGAGATGAAGGACATAGAGCATTTGAATGTAATCAGGGTAGTACAAGCAAGAAGATAGAGAATAGTGGGAGAGCAGCCTATGTTGAAGAAGAACCTGTAAGATCACCTTGTTATTTTGGCAATCCAAAGAAAGGATAATCATTGGTGATGAGGAGAGCACTATTTCAAGTAGAGACAAATGAGAAACTATCACAAAGGAAGAGTCTATTCAGAAATAAATGCAAATCAGGAGGTAAGTGTTGTAAAGTTGTAATTGATAGTGGTAGTTGAAATAACCTAGTTTCAGAGGAGATGGTGACTAAGATGAAGTTGGAAAGATTGAAACACCCTAAGCCTTATCAGATAGCATGGATATAGGATGATCATAAGGTACTGGTGAGTGAACAATGTTTGGTAAAATTTCATATTGGATCTTATCATGATGAAGTCTTGTGTGATATTATGACTATGGATGTTTGTCATATCTTGTTGGGTAGACCTTGGCAGTATGATAGAAAAGTTATGCATGATGGAAGAAAGAATACATATACTATAACAACAAATGGGAAAATAATTACTTTGATTCCTTTAGAAGATGATCCTAAAAATGTGGTATGTGGAAATGCTAGAATCTGTTTGGTAGACGGAAGAAAATTTTTGGATGGTTTGAAACAGGAAAGTATGTGTTATGCCTTGATTCCTAAGAAGCCTGAAGTGGTGAAGAAAGAAATTGAACTGGAGGAGATAAGAGAGTTGCTGACAAAATATGAAGACATCATATTAGATAATGTACCTGATGGATTACCACTTATAAGGAGTATCAGCCATCACATGGATCTTATACCGGGAGCAAGTTTGCCTAACAAAGCAGCACATAGAATGACACTGGCAGAGAATGAAGAACTGAATAGATAGATACAAGAGTTGTTGAGGAAAGGTTTGATCAGATAAATCTTGAGTCTTTGTGTAGTACTTGCAGTTCTTGCACAGAAGAAGGATGGAGAGTGGAGAATGTGTACTAACTCGAGCAATAAACAAGATCATAGTCGAGTATATATTTCCTTTACCTAGGATGGATGATATCATGGATTGTTTGAGTGGAGCAAGATATTTCACAAAAATAGACTTGAAAAGTGGATACCATTAGATTAGAATCAGAGAAAGTGATGAATGGAAGACTGCTTTTAAGACAAATGAAGGACTGTATGAGTGGTTAGTGATGCCTTTTGGATTGACAAATGTACCGAGTACTTTCATGAGGTTGATGAATGAAGTCTTGAAGAAATTCTTGGGTAAGTTTGTGATTGTGTACTTGGATGATATTCTGATATTCAGTAAGACAAAAGAAGAACATTTGTTGCATATTAGACAAGTTTTGCAGAGGTTGAGAGAAGAGAAATTGTTGATAAACATCAAGAAGTGTAGTTTTGTGAAGGAAGAATTGGTATATCTGGGATTTGTGATTTCTACGGAAGGATTGAAGATGGACCGTAAGAAAGTAAAAGCAATTATTGAATGGCCTACACCAGAGAGCATTGGAGAGGTTAGATCATTTCATGGTTTGGCTAGTTTCTAAGGGAAGTTCATCAAAAAATTTAGTTCAATTTGTAACCCTATGATAAAGACAATGAGAGGTGACAGAAAAGATTTCAACTGGACATCAGGAGTAGATAAAAGTTTCGAGTTGTTGAAGTAGAAAGTAATAGAGCAACCTATTTTGGCATTATCGGATTTCAATAAGGTATTTCAAGTTGATTGCGATGGTAGTGGAAATGCAATTGGAGCAATATTAAGTCAAGAAGGTAGACCTATAGCATATTTCAGTGAGAAGCTAAATAATGCAAGCAGAAGATATTTAGTTTATGATCAAGAGTTCTATGCCATAATTCAAGCCTTGAAGAAGTGGAGACATTACTTGTTGCCTAAGGAGTTTGTGTTGTATATAGATCATCAAGCTTTGTAGTACCTAAATAGTCAAGGAAAATTGAATCAGAGACATATGAGATGGGTAGAGTTCATGCAAAGTTATACTTTTGTGTTGAAGCATAGGAGTGGTAAATCAAACAAAGTTGTTGATGCCTTGAGTAGAAGAAGAAATTTGTTGATAGAGATGAGAGTTGAAGTGTTAGGTTTTGATGAATTAAAAAATATGTATGAGGGAGACAGAACCTTGGAAAGCATGTAAGGAACCTATTGTGACAGATAGGAGTAAGTGGTTGGACTATTTCATTCAAGAAGATATGTTGTTCAAAGGAAGTTAGTTATGCATACCTAGAAATTTAATGAGAGATAATTTGATCAAGAAGAAGCATAGTGGTGGATTGGCAGGACATTTTGGCATTGACAAGACAGTGGCTTTGGTAAGTGAAAATTAATTTTGGCCTCAGATACATAAGGATGTTCAGAGATTTGTGTAGAGTTGTAGAGTTTGTCAAGTTACAAAAGGGAGTAGTCAGAACACTGGATTGTATAAACCTTTGACAGTTCTGGAGAGACCTTGGGAAGACATAAGCATCAAATTTGTAATGGGATTACCTATGACATAGAGAGGATATGATTCAATATTTGTAGTGGTTGACAGATTTTCAAAAATGGCTCATTTCATACCTTGTAAGAAAACAACTGATGCAGTGCATGTAGCTGACCTATTTTTCAAGGAGATTATTAGATTGCATGGATTACCTAAGAGTATAGTTTCAGACAGAGATACTAAGTTTGTTGGTTACTTTTGGAAGACACTTTGGAAAAAGATGAAGATGGATTTGAAGTTCAGTTCTACTTTTCATCCACAGACAGATGGACAGACAGAGGTAGTGAATAGGAGTTTGGGAAACTTGTTGAGATGTTTGGTTGGAGACAAAGCCAGAAGTTGGGACTTGATTCTTTCACAATCAGAGTTTGCATACAATAATTTGGTGAATAGGAGTACTAGAAGAATACCTTTTGAGATTGTTACTGGAGTAAATCCTAGAGGAGTTGCAGAATTAAGAGATATCAGTACAAAAGACAAGAGGAGTGCAGAAGAAGAAGAATTTGCAAATTATATGAAGACAATGCATAATCAAATGAAGAAGCACTTGGAGGACATGAATAGTAAAGTAAAAAGAGAAAGCAGATGAGAAGAGAAGACATAAGGAATTTGAAGTTGGAAATGAACTGATGGTGTACTTGAGAAAAGAAAGATTTCAAATTGGGACATATAACAAGTTGAAAATGAAGAAGTGTGGACCTTGTAGGATACTCAGGAAATTTGATTCAAGAAATGCATATGAAGTGGAATTACCAGAGACATCAGGTATTTCACCTTTTTTCAACACTACAAATCTATATCAGTATCATGAAGCAGAGTTCAGTGACAGCATGGAAGAAGACTTGAAGAAGCAGTTACCACAACAAGCACTGGAACAGATTGAAGGCATTTTGGACAACAGGGTTGGATGTAGCACTAGAGTAAGACAATACAAAGAATACCTTGTGAAGTGGAAAGGCAGACTGGAAGAAGATTCATCTTGGATTTCTTAGGCTGAGGTGGACAGTCTTGGTTCTCCCCTAGCCCGAGCAAAGTGAGGGACATACTTTTTAATAACCCCAGATGTCTGATGCAAGAGCATCCCTGGTTTAAGAGAAATCTTGCATCAACCAAAAACATTTGAATTTTAGTTTGTTTGCATTTTAGTTCTTTCCTTTTCTAGTTTAGTTCAAGCAATTCAGTTAGTAGCAGTTCTTAGCTTATGGTCTGGTTTTGGCATTTCACATCTTGCGGATCTGGACTTAGCATCTACATCATATCAAGAATTCATAGCATTTGGATTAGTTACCAGAAAGATATCACTGTTAGAAGTTGACTATTTCTCAGAGCAGAGCATTCTAACAATTCCTGATAATCAGCTGAAGGAGAAGGCTTGTGGATTATTCCTTGACTTGTGGATCTCATTGACACATCATTCAATGTTCTGTGGTTCATGGCCGACCTTCCCCAAGGGTCTGCACATTATTCCAATTATTTGAGGAAGTGTTCTATGCATTTAGGTCTGACCTATCTATGAACACATTACAACTCTTCATTGGAGTTTGTGATCTTCCTTGGCCAACGCGGAGGAATCTATTGGTCTAGAAATGATATAAAAAGATGTAATAGATCCTTAGGAAAGCAGTTAGAAATTGATTCATATTCTATAGTTTAGATTTTGTGTGAAGGAGCTTTAAAGCCTTATCTTGCGCATGTATGTAATCAGGCTTGTGAGCCCTAATTGTAATCCTGCATGTTGCTAATCGATCTCTATTTTAAATTCTATAAAATATTGAATGATTAAATTTGCATATGTTCTATATTCTTGTGTTGTTTCTGTTGTGTTTACTCTTGCTGCACGGTTCAGACAGTTCATTCTGTGAACCCTCCTACAGTGACTGCACCAGTTGATTTGCATGTCATTACAAGGGGATGCCCTATCAGGCATCTGTCCCAGCTGGAGACATATCACGAAGAGTCACCACCTGTCATGCTTATTTCGAAGCATGAGGTTGAGCATCAAGAAGGGCTAGATAAGCCCATTTCTCCACTTCCAAGCAACTATATTTCCAATTAGTGCAGGTGGATAGGTGAGTTTTTCTTGGTCCTAGGGGAAGCATTTCACCATTTTGTTGGATGCCCACCCCTCCCCCACCTCTTGTTAGCTATCCATAAGTTGTGAAAGCACCATAAATTGTTGAGAAAGGGCAGTTATTTTGAAAAACTAGTTAATGGCTTTGTTTAAGGTCATTTTTGGTTGGTTAGTTAGGTTTAGGTTAGTTTTGTTTATGTTTTAGGTTTCCTTTCAATAAGTGCTCTTACACAAGCAACATTCTCATTAGGATATTATTTATCTTGTTGTGTGTTTTTTTGTTCTTTGGAGGTAGGTTCAGTTATGTTTGGTCATGTTACTATGGTTCCTTTTGACCTTATGCCCAATGGATTGTATAAGGCAGTTGGATCCCTGTGTTTAGCAGGAAACATCCTTGCATAGTCACCAAAATGTTGTCATATTTTGCCCAAGTCAAAAAATCCCAAAAATCCCTCCTTCCATCAAAGAGATCTGATCTGAGAAACCATAAATGGAGGGAGGTTCCCATTAGAAAAATCCCAAATTTTTTAAGTGTTTCATCTAAGAGATGACTTGATCTTGAAGAATTCCCAAATGGGTATCTACATTTCAAATTTGGTGAAAATCTGATAAAAATTGGGGAGGTTATGCCAATGCAGGTCTTTTTCTTATCACTACACGGGAGGGCCTTCTAACTATCATGTGACATTGTGCTACTTTTGAAGGGTACTAGACTTATCTGGTAAAGTCCATTTCTTCTACATGTCCAGTGATATTCATTTTCCCCTCTTTCCTTGAAGGAGATAGCTAAAAGGCCTTTTGTGCGGAATTCATGCCTCTCTAGATATATCTAGTGTGGTCCAAATTCCCCGCTTTATCCAGTCGGGCCCTTTTTGCTGCTTTATTTACAAACCTGAATAAGAAAATGGAGGACTGGCATGTGTCATTTTCATAATGAGCTGACAAGGGAAGGCTTTCACTTCAAAAAATGTCTAAGGAAAAAGGAAGCAGCAAGAAAGGTTTGCCTCAATTGAAAAATTGTTGGTTCTGCGAACTTAAAGTTCGCTAATCAGTGGTTTTGCTAACGGATAATTTACTGACTAAGCGGTCGGTCAGCAGGAAGCAGCTAAGGAGAAAGAAGAAAAGGGAATCATAGGCTATTGATGAATTGGGGAAAACTTGAACTCGCTAAATGGTTCAAATTTTGCCAAGTTCAGTGACGGGGTGATTCACCGACTAGAGGGCCCGAAAGGAAGAAAGATGAAGTGGCAGAGGCAATGGTTCACCAAATGAAGGATTCACTGATAAGGAAAAAGTGGCTAAAGAAGACATCAAAAAGGAAGGTTGGCCGAGGACAAAGTACAAATGAGGTCAAGAAATCGGTGAAAGTATGAAAAGAATAGAACAATTCGTGATTTCCCAAATTCGCCGATAGGGTGATAAGCCGATAAAGAAGCCAAGAAAGAGGCTTGGTTGGTTCATGAAGAGGTGATTTCACTGACCAAAGAGGAAAGAGAGGACAAAGGCCCAGTTTGCAAAAGTGGAGTTTGATCGATAAGGCAAAAGCAAGGCCAAATATGGTTCGCAAAAGCAAGATTTTGTCGATAAGGTGAAAAGGAGGAGAGAGAAAGAGTCAACCAAGGCAAGGTTCATAAAAGTAGAACTTTGCTGATTAGAGGGAAAAGTGACAAGGAAAAGACAAAGACAAAGATAGTTCTTAAAATGAGGAAATCATCGAGTAGAAGAAGAAAGAAGCCATAGTTCAGGAAAATGAGACTTTACCAATAAGGCAAAATAAAAGGTAGAATAAAAGGCCAAAATGATGAAATTAATGAAAATGGATGATACTTTAGAATATTTAAGAAATTTAAATATTTTAAAGTGTTGTAAAAGCTTGAAGGATACAATTTTCTATTGTTGCAGAAGGGATTAAATACCTGAAGTACAAGTGTTGCAGAAAAGTCAGAATCAGGTAGTTGAAACAATTAAATCCTTTAATGTGATTGTACAAAGAAGCTACAAAATAAATTTGTAGGTACCAAAGAAGGATTTTAGACCTTCCTTCTTCAATGTACGTGACACCACTATGTGTGGGTAATCTTCCTTTGCACTTTGTAGGCTTGTTAGAGGCATGGCCATCGTTCCAAATTTGTAGGTTCTAACAGGGCTTCTGAGCCAAATTTTAATGCAATGTGGGCATGTGCAGGGTTAGCTGACTGATTTTTCAGTGTCTAATGCTGCATATGAATGAAAATGCTATATATTCATAATTCAAAGATGTAAATTGGTGGTTGTTAGTTGTTTTTCTGGGCTGTTATACTGGATAATTTGTTGACACAGGTCTTGTAATGTGATTGCAAGAACCAGTAGAATTTGATGCATTGTGCCTGTAGCTAGGTCTTTGATGTCTTCTACTCTGGTTCACTAATGAATGTAATCGGTTTTTATTTCTCCTGTAGCAAATTGTTATTCTTTTTAATGGTTTTCTAGCCTTCATGACTAATATAGACAGTGATTTTACTTCTCTCAAGTTTTGCTCTGTGTTTATTTGAGAATTAGATGCTGGTATTGTAAGCAAAATGGCTCCTTTTTATCTTTAGTTCTCTGTCAAACCTCTGCATAGCTTATATGAGTCTGTGTGAGCCTTTTACAATCTTGAAGTCATTTTTGTGTTAACTTGTAGTTAAAACACATTATAAATCTGGTGCATCACCTCCTCTTTTAATTTCAGTATTTCCTTCCCCTTTTCCCTGTGAGCAGCATTAGATTTAGTTCAATTCTTTGAGCCTTAAGCCCAGAAAGAGGAACCGGCCTTCTCTCGAGGTTTGCTCTCATCTACAAGGTCCCACACCTTGAGATCAATCCCATTGTGTCATCAGAATGCTTGAACATGCTTCAAGCAGGGTGCAATTCCACGTGATAGTAGGGTGCATGCTTTATCTTTTCCTATAATTCCATATTTTTTCTTGAGGAACTTGAAGGTGAATCTCTTATGTTTTTTACTTAGGGTTTCTCCTTTCTTTTTCTTTTCATGTCCTTTTTTGTTTCTTGATTATTACATGCTAAAACCCCAAAATGCCCTATCACATGAGGGTGTTGCCCCTCTCAAACATAGAGGAAGATCACCAATGCAATGGTGATCTCTCTAATTATTGTAGGCAGTTTTGTCATAAATTCCTTGGGTAAATCATAGTTTTCTATAATTTTTGAAGTGACAAATATGTTTACTAACAATTGTCATTTTTATTGAGCTCTCATGTAGAGTGCATATGTGAAAAATGGCATGGGATGTGTGGTTGCATAGTTACCCACTTGCTTGGACACATGGAGGATGCATTGGAGGAGATTGATGTTTTAAAAATATCCATGGAGGCTCTGTAAGTGTGTTGTAATGTTTTTATTGCTAAATAATAATACATTGAGTGTGGGTGCTATGGAGGCTGAGTTTTTCCCTTATAAGGCTTTTCCTAGGATATATCTTGTGTCATCTTGATAGTATATTTGTCTATTCTTTTGCATGGTGGATTTTGAATACTTGTTTGCATATTTTCTCTATTGGGGTTATGTGGAAATAGTTTATTATGGCTAAAAAATTCCTTTCATTTAATTGCAAAATATACTTTTCAATGGCTACAAAATATGTTTTCCAGTGATTGCAAAATATGTTATTCAATGGTTGACGAATATGTTTTTTCTTTGGGTGTACAAATGCTATTCAATGCCTAAAATTTGCACTTGTCTTAGGCAACATTCAATTTTGCTTCCAATTTACTAAACTTCATTGTTTTTGATATTATAAGGCTGCAAACCCAGGTGCAGATCCTGATAACAAAAGCTAAAAGGTAGCAAAACAAGCACAAAGCCTCAAACAGCCCAAAACTAGCAGTTTAACAGCATAACCAAAAAATAGAGTTCAAGTGAGTAAAACATAAACCAAGTAAATAATTAACTAAGAAGTTCCTTCCAATCATCATTGAGCAAGTTAAACATATTCTCCTTATTCTCTAGTAGAGAATCCATGCCATTGAACTGGTCATCCTGTAGAACTGAGAAAGAAGCATCAACCCTGTGAGAAGACTTCAGCACCAGATTGATCAGCATCTTAACTTTAGACTCCATCGCAGCTAGACGAGTCTTAACCTCTATCAATTCCTTCTCTAGTCTCTTATTGTCCATCTCCATCATGGCGATCATAACCTCCTTGTCCGAGGTTTCCAAAATCACTGCGTCTTCATTGTTAGTGTCATAGAAGGAATTATTCATGGACTCAAAATGGATGGTTCCCTCCTGATCCCACACTAGGGCGGTCTTCACATTTTTAGCTTCCACCTTCTTCCCAAAGTCCTCCTGATCAGAGGCAAAAGAGTAGTCCACAATCTTTAGAACTTGGGGCTTATCCCCTGCTAGTTTGGAGGATCTTCTGGTACTAGGTCTTCTAACAACACCTTGTTTTCCCTTGGCCCTCTCCTTCACCATCTCAACTTCCTCTTCCAACTAATTTTTCCTGTTCATCCATCATCCCCTGAGTCTGTTGATTGACCTTCCGAGCCTTCTCAACACTTTTACTGCATCTTTTCCCATCACCTTTGCTCTACGCAGGAGTCCCTCTTTTACATTTTTTGCTACCTTGCATAAGAGTGTTTCTTTTTAGGTTGTAAAGGCCCACAACCACCTCAACCTGGGACCCACCATGGGAACCCTCCAAACCAGTCTAAACAGGGGCCCGTGGGGTATGAATTCTAGCACAGGATTTAGAAGGAGAATTGGCTTAGGAAACCAGAGGACTGGGAACAGGGGCCAAAGAACTCAAAAGTAGGTTAGTGGGAGAATTAGGTGTCGAAGGCACAAAGGTTTTTCTGCTTGGCAGGCTTTCCAATCCTCACACTAAGGGGGACTTTGTCTTCAGGGTCGTCAGTAGAATTGTCATCAACCAATCGGACAGTAAGGGGTTTGGAAGGGCATAGAGCAAGGTGGTACTGGTAGAGATGAAAAATGAGCCCTTGATGCAGAGGCAAGGCAGAAACCTCAGGGTTGCCCTCGCAGGTTTTTTTGGATTAAATCACAGAAGCCTCCAGACTAGAGAGCAGGAAGGAGGGAAAGTTGACCTCAATTTTGTGTCGGAAATGGTTAAGAAACTTCATTGAAAGTTGACCTAAACTTTATTGTTACTTGGAATTATACCTTGTGTTTAGATATTGACAGAGTTTCAATATTCATGGAAAAGACAAAACAAGATGCTACAAATGTTTTCTTTGAAAGGATTCTAGAATTTTGAATCCCTGGAAATTCAACGTGTAATCAAAAACCTTAAAAGCTTTCTAACAAAACCATAATGAGGAACCAAAGGTGCAAAATTTTTTGCTATAAATACATAATTTTACATAATACAATATAACTTTATTGAAAATGCATTGTACTCTCTAAAAAGCACCAAAAACAATGCAAAGGCCATGCTTTTAAAGTTTTGAAAATTTATTCGAACACTTCAAGACAACCCATAAAAGCCTTAAATTGTAAAGATTTAATATACACTTAAAAATAAATGTAAGAAACTAGAAATTAAAATATTAGATGCAATTATATTCATAAAATAAAATTAACAAAATCTTAAACATTTAAAGTAACTTTCTTCAATTAAATTACTATTCAATTGTTGTAGTTCTGTCATTGTGGTGTAGCCATGGGTGAGATGTTTAATGATATAGAACATAATATGATGCCTCTTGTTCAAGAACTGATGGTCATAGTGTAGACACCTAAAATTGACCATGTCCTTCCAATGCCACTTAACCTCACTTTCGACATCTTGTGGCACCTTGTCAACACCACCTTGTGTCATCTTGCGACGCCTTAACCCTTATGTCCACCTTTATCCCAAGTTAATTAAATAAATCATATTTATTTAATCAACTTATCCTTTTACCCATAGCCTAAATTAATTAAATAAATTCCCCTTTATTTAGTTAATTTAACCTCTCAAGCCTTAATATCCCTATGTTAATTAAGTAAACTTCATTTATTTAATTAACATCCCTTCCACTAGCTAGATTAATTAAATAAAACTTATTTAATTAGTCCTAACATCTATCTAATCCTATCCCCATAACTAATTAAGTAATCCTTATTATTTAATTAGTGGTCCTAGACACATGTCACTATCCTTACAACTCCACAAATAAACCAAATTTAAAATTCCTCCACTAGAGGACAAAAATCAAAGTCAAACCTACAACTTAATCTCCACCCTCCATTCATATTTAATCTTGACCCTTTACACATAAGGATGCCCTAGAAATCCTTATCAAACCCTAATCCAAGCCCTAATTCCTCTCATTCAACCCTCATGTGACACTTGTCACATGACTACAACTCCAATCCAAACCCTAATCCTCAATCAACCCTAGCCATTGATCTAAACTTTCAATCCTAGCCCTCCATCCTTTTATCAATTATCTATAAATTAAACCCTCAACTAATCCAAAAGGGGGCTCACTTTATAGTACCCTTTTGTTGTTCAAATATTCTCTCATCCCCACCATTACCATTAACTTATGCTTAGTGAGAGCAATCTACATAACATCTTGATCATGGAGTATAGCTAGAATATATTGGGTGCATGCATTCTCCACTCTATCAAGGAGACTAAAATAGAGGAGATCTAAAGGTATAAACTTGTTATTTGTGTTTTTCTTCATGTTTTCAACATCATCTCCATTTTATTATCTTCATTTGACATTCCTGATGGGACCCATGTCTGTGAACTAATCTTTTTGTGGAAGAAATTTAGTGCTTTTTATGTGCAAGTTACGGGTTAGCGCTTCTGGCTACAGATTAATGTTTTTGATTGCAGGTTAACACCTTTGATCCTTTTGTCAATACATTTGAACTTTCTGTCAGCGCATTTGCAACCTACATTAGCGCCTATGCTCCATAGAATAGCACCTATGCTCCTTGCATCAACACCTCTACTTCCTGACTCAGGATTTGTGCCTCTATTTGAATTTTTTTAGTATTTTTCCTCATTGATTTATGATTAACACTCAGATCTAACCCTATTTATGTCCTAGAACCTAGTTTATTTATTTATTTTGGACCTAACATTGACTTTTTGCAAAGCTTGGAGACTATTTTTATGTCATTTTGACCTGTTTGCAGAATAACACCTCTGTTAAACAAATTAGCACCTATGTAGCCCCAATCAATGCCTACGCAACCCAGATCAGTACCTATGCATCCTGGATCAATGCCTACACAACCTAGACTAGCACCTATGCAGCCCAGATCAATGCCTACGTAGCCCAGATCAGTGTCTACGTAGGTTGGATTAGCACCTTCACAGCCTAGATCAGCACCTATGCAACTTGGATTAATGCCTACGCAGCCTGGATCAACACCTATGCATCCTAGATCAGCACCTACGCAACCCGGATCAATGCTTATGCAACCCAAATCAAGGCCTACACAGCTCGGATCAACATTTTTTCTTTCTGGTTCAAAATAGGTATAATTTTTGGTTTTAGTGCCTCTACTATTTCTGTTAGCACATGTGTTGTCTATGTTAGTGCTTTTGTTGTTTGTTGTAGCACTTGTGATAACTTTTTTAGCACCTTTGAGGCTTCTATTAGTGTTTTTGGCTGATTTGAATATGTTTTTCTCTATGGCACTAACCTGATCTATGCAGCTCTTATCTAATTATCCAAGGCATCTATCTAAAACTACTAATGTTTGTTTGCAACCCCACTATCAAAGAGGTCTCTCTTTTTTCTATTAGTTCAGTTGCATCTAATTAGATTAGTGGGAAAAGAACTTGGTTTCCATGTCTTTAGGATCTTTATTGGACATATGCTCTCCCCTTGCACCCTTGGGTGACCTTGGGGATCAAAAGTCCATCATTATCCTTTTTTTATCATTGTTAATCCTAAGGTTCACTTGAATGTGTATGCTCTCCCCTTGTGCCTCATGCAAACTTGGGGATCAAAAGCACCAAGTGTAATCTTTCCCTTTAGGAGGCCTACTAGGGGATTTCATCACCCCTAGGGATGACCTCAACCACACGTACATTGTTCTCTTATAGGAAAAGTGGGGAGAAGGAAACTTGTACCCCAATCTAATCACGCAGTCGTTGGCACAACCTTGGGGCCCCGGGTAAACTAGACACAAGGTGAAGTGGTATTAGTTTAACCGCTCTTGTCACATGCCTTCAATGGGCTAGTGTTCACGGTTTGTGCCCTAAGTACCTAGTGTATATCGAGGACTCCCTTAGCAAGCTTGTAATGCCTAGTTAAGACCTCTCAGCCATATGAGATCATAATGCACTAGATACCAGTTAGGCCTGAGAAGTTACTCACCACACAAGCCACATTGATTTTATCGCTAAGGGCAAATGCCCTCTAGAAATGAGCATGCATGCCATGTATGCTCTCCCCTTGTGCCATAGAGTGATCCTAGGTGATCAAAAGCGATTAGTTTCCTCATTATGGGACTTGCACGTTATACCTAAATAAAGGCAATGAGGTGGGCTTATGATCTTATACACTCCTATCTTACTAAATCTAGGGTGTTGGTGTGTATTGCATGTGCTTTCATTTGCATTAGCTCAGTCCAATCCATCCTTTGCAAACCCATTCATATGTGTGAAAAAATCTTTTGTTTACAAGTGGCCTAAAGTCAAGCTCCAAACCATCCAATCACCTTCATCCTTCATGCAACTATTTGATCGAAAAGAGAGATCTAGCCTAAAGGGTTAAACTAGGTCAAACCCTCTTCCATTAACATTGAGACACAAATCGAGCTTGGCTTCTACCCTTAAGGGTCGAGAGCCAAACTACAGGGGTTTTGCCTCTTTGTTGTATAGAGAAGTTAACCAAATTCAACCAAGTAAACTAGGGCAAAAGATCAAACTTTAAATGAGCAAGATTGACCTGCAGATGACTGTCAAAAATAGAAACAAAAAAATTGAAAGGATAGCAGAGATGAAGAGACAGAGCAGAGCAGGAACTTGGGCCTAAAATGTCCAAGGTACTAGGGTGTTGGGCGCCCTAGACCCTAATTAGGGTTTTACAGAAACTTAGAGCTTCACCCGACTTGCACCTAAAAAACCTTCCTTCCCGGATCTTGCCTCCCAAAACCTATTACTTCAACCTGCACACACAAAAGAAGGAAAAATTGTTGTAGCTATATAGGAGATTTCCTTAGTCAATCCCTTGTTTCGGTATTCCTACCTCACAGATAGCCAAGATTAGAACAAGATGTTGTGTGTGCTTAGAAACCCTAAGTGTGAGTAGTAACATGCAAGATCTAATCAAATATATCAAACCCTAACCCTAGATAACTCAAGCAAATAGGATAGAATGATACAAAAGATGCTTCACTCAAGGAAGCATACAACTTCACCTCATGGATGAGGATTCACTGAAGGTTTTTTGAATAAGAAGTCGATGTAATCATAGAGGGTACTTAAGCCAATCTCAAGTTGGTGGTTCCAACCCTTCTCCCAATCATGCAAAGTGCTTCAAGCTAGGAATAAATGAGATAGACTCAAGATCTCACTTCCTAGCCTTCATACAAATCCTTCCAAGAGAAAAATTGAACTCCACTTGATCAAATAGAAACTTGCAATAATTCAATAGCATAGAGAGCATAATATCCTTCATCTAATATCAAGATCACATCTAGTTTCAAATGAAGAGGTTACTTGATTTTATACAAAGCTTTAGAAATAAGTAATTTAAATTAAAGAGCTGACAACATGCATCAAAAAGAAAATTTGAGTTTAGATTCGGCCTAACTATTATAAAAGCTGACTTGTGGACTTAATATGCCTCCCTAAAAACATGGGAGGAACCAGGGCACTATGCACCCTAGGCCCTTTGGGCAAATTAAGTTACAAGATCATATTTAAGGTGGTGCTAACTCCAAATTTCAAATTACCTTTCGGATCACAACCAAACTTTAACCAAAATCATGACATTTCATAGAATTGGGGCCCAATCAGGACTTTAGGGTAGACCCAAAAATGAACTAGACTTGGGATCACTAAAGGGATGTGCTAAACATAGTGAAATTATACTTGCACAACCAAGGAGCACAATTTACGACATAACATTTTGCCCCCACTTTAGCGGTCATATGACACTACGTGCATATGCAAGCTAAAGGATAGGAAAATAAAACATTGTAAAAGGATATCAAAAAGGATACTGTAGAGGACACAGGTCATTACTGAGCAAGAGGGTGAAGCCCCCAGTCTATGATCCTGCAAACCACACTATTAGGAAATCAGATCCTGCAACAAGAAATCGTTAGTGAGATACAATCATCCTACAACCAACAAATGTATGTGTTAGTCCAAAACTCTAAAGGGAAAAGGTGATGAGACATGATCAAAGTGAAATTTGAGGGTAGATATATGTCCCCTAACTTTGCTCTCTTCTTTAGGATGTAGAAACAGGGTAGCAATTTTTCCACTTCAACTTTCTAAAGAAAAGATGATGAATATGCTTTGGTAGGGTCATTTTACTGAATAACACTGAGACACAAAACATACTATTGTAGAGATGGCGCAACTAGGATTTCAACCCAACGAATGACACTCAAATCCAAGTTCACTAGCCTAAGTTATCGATGTTTAGATGAGGAGAGGTCGATAAGATGTGGTCTTTGACCCTAGATAGTAATCAAGAGTTCTTATCTTTTTACTGTAAGTAGTAAAAGAAGTTCTCACTTTTTACTATTCTTGTGTCGTTTTCAATTTTGGAGGAGATTGAGCAAGGAGAGCGATCATGCCGAGCCGAAGGCCATATCAACCACCAAGGCTAGATGCACTACGGTACTGTGTAGCTTAGGGGCTAGATGAGCATGAGGTAGGCTTCTATCCAACTTGTAATTTTCATTTATTCTATTATTTTAATACATTTTTGTGATTTTCAAGCCAGAATGGGCCCAGGGAACATTTTGTTGTTGTCCTAGGGCACTAGATCCCCTGGGGCACCCCAAACCTTTCTGAGTGCCCAAGTCCTTCTTGAGCACCCTTGTCCTTTTAGGGTGCCCTGGTCCAAGATCAAGGCTTCTTTTAATTTTTTGATTGATTTTGAAGTTTTTTGATTGAATTCTGATGTATACTTTGATTATCATGTTTCAAGTACCCCCAAGGATGTGAGAGCATGCCGACGACCACTTATACATACTATTGTGTAGCCACTTAGGCACACTTACTGACATAGAGATGGGGCATCTGCGAGATGTTGGATTGTTGTGGGTGTATATGATGCCCACAATGACATATCATTGCACAATGTTGATGGCGCTTATTGAGCGGTGGAAGTTAGATACTTTCACCTTTCATCTTTTGAAAGGGGAGATGACAGTTACATTAGAGGATGTGTACCAAATACTATGATTACCTATGCAAGGTGAGACAGTTAGGGTCGTCAAGCAGAGGTCCAATGACTACACTTAGGCGAGCTAGATGTACTGTCTTGGTCACACCATGTCATCGAATGATTGAGGACACATTGGCTGGAGCAGGGTGCAGTTGTTACACCAATCATTCTCGCATCATGATCGTTACCATTGCACTAGTTGTCACACCAGATGAGAGAGGCACTCACCTTCACGGGGGTCTAGTCCATAGATTATAGCGATGGAGGAGCAGAGAATGATATACTCCTAGGGACAAAGTTTGTTAGCTCACTTGTATTATGATTTAGGTCGCTATGTGCACTATGAGGCACACAACTTGATGATATGTATTCTCCTATAGGTGTGAACATTCGAGCACATACATGCACATGGCTAATGGGATATCCTAACATTCTCCCACTTGTTGTATACATTACATAAGGGTCAATCAATGAAATACATCATCATAGTCATACATGAAACCACATGAATCTCTAGCATGCTCTCATGCTCTATCAAGATACCTACAATAAAACCAAAGTGACCACCATCTCAAGAAATAACTCCTCTCATCCTCTAACATACCACCTATTGAAGAAAAGGAACAAGTCAAGGTGAAAATGCACCAATCCAAAGAACACAAGCATCAGATCTAACTGATAACAAAGGCTCCAAGATTCTACCAAAGGTAAAAACCCACATGACTAGAAATAGCACCCACAACAAATGCTAATACATCCAACTATCCATACCTCCTAAGTATCAACAACATTAGTAAACTCATGCCAACAACATATCCAACCCATAAACTGCAATTGCAAGTTCCCTATATAAAACCTATCAATGAAGAACTCACACATCTAAGAACTCCCATTCCATGGGTAATGTCAAATCTAAAATAAATCAAGGCATACTAAGTCTACCAATCAACACTCAAACCAAGGTGTGGCTAATAATAAACCATGTAGTAATAAAGAACAATCACATACTCTCTCACAACATGTCACCGTAACTCTCCCAAATCTACCATAATGAACCATGTGAACATGAACTTCTAGGAATTATCCATAGAAATAAAGAGAGAACCTATAAATCATATCACATCTCATATCCTTCTACCAGCACCTCAAAGTGCTAAGTTGTGTTGAAAGTATGATCTCCTTTACAGCCACAAATGAAAATCCTTAACAACACCTCACCATTCATTATCATAGATCAAATGAAACATACGTATCATGTAAAACCAACATGGATGTAAGCCTCTCTAACCAAGGAAGATCAAACTCAAGTATCCATTCCCAAAACTAGGAATAAGCCCAATAAACATCTCCTAAATCCTCATAAATGACATCATAAATCAAACTCATATGCACACGAATATAACCATGTTAAACACCCCTTAAAGGAATCATCCAGAACCAACAACCATAGCTCAAGATCCATATCTGTGAGAATATAAAGCATAAAAAAATGCATCTAAAAAAGATGGGCAATATCTCGATGATTATCTACCAAGTAGACCAAGAGTGGGTAATAAGAATGCTACTTTAGGATACACCAAGCCACAATGACTCTTTCCAAGAACAATCTCCTCTCAATTCCATCATGAACTCACATTCAAATCCAAGTGTAGGCTCCTTGGTCTTTCTACTGAAAACTCCACACAGTAACTATCTCAACAATGTCTCTAAACCGAAGAGAACTCCAACCTCACCCAAGTCACCAAGTATCGATGAGCACCTACAATTGATCAACCCATGCTAAAGTCGAAATGCAACATTGCACTATCATGAAGCTCCAAGAAAATGACCAATGTCGTCAATACCAAGAGGATAAAATTTCAGAACTATGTCACACTTTATAAAGGAATCAGCCAACACAAATATATTTTTCCAACTTAAACGATGAAAAATTGTATGTTTTGAATTTTAAAATCACATAAAATAATGAAATGTAGAAATTTTAATGTAGTTTATGATTATAATTTTCTAATTTTTTCAAAATTAGTTGGATATTTTTATGGGTTTAATAGATAAATTTTAATTGCTGATTTTTTTTTGAAAAAGCAACGTCGATGGAACGTCAAGAAAATATAGTAATTTTTTTTTCTTATATTTTTTTTCCTAATTAGACATCTCAAATATCTAGTGCATGGAAAAAAAAATAATTTTTGATGAATAATTGTTTTTTATTAATTTTTTAAAGTCAAATTTAATCAAAATGATATAGTTTTCATGGGACATCAACTTTTGTACAATTTTTTATTTTTTTCTAAAATACCTCTTGGAGAAGATTCTCTCTAGTGCATCGTATATTTTTTCAAAAAATTTAAATATATTTTACCTATGTATTTTTAATTTCTAATCAGCTACATATTTGATTATAATAACCTACTTGTAATAAATCTAAAAATAATGCTAATATATATAAGTTCTAAACTTCAAGATCTACCAAAGGGTATTTTCATATTTTCATGAAAGCACCTTTTGGTTGGAGAAATTTAGAGTTGAACTTAAAATTTTATTTAATTTTTTGAAAATAGGGGGGTTGGCTACCACATGGGATACCACATAGGAAATTTCAAGCGAAACAGTTTTGCCCAAAAAGGTTCTGAGTGAAACTCTGCCACCTGAAACCTTCTATGCAAATAAATATGTTTTTTAAAGTTGAAAACATATTATATAAATTTAAAAATTTCAGGTGAAAAGGTTCTGTCCAAAACTCTTTATGCCATGCAATGCCACATAAGTGCTACATGGTTTCGGGATGAACCTTTTTGCCTAAAACTGTTTAGGGTAAAATTATTTCTAAAGAAACTATTTAGTTGAATGAAAGTGTGGCACGGGTTTGAACTTTTACCTAGAAGAGAAATATCCAAATCACTATCAAATCTCCCATTGCATGTTTGTATAATCTAGGAATACATCATGATAGCATGATCTAACATTGCCTCTTAGGAGATCACATGCTCCAATGAACCTAGTCTCAAGAGAACTAGTATCATACCAACACTCTAATCTAAAATCAAGAGTAAACCAAGACACAATACCAAACATCCTATGAATAAAGGATCAACATCTCCAATAACACGAAGATAACCATCTCTTGACACTAGAACCTAGGATGTCAAATCACTCTCACTATATATAAGAATCATGATCCAAGAGCTTTTCCATGACACCCACAACCACTACAGAAGATCATCCATCACTAGGTGATGAATACACATCACTTCCAAAGCCCCCACGAAATTATGATACTGAACTACACATGGCATCATGATAACCATCTCCTAACTAAAGATCATCCATGGTCCACTCACACTCAATTGCAATACCAATAGCTTCAGAGAATAAGTAGAACCAAGATCCCCAAGCCAAGAAGATAAACCATCACTGTCAAAATCTCACACTAAACCCTATAACCAAGTTATCCATGACATCATGATAAACATGCTACAAGTCCCAACAACTAACTATCCAAGAACTCTAATCATCCATCCTCTCATCCCAATGCACAAATGAGCATAGACCAAGCCAACTAACAAATTCTGCATCAATACTAAATTAACCTTGTGGATATAGACAATCCACATTTGAGTCATCCAACTCAACCAATGGGTGGTACCAAACCCACAAGACTGCATCACTCATAGATCCCAACCAATGAAACATGCAAACTCATCATCACATAAGTAAGTGGAAAATTGAGATAACAAAGAAGATAACATGTAGACCTCAAGACTCAAACACCAAATCAACTCTAGATCTGATTTACCAAAAAGTACACAAATCAATAACCATGGTTAAGAAATCAAACAACATTTAGGAGATAAGAACAACCTCCTAAAACTGAACCACACTATCACTTGTAAACATGAATCTATCATCATAACCCAAACTTGTTAATCACATACATTATCATGTTGCACTAATGCTCAAATGTACATGCATATCCATGACACCATAATCATCAACAACATTGTACTTGTACTCAACTCCCACTAAATCAAGACTCCTAGTCTCACATGCATATCAACCATGTCCTCAAACTAGAAGACAACCTATGTACTTCTTTCCATCAAAATTCATACTCTAAAAACACCTATAAACATATATCAAGAAGAACTAAATATGATAACTTGTTATACCATCATGTTGGTCTCATAAAAACATGCACTCCCACAAGTTTTTGCCTAAAAATTCATCTGAATGCTCACACAATCATATAATGAATCTCAGGCTACCACAAGTGTTCAAACAAGTACACAAATCTCTCTACTCATCCAAATGAAAAACTACCTAATCCATTATATATTACGCTGTAAATTCTCTCCAACATTTATTCAAAATCTAAAATTTGATTTCGTATGCAAAATAATGACCAATTAACCATTCCAAAGCAATGCCCGGCTTTAGGCATCAAATTCTAACATAATTTTTTTTTTTGATGAATAGACCCATACCACTAAGCATTTTTTGGAGATACCTTTTTGACACCTATAAGAAGTCAAAAATATAATACTGTGGGTGAAAGTTATGCCCCATGGAAGAAAACTACCCTTCGAGGGCTAGATAGCGCCTCATAGAGGCCTATTTGTATATAGTGTTATCAATGTCGATGTCCGCTGTGGCACTTGGGAGGCATGTTGGCAGTGGCTGGGTGGTGGTGGAGGTGAGGCTGGTTGTTAGTGGTGGAATCCAAACTTGCATCAAAACTAGTTTAATTTTCAAATTTCTAATGTTCTTTCACATGAACCTGAAAACATATTAAAACCTATTAATGTTTTTCATTTTTTGAAAGTTTCAAGACTTGGACCCAACTAGATATTAAATCTAGTTCAAAGTTTTATAAATTTTAATTAGAATGCCTATAGAGGCTATAACAAGTGGGCATGACTAGTTGTCGAGACTGAGGGATTAAAGCCTTGTTGGATTGGTGATAGTTGGTCGGTGGCTGAATAGGACTATCACCCTAGTATGTCGTCTACCACCTCTACATCTAACCTGTACCTGGCTACCACGAGGACTGATGGTACATGGGTTTGTGGATCCTATACCACCCTCGTAATAATTTTTTTCTAATTTAAAAATTTTCAAATAATCTACCCAAGTTACAAACTTATGCACAAATTTTTTTATTATTTTTCTAAAATTTTCAATTTTGCAACATGATTGTACAAATGTACAGTTGTACGAATAAATAGGGAAGGGGGGCATTTTTTCTCCAAGTCATGGTGACCAAAATATATCAAGTTTTATGTTATTTTTCATATCTTGGGCCTCTTGGATCTAATGGTGAGGTCGGTTTTGTCTTAGGAAGTCATTTGCTCAAATTCCTCCATAAATCCCTCATATGTCGAACACCCAAAAAACCCTTTTTACTAAATCTTTTCCAAACCCCAGATTTGCAAAATAACCATAAATCTATAAACCCCAAAACCTTAAATCCACATTTTCACAACATGCACAAAACCCTTATACATTGAAATGTCTCAAATCTTTCTAGCATTGCCATGGCTTCAACTTTGCATCAGATCTATTCAAACACAGGCTAAACAAAACCAAGGAGCTCACACCTCCCTCAACCATAAATATAGCTCTAATACCACTTGTTAGAAAATTACAAGTTGATCAAACTATTTTCTACATAACCCTATGAGAGAAAATAATGCATACAAGCTTACAGAATAACCATTATGCAAAGATCAAAAGACATAACACAAGATAACATAAGATATACCATGGTAAAACCCTCAAGAGGAAAAAACCCAACCTTCAAAAACATCTACACTCAATGCATTATTTAGCAATAAAATATTACAATACACTTACAGATTTTTTATGAATACTTCTAAAACATCAAGCTCCTCTAATGCATCTTCTATGTGTCCAAACATAATGAGTAACCATGCAACCACACATCCCATGCCATGCTTCACATATGCACTCTTCAAGAGAGCTCAATACAAATGACAACCCACTCAACCAGTCAACCCAAACCACTAACCATGTACTTGTTTTTATAGAATCAAGCTCACACAAATATAACTTGTGGTATTGGCAAAACCATGTGTATCAAAACCATGAGAGCACAAAACCATTGACCCCCTCACTTACTTTTTGGCACTAAGTTTTTTCAATATTAAATATTTATTCTGTCTGGACCACACATAAAATATCTAACTAATGTTACATACAACTTTACAATTGGGCCCAAATAAATATTTGATGTGGCTAAACACATCTCCTAGATGCACTACAAATAAATATTTATTTTACATAATTAAAATATTTCATTACTTGTGCAAGGTGTACAACACCCTTTTTCTAACATATCCCTCCCTCTATCTGTCTCTCCCTCTCTCTATTTATATCTCTCTATCTCCCCCGCTCTCCCCTCTCTCTCTATGTCTCTCTATCTCCCTCTCCCTTTCTCCATCTCTATCTTTATCTCTCCCTCTATCTATCTCTATCTCTCCTTGTCCCTTGCCTCTCTATCTCTATCTATTTATCTTTCCCTCTCTCTATTTGTTTAGTTTTTTTTGCTTTATTTACTACAAAACATGATCATATTATAAAATGAAATCATCTTTTATATTTTTTTTAAAAAATTGTCCCACCTTTTTAGGCTTGAAATAAGCCTAGATGACCAAGCATAAGGATTGAACCTCTATGATACCTTCCAAGGGTGTTTTTCATAGTCAATAATATATTTGAACTTTAGCGTCATCAAATTTATTCATTTTATAATAAAATTTGATGAAACCATCAGCAAAATTAAAAGCTAATTTTTAGATTTCTAATCCTATATATTTTAATATTTTGAATAATTTAATATATTTATTTTTACTTTCTTTGAATAGTCTCTTCATATTCCTCAATCACATATGTATAAATTTTTCTTTATAAATTTTAATCCACTTATCAAGATTTTAATAAATTATATAGGATTGTTCTATTCTTCATTCTTTACGCATTCAAAAATATATATTTTGTATTATTTTTGTGTAAGTTATGTGACATGCATGCTTAGAAATATAATTTTTAGGATGCATCCACTTCGAAAAATACACAACTTGTTACACCAAGAGGCATTCCTACACTCACAGCAGGGTGGAGTTGAGAAGTTGAAAGATTCCAAGATTCCAGGTAATTTTATAAGATTCCAATCTAAAAAACAAAAAAAAAAAAGATTTACATTTATGAGATTATTAAGATAGAGGATCATAATGAAACACCACAATAAATACACCACTAAACATGATAACACTCTCAAAGATGCTTTTGCTATTTTTAACCAAAATGCAAATATTCTGACTTCCAGTAATTTATAAAAAAATAAAAAAATAAAAACCAAAAACTAACAAAGTAATTGGAAGTGTATACCAAAAAATTTGGACAAAATATAAAGATAAAACAATAGCATGCAATACCGTTTTACCCTAACCTTCCGAATACCTCAGATTGATGCATGCATGATTATTTGTTTGAATGGTTGATTTCTTGATTGCTCAGGTCTGCAACACAACAATGATAGGAAGATGAATGATAGAAAATGATAGATGAAAATGGATGAGAAGATTGAAGAAGAATGATGCAAAGGTTCTAATGACAATTCAACAACATAAGGATATCAAACTCAATGCATGCAAATGGCTTGTGAGAGGCCATATTTATAGATTTTTAATGTGGAGGGAAGAAGATTTGATTTTGGAGATAAGATTTGATAAGGATTGGATTTTTGTTTTATTTGACAAAAGAGGAAATAAAACAAGGTAAGATAGGATTTAAAAAGATAGAAAGAGATTTAATTTTTTGTTTTAAAGGAAATAAATCCTAAAAAAGATGAGAGGGATAAATGATGAATTATCTAATTAAATAAATTAATTAGATACACATGAGTTCAAATTTGGAAAGAAAGCAAGAAGATATTTTTAGGATTTTATTAATTGAATAAATATTTGATTTATTTAATTAATTTGGATTGTGGTGAGAGATGATGTGGAAAGATAATTATATAAATAAAAAATTATTTAATTATAGGAAAAATGACTAATTAAATAATTAAAAATAATTATTTAATTAGAGGGGATAAATGGACATAATTAAATAAATAAAAATTTATTTAATTATAGAAAAAGGGATTATGGGATTGAAAGGGAATAAATGAAGTTAGTCAAATAAATAAGATTTATTTAACTAATTAGATGATGATATGGGTGCTTAGGGCAAAACATGCTACAAGATGTCTAAATGATATAATGTTGTGACAAGGTGGACATTTTTGGGTGTCTACATTTTGCCCCTCTTTAAGATGATGTTTGAGATGATGAAATTTGTGTTGAGTAACATCATTTCAAAGAAGCTAAGGTACAGGTAGAGGAAAAGGGTAGATGATAGAAAGATAAGATGATGATGGAATGATAGAATGATGATGCCCCCTCGAGAGGATAGGTAGGTTGGACAAACACGGGTAGGCTCTCGAAATGAAATGGATTGGTCAAGGAACAAAGATAAGGAATGGATAGAAGAAATGAATGATATGTTATGCTACAATGAAAGTGAGCAACCATGATGTTTGATATAGCACTAGACGTTATGCACCAAGGTATAAGGACCAAGGTAGTGATGTGTCTCATGCCCCAACGTAATACAACCTTGTCTAGAGACAAGATATGAATATTAGCTGGGAATAATTCAGATGTGATACAAATGCACGATAAAAAGATAACACACACAAACAAGAAAGCAAGCATGCACAAATGATACAAAAACAAACAAGGTATTGCCCCTGTCAAGCTGTAAACCGTTGATTGATTGTTGATTGATTGATGATGATTGATAGTGTTGTCTTGGCGGGGAACGATATATCCCTAGATCAACACAAGGATGATTGATTAATTGATTGATTGATTGGGTTTACAACAAGGCTAGGATCAAGACCATTGATTGCAATTGGATAATTTGGCAAGATTGATTAAGTTGGTTGGTATGGTTTTAAAGATCATTGCTTTGCATTTGAGTTTATTGCTAATGAGATTGATTGGAAGAAGTGATGGATTGATGATTCAAGGAAGCGATCTGATTGGAAGAATTGTTTGGAAAGATTGACGAATTGATGAAGATAGATGATAGAATAAGATGAGATGGATGAAGATGATGATGAGATTGAAGAAGGGTGGAAGATGAAAGAGGAGTATCACCTTATTCCTGAATCTGGGTATTTCCCTCATACACCAGACTGCCTACATACCCGTATCCACGGGATCAAGGCACTTAATGATAGAGATGAGATGTAGTTCTGATTTGTGTTTTATTAATGGGATGATGAAGATGGATTAAGGATTGGATGGAGTTGGAAGAAGTGTTTGGATAGATTGATTTGAGTGATTAGATGGAAAAGGAATAAATTGATTTGATATTGATGATTTGATTGATTGAAATGATTTGACGTTGATTTCATGGATTGATTGTTGATGATAGAATTTGATGATTGGATTTGATGATGATTTGATTTGATTGGATTGGATTGACTTGATTTGATCATTTGATTGGATTTGTTTTGATGGATTTGATGTGATTTGTTTGATGATGATTGATTTTGATTTTGATTGATTGGATGATTTGATTTTGATTCGATGTTTTGTATTTTTGTTGGATATTTGATTTGTTTGTATTTTTTGGAAATATTTAATTTTTTCATATTTTGGATGTTATAATTTTTTTTGGGTATTTTTTAAGGACATTTTATGATTTTTTGGATTTTTTCAGGACATTTTTATGATTTTTTCTATTTTTTCAGGACATTTTATATTTTTTTGTATTTTTGGGATGTTTTGAACGTCAATGGATTTACAATTTTGATAGCCTTTATGCGAAATACCAATAATAAAGGAGAAAACCAATTCTAGGTACAAGGATGATGGAGGTAGGATTGGATAGACAAAAGGATGGGTGATAGGAAAAGGTATGGAAGGCTCATGATAGATGGATGGATAAGAGGATAGGCCAAAGGGGAATGGGATGGAAGACTCATGATAATGGATAGATATAAGGATGGGCTATGGAACAAAAATCTCATGATAAATGGATAGATATAAGTATGGGAGACAAGGGATGGAAAGGATGTATGCATAGGATAGCAAGGATGTGATCCCCAAAGGCTATGTCACATAGGAACAACATGCCCCATTCTAGGTGTAATACTTAGGATTTTACATGACAACGCTTATGACGATAGGATATTGATAGGATTGTTTTGAAAGGATAAGGTATATCAAGAGATATCCAAGGCATGTTTCAACATTGTTGCCCCCAATCTTTATCAAGATCAAGATTAGGAAGGGAGGATGAATGGATGCAATAGGATAAGTATGTGGGTAATGGCTAAGGATGGTAAGATAGGATATGGTGGAAAATGATAGGATAGATAGTGTGGATGAGACAAGGTGCCCCCAAGTGTAAGTGACATAGAAGATCAACCTACACATGATGCCTGTTTGCCAGGTTTTCATCATGGTACTTATCCAGGGCGCCTATTTACTAGGTTTTCACCATTGGACGAAGGGTTTTCTCTTTACTTTTTTTTTTTGACTTTTTTTATTTATTTGGATGGGAGAAGGCGGATATGGACGAAAGGGACTCAAGTGTCTAGTGCCATGAAAGTAATAGTCCCATTAGAGAGTGATGTCGTCGCATGGACCATGTCAAATGTGCTCATAGATGTTGGTAGGGGATTGCATGAAAGTGAGATGGAGTAGGTAGATAATAGATTATGATGGGAACGATAGTGGATTATGCAGGGAAGATAGTGGATTATGGTGTGGATGACGTGGATTATGATGTGGATGGGTGAAAGGTTTATGCACAAGCATGGACCATAGGGATAGAATGGGGAAGATAGGTAGGATAGTGGAAGAAGGATGGGGAGATGGAGGTATGTGGAATTGTTGCATGATGAAATGGAACCACGACCAATGATTACACACACTGTGATAAACATTGAAGTGTTTGATGGGATGGTGGGGTAGGAAGCAATGGTGTTGTTTGTTTAGGAGATGGGTGATGAAGTGCTTTAGGTACCCACATGGGCTTAGTATTTTTATGATTTTTGCTTTGCTTGTGGGATGGGGGAATATGAGATTTTTGAATGGAATGGGAATGTGAGGTCGAAGTGGATGGTTGGGATGCTTGTGATGTGAATGCTTCATTTGATTTACTTGATTTTTGCTTAGGAACCCATACCATTTTAGTTTTTGATTTTGCTTGTGAAGGTATGGGTTTGGATAACTTTTTGGATGGATTTTGCTTTGATTCTTTGCTTTTGTATCTGAAGGCATTAAATTTTTAAGATTTTTGCCTTTATAAGTGTAGGCATCCAAATTTTTATTTTTGAATCCCATAGGTATGGTGGAAGTGGGGTTGGTGGAAGGAGAGGAAGCTTCATGTTTAGACAATATGTGCATTTGTTGGCCATGATTGGGATTTTTAGAGGATTTATGGATAGGTGGATAATTAGGAATTGGAAGTAGTGGAGGTAGAGTGGATAGAGGGATGTTAGGAGTTGGAAGAAGTGGAGGAAAAGTGGATGGTGGGAGGTGTATGGTCACATGCTTTTGACATTTGTAAGAGGATGGAGGTAGAATGGCAACATATGTTCTAGGTGTATGATGGCATTTGTGATAGGAAGTGGTGGACTTAGGACGGATGGAGGAAGTACCAACATCTTTAGATTGTTGTCCTTGGGGTGTATATCCAAGGCCATATGAGCGTTGAGGAACATTGACATGGATGGGCTTCAAAATTCCTTGTTCAAGAAGGCATAAGCCCTTATAGTTCATGTTTTGAAGCATGCGATTGACTATAGGACTTGGTGTAGGTGGAACACTAGACATGAGTTCCTTATTGGATGGAGAAGGTGAGGTAGATAAAGGTTGTTGGTGTTCTAAGGAGGAACACTCATGGATGAAGGTGGTAGGATCAAGTGGATATGATGGTGGATTTGAAATGGAGTTGATGGTGGATGTGGAAGAATAATAAGGATCTTGATTATGTTCATTATGATCTGAGGTACTTGTTTGATCTTCTATGCTTATGTGTTCTTGAGAGGCACATGTCTCATTAAGGGAAATAGATGTTTGTTCAGTATGGATAGGGCTAGGTGGAAGATGTACATGAGCAATTTGGATGTCTTACTCATGGATGGGTATGGGATTATGGATAGGATCAAGGTTTTCATGGATAGCTTCTTCATAGATAATTTCATCTTGATCATGGAAGAGGCAAATGTTGTGGATGGGTTGCATGGAAAAGATCTGATCTTGACTTAGACAAGAGGTTGATGTTTCCACATGCTTAGGATCATACTCTTGATATAACTCTTGAGTTGCTTGAATGGAGGTATTAGGCTCTTGGATGAGTTTAATGGGTTCCTGATATTCATCCATAAGAGAGTGTGATGACTTTGACTTGGGCTCATGATAGGAGGATCTTCAATTGGATCAATGGGTTGTGGATCACATGGTGGTGTTGGAGGAATAAGCATGGCATTTGAAGGCTCATTGCTAGGTGCTAAGATAGGTGTTTGACATGGGGATAAGTTGTTCCTAGCTAGTAGCCAATGGATCACATCCTTTGCAAGGGTATGGGTGGATGGACAATATAGTGGGTGGACAATAAGAGTAGATGGAGTGGTAGGTTTAGGATTAGGACTTGCGAGATGAGATGGATTGGGCATGTTAGGGTTTGGAATGGGACTAGGATTGGATGAAGGAATAGTAAGGTTGTATGGATTAGGACTTGGATTAGGATTGGGATTACATGAAGGTGTTGAGATAGGACTAGTAGACTCATGGATTGGCATTGGAATGGATGGTGATGGAGGATGCTCATAGGGTGCATAATCTAGATTGGTATCTCCCTTGTCAAAGGATATCAAATCTTTCTCCAAAGATTGTCTTAAGGACACTTGATTATATACAAGGGGCCACTTGGAGTAGGATTAGGTGACACATAGGTATCTCCCTCATCAAAAGATATTAGATCTTGCTCCAAAAGTGGACTTAAGGACACTTGATTTATGTACAAAGGGCTATTTTGGCTTGCATGTACCTCTTGTAAGGACACTTTTTGGCCTTGGAAATGGGTTTGATGGTGAGGTGGCATGTTGGAAGAAGGAATTGGATAAGTTGATATGGTATTGACATGATGTGTAGATAGAGGTGACACATGGGATTGAGATAGAATGGGTTGGAGATTTGGATGGTGTTGTGATGTGAGTGGTTGTTGTATGATTTGTTGTTGAACATGTTGATGTTGGAATTGTTGGATAGGTTGATGTTGTTGATGTTTTTGTGGTTGAAGGTGTTGATGTTGTGTTGGATGAGGGATCACATAAGATAATGGTTGGTGATAGCTGGATTGATACGGATAAGAATTGGGATTAGAAGAAATATGATAAGTTAGTGTGGGGGTAACATGATAGGTAGATGGATAGGTTTTATGTGATGATATAGGTGGCATATAGGATTGATTTAGCATTGGTTGATGATGTGCCTGTTGGATTTGACAAGTGGCCAAGAGGTGTTGGATTTGTGCTAAGAGGTGTTGCATTTGAGGTGATTGTCTTGCTTGAAGTTTTTGGATCATGCCATGGACCTTTTGAATGATTTGTTGGTCTAGAGGTTTTGGTGCCTAGTGAAGTAGGTGGATGATTTCTTGTGCTAGGTCTTCTAATGTTGACATGCTGTCAAGTGTTTGATTAGGATGATGATGATGATGATTTGATTTGAGTAGGAAAGATTGATAGTTTGACTTGGGGAATATCAAACACAATGTAAATGCATAAACACACATGCCAAGCACAATTGTTGAAATTTCCTTTCAAGATTTTATGTTATGATTAAGCAAACACTTGTAAACACAGCAACAAGCCCTAATGATTAATTAGGTAGGGTATGGCTAATAAGTCTTAAGCTAGGCTGCACAAGGGTTAATTAGGGGTGTCCTCGATAGACACAAGGTATGAGGGGCCCAAATCTATGAACACTAGCCCGTTGAAGGGATGTGGCATAAGCGTAAGTGAATACCACTTCACCTTGTGTCCAGAATCACCCGGGGCCACAAGGTTGTCCCAATGACTACGTAGCTAGATTGAGGTACAACTTTTGCTCTCCTCCTTTTGATATACCCCACCAGAACACGTGGTTAAGGTCGTCCATAGGGGTGATGAAATCCCCTAGAAGGCCTCCTAGATAGGGTTTGACAAATCGCAGTTGTTAATTAGCCCTTAGAAATGAAATGTATGATAAGAAGACAATGCACACACTTGTTCATTTTAGATCCCCAAATCAAGATGTGATGGAAGACACTGGTTCATTTTAGCCTGATTTCAATGATGTTATAGAAAACAAGATTGATTGTAAGCCCAAACCGAAGCATGGAAGCAAGCAATGTTTAGAGATATGAGATGGATTTATTGCACCTGATTTATTTTTTGTCCTTAAATATGCTATGTATGTTGATGCCCCTACTGTTCCAGCTCCTTAGATGCCCCTGAAAGTCACCATGACAAGAAGAAAACCAAACTTGCAAGCTAATAGGGGGTTAGGTCAAAAAGATGTGATTTGTTAAAAATCTGTAATAAATGACCTGATACAGCAAAATGAGTTGCAAAAATAGAAAGTGCACGAAATTCTATGCACTTTAAAAAAAATCGCTAAAAAATGATATGTTTCGCTCAAATATGTGCATTTTAAGTTTGAGAAGAATCTAATGTTTACCTGCAATAATACCTAATGAAATGATGAGATCACCTGATAAAAGTTGTACATCTATCAATTTTTTCAAATTAGCTTTCCAACAAGTATTCGTTTGCAAAAATTTGATACCGTATGCCCCTGTTATGATAAAAAGAAAAAAGATACCCCTCCTTGGCAAGTAGAAGAAACAGGGTTGACTAGTTTGACCATAGGTTGACTTTTTAGATTTTTGATGGTTTGACTTGTTTGACTGCTAAATATGTGAGTTGATGTACATGGTCAGAAATATAAACTAAATACATTGCTCATGTAGCAACCTTATTGAAATTCCACCTGAGCAATTGTTTAAACATCAAGTCCCTAAGCTATAAATTTAACCTTAAATGCTAAATGCTTAAAGTCAAAATTGACTGTTTCAAAAGTTGAGTTAGGGTTGCAAAGGTCAACTGTATTGGGGTTTGAACAAGGTTGAAGACCCCTAAGTCATCGGGGGATAGTCAAGTGATGGCGATGGGACCCCTAAGCTACAACAACTATTAGAGCTATGGTTTAGAGTTTTCAAGCTTTTAAAACTGTGACTGCGACTTAAGGTCTTAAAACTTTGACAAGCGACTGATAAATGTGTACGAATGGTTTAGACTGCGATAGAGATGATTTAGTGGTTTTAAACCATGGTCGGAGGTTTTGGGTAAAGTGATCGAGAGGAGTGTTAAGGTGTTGGGTTTCAAGTTTTATGGTCGACTCTAATGACAATGGGTAAGACCTCGACCCCAATGGCGATGGATGATGCGGAAAAGCGACCACCGATTCAATGGAGGCCTTTGAATGGTTGCAGGTTGACCACTGTGGAGGTTATGTAGAGATCAGTGGCAGATAGCATCCTGATAGTGGCGACTAGTATGTATAAGCTATGACCTAGGTTTAAAGACGGTGGCAACAGGTCTTGGATAAGAGGCAACGGGGGTTTGTGACCAGGAGGCGATTGGTTTATGGATCAGGTGATGACCAAACTCTTAAAAGTGGCAACCACAGGTATATCTAATGACTGTTGTTTATTAGATGCCGACAAGGTTTCTGACCAGGAGGCGACAACATTAAACATTAAAAGCACTGGCCCATGGGTATTAGAGGTTGATAGGAGATGAATGAGGTCAACTAGGGTTTTCAAATAGTCAAACTGCAATAGATACACATTAACCTGCAATATAGACCTCTGTTAAACCAAAGACAAAATGCCATAAAGATCAAACATAAGGCAAGGAAGATAGTATAGATAGTATGGTGGATTTGTACAGTACATATTGTACTGTATGGTTTGCCAATTAAAAAAAAAATTCAAGAAATTTTGCAGTGATGAAACATAGCCAAATTTATAGTCAGAAAGCACAGAATCAGTCTTCCGGACGTGATGGCGCAGTCAGATTTAGCTCAGGAGATCACCTGCAGCTGATCACATGCAAAACTTGCAAACGAGGGTTAAAGAAAACATAAATTTTTATACCAAAAATCTACAAAAATGATAAGACGAAGTGGGTCCCACCGGGCGTGCCAGAATGTATATCGAAAAATTTGGACAAAATATGAAGATAAAACAATAACATGCAATACCTTTTTACCCAAACCTTCCAAATACCTTAGATTGATGCATGCATGATTATTTGTTCGAATGGTTGATTTGTTGATTGCTCAGGTCTACAACACAATGATGATAGGAAGATGAATAATAGAAAATAATAGATGAAAATGGATGAGAAGATTGAAGAAGACTAATGCAAAGGTTCTAATGACAATTCGACAGCATAAGGATATTAAACTCAATGCATGCAAATGGCTTGTGAGAGGCCATATTTATAGATTTTTGATGTGGAGGGAAGAAGATTTGATTTTGGAGATAAGATTTGGTAAAGTTTGGATTTTTTCTTTATTTGACAAAAGAGGAAATAAAACAAGATAAGTTAGGATTTAAAAAGATAGAAAGAGATTTAATTTTCTGTTTTAAAGGAAATAAATCCTAAACAAAATGAGAGGGATAATTGATGAATTATTTAATTAAATAAATTAATTAGATACACATGAGTTCAAATTTGGAAAGAAAGCAAGAAGATATTTTTAGGATTTTATTAATTAAATAAATATTTGATTTATTTAATTAATTTTGGATTGTGGTGAGAGATGATGTGGAAAGATAATTAAATAAATAAAAAATTATTTAATTATAGGAAAAATGACTAATTAAACAATTAAAAATAATTATTTAATTAGAGGGGATAAATGGACATAATTAAATAAATAAAAAATTATTTAATTATAGAAGAAGGGATTATGGGATTAAAAGAGAATAAATGAAATTAGTCAAATAAATAAGATTTATTTAACTAATTAGGTGATGATATGGGTGCTTAGGGCAAAACATGCTACAAGATGTCTAAATGATATAATGTTGTGACAAGGTGGACATTTTTGGGTGTCTACAGGAAGATATCTCTCGACGTACTTAGATATATTTTTTAAATATAAATATACTAGTAGTACTCACTCTTAACTATATTTCTACCAATTAGTTTTTTTAAAAATTGAATGTAACAAAAAAATAGAGGGGTGAACACCAGACACTATATTATATTTTAGACACTATAAATTATAGTTTAGTAAGAAAACATGAACACTTTTGTGTTGCACAAATTTCACCCACTTAATCTTAACTATTTCTTAAAAACTTTAGTACTTTAGAAACTAGATTTGGAGTACTACAATTCTTGTTCTTATCTTATAAATTTTTTTGAGTGCATTCATTTAAGTTCAAGTTTAGTTGATTTTAGGAAAAAAATGACCACTTTGATCCCCTTTTTGTTCCCCATTTCCATGCACTTACCTAATGCAAACATTTTAAATTTAAATAAAATGGACATAATGTTCTTCTATTTCGGGGTAGAAGAATTTTTATTAATTATTTTGATAAAGGGTAAAGCAAGGGTTTTTGAAAGGGCCTAACCCTTTACAATTAGAGATAATAGAAAACACTACAAAATGGCTATGCTACAACACAACTACAACATAAATACAACCATCCTAAAACCAGTGAGCAAAAAGGAAATTAAAGAAAAAGGTAGACACACCCTCTAGCAAAAAACATTAGACCATAGATCTGAGCTCATTAAGAGCTATAACAGCGTCCCACTCATCTTGTAAGGATAATTTTTGTTTTATTGACCTTTGATTGTATTTGTCTCTTTCTTTTTTTAATTGAAAACACTTCTAATATATCAAATTAATCATAAAAATAATTTATGAATATTTTAGAAGGTTTATAATAAAAAGATGATTGGTTGGTATTCAAAGGCCCAAATTAATCCCTTTCTTTTGCCTACCATTATTTATAAGTGTTGAATGTGTCCTATATGTAGTTTTGTAGTCCTTTTTTTATAATTAAAAAGTGTGTCCCATTTCTACTAATAATATTTATTTTTAGTTTTTTTAAAGGAAGGCAAAGTAAATTATAGTAACTATGTTTGCTTAATTAACTATTATTGTTATTTATCTGTGTTTTCTTTAAAATTTTAAAAGAGTTTAAATGTTCATTTCTTAATAAAAATTTACAAAATATATTTATTTATTGGATACAAAATCTAAAATCTAAAAATAATAATTAATACTTTGTTACAAAGTTTAAGAATGTAAATTGCATATCTTACACTTCCTCTCTTCATTTTGAACTCACTTTGATTAGGTTGTCCCATACGCAGCGACTAGTGTACAAGTGGCATGCTTCTACCTAAAACTTGACAAATTAATCTGAACCTACCTTTACATATCCCAAGAGTATGGACTTAATTTACAAATTACCCATTCTTTATATTGGGTTGATTTAGGTGTCATTATGACCTAGATCAAAATTGAGACATGGATTTGACCCCCTATTTTCCAAGTTCAAATTTAATATTGGGCCCAAGCCAACCCCTTTCTTACTAGGTGTTACGAGATGACTTGAGCATGAAAATATTCAATTACATGCTAGGGTCTTGTATAAAAGAACAAATCCTAATTTATTTAATGGATTTGTCATCTCCTAATAGCACTATTCAAGTGCATCATATGGCATTATCAACTAGCATCAGGATTTACATGATAAAAAAGACAAAATATATTACATAGTTGCTTGTTTAATTGGTTCAAAGGGTTTGACTAATAGGAAATTCCTTGCATAATATTCTTCAAGACCATGCTATCAAATAATTGTTAGGGACACTCAAGCAAATAAAATATGAAAAATATTTAAAAAACAATTTTTTTTAGAGTGCAAGAATCAGGTAGCCCTGTAACGTGACCGATGGCGCTAGTGCGACACACCCTCCGGTACCAGGTGGACGGGGGGAGACTGGACCTTGTGACCTTGTGCTTACCACAGGAAGCTCTCGCCAATTGAGCCAAACCCCTACCCTAAAAAAAAAAAATTAAAAAAATAAAAATAAAAATAATTATTATTGTATACATGTTAAATTATTTTTAAGTGCAAGGTGATTTTACTTTAGGTTACAATAATTTTCGATCACACTCCATGATCCATCATGAAGATGTAAAGTTATAGAAGAGAATGAAAAATGATGGATCATGAAGTGTGATTCAAAACGTGGATGCAAATAAACATTACATAGTCAAATCCAAAAACATTCAAAATCAATAGTAAGACATAACCCTATATATATATATATATAATAAAGACTTTTATGTTAGAATTGCTTCCCCCACTGGGGTGAAAAACTTTTGAATGGTGAGGGATGGTCCATAATAGGATAGAATATAGAATGGTGGCACAAAATGAGAGAAACAGCATATCTATTGTAGGTGCAGGGTGTACCAGAAGTGATGGAGAATCGTGCCTTGTTCCTCTCCCACGATTCTACAACTCTATTCTCCTCGGGGGTACATCAAAGTCGCATTTCTTGTGCACAATTTGTTAAAACATCCAAATGCAAGGGATTTCCCAGTAACACTCATTCTGGTAGACCCTTGTTAAGAGCAGGAGTGGGTCTGTTTAATCTTCTAGGTAAACGAGTTTGTGATAGAGGTGTGGCCTACGGCAGAAAGGTGATTGCTTCAAGCACCCAACTACCTGTGCAAGAATTTAGGAGTAAAACTCCCCAGGACATGAATGTTTTAGTAGTGGGCTCGACTGGCTACATTGGCAAATTTGTTGTTGTGGAGTTAGTGAAGCGAGGGTTCAGTGTGTTTGCCATCGCCAGGGAAAGAAGTGGTATTGGTGGAAAATTAGGGAAGGAGGAGATCAAGCAAGAATTGAAAGGAGCCCAAGTGTGTTTTGCAGATGTAACAGACATACAGTCTCTGCAAACAGCAATCGCTCATCTGGGTATTTCTGTTGATGTAATTATATCCTGCTTGGCTAGCAGGAATGGTGGTGTAAAAGATTCATGGAAAATTGATTATGAGGCTACCCACAACAGCCTTATTGCAGGAAAGGAGGCAGGGGCGTCACATTTTGTTCTGCTGTCAGCAATTTGTGTGCAGAAACCCCTTCTGGAGTTTCAGAGGGCCAAGCTTAAATTTGAAGCTGAATTACAGAGAGAAGCAGAAAATGGGGGGCTCACTTACAGCATTGTTAGACCCACAGCCTTCTTTAAAAGCTTGGGCGGTCAGGTGGAATTGGTTAAAAGTGGAAAGCCTTATGTGATGTTTGGAGATGGAAAGCTCTGTGCTTGTAAGCCCATTAGCGAATCAGATTTGGCTTCCTATATTGTGGACTGTAGTTTAGACAAGGATAAGATTAATAAAATTCTTCCAATTGGTGGCCCTGGCAAGGCCTTGACTCCTTTGGAGCAGGCAGAAATGCTTTTTAGGCTTATGGGCAAAGAACCCAAGTTTTTGAAGGTGCCCTTGGAAATAATGGACTTTGCTATAGGATTCTTGGACTTTTTGCAGAAAGTTTTTCCATCTTTGGAAGATGCGGCCGAGTTTGCAAGGATTGGGAGGTACTACGCTGCAGAGAGTATGCTGGTTTGGGATCCACAAACAGGCAAGTATGATGCTGCTGCAACACCCAGTTATGGAAAGGACACCCTTGAGGAATTTTTTGACAAGGTTTTGCGAGAAGGAATGGCTGGCCAGGAGTTGGGAGATCAGGCTGTGTTCTGAGGCAAGGTTTTCCTTTTCCGAATCTTAACTCCTACTTGTGGATATGGGCTCTCAACTGGCTCAAAGTAAATCCCTAACAAGTTATTTGTTATTTGGATATTTGGATGTGTCAAATAAAAAACAATGTGCCTTTGTTTAAGCTCTTCCTTTTTAACCAAAGTTAAGAGCAGATGCCATGTATTACTTTTTGTTATAAGAAAGCTTTTATATGCAGATTCATTCAAACATATCCTTTATGCTTTACTTCCTTGCTCTGGTTTTTGTTTCCTCTCAACTCCCATGTTTTACACCTATAGTTTTTCTTTGTCAAACATTGTCCCTGATAATGCTTCCAATAAAACTACTGTCTTGGTTTCTTCTCATCTCTGCACTAATACGTTGGGTTCCCCTGTTACTTAATCTCCTTGTCCATTTGAATAGCATCAACTGTATGTGATTTTTCAATTTGCAGAAATTTGGTAATTACAGTTGCAAGTTTATTCCATTGGATATTGAAATCCCACAATTTAATTATGAATGTCTTAGAAGCATCAAGTAGAAAGAACCCAGAATTCAAAATCAAAGGGCTTGACAAGGAACCACATTTTTGCAGAGGAGTTTCAACATCTAAAAAACAGCCTCATTAAAACCAAACCATGAATAACTACAGCAGAAAAGGCCTCTCAGATCTCCAGACTATCAAGTTGCTTGCTTTCACCAATACTACCATTTAGAAGCAAATCTTGTTAAACAAAATAGAAGTGCTTTGCCAGTGGTATTAGGTTTATTATCTCCACAGATTGTAATATTTGGTACCGCCAATCAAATTTCAGTGGGTATATATATATCTGGATATTATAGTAATCAATAAAAATAACTAATTATTATTGTAAGATTTTTATTTCACTCGAGTTATTTTTATTTACATTAATCTAAATAAATATAGTCACTAATTGATTAGAGATAAAGAGTTGGATTGATCATGGAAAACTAAATAAACTAGTATAGATATCTTAAATACATCTATTTAGAAAAAATATATCTTAAATACATCTATCTAGAAAAAATATTTTATGTTACTTTAGAACTAATTTATTTAATATCTAAAAAATATTTTATTTTACATTAGAACTATTCTATTTAATATATATGTATGTACACATAAATTTTAATTGACTTAAAAGTTATTGTATTACAAGGAGAGGCTTAACTACAATGGCAGCAAGGCGTGAAGTGTAATGGCGTGTGTAAAAAAAACTATTAAAGAGTTGACATGTAAAAATAGAATCAAGAATTATAGACTTATGAATGGTAATAATGGAATCAAGAATTTGGTGATCCTTAACATAACTACTCTACTAGGGGGACATCAGGCAAGGAAGGATCCTTTAAATTCTCAAGGCAAGAATTTTGGAGAAAATTTTATAGAGAGAATTACACAAGTTGATGGGACAAAAATTAGAGAAATAGTTGGCACCCTACTTTTTTAGTATGAGGAGATAGAATGAGTTGTTAAATTTTTTGAGGACATTTGCAAAATTTGTTCATCGCCTCCACCGTGATAGAATATCCCAGAAGTCTTGGAAAAAGAACTAGGGAAACCCATCAAGACCTAGAGCCTTACATCCTTCAATAGAGAAAACCACAACTCTCACTTCCTCTTCCGAGACGTGGGCCATTAGAGAAGCATGTTATACTCCAAAAAACTAGAGAGAGGATAAGATTCAAGATGTCTTCTTCCTTGTGAGAACTAGCCCTATAGTCTTCCATGATGAGTCCTCTAAAAAAATCCATAGCTTCTTCATTAATGAGATCTTCATCCCGAATATCATTTCCATTGTCGTCCATGATTTCCTTGATAATTTAGTAGCTCTATGTTTGTGATTATTAACATGGAAGAACTTAGTGTTCATGTCCCCCTCTTTTAGCCATAAGGTTCTAGATCTTTGTCTCCAAAAGGTCTCTTCCAAAGCTACTAGAGAGTTATATTTCCAAAGGAGGTCTCTCTCTTTATCAAAGTTTTCTTGATTCATGCCAAGTCCCAAAATTTCTTCTTAGACGCTTTCTAACTCCTTAGCCATGTCCCTTTTTGTAGAGAAGATGTTGCTAAAGGAAGTCCTATTCCATAATCTAATGTTCCTTTTTACATTTTTAATCTTTTGAATGCATCTGTACATGTATTTTCCAACAATATGGATGTTCCACCATTCCCTAGTTTTTTCCCTCATTTTAGGATGCATAGTCCACATTTTTTCAACTCTAAAAGGGGCTCCTTCACTTCTTGTAATGTTATCCATCTTAAAAAAAGGGAGGAATAATTTGACCCTACCCTAGGGAGAGTCAAGAGGCATAGAGAGTGAGAAAATAACCAATCTAAAGAAGTGAAAACTCCATCTAGGAAAACTTGTATCAACGTAATTCCAACTCTTCTATTAGACCATGTATATGGAGCTCATTGTCCAGCAAAGTGCAAGAAGATACAAAATTAGCAAAATCATCCATTCTATTAATATGAGTCCGAGTGCCCCCCATTTTATCATTTAGGGAAAGGGGTAATTAAAATCTTTGACAATTATCCATTTAGAATTGCAGTGAAGAGCACGAAAAGCAATGAGCTCAGCCCAAAGCTTCCTTCTTTCCCCTAGAGAGTTTGGGGCATAGATATTAGAAACAATGTAAGAGAACTTCTCTTTGAGATGGTAGATGTGAAAATCCAAATGATGGAAAGAGGCACAAAGAACCAAACTTAATACTATAAACAAATTCCAAAGAGAAAAAATCCCTCCAAGAGGCTCCCAAAACATTAACCCCAGAACAATGTGCCTTAGACCAAACTTTTTTATTCACAGCTTCAAACCTTTCCATAGACATCTTAGTTTCTTGAATAAGTAGAATATTTAGATTATAAGTTCTCCTAAGGTTAGACAAAAGGTCATGTTTTGTAGGGTTATTTAAACCCCTAATGTTCTAGGAAATTAATTTGATTTATTAAGTTTAAGGGTCGATTTGGTTTTGTCCAAATCCAACGTACCTTGAAATCCTTCCATGATCTCTTTTGAAGTTTCTTTGTCCCGTATATCCTTATGAGACAGGCACCCAACCTTAGAGTTAGAACCCACATCTACATGTTTTTCACATTCCTGGTCTTCCTCAATCCCGACAGAGAGTGGACCAACTTAGGACCCAATGGGATTTTGTCTTTACTAGAGCTAGGTGATGCCTTGGAAGAATCTACAAGCTTCAAGGGGCGGAAACCACCCCCTTTGGGGTGGTGGACTTAGAGGCCTGGCCTAAGGAGCTTTCTTGAGCTATCAATAGCGAGTCCATTTTTTCCATTACTATGAAGTTATCTTTCTTCATGGACGAAGGGCCATCATCATCCAGAGCAAAGTCTAGAGGTCCAAAAGGATTTGAGGTTTCTGAAGTCGATAAGGAGACCTTGGATCCAAAATTTCCAAACCGAACATTGACTTGTCATCTATCTACAAGGTCAGTGGGCCATCATCCTACAGTGCAGAGTCTAGAGGACCAAAAGGATTTGAGGTCTCTAAAGATAGTAAGGAGACCTCACGGGCCAAAACATACGAACTAAAGACTAACTTGTCGAGAGGAGAGGAAATCAACGCATAAGCCTTAGGGAGAACCTCCACATCCTCTCCCCTAGAAAGAGTCACATCCTTAGTCTTGGAAGGACAATTCTTCGCAAGATGACCAAGTGAGTGGAAAATGAAACAAGCAAATGGAGATATTTCAAACACCAAAATTTGTTACTAGACTCCAAATTTTGACTTCAAAGAAACCAACATAGGGGGAGGAGTATTAGAGCTTAGATACACACAAATACATGCAAATTTGGTAATAGGATCAATGGCTATCAACTGGCCAAACAAAGTTTCTATACCTTAGAAAACCTTTTCTTCCCATATCTCCATAGGAAGACCTATCAACCAAACCCACACTAGAGTAATATTAATGTTCTCCTTTGAAGGGTCAAAACCCAAGAAGCATTTTTCAAAAATAACCTAGATTTTTTGAAGAACCGAGGGCCTCCAACTAGAGAGTTTTACATACCCTCAAAGCAAGAAAAGGAAAATAGAAAGAAACCTTTGGACATAGCAGAGATGTCTAATTGACCTTTAGGCATCCATTTTTCCCTACCCACAATCTAATTGCATCAATATTAGGTCTCTCACTAAGAAACTTATTTACTTAAGAGTTATTTTATTTACTTAGAGTTATTGAGAGGCATTATATAGTGGCATTAAAGACTATCATGTCATGACCATGTTAAAAAATTATTTAGAGCCCACTTTATTTATTTTTAAATAAAACTTTAAAATAACTCATAAGTAAATAAAATAGTTCTAAAGTAAAATTTTAAAAAAATATGTGTCTCGAGAATGATATCTCTCAGCATATTATACATAAGTTTTTTAAAGATAGGTATGCTAGTGGTATCCGTAGTTGCAACATGTAAGATGTTAATTCAGTCCCCAATTTATGTTAAGATAAGTAATGCTTATACATTTAGATAAGTAAAATGTTACTTATGTCCTCCAAACTTCTGACACAAATATACATCTTAATTGTTTGATTATTGTTTAGTGTGGAAAAGAGAGAGAATGATAGCATGTGTAAACTAGGTCAATCCCCTCTTTCCGTTGCACTAATATTTGGAACATGAATCGAGCTCAATCACTATGAGAGGATGAAGCTACAGGTATCATATCCCTTATTGTTGTACATGAAAAGATGTCCCAACTAAGTTTCCACAAGCCCTGATTAGCCTTATTCAATCAAACCCTAGTTACAAGATGTGTATGAATAAACTGATCCCAAGTGCAAAAACATATAGGAAGATTGCAGAAACATAGACAAGAGACCACAGAGACTATGCACCTGAAGTTTGAAGGCCTGATGGACTTGGGCGGCCACTGAATTTGTCCTGAAGTTCCTCTGTCCCGGAACAAACTATATCAAGCACCCAAATCTCTGATGAGGGTCCTGGATCCTAGATCAAGGGGTTTGAAGGACAAGGGTGGTTGCTGAAAGCATCCCAAATGTGTCTGACGATAAATCTGTAACTTCTGTGATGACTGTACCTGCAATACCTACTTCTCCAATTCTTTCCGTCTGATTCTGACCTGCACAAACAAAAGGAGAAAGATGGTTTTGGCTATATAGGAGTTTGTCTCAGTCAAACCTCGTCTTTGGTATTTCTACCGCAACAATAGCCAATGTCAAAATATGCAGATGTGTGTGCTTGTAAACTAAATGTGTAAGCATAAACAAATGCAAGATCCTAAATGACTCAAGCATCAAGGATTAGATCCACAAATGTTTCACTCAAGAAAACAACTTCACCTCAAGGAGAGGACATCAATGAAGACTTCTAGAACAAGAAGGCGAGGTAGTCATGTCCACGGAGGATTCCAAATCTCAAGTTGGAGGCTTCAACCCTTCTCCCAATTGTACAAAGGGTTTGACAAACCCTAGGAAGAGCAAGATAGACTCAAGATCTTGATTCCTAATGTCCACAACATATCTCCATGATAGCAAAAATCAAATTCTTCAATGAGCTTCAACACTTCACAGACCTTCAATAGCAATTGTAGTAGAATTTTAGTGTAGTAAGCTTGCATGTGAGTTGTGTGCGATAAAATGATTTTCAATTCTCTCTAAATACCTAACCTTATGAGGGAAATAAATCGAAATAATATGCCGACATCGCGTGAAAACAAAATTTTGAATTCGGAATCCCGAAGCACTCGACAAAGGCCGACACTCAAACAAAATTTAGATCCCAAGGATTAAGGCAAGACTTGGGCGATTGGCGCCCAAGTCCAACCCCCAAATTTCATTCAAGGATCTACTTAAGGGCCCCCTAAATGTCTGAAATTCATCATTCCTTTTCAGGTTTTGTCAGAAATCACTCCAAAATATAACATTTCTTCGATGAGATATGCGTTAATCAAGTTCTAAATAGGTCCAATGATGAAAGGGGTTAAGGGACACTAAAAGGTAGGAGCTAAACTTAGTGAAATTGTGCTAATCCAAGCAGGAGCACAATTTACGACATAACAATTATTAAGCCTTTAATTGTTTGATTATTAAGCCTTTGGTAAACCATCCTTCCATACATGAATGCCCCTACACCTATAAATAACCATTGCACCTACTTATCTTAATGGGGCCACCACTTAGAATATTAAATTTTAGAGTTAAAACATAAATGTGTTACAAATTGATATTTATGGTTTACTTTTTTATCTTATAACTTTAAAGTACATTTCTATATTCTCTTCTAATATAGAAGCATCCCTTAATCTCATCTACCTTTTCTCATATAGCTATCCACCTCTTATGTTATCAATTATAATAGATAACATTATAATATAATAGTATATTATATAATTATATGAATTTATTTTAATTACTTAAGAGTTATTCTAAAGTATATTTATATATTCTTGGCCTTATAATGGGTTGGTGAGGTAGAGTATGGTATGGGTTGATGGGACAATGGAGAACTGATAACATGACAAATGACATTATATTTGAGTAGTCACATTTAGTCCAAGTAAATGTTGGCAACAGAGCTTGCGTTGTATTATGTGATGGACTTTTCATAGTTGTTGGTTGTTGTGTTTATTGTATTATGTGTGACCATGAAATTTCTCTAGGATCTCCTCATCATGCATTATAAATTAAGTCAAGTCCATTTATATTGGCTTTAATCTTCTCTATAATTAATATATTATCAAAATGAAAGGAATGTTTTTTCAATTATTGAAATAATAACTATAGGTGCATATAGGTCATTTTTAAGTAAGTTTAATAAAAAACATGCAAATTTGTTCCATAAATCTAGAAAATTTAAATTTATTTCTTTAAATTTAAATGACATTATTTATCTATTTTTGGAATAAGTGAACAAACATGTTTTGTGTTTACTTGGAAAAACTAAAATTCTTTCACTTTAATTAGTTATATATCATTAAAATTGAAATTGAATTGCATCCCATATGTTTACTATTGATAAAACTCCTATGCTTAATAAGAACAATTATTTTATATGAAAAACATATTGAAGACCAGATTTATGACCAAAAACTTATGGACCATTACAAATGGATCAAAAACTACCTTCAAGTAGGCATGTAAATGCAAAAATTATAAATGCATTCTATCATAGAACTCAAGAGTCTATTTAAATCATTTTAAGAAGTGTCAAAGATGAAGTTCTCTTTCACATTGGAAGCCTAGAACCACCTAGTGCAGCATGGAAACTTCTAGAATACATGCACAAGGGTACTAGACTCTCTAAAATTATCAAATTATTTTTGAGCTTTTCACCACTCCTATGAAAGGAGATGAAAATTTGTAAATTATCTTATCAAAGTGACAAATATAAATCTCAATTGGACGGTTGCAACTATGACCTTATCCAAGATAAACTTCTTTAATTTATTATTCAAATTAATATTCACAATTAATTTAACTTTATTTCAATATAAACTCTAAATATCAAAACAAACAAGATGTTCCTGGTCTTTTGACACAAACAGGAAGAGCCATTAATGTCAATTTTGATTCCAAGGAAAAAGCTTCTTAAGCATTGTTTATTCAATAAAATAAAATCTTTTTTCAAAAATAAGGGTGATAATCAAAATAAACATGCTAAATTTTTTAAAACTTTGAAATCCTTCTATAAAAATCTAAAAACAAAAATCTTGAAAAATGTGATAAATGTGACAAAATGGGTCACAAAGAGATGGATTGCTATTTTAAGAAAGATAATAAAAGATTCTTCAATAACAAAACCCTAAAAATAACAAAAAAAGGGTAAATATTTAAATCTTGAAATCAAAATGAATCTCAAAACTAGAATGTCTTGAAATTAGAACCAATTTTAAAATCAAAATACAAAAAAGTTGCCCCTTATACTATCTTCTCTACATCTAATGATAATGAATGGATCCTATATAGTAGAGCGTCAAGACATGATATACAGGGATGATATTTTAATTGATATCAAGTTTTGTAATGAAAAGTTCTATCTACGAGATAACTCAATCACAGAAGCACAACAACAAAATTTCAAATAATTTCATAGGAGATGCTCCATTTATTTTTAAATTAAGGAAAACTATTCTTTCATGTTCTCAACTCACTAAAGAATTTATTTTTGATGAGTAAGTCTTATTTAGCAATTTATTAACAAAAAAGATAATAGTACAATATTCACAAAAAAGGTAGGTGGTAAGAAGGCACACCCTCAAAGTCTATGCAGGACAACATCCAAAACAAAGACAAAAGTTCAAAGGGCCAAGCCCAAATACATAAATAAGAACAATTGATAAAACTCCTATGCTTAATAAGAACAATTATTTTATATGAAAAACATATTGAAGACCAGATGTATGACCAAAAACTTATGGACCATTACAAATGGATCAAAAACTACCTTCAAGTAGGCATGTAAATGCAAAAATTATAAATGCATTCTATCATAGAACTCAAGAGTCTATTTAAATCATTTTAAGAAGTGTCAAAGATGAAGTTCTCTTTCACATTGGAAGCCTAGAACCACCTAGTGCAGCATGGAAACTTCTAGAATACATGCACAAGGGTACTAGACTCTCTAAAATTATCAAATTATTTTTGAGCTTTTCACCACTCCTATGAAAGGAGATGAAAATTTGTAAATTATCTTATCAAAGTGACAAATATAAATCTCAATTGGACGGTTGCAACTATGACCTTATCCAAGATAAACTTATTTAATTTATTATTCAAATTAATATTCACAATTAATTTAACTTTATTTCAATATAAACTCTAAATATCAAAACAAACAAGATGTTCCTGGTCTTTTGACACAAACAGGAAGAGCCATTAATGTCAATTTTGATTCCAAGGAAAAAGCTTCTTAAGCATTGTTTATTCAATAAAAATAAATCTTTTTTCAAAAATAAGGGTGATAATCAAAATAAACATGCTAAATTTTTTAAAACTTTGAAATCCTTCTATAAAAATCTAAAAACAAAAATCTTGAAAAATGTGATAAATGTGACAAAATGGGTCACAAAGAGATGGATTGCTATTTTAAGAAAGATAATAAAAGATTCTTCAATAACAAAACCCTAAAAATAACAAAAAAAGGGTAAATATTTAAATCTTGAAATCAAAATGAATCTCAAAACTAGAATGTCTTAAAATTAGAACCAATTTTAAAATCAAAATACAAAAAAATTGCCCCTTATACTATCTTCTCTACATCTAATGATAATGAATGGATCCTATATAGTAGAGCGTCAAGACATGATATACAGGGATGATATTTTAATTGATATCAAGTTTTGTAATGAAAAGTTCTATCTACGAGATAACTCAATCACAGAAGCACAACAACAAAATTTCAAATAATTTCATAGGAGATGCTCCATTTATTTTTAAATTAAGGAAAACTATTCTTTCATGTTCTCAACTCACTAAAGAATTTATTTTTGATGAGTAAGTCTTATTTAGCAATTTATTAACAAAAAAGATAATAGTACAATATTCACAAAAAAGGTAGGTGGTAAGAAGGCACACCCTCAAAGTCTATGCAGGACAACATCCAAAACAAAGACAAAAGTTCAAAGGGCCAAGCCCAAATACATAAATAAGAACAATTGATAAAACTCCTATGCTTAATAAGAACAATTATTTTATATGAAAAACATATTGAAGACCAGATTTATGACCAAAAACTTATGGACCATTACAAATGGATCAAAAACTACCTTCAAGTAGGCATGTAAATGCAAAAATTATAAATGCATTCTATCATAGAACTCAAGAGTCTATTTAAATCATTTTAAGAAGTGTCAAAGATGAAGTTCTCTTTCACATTGGAAGCCTAGAACCACCTAGTGCAGCATGGAAACTTCTAGAATACATGCACAAGGGTACTAGACTCTCTAAAATTATCAAATTATTTTTGAGCTTTTCACCACTCCTATGAAAGGAGATGAAAATTTGTAAATTATCTTATCAAAGTGACAAATATAAATCTCAATTGGACAGTTGCAACTATGACCTTATCCAAGATAAACTTCTTTAATTTATTATTCAAATTAATATTCACAATTAATTTAACTTTATTTCACTATAAATTCTAAATATCAAAACAAACAAGATGTTCCTGGTCTTTCGACACAAATAGGAAGAGCCATTAATGTCAATTTTGATTCCAAGGAAAAAGCTTCTTAAGCATTGTTTATTCAATAAAAATAAATATTTTTTCAAAAATAAGGGTGATAATCAAAATAAACATGCTAAATTTTTTAAAAATTTGAAATCCTTCTATAAAAATCTAAAAACAAAAATCTTGAAAAATGTGATAAATGTGACAAAATGGGTCACAAAGAGATGGATTGCTATTTTAAGAAAGATAATAAAAGATTCTTCAATAACAAAGCCCTAAAAATAACAAAAAAAGGGTAAATATTTAAATCTTGAAATAAAAATGAATCTCAAAACTAGAATGTCTTAAAATTAGAACCAATTTAAAAATCAAAATACAAAAAAATTGCCCCTTATACTATCTTCTCTACATCTAATGATAATGAATGGATCCTATATAGTAGAGCGTCAAGACATGATATACAGGGATGATATTTTAAATGATATCAAGTTTTGTAATGAAAAGTTCTATCTACGAGATAACTCAATCACAGAAGCACAACAACAAGGTAAATTAAAAATTTCAAATAATTTCATAGGAGATGCTCCATTTATTTTTAAATTAAGGAAAACTATTCTTTCATGTTCTCAACTCACTAAAGAATTTCTTTTTGATGAGTAAGTCTTATTTAGCAATTTATTAACAAAAAAGATAATAGTACAATATTCACAAAAAAGGTAGGTGGTAAGAAGGCACACCCTCAAAGTCTATGCAGGACAACATCCAAAACAAAGACAAAAGTTCAAAGGGCCAAGCCCAAATACATAAATAAAAACACTAAGTAAGTAAAACATCATTAGGAGGAGGTCTTTATCATTTGGCTTTCCCCAAACATCACCAAGGATAAAATCATCGACTCCCAACCAATAAGAGTAGCCTCTTCCTCAAGAGTGTCACCAGAAGGTTGCTAAGCACAAATAGAAGAAATGGCCAACCATAAGCAAGGAAACTTGCCAAAGTTTGGCCAACTAGGAGCACCATGCCCATGAGAAGAGGCAAAAGGTGGTCATGAAGGTTGAGACCAATTGTAGGTAGTATTATATTTGTTCCCTAAGGGTTGAGAACCACAAGGCTCTCCACCACAAGAGTGTGAACCTTGATCTCTTCTAGAATATTGATTGTGTCCTTGCTAGTGCCCTCAAGGAGGGGAACTCGAGAATTTCAAAATCATTATATTTTCAAAGGTAAATGGATTATTAAATTTATCAAGAGAAATCAATAGTAGCCCAAGAAATTCAAAAAAGTGGTATTTACATCTTTAATGGTTTTGCAAAAATTATATCTTTCAAGCTAATAAGAAATAAAACTCAATTGTGGCATAAAAGATTAGATTATTTAAATTCCAAAATTTTAAATGATATGGTTTGTCATGATCTTGTGGTTGGTATACCTAGAATTAAAAGTAAATTAGAAACTTGTATTGGATGATTACTAGATAAACAACACACTTTATCCTTTAACAAAAATAATGTCAACAATACTTCCAACCCCCTAGAATTGGTCTATAATGACCTAATGGGACCTTGCAAGTCCCTTAACTAGATGGATATAGTTATGTCATAACTTTTATTGAAGACTATAATAGGATGATTTAGGTAGATTGTCTCAAAAATAAAAATGATGTCCTTTCTAGAATCAAGAAATGAAAGCCTTGGTTTCAAAAATCAATCTAATCTAAAATTAAAAATCTTAAGGACAAATATTGAGACAATACATAAATAAAGAATTTGAATACTTATTCATTTTATTTGGGATTCAAATAGAACTCACAACTCTTTATTCCCTTCAACAAAATGGTATGACAGAAAAATTATACCATCATGGAAATGGTTAAATCCTATGCATTATTCTAATGTACCTAAATATATATAGGCAACACCCCTCTATATGTGGGAGAAAAGAAACCAAATGTCTTCCTTTTAAAAATTTTGGAATCTTTGCTTCTATTTTCATTCCCAGAAATATAAGTAAGTGATATGTAGGAAAAAGGGGTTGAATGCAAGCATGTAAGTACACAAGATCAAACCCTCTTTCACTATAACATTCAAGGACAAAACCAAGCTAAGACACTACAAGATGAAAGAGGACTCAACTACTGATTTTGTGCTCTTGTTTGCTATGGAAAGATATGATTTAACCAAGCCTTTTATTAAAACCCTAGGTTAAATATGAGTAAAACCCTAGTTATGAGATAATCAACTTATAACAGACAAACGACAACAAAAAGTTAGGGTCTGAAAGTACTAGGATGAGTAGTGAGATGTCATAACCTGTTTCACAGAAGCTGAAATGTCAGAGGACTCTAGGGCGGGTGCCCAAGTCCTGAAAATCAGGATCTCCAGAAACTTATAACTGGAAAGATGTCATAGAAGATGCCCAGATGCTAGTTCCAGTGTCTATTTCAGCAAGAGAACGCTGGGGTGGGAACCCAAGTCTTCTGCAAAGGAATTTCCACAATTTGTTTTTGGACCTTGAAACCTTTTCCCATGAACAATCTCCATGTACCTTCACTTCTTCAGTCCTCACACCTGTAAACTGCACACAAGAAGAAAAGGGGTTTGGCAGTTGTGGTGTTTAGGGATTTGCCTCAATCAAATCCTAGGTTAGCATTCAAGATTTCTGATCACCATTATTAGAGAGAGAGCATGCCCTTGCAGGGTAGAGGCTAAAGATAATCCAAAATGAAATGATTCAAACAATGATGATGTCACCTTGGAGGTGAAGTCCTTAGGAGGATGAAGATTCTTTAACTCATAAGGATGTTGATGATGATGATTCCAAATTTACAACAAACACAATACAAACACAAATCTACAACAATAACACAATGAATGCCTTGAATGCTCTTTGCTCCAATATCATAACCTTGCTATCATCAACTTGTACTAAAATGAATTCAAACACTCACTTATATATGCTTTCCCGTTAAACATTTGCAAATTTATTGAGAGAGCCGACAAGGAGAGACCCATTTAAGAGTCCTATGCCGACATGAATTAAATTCCACCCTGACCAATCAGGGAGGACTTAGGTGTGGGCACCCAAGTCCCAAGGAGCCTTTTTGGTCCGGGGTAAGGTATTAAATGGGCCCCTAGTTCCCATTTGACATGGGTTTCAGGGGATTTTGCATCAGGATGAATATTTTGCATGTAGAGTGTTAACACGGGGACCTAGGAGCTAAACTAGGAGGAAAAAAGGCATGTGTGCACTTTTTACTTCATAACAGTAAGAAACTTGATCCAACTTCCTTTAAATGCATTTTTGTAGGATATGGATGAAAGACAAAAGATTTTAGGGCATAGGATCCATCAAAAAGGGATGTCATATTGAGCCAAAATGTTCACATCTTTTAAAAACTTTTATCTTACATTCAACTTGGTCAAATTAAGGAATATAGATAATTTTCTATTCTAGATGAAGTTAATTGATCTAACAAATTTAAATAGGAGGGATACCTTATTAAAACTCAAATAAAAAGACCCAAATGGGCTCAATATCTATTTTCAGAAGAAAATATAGAGAATCCATTCTATAGCAAAATAAATAGAAGTTAGCACACATATTTTGCACTATTGACTTTCTATGAAAGTGAACCTCAAACCTTTGAAGAAGCTAATAGAGTAAAAAAATGGAGGAATGTAATAAAATTAAATATAACTCCAATAGGGATATATATATAAGGTCAAACTAGTCATGAGAGGTTTAACTTAGTGACATGGTTTAGACTATGGTAAAATGTTTGCCCCAATGGAAAAAAATAGCATTATTTAGATGTTCCTTACCATTGGCAGTACAAAATGGTTAGGAGATACATCAAACAAATGTGAACAAGTATTCTTAAATAGTGATCTCCAAGAGGAAATATATATGAATCAACCAAAAGAATTCAAATAACAAAACAAGGAATCATATATTTGTAAACTTAGGAAGTATTTGTATAGTCTTAAACAAGCTCCTAGCGCTTAGTATGTAAAGATCAATAACTTCTTTGAATATCTCGGATCCTCTATTTACTACTCTAATAATGACCTCTTGGTTAAAATCAAAGATGATTAGATCATTATAGTCATGTTATATATGGATGAATTACTCATAATAAGTAACCTTAATTCTTTAACCCACAAATATAGAAACAAACTAAATCAAACATTCAAAATGATTGATTTAGGTTTTTTCGCATCATTTCCTTGGAATGACTATCTTTTAAGATCATCACTCTATTGTGGTATCACATAAATAATATGCACAAGATTTTATTTAAAAGTTCAATATGTTTGATTGCAAACCTATTGTTATCCTTATTGAAGTGGGTATTAAACTGGACTCTAAACCTCCATGTGAAAAGACCAATCCTACTTTGTATAGACAATTAATAGGAAGCTTAATTTACCTTACTATATCTAGACCAATATTACCTACACCATAGGTATTGCATCTAGTTTCATGCAATATTTATGTATCCAGATCATTAGAAAATGACTAAAAGAATACTAATGTATATTAAAGGGACTTTTAATTATGGTTTTTTATTATTCGTAAACCAAAAATGTAAATTTATATGGTTATTGTGATGCTAACTATGCTAGTGATTCTATTGATAGAAAATCTAATTCTAGCCATGTCTTTAAATTTGGTATAGGTGCTATCACATGGAGTAGTAAAAAACAGCCTACTATGGATCTTTCATCCATAGAGATTGAATATGGAAGTGCAATAAAAGTAGAAAAAAAATCAATGTGGCTTAAAAGGTTATTGGATGAACTTCATCACCTTGTTATATGATAGTCAAAGTTGTATTGCTATTTCTAAAAATCATATACAATATCAAAGAACAAAACACATTAAATTTCATGTGCACTTCGTATGAGAAAAATTCCTCAGTGTGATATTACTTTCCATTTATGTCAAACTTATGATCAAGTGACAAATATTTTTATAAAATCTTTATGTAGTGCAAAATTTTCTAAATTTATGACATTGGTGGGCTTCAAAGAGTTGCCATTGACGGGGATGTTGATGGGTGTTTTGACACACTTCTCAAGTCAGGTGAAATCCAAGATGAACTCCACCTCTCTTTAAAGGAAATTGATCATCTAAGAGGGAAATCAACTACCCCAAGGTATTTATAGCCACTTCTTAGCCTTGCAAGATAACTTGGTGTTTGATGTGAAGTTGTTCCAATCAAGGGGCCTGCAAAATGCTAATTTGGTAGAAATCTTGTGCAATGGGTTAGATCTTAAAGATTTAAAAATTTATATAAACCTTATTTACTTCCTTAATTTCAATTTTAAAAATGCTATGTTGGAAACAACCTTACTAGCATCAGATATTTAATTTTATTTTGATGCTTCAGTTTATAAACTAATTTCCACTAAAATCTACTCCTATACTAACCAATTTTTATAAATAAAAGTCAAAATACAACGGAGGAAAGAGGAGGATTTAAAAAAACCTAATTTTTAATCTGCAACACCATGCAATGGTAGATGAATAGACATATCTGAAAATACTTATCCTTTCTTAATTAGAAACTCACAGCCCCAAAAAGGATATTACAATCTTCAATAGAATATATTCACAATTATGAAGTTAAGATTTATTAGACATCCAAATGTTGGCATAGAATAATAAGATATTCAATAACATGAATAGAAATTGTTTAGGTTGACCATATAGAGAAATTCACCATTGGTAAATCACCAATGATATGAAACACATCAAATCCATCAAATACTCATTCAACGCATGCATAACAATGAAGCATTCATCTAATGTTTGGGAACCAAGAAGGGAAAACACTATACAAAATGTCTTTATTCAAAAGTTTCTCGAGTCTCAATATTTTCCAACCCTTTACAAAGAAAAAAAGATTGCCTTTTATAGAGTAAGGCAACATCCTTAAAACAAATTTGGATAGGTCAGATCAATTCAAATCCAATGGTCATGATTTACAATGCATTTAATTTTTGTGGCAATAGGGTGGTAGGATGATCTACTCCTTCCCTTTACAACAAATTCAATTCCAACCCTCAACTAGAATGGCATAATTTCCAAGGCACTTTTATCTTATATGACACCTTTACAAAAAAGTAATTACATTAATTGCACAAGTATCTAGGAAAATCAATGCCCAAATTGAAAAGACATTAATATTAAATACAAAATTAAAACAAATATCTTTATGAGGAGTCATCTCCATTGGTGACATCTTGAATGGTGATTTCCTTCTCTGTGGCTTCCTTTTGTGGTAGTTAATGAGAGAAATGAGGGTAGGATTGATATCCATATCTTGTCCATCAATAAAGGTATACCTAAAATTCTATGTCTCATAGATGACTATGAATCCATTATACCTATGGCACCTTCGAGGTGCATCTTTTTCAAAAGCTCTAAGGGTGGCCTTCATCTTTGTCAACCTTTCTAAGTAATTTGCATTGAAAGTATATGGTTGTTTCCCTAATCTATCTATGATGATTTGCTTCAATTTAGTCTTCAATGCATCAACATCTTTTACCTCTTCATCATAATCCAGGAACTAGCTAGTCAAGTCAGCTATCAATGTTTGCATATCACATTAGACATCAATGATCATTCAGTGCAATTGGACTTGCATCAAACAATTCATTCCTAAATTTGATGATCTGAATCCAAAGAGTGGGTTGGTCGGCATGCTGTACATCTAGAATATATTCCTTTAATAGAAGCTTAGGATCCATTTTGTACATGACGTCTATCCCTGGCATATTTTGAGAATCAGTTACTAACTACTCCTGGCAATCCTAAATCAAAATATTGATCTTGTCACTAATTTATTTGAATTGAGCCTAAGATTTCAAGGCTTCATCGAAGGTTTTGCACCCATGGTCATATAGATTCTCCATCCATTATTTTGTTTCACCAGCCTTGCACTTCATCTTGTCCAAGTTAACTGCATCTTGCTAGGATAATACAACTAAAGGCATTATAGAACCATCAACTATTTGGAGTGGACCAACCAAGTGTTTGATATAGGAAATGAGTTCTACCACTTGCTCCTTTAGTTCTCTCTTGGTTCTCTGGTCATTGTTCATCTTGGAGACAATGGTAGTGTGATGTAGGAAAAACTACTCCTCAACTAAATATATCAATCAAGGGATCTTTCCACTAACATTACATTAGGGTTCTGTTAGCTAATGTGTCTGACAAAACCTATGTCTATAGAACCACTTTATGTTTTGATACAAATGAAATAACAATGAATAATAGTAAATGGGATTTTGAGAAATGAAGTACAATAATGAAAAGACAAAATGATAAAGAACCTAGCACCAAGGAGACAATCTCACTGCCAAGGATGACAATACGAGGTGCGGACGTCTACACGCAATGTTGTAGTGTGTACGATGCATGTATTGTATAGACTCACAATCTTAACTCTCGTGCTAGTCTTTTTAGTCCTTCCTCCCACCATTGAGCTTCCTGACGGAACCTACAAATGCACATATGAAAGAAATGGTTGGGTTGTATAAGAGTTTACCTTAGTCAAACCTCGTTTTCGGTGTTTCCACCTCAACGATAGCCAAATTGATTGATTGATAAAAAAGTGTGTGCTCTAAATTTGAAGTGTGTCTAGAATTGTGACGAGAAGTGACAAGCAAGATTAACAATATATATGAAAGAAATATGACTAATCTAACATTTGCAATGCTATCAAGTAAATAATAAGTGTTGTAGAGCAATAGAGTGAATAAGAGTGAAAGTGTGATGATGGTGAGAAAACAAATTGCAGCAGTGGTGGCTCTCAATCTCAGCAGAGCTTCACTATGAAGAAGAATCGATCCTTTTCAATGACAAATCTACTAGCTTAAATAGAGAAGGCAAAGGTGAAAAATCAAGGATAAGAGTCATTTGGGCATGGATATAGACATTAGGAAGAACTCAAAGTGCCACGTAAGTAAAAATGCACCTTCTAAAATGGTTAACGAATTGGAAAACACTATCGGGATGCTAGTGTGTGGTGTAGTTGTCCGCACATAGTGCTTTGGTCCATGTAACTTCAGTTTTAAAAAGGTTCAACTTACTTAGGGCACTGCCAAGGCTAAGGCACTTTTTACTATTTTTGGATAGGACAAGCAGAAAGGGTCAAAGCAACATTTGGAAAGCGTACTAAGAGAGAGGACACTAAAGCGAGTGCCAAATAAAGCGTGAAATTATGGGCGAGCACAATTTATGATGCTACAAGTAGATACTGCACTTATCATGCCTTATATTTCTCATCCCTTGTTTGTTTTCCTAGGTTAATGGTGGTGACCTAATAGTCAGAAGTAAAGAGATCCCTATCATCCTTGTCGACCATTGGAGATACATGTTTTGCAATTCTAGCTCTAGAGGCATCAATGGTGATAGAGGAGAGAGTCCCTTGGTTTTTTCTTTGATATTCACAACTCTAACATAGCCATGATGCTTTGTAAATCCTTAGATGTTGCTTGACCACTTTTTTCTTCTATGGATGTTGACATCCAGCCATGTTGGCACCAAGGAAGTGGAAGCATCTACTATTTGTTGTTGTTGTGGAGGTGATTGTACTAGTGCCTCTTATTGAGTAGTTATTTCTATCTACTCTAGTTTCTTTTCCATCTCATCCAAGAGCTTATCTCCTTCATATATCTCTCTTCCATGGTGAGAGGATTATTTTCCAATGTCTCTAGATTAGTTTGGTGTGCAAGCTCCTCTACATGCTTCTACTACTTTTCAACTTAGACTTCTTTTTTATTATCATTGGGATCAATTATCCCTTCCTGTTAGTTGTCCTTGGGACTAGCTATCTTTTCATGTGGTTCCTTCTCCTTTTGGACTTCCTGTTATCCTACCCCTAGATTGGATGTTATCTCTTGTTGATCCTTATCTTTGGGGTGATTGTCTACTCCACTTTCTAGAGATTTCTCCTTGCTATTCTTCAAGCTCCTTTACAATGTTATCTATATTTCATAGCAAAGGGGAGAGTTGGGAGGAGAGGAACGTATGGAATTTGTAGGAGATGTAGAAGGAGTGACTTGAGCCACAACAACTTCTTTATTTGAGAAGACAAAGAAGGAATAGAAAGAACGAGAGCTACTGATGTTATTGAGGGAGGAGGGATAATGGATCCAAAAGAATGGATGGCTATAACAAGAAGAGTAGATGTAGTAGTTTGGGGATTAGAAGCTAGTTCCTTACGTATCTTGACTTCAGTAGAGATGGGTATGAATTAGGGAAGTACTTGTGGAGTACAAGATCTTGGTACAAGGGAAAGGAATAGATGGTTTCTATGGAAGAGGTTTATTGGGAGGAAGATGACTTCTTATTTTTCTTGAATGGAACTTCCTCCTCTTCCACTTCTTCCTCTCCTACCTATGTGGTCTTCCTTTTGTACACCTTTTCGTTTCCCTGCTACCATTAGGCTTCTTATCTTTGGATGTCTCATTTTTCTTTCGTTTATCTTTAGGCTCTACCTTAGTTTCCTTTTGTGGGGGAGGTACTTCCTCTTTTAATGATTTGGTCTTCTTCTTCCTAGACTTCTTGGAAGTGTCTTCCCCATAAGTTAGTGCAATCCATGTAGCTACTAATTGTTCTATTGGAACCTTCAAATTTTTTCAAAATTTGAAGGTCCCATAATGAAAAAATCAATTTGAGCACTCATAAATGCACCTGAAAAAACTGCCCCAATGACCTACTTTGGAGGGTCATAACTCGGAGCCTATTTAGTTTCATGCCAAATCACTTGACAAGCATGTTTATATACCATATGTTACTGTGCATATCCGATTTCGGCCTCCCATGATCAGATTTGACCGGGTTTTTAAGCATCAAGTTGAAGGGTTCTAGGAATGTTTGTTGTTTGCATAGTGTGAAATCTACCTGGGAGGTCAACTTTAGAGGCTAATATCTAGCAACTGGATGATGTTCATGACAAACTGATTGGTGTTCCAGATTTACCCTATGATAATCTACTTCCATGTCCATTTTCAAGGCCCCAACATCTCATTTGGTATTTTTCCAAAATCAAAAGCAAATGCAATTTGTACTATTTTACAGTTGCATTTCCAGAAAATTACAGAGAGGTCAACTTTGACCCTTGATATTTTGTGGAAGAAATGGATTGATGAAAAACCCTTTTGCACATATGTTCATTGAGCCTAAATGAACTATTTCCCAAGTGGCAAGCCTGAGATTTGATATTTTTTTCAAAATGGCAAGTTGGTGAGCCCTAATTAGTTTCACAGGTGCAATTCCAGAAAAGGCTGAGTAAGCTACTTTGGATGTTAATATATTGCACCTCAGGATGGGTTTTTCCAAGCCGTTCTTTGCAATAAATTCTTGGATCATATGTCTATATGTTTGTGCATTTTCACATGGTTATCATAGGAGTTCTGATATATTTTTTAATTGTTTCACGACTACTCTCGGGCTAGATTTGGCACCCAAAAAATGTTGTAAATTTTGAAATTATGAGGGTGACCCAGTTGATGTTTTGACCTCAGATATCTCCAGGTCCAATTTTGTCACAATCTGAGCTCATTTAGTGCATAATTTTAAATTTTTATGTTTCATGCTACATGCTTCAACAGAGCCAGTTTACAAAGGAAGTACCTCAATTTGGCAAGCTGTTCAAAATCCGTTGGAAACCCACTTCCAAAATAATTGATTGCGGTCCCTTGTAAATTTTTGTGGCTCCAGGATGCTCCGTGTGCCCATATTGAAATTACTCAGTTTGCCCTGCTGCTGAAATTAAAAATTTCCCTAAGTTCTAAAGTCTAAATAATATAAATTTTAAATCATTTTAAATGTTTTAAAATAAGTTTGAAAACCCTAAATATGTCAACAATTTATAAAGTCTAACTTTATAAATTTTATGCAATAAAGTTAACATAGGAAGTGGAGGGAAATTTTGATGGAATTGGGGATGAAATGTTGGAGAGGCTTCAACAGAGACATGGTGAATTGGTGCGTAGAAAACCTGTTTGGGAACTTCTTATGGCATATTTATCATGCCAAAAAAATGTCTTTCTTTAGTTATTATTTCTGATAATGGATCTCATTCCTATGCCCTTCAAAAGGTTGTGCAGTTCTTTTACATCATCTCTCATTTTGTTCAAAAAACTCCCATTCATAAATTGTTGAACAAACCATCTACCAAAATCAATAGCATTTTGGTACTGTTAGATGATGATCTAGATCAAATTGATAGAGGAAATGAAAAGCCAGTCAAAGATCCTTGTGAGATGCATTTATATCCAGCATGCATTTTGAATCTAAGTTGTCCTCTCTTGAGCTATGATATCACATATGAAGTATCAAAAACTATAGTGGAATGTAAGGACTGGACAAATGTTATTTTATTTATTAATAAAGTTCTCCAACAAACTTGGGGACATTTTCCTGCTAATTCTTCGCACAAAGCTTCAAGATTTGATTTATCTCATAGCAATGCAAAGTCAACACCAGAGAAATGGAAAAACTTGCAGCATATAGATCCAACACGTCAATTTCCTTATAAGACTGAAGCTAGAAAACCATCCGATGATTGTCATTTGTCAGATATGCAAGAAATTTTTTTTGATCCAAAACCCAAAGGAACACTCAAAGTTATACTGGCAACAAATATAGCAGAAACCTCTTTGACTATTGATGGAATAAAGCATGTTATTGATCCAGGATTTTGCAACAAAAATCAGGCATGGAGTCATTGATTGTGACTCCCATTTCGAAGGCATCTACTCTCCAGAACAAGAAGAATAGGAACCAAATGATACAATGAAAAAAGGGCATATTAAAAGTAGTATACTATTGAGAAACCCTACATCGAAGAGACTATACTACATCAGAATGACTAGTTCATGAGTCCCCCTGATTTGCCGATGAAGTGGGTCATGAGGACCTTAATTAATAAACATTCTCAAGATCAAAAGTATAAAAATAAATATCAGGGAGACTTTACTATATCAGAGTAACCATTTATTCGTCCCTTCCAAATTCTGAAGTACATGAAAAGTATATGCAAAGCGTCTATTGGAAGGTGAAAATATTATATCAGCAAGAGATCATAGAAGTGGGCCCCCAAAACTATGACTAATAAATATTATTACCAAAAAGATTATATCAGAGAGACTTTGGATAATCAGAGAGAGTGTGTTGAGGGTCTCTTCGAAAACCCGATGGAGTAATGAAAGAAGTTTAAACATCATCAAAAGGGAAAGTAAAAATTGCAAATAAAAGATTAAGTAAAGTATAATGCAAATTTTACATTTTCATGGAAAGGATAATAAAGTGGGGGATTATTTTGCCGGAAGGACATAATGAATATTGCAAATGCAGATTTTAATAATCATAGTTAAGAATATTTTCACTCGAAGGCAAAATATTTTTGAAGGGATTAACTAAATAGGTAATTATTTTACCTAAAAAATACTTTTCTTGAAAGAGCACACAATAGCCAGCAAACATTTTCACCAAGGAACTCATTGTTGGAATTAGACCAGACAACTGAGAGTGGGGGGGTGAATCAGTTGTTACACAATTTGATCTTTTTCTACTTTTAACCTTCTTTATTATCTTACTACCAGATTAGTGATGTAAACATTAAATTATAGATCAACAACATAAGAGTAGAAACATAATCAACACACTTGACACCAAGATTTTGACATGGAAACCCGGTTAAGGGAAAAACTATGGTGGGGGTTAACCCACAAAGATTTGTACCCTGTTAAAAGTACTTTAGAAAAATAGAAGGCACATGCCTTCGGGCTCACTGCCTACAAAAATTATTTAGAACATAATGAATTAACTAAAAAATAACATCTACTTTATGCCTAGTTCAGTTTCAATGAATGCTCAAAAACTTCTGCTTTGCCCCAGATTCTTCTTTACTAACTTCACACTCTATACTGCTCTTGCTCCTTTTCTTCTCTACTCTGCTTCTAATCCTTTATTCAGATTTAATCTATTTTGTACAAGGATGATGTTTGACAATTCTTCAACAAGTATTTATACACTTCATCCATCCTGGAATGATCAATAAGGTTGGCCAAACTAACGTAGATCTTTACACTGTCATCCAATCATAGCTGAGACTTGAATCTTCCTCTATTAACACGCCATGCTTCATAAAATGATTTTTAGATCATCTACAATATGCTAGGAACATCCGGTTGGCCAAGACTAGGAACAACAACAACAACCAAGAGGAAACCTTCAATCACGAGCTCCTTTGTCAATGCAGACCACCAACACAATAGCCACACGATCCAAAGACCACCACAAGCACAATTAAGTCAACATGAATAACCACACCACTTGGCATCACCAGAATCACTCGCATCTTCATACTGAACCTCAAGAACACACACTGCCATGACTGTCATACTAGAAAGATTGCTTCCGGATCTCCAAACCATGAGCCACTCGAGTTGAGGGAACAGACCAACATCCCAGACATGCCTCTAGATCCGCAGATCACAATATTCTCATACCAGACCAATCTAGACCAACTTCTTGCCACTCTGTCATCACAGAACAACTGCAAAAACCTGTTCTACTCAGAGGGCCATAACTTCACCAAATCTTCATGTGGACCTTCAAATCTCTACTGGAGCAACACTGGACAACCCTATACAAACCCTTTAATCCAAGAACTCTGATCGTCACCTTACTAAAAATATTGATCACTCCTCTGTACTATCTTCACTGTTTCTGACAGAAGGATATGTTGACATCAATGACAACACATCAAGCACATATTTGCAACAATCTCCCCCTTTGTCATTGATGGCAATATATGATGTGAAAAACTAATTTCACCATCAAGACAAGAACTTCTCCCCCTTTCTCTTGTCACACTTGCAACCACTTGTTTTCACTACTCCCCCTTTCACCAGCAACTACCTACTTCCAAATTTTTCACATGACTTCTCTCCCCCTTTGACATCAATGGCAAAGGGTGCATATTTGCAATCATCTCTTCCCCTTTTTATTTTAGACTAATTTCCAATGTTTACATACTGACTACTCCCTAGAGTAGCATTCACTCAACATCAATCCAGATCTCAAGATATGACTAAGAATTCCATCAGACTAATGCACCTTAGTGCATCTTAGTTCTGATTTGGAGGGGTAATAACCCCTAACTTCTCTCTAAGATATTCAAAGGTATCCTTGAGAAGAGGCTTAGTGAAGATATCTAGAATCTGATCTTTGGATGACTCAAACTCCAACTTGACTTCATTCTCATTTACCTTCTTTCTCAAGAAATGAAATTTGATAGATATATGCTTTGTCTTTGAATGCAATACTGGATTTTTTGAGATACTTATTGCACTAGAATTATCACAAAAGATTGTGATTGGCTCCTCAAACACAACTCTGATGTCCTTTAACATTTGCTTCATCCACAGAACTTGAGTACAATTATTTGTTGCTTCTATACATTCTGCTTCTACAGTAGATAGAGATATTGCCTCTTGCTTTTTGCTCATCCAAGAGACCAATCTCTTTCCCAAGAAAAAGGCACCACCACTAGTACTTTTTCTGTCATCCACATCTCCTGTCCAATAAACATCTGTGTATGCATGAAGAGTAAAGTCATTGTCTTTTGGATACCACAATCCATAATCAATTGTCCCCTTGAGATATCTGAAAATTATTTTGACTACCACAACATGGGATTCTTTCGATTAGACTGAAATCTAGCAACAAGTCCAACGATGTTCATGATGTTAGGTCTGGTCTAGGTCAGATAGAGCAGTCCTCCAATCATTGATCTATTACTTTTCTGATTTGCCTTGGGTGAATCATCATATTTACTTAACTTGCATCCAGTTACCATAGGTGTACCTACAGGCTTTGAATCTTCCATTCCAAACTTTTTCAGTAATTCTTTCACATACTTGGACTGAGATATGAAGATATCTTTGTCTGATTGAGCAATTTGCAAACCTAGGAAGAAATTCATCTCTCCAAACATAGACATTTCAAATTCAATTTTTATTTGGTCAGCAAATGTTTTGCACATACACTCATTTCCACAAAAACTGATATAATCAATAAAGACTTCAACAATTAGGATGTCCTCATGATTAATCTTGAAGTAAAGATTACTATCAGCAGTACCTTTGCTAAAACCTATCTTAAGTAAATATTTATCCAATCTTACATACTAGGCTCTTGGAGCTTGCTTAAGTCCATACAATGCTTTTCTCAGTCTATAAACCATGTCACCCTGATCAGACAACTGAAACCCTTCTGGTTGCTCAATGTAGACTTCTTCCTCCAAATCTCCATTTAGGAATACTGATTTGACATCCATCTAATACACTTTAAAATCTTTCAAAGCAACAAATACAAGAAACAATCTAACTGCCTCTATTCTTGCCACCGGAGCAAAAGTTTCTTCAAAATCAATTCCTTCTACTTGAGAATAGCCTGTGCATACCAACCTTGCTTTGTTTCTTACAATTTCACCATCTTCATTTAGTTTATTTTGGAAGACCCATTTGGTTCCAATTACATTTTTGTCCTCCGGCCTAGGAATAAGATCCAAGTGTGGTTCTTTTCAATTTGTATTAATTCTTCTTCCATTGCTTTTACCCAATTTTAATCTGTATAGGCTTCACCAACTAATTTAGGTTCAATTCTTGAAATCAAACAAATCTCTTCTTGATCTTCAACAACTCCTCCTAGTTCAAACACCTTTATTTCTATCCCCTATGATTTGATCTTCAGGATGATTCATTCTTAAATATCTGGGGATTTTGGGAATTGTTTCAGCTTCTATTTCTTGAGCTTGTTCCTCAACATCTGTATTGATTCCTTGAGTCTCTAGAGTTTCCAGATCAGTCTGCATCAGAGTTTGAACTGACCTTGATTTTGACTCTCATTTTGATCATCTGAATCATATCCGCAGAACCTGGAATATCCTTCCTTGCTCTCATCAACTCTAACATTAGCACTTTCAACAATCTTTTTCAACCTCTTGTTAAAGCACCAGTAAGCCTTACTTGAGTAGAGTATCCCAAAAATATTCCCTCATCACTTCTTGTATCAAATTTGCCTAAATCCTCATCTCTTTTGATATAGCATTTACTACCAAAAACTCTGAAATATCTCACAGTAGAAGGATGACCAAACCATAGTTCATAAGGGGTCTTACCAAAATTGCCTCGGATCTGCACCTGGTTAAGAGTGTAGACAACAATACTTACAGCTTTTGTCCAATAAGCTTGAGGAACATTTGTTTCCATCATCATGGTCTTGAAAGCTTCTTGAATGGTCCAGTTCTTTCTTTCCACAACTCCATTTTGTTGGGGAGTCCTACGAGCAGATAACTATCTTTTTATGCCATGTTTTTCATAGAAAGCATCAAACTCATGGGAAGTAAATTCTCCACCTCTGTCAGATCTCAGACATTTCAATTTTTCACCAATTTCGTTTTCCACCATCATTTTGAACACCTTGAATTTTTCAAGAGCTTCTGATTTTTCTTTTAGGAAGGTTACCCATATCATCGTGGATATCAACAACATGAAATATCTATCTCCTTACACACTCCTAATTCTAGCAGGACCATAGATATCAGTATGTACTAGTTCCAATCATCCATTTGAGACTTGTTCCATACTTTTGAATGAAATCTTTCTCTGTTTCCCTAATTGACATTCTCTACACATGCTATTAGGTTTCACAAGTTTTGGAAGATCTCTCACATCCTGAGTGGTACTTATTTTAACAATTTTATCAAAATTCACATGCCACATCCTCCTATGCCATAACCAACTTTGATCTATCTTAGCAATCAAACAGCTTTTGCTAGAGCTACTTAAATGAAAAATGTTACCTCTGGTTTGAGTACCTGATGCAATTTCAGTTCTAGAACTTTCCAAGATTCTGCACTTTCCATCTTTGAATCGAAGATCATAACCTCTATCAACCAACTGTCCAACACTGAGAAGATTATGTTTCAGTCCTTCCACATACAGAACATCGTTAGAGCTATTTTTACCATCAAAAGAGATGGATCCTCTGCCACAAATTCTACTAGTTGAGTTATCTCCAAATTTCACAAGCCCACCTTCATAATTTTCAAAATTCACAAACTTACTCTTGTCTCCAGTCATATGATGAGAACATCCACTATCAATCACCCATTCATCTTTCTCAACAACCTTAGCTAGCAGATTCAGTAGACACCAGATCTTCTTCTTTAATGGCAATGAACACCCAATCATTTTCAGGGGAACCTCCATGATCAGTTTCATCATATGTGAGTCCTTCACTAGTTTCTTGGACATATTAACATTTTTTTTCTGATTTCGATATCTGTTAGGGTTTGGTTTTGAAAACCTCTCTGGACATCTTGAGGCAAAATGACCAATCTTATTACAAGCAAAACATTTGAGTGGCAATTTTCCTTCATACTTATTGGATCCTCTTGGTAATCTTTTGGCAAGAATAGCTTCAAGATCAATAGTTTCAAGTTCAATATCTTCAAGATCCTTCCTTGTCTTCATTAATCTGTTTGATCTTGCAGAAGAGATTTCACCCAAATCATATCTTTGTTTTCCATATACATTGGCCTTAAATGTAGATTCAGATTTGGGAAGAGAATCACCAAACTCACTTAATTCAAAAGATGAAATTTTGCCAACCAGACGATCTCTTGTAACATCTAAGATAGTCCTGATCTCCTCTATAGCAACAACCTTATGTTTGTATGAATTAGGTAAAGATCTGAGTACTTTTGATACAATCTCTGATTCTTCCAAAGTTCCACTAGCACACTTGATACCACACACAAGTTCATTTATCTTTTGCATGTAGATTGTGATGTTTTCATCTTCGCTCATCCTCATAGTTTCAAATTTTCCTCTCAAACTTTGCATCTTGGCACATTTGACATATTGATCACCTTCATACAAATATTCCAACTTTTTCCAAATTTCATAATCAGTTTTTAGACCAAAGACATTTGTCATTTTCAAATTTGTTAGGGCAATCAACAAGGCTTCTTTAGCTCGAAGGTTATTTTTAGCATCTTTGACTTGATCTGGAGTTGAAGGACCTTTCTCTGGAGGTTTATACTCAAGACTGGTTATTTCTCAGTAGGCATCACCCATGCATTGTAAATGGCACTCCATGCGATTCTTCCAAACAAAATAATTTGTTCCATCAAATCTCAGACTATCCTTCTTGTAGGTCGACATCCTGGATCTCCTTAAGTGGTCAGGTTTTTCTAAGAGGATCTGGCTTTGATACCAATTATTGGAATTAGACCAGACAACTGAGAGGGGGGTGAATCAGTTGTTACACAATTTGATCTTTTTCTGCTTTAAACCTTCTTTATTATCTTACTACTAGATTAGTGATGTAAACATTAAAGCATAGATCAACAACATAAGAGCAGAAACATAATCAACACACTTGACACCAAGATTTTGACATGGAAACCCGGTTAAGGGAAAAACCATGGTGGGGGTTAACCCACAAAGATTGTACCCTATTAAAAGTACTTTAGAAAAATAGAAGGCACATGCCTTTGGGTGCACTGCCCAGAGCTCACTCAAAAGAGGAGGCTCACTGCCTACAAAATTTATTTAGAACATAATAAATTAACTAAAAATTAGCATCTACTTCATGCCTGGTTCAGTTTCAATGAATGCTCAAAAACTTTTGCTTTGCCCCAGATTCTTCTTTACTAACTTCACACTCTATACTACTCTCGCTCCTTTTCTTCTCTGCTCTACTTCTGATCCTTTATTCAGATTTAATCTATTTTGCACAAGGATGATGTTTGACAATTCTTCAACAAGTATTTATGCACTTCATCCATCTTGGAATGATCAATAAGGTCGGCCAAAATTAATGTGGATCTTTACACTATCAGCCAATCATAGCTGAGACTTGAATCTTATTCTATTAACATGCCATGCTTCATAAAATGATTTTTAGATCATATACAACATGCTAGGAGTATCCGGTCGGCCAAGACTGGGAAGAATAACAACAACCAAGAGGAAACCTTCAATCACGATCTCCTTTGTCAATGCGGACCACCAACACAACAACCACATGATCCAGAGACCACCACAAGCACAATTAAGTCAACAGGAATATCCACACCACTTGGCATCACCAAAATCACTCGCATCTTCATACTGAACCTCAAGAACACACACTGCCATGGCTATCATACTAGAAAGATTGCTTCTGGATCTCTAAACCATGAGCCACTCAAGTTGAGGGAACACACCAACATCCTAGACATGCCTCTAGATCACAATATTCTCATATCGGACCAATCCGGACCAACTTCTTGCCACTCTGTCATCATTGAACAATTACAAAAACTTGTTCTACTCAGAGGGCCATAACTTTGCCAAATCTTCATGCGAACCTTTCAAATCTCTACTGGAACAACACTGGACAACCCTATGCAAACCCTTTAATCTACAAACTCTGATCTTCACCTTACTGAAAATACTGATCACTCCTTTGCACTGTCTTCACTATTTTTGACAGAAGGATATGTTGACATCAATGATAACACATCAGGCACATATTTGTAACACTCATGGGCAAGTAATTATTTCTTACCCGAAGAATATATTTTCTAGATTGAGTGAAAATGTGTACAAAAGGAAATGACAATAGTTATTTGGAAAATTATTTTCACGAGATATGAAGGCAAAAAGAGATTAAATTAAATATTTGTAAAGAGGAAAAACAAAAATTAAATCAAAAGTCACATCAGATACATGTCAAGGGTCATAACCCTAATAAATACAAAGTATAAATGGGAGATGAAATCCATATCAAAAATCAAGATCATCAATCAATCATCAAGCAGGAATAATCAAAACAATCAACAGTCAAATAGGAATAATATATCAGTCAATGGAGACTTCCAAGCATAAAATGTAAAATCTTATGAAGTAATTCAATGGAGAGGAATATAATAATCTAGGGTCCAAACATTTTTGGTGATCAATTATTTGTTAATATTCATTCATATGTGTTATCCGTGATGTCTCTAGAATGGTTTTCCTTCATTGTTTAAATTGAATATATCAAGGATGTGTTTAATTTATCAGGGCACATTTGCTACTTCTGTGTGATTTGCTTGACTAGTTTCTATGAGAAGTTGATTTAAGTCCTTCTAGGTGATTTATGTTTATTGGTCTCTACCAAGATTTAAAACCCTTTAAATAAATCATTTTGGTTGGTTTCCTTCACATCAGAATTAAAAATCCTTTCAATTGATCATAGTAACCTGGGAAAATATCATTGGGATCGATAAGAAGAGCCTCATAACCAATATTCTTGCATGTTTATACAAGGTATAAACACTTGAAAGTGCCAAATAATTAGAGTTAAGCCAAGAGGGAGGACATATTTACCATACATATCTTTACTTCGTCACCCAAAGTAGATATAAAGCATTGGTCATATTCATCATAAAACAATATTTTATAAAACTTTATTTACATATTCAAGATTCAAACATTAGGAGTAGGAATAATTCACAGCCTTACATCTATTTCACATCCATATGCCACTGTGAGTAGATCACTAAGGTCATACAAATCTACATTAACTATCAAGGTACACCCGCCTAGGTCTGGCAAAACCTAAAGAGAAGGGGGTTTTCAATTATATTTACCTTGTTTCGTTAGCCAAAAGCATTAAGAGAGATTGGCAACCTCTTAAGGTTAACAACCTGCATTTTTGAGACCTAACATGTTCAATCTTCCTCTTCAACCATGTCTTTCTGCATTCCAAGACACCTTTTGAAATTTCATCTAGGGATGTAACCTCCTCATCTTCCCAATTCAATAGAGGAATGGGTTTCTAGAAGATACCATTTTTGTCATAGGCCTCCTACAAGATTTTCCCATCATCAGAGAGTTGTTCATGCACTTGTGCAATTCCAAACTCCTTCATCTAGTAGGTTGTTAATTTGTAGTACCTTCTCTTTCTAACCCCATGGTCATCACTAGAATCTACCTAGAAGTCCTCTAGGTGAGGCACATGTTTCATGTGTGTGCCCACACTCTTCTCCATCTTCCCCTTTGGGTCAAAAGACATTCTAATTGTATGGAAGTGGAGATTATACCTTTGAATCTCAACATTTGAATCCTTGGCACTTTAAAGTGCGGGACAAGCATAAACTCCTATCATAATGGGTAATTACACCCCTATCCTATGCTTCACTCCCAAATCCTTGTGAGTTTCACACAATTGCTTGATTAGTTCCAAGAGAAACAACTTGTCACTTGGACATTTTGGGAGTCCATATTGAGGTCCAATGAAACCCTCTACTCTAATGTATGAGAACTTAGGGAATTGGATGAACCAAATCCCATATTGTGTAACCATTTTGGAAGCATTCATTGAAAATCTCTTAGTCATGTCTTCCTCCAAGGTTTTGATGATGTAAAGAGGAAGACATCATTCATCCTTTTTAAATGGATCATTGGGTTTTTTTTGGGTGAGCTAGGGGTAGCAGTCATATACCTTATGCCCCTGACCCCTTCCAACAACTCCATTTTTTGTTAAACCTAGATATATTTCTCTTCTATCCTAGGAGTAGGCCAAGTAAGAGGTCATATGGAAGTCCCTACTATCTTGTACCTTGATAAATTAGTCATGAAGATTGTCACTAATGAGTTGTTCCTAATCAGTCATCTCCTTATCATCTAGAAAAGTGGTTACAAACTTGAACATCCATGGAGAGAAGGTTGAGGTAGAAGGAATTCAAATGACTCTACCCAAAAGGGTGACCATATCCCCAATCTCCTAGTGAAAGACACTCCTAATTAAAGTCTTGGGTATTTTGGAAATGGTTGCCTTGGGGTTAACCATCCATACTTTATTAATTTACCTAAGATAATTGTTTGGATCTTGATTGTAGAATTCTAGTGCTTGTGCCATGTCCATTTGGACAATTTCAGCATGTTGTGGTAGATGAAAGGTTTCTATAATGATTGTTGGGGATATGTTTAAGAAGTCTTGCCCTTTTGGGACCACTATTCTTCTATGCCTTACATCATAAGCTTTTGCAGAAGCTACAACCAACTCTAGCGATTGGAATAAAATAGGGAAACCAACAACTTGTACTATTATGTTATGAACCATCCTTTGGGTTTTTCTTATTATAGCATCCTGTACATTCTTCTCTTGAATTCATCTAGGTCCACATGCCCTAAGTCAATATTTGATATGGCATCCCAAGTTGAGTTGATTTTGGATTGAGAAATCATCCCTTGGAACTCATACTTCATCTAGTTGAGAGGAACCTCCTTCAACAATATAATGAAAAATGCACGAAATAACAGAAATAGTAGAAACACAGAAGGAATTTATTGATTGCAGGCCACTTCGAGGGGGCAACCTCCTTTGAGCAATCTCAATACAATAAATTCCTGGATGCCTTCATTGGCCTCAACAGGTACTTATATACTAAGTCTAATCTAAACAACTATTACTTCCCATGAATGTGGGATAATACAATATGCTCACGAGATTACTTACAAAGCATATGCATCCAAATGTCATATACTACTAAAGTAAAGATAAGGGTTAAACATGAGTTCCTAACATCCCCTCCCTCTTAGAAAAGCTTTGTCCTCAAAGCTTAAGATGTAGAAATTGTTGTTGAATCTAAAGGAGTGGTTCCCATGTAGCATCCTCTGGTTGCATTCCAGGCCACTGGATTAATACCTCTGTGATGGATCGGGAGTGAAGCTAATGAGTGCGTTTATCGAGGATTGACTTGGGTTCCAAAATGATGGATCCTTCATTATCCAGTTCTAGTAAAAAAGTTTGTGCTCTAACGTTGGTGTCAAGAACTTTCTTTAGACAAGAGATATGAAATACTGGATGAACGTGAGAAGGAGGAAGCTCCAATTTATAAGCAACCAACCCAATCTTCTGAAGAACCTTATATGGCCCATAGAACTTTGGAGCCAGCTTATGACGTCCTTTGAGTTTCAGGGATGATTGCTTGTATGGCCATAAACGAAGAAAAACCATACCACCTAATTGAAAAGTGTGCTCAGAATGGTGTTGATCAGCTTGTTGTTTCATTCAATTTTTGGCCATGTGAAGATTTTCCTACAAGATGTGGAGAATCTGATCTTAGGTTTGGAGAACCGTGTCGACTGCCTAAATTGGAGAACTACTGGGGGTGTATGGAAGGAGCACTGGCAGTGCCTGACCTAGACTGCTTCATATGGAGTCATTTTAGATGCAGTGTGGTAGGAGGTATTGTACCACCATTCAGCTAGAGGAAGCCACTTTGCCCACTGATGTTGTTGTTTAGAGGTGAAGCAACAAAGATAAGTTTCCAAACATTTATTGATAATTTCAGTCTGACCATCTATTTGTGGGTGATACCCAGAACTCATCTTCAGTTTGGTGCCAATATGGCAAAATAGTTCTGTCCAAAAATGATTGGTGAAAGTTACATCACGATCTGAGACAATGGAAGAAGGAATGCCATGAAGAAGGAAGATCTAGTCCTATTTAGGAGTAGAAATTTTGGATTTGTTTAGTTTAGTGTTTAAATCCTCCTTTCACCCTTTACATTCAAGGACCCTCGGATTGAGTGACAGAGCACTATCAGGTCCTTGGTCACTTACAAATGTAGGGAAACTTGGATTAGGGTATTTGATTATCAATTTTTCTTTTCTTATGCTTAATTGTCCATCAAAACCCTAATTATGCAAATACGGAAGCAAACAGATGAATAACAGAAAATGTTTCTACAGAAAGCCGTAAAATAACAAATAACAACACACCTATTTTCAGGGTTCTAAGGTGGAAAAGTCAGGGACAAAAGAGCAGGTGCCCAAGTCCATTGCCCTACTTTTTGTCAGGATCTGCGGACAAGATCTGCAACCTGTTTTTGTTGCACCGAAGGTTTTTCTATCATGAAACTTCAAGGACTAATGAGCAGGCACCCAAGTCCAGGTAGCTATTTCTTTCACTGATCTACGATTCCAACACTCCAATATGCCCTCTTGCAACTTCACTTTGTCTGCATCATCAACTTGTAACCTACAATCATAAAACTTTGGGAGGGGTTTTTGGTGTTTAGGAGCTTACCTTAGTCAAGCCCTGGAAGGACACTTAAGTCTTCCAAACACCTTTGTCAGATAGAAAGTGTGTGCCTAGGGAGGCAGAGGCAAAATCCAAATGAAATAATGATGAAAACACAATATAATGTCACCTTGTAGTGAAGATTTCATGAGAGGAAGAAGCTCTTCATTCCATGAGGAAATGGATGCTCAAATCTACAAACACAAACACATAAACAACACCAATATGCTCTTGCAACACAATGAAAGCTGTGAATCACCTTTAGGAGCATGAAGTTCACAATAACAATCTAGTAATGCTCTAGTTTACAAATGAATGCTTAGACATGCTTTTATATGCAACTACAAACACTCCCGCTAAGAATTTCATAATTCAAACTTATTGTGTCGGCATAGGAACCAAATAATGGTCACAAGTTGACACCCAAAAATTGGGACTACCCTAAAATAGGGCAAGACTAGGGCGTGGTCACCCAAGTCCTCCCCCTATTTTGGGCAAGGGTTATCTCAAGTAGTCCCCATAGGTCCTATTTGTCAAGACACTTAGGGGTTTTCTCATTGGGATGTTGAAATATGATGCAAGATGCCCTAAATGCACACAAAAGACCCGGGAGCTAAACCTAAAGAGGGAAAAGCCCCCAAGGGGACATTTTCTGACATTACAGGTCCATAAAAAATTGTATGACTGAGGAAGTAGTATAGGGATGGCTGAGGGAACAAAAATAACTATATTTGGAGAGGCGATGAACCACAACCAAGATCACTATCTTCCCTCCATATTTAGGGATACCCTTAATGAAATCCATAGAAATATATGTCCAAATCTATGTAGGGATGGGAAAGGGTTTGAGCAATCCTAGAAGGAGTGTCGTTTCACCCTTGTGGCATTGGCAGGTATCACATTCAACCACCATCTATTGAATTGCCCTTTTCATTCCCTTCCAAAAGAAGTTACGCCATGCCCACTCATAAGTTTTGAGGAACCCAGAGTGCCCTGCCGATGGAGAAGCATGGAGTTCATAGAAGACATCCTGTTGAAGATCTGTGCTCTGGGGAAGCACCAAACGACCCTTGTATCACAGAGAAACACCATACCAAGAGTAATGCAGGACAACAGAAGGATTATTGGCCAACTGTTGAATGATTTGAGATAATGAAGAGTCATTGACATAGCCTTGCTGGACAAATTCCAACCAATTTGGAATATGCATAGAAATAGCTGAAAGAAAAGCTTGGTCATCAAATGTGCAAGAAAGAGCATCCACCACAATATTGTCCTTACCCTTCTTGTAAGTGATCTCATAGTCATAACCCATGAGTTTGCTGACCCATTTCTATTGTGTTGGGGAGGAGACCCGTTGTTCCAGGAAATATTCTAGACTCTGGTGATTAGTCTTGATGCAAAAATGATTCCCTAGTAGGTATGGCCACCACTTCTGTATTGCATGCAAAATAGCCATCATTTCTTTCTCAGATGTAGAGAGTACTAAATTCTTACCAGAAAGGACTTTGCTAGTGAATGCAATGGGACATTCCTCTTGAAGGAGAATAGCACCAAACCCATTGCCGCAAGCATCACTCTCAATAGTGAAGGTCTTGGGAAAATCTGTCATAGCTAGAACAGGTGTAGTACACATAGCTAGTTTCAGTTTTTCAAATGCACACTTAGCAGCATGTGTCCAGGTAAAGCATCCTTTTTTAACAGGGCTGTTAATGGAGCTACAATCTTCCCATAATCCTTGAAAAACTTGCGGTAGTATCTAGTTAGCCCCAAAAACCATGGAGGCTCTTGATTGTCTGAGGATGCAGCTAATTTTTCATAGCATCTATTTTTACAGGATCCATTCAAACCCCTTGGGCTGAAACAATATGCCCAAGATACTCCACTTCCTCCTGGCTAAAAACACATTTAGACTATTTTGCATAGAGATGATGATTAGAGAGAAGTTGTAGTGTGAGATCCAGATGTTGGAGATGCTCAGCCCATGTTTTACTATAGATGAGGATATCATCAAAGAAGACCAGAATGAATTTTCGCAGGTAGGGCTGAAATATTTTATTCATCAATGCCTAGAATGTTGAAGGAGCATTAGTGAGGCCAAAGGGCATGACCAAAAACTCATAGTAGCCGTCATGTGTACGGAAAGCTGTTTTATGGATATCATCCTCATGAACTTGAATTTGGTGATACCCAGAATGAAGATCCAACTTGGAGAAAAATTGAGCACCATGAAGCTCATCAAGAATAGGAATCAAAAACTTATCCTTGATTGTGATGTGATTGAGTGCTCAGAAGTCAATGCAGAGGCGCCATGAGCCATCTTTTTTCTGGACAAGAAGAACTGGTGAAGAAAAGGAATTGGTACTAGGGCGAATAATGCCTTGCTTCAGTAAGTCTCGAACGAGCATCTCAATTTCTATCTTTTGGTGAAATGGGAGCGGTAGGACCTGATGTTGGGAGGAACGCTTCCAGGAAGGAGTTGAATATGATGGTCCTCTGGTTGTGAAGGTGGAAATCCCACTGGTTTGGCAAAGACACATGCATACCTATCCAAAATTTGTTGTAGATCAGAAGGAGTAGAGGAGACCGATGATGGTTGCATTTGAATGGAATGGAGTTGAGCAATGACACCATGTGAATTCTTCTTAAGAAACTTTTCCATGCAATGTGAACTTGTGATGCTGAGAGACCCCGGTTGTAAGCCCTTCAATGTGTGTTTTTGCCCATTGTCTAAAAACTACATCCAAAGTTTAGCAAAATCCCACAAGATGGGTCCAAGTGTGTGTAACCATTGGGTGCCCAAAACCACATCACATCTACCTAAGGGAAAGGCAAACATATCGGAACACAAGTTGTAATCTCCAATAGAGATACGCACATTGCGACACTTCTCTTTGCAAGGTAATGTGCCCCCATTGGCAATCATGACTTCAAAGCTAAGGCAAGGATGGACAAAACAATCAGCTTGTTTGGCGATCTGAGGGTCAATGAAGTTATGAGTGCTGCCAAAATCAATGAGTATGGTAAGAGGGAGCTTCTTGAAGTAACCCTTGACCTGCCTGGTTTGTGGGGTGGTGACTCCTGCTAAAGCATGGAGAGAGATCTCTAGGTGGTCATCCTGAGAAGCAGGGTCAACAAGAGGTTGCTGAGTTTCAACTTGATCATCCTCTATATCCTGAGCATCCACATAAACTTTAGTTTCATGTGGAGAATCTACATCCAAGAGATAGAGCTTTTGCTCAACACATTTATGTCCCCGAGTGAATTTATCATCACAATTATAACAAATCTTTTTTTTCTCGACATGCCCGCATCTCTGCTTCAGTCAAATGCTTGATAGGACTTGTTCTAGGAGATGGTGATATTTGAGATCTTTGCGAGGCCATATTTTTGAATGGAACAAAATTGGATTTGGATTGCTGTTGAGCTGTGAACTTGTCCTCCACCAACTTAGCCAACCCTAGGGTTTCCATCATTGTGTTGGGATAGAACATTTTAACCTAAGATTGAATTGCATCCTTCAGACCACTGACAAAATAACTCCTAAAGAATTCATCAGACAATCCCTCTATGTGATTGGCTAGTTTTTCAAATTCTGTCTAATATTCTCTCACAATGCCTATTTGGTGAAGTTTAGTGAGTGCTCCTGTGAAGTATCAAAAGCACAGGGCCTAATCGTTGCAAAATGAGTTTGCAAAAATCTTTCCATTTTGGCTCTTCATGAGCCTTGATGTACCAATGAAACCATTGAAGGGCTTCATGTTCCAAATGAAAGGATGCAATTGGAACTTTGTTGACATCAAAAGTATTATGCAGACTAAAATACTATTCTGCCTGATATATCCATCCAGTTGGATCATCACCATTGAAGCAAGGAAAATCAAGCTTCAGCCCACGAAAATTGTTTGAAGAAGAAAACCCAATGTCTACAGAAGACTCTAGCTGCTGTTTGTTGTTGATGGCTGAATGTTGAATATTGAGGCTGAGAATTTTTTCATCCAGATCCTGGAGTTTGGTCTTGAGGGTTGCAATTTCATCCTCCATGTTTTTTGCTCCTGATCGGGTTACAACCATAGCTAGGAGATTTTTTTTTTTTGGGGGAATGGGTAGAAAAAGAAAAACGGAAATATTTTTAGTAAAGGAAAATTTGGATTTGGGGAAAACTCTGATGGGTAATTTGGGTTTGACTAGGATTTGGACACTTTCTGAGGGAAAGGGGAGAAGAAAATGGGGATTGTAGAAGTGAGGTGAAAGAATGGGAAAATTTGTTCAAGAGGGACAAAGGAGCAGAAATATGAAATGAACACTATGGCAAAATTTGAAGGCTATTGGGCGAGAATCGGAAAGTTATGACAAACCCTAAAAATAGGAAAATGTGGGATTTCTGGCTTCGATAAGTAGAATTTCAGATATGGTCCTCAAGGAAGGAAATATGAAGAATGAAATTTCAGGGGTTCCAGTGAATTTTGAGAGGAAATTGAGCTAAAGCAAGGAAGATATGGCAAAAAAACAATTTTTTTTTCTAGAAACAATTTGGCAACTGCTTTTGACGAATTCAATCTGCTCAGCTTCCTAAAGGTTCAAGGAAAATAGATAACCACTTTACCACAAATGACAACTCTCCCTGATTTGAACCTATAATTGAAATGAACAGTACAAATGTGAAAAAAAAGAACTACTGCACTAATCACCGCACCTGGAGACCACTGTGGAAAAAAAATTTGATAGAAATTCCACCTAGCGAGCCCAAGAAACACTCTGATACTAGATGAGAGGAACCTCCTGCAACAATATAATGAAAAATGCATGAAATAATAAAAATAGCAAAAACACAAAAGGAATTTATTGATCATAGGCCACTTTGAGGGGGCAACCTCCTTTGAGCAAGCTCAATACAATAAATTTGCGGATGCCTTCATTGGCCTCAACACGTACTTATATACTAAGTGTAATCTAAATGACTATTACTTCCCATGAATGTGGGATAATACAATATGCTCATGGGATGACTTACAAAGCATATGCGTCCAAATGTAATATACTAATAAAGTAAAGAGAAGGGTTAAACACGGGTTCCTAACACTAGTGAGCTCTAGACATTAATTAGACCTACAAGACACAAGAAAGGCTTAAGCACAAGGATTTTAATTACAAATATGTATAAATTCCAAATTATTCAAGTATTTGGTTCCTTTACAAAGATTTGTGAGCTTTCTCGAGACATCCATACTTCTATAATTGAATTTAAAAGTCCCATTGTCTGGAGAAACTCTACAATTTGGCTCATCTTTAAGAAATTATCATTTTGAAATATTTGTGGGGATTGTGAGGATGTATAGACTTCAATATTTTAGGACAATAGGTTGGAATTTTGGGATCGAAGGATAATTTTGCAAAAAATTGGCTCCTTTCTTTAGATATTTTAGGAATCCCTTTACCGAAACCAAACAAACTTCTGAGTTGTTCTCCACTTCATCATCTTTTTCCTTCAATGGATTTAAAGTGATTTTTTGTCCATCCTTCTTGATCTTATATGTGTTAGTCCTTCCATCATGAACAACTTGTCTATGAAATTAACATGGTCTACCCAACAAGATATGACATGCATCCATCAGCATTATATCACACAAAATTTCATCCTTATAACTACCAATTTGAAATTTCACAAGACATTATTCTCTTACCACCAAGTGATGTTATTTTTGTAGCCAAGAAACTTTGTAAGGGCTAGGATGCTTCAACCTCTTTAAATTCAACTTGTTAACCATCTTCGAGACACAATATTATCTATGCTACCACTATCTACTATCACTTTGCAACACTGACCACCCGTCTTACATCTAGTTCAAAACAAGTTCCTCCTCTAAACTGGTTTAGGTTTCTTCTTCTCTGGATTCAACAAAATCATCCTCAACATCAAGGATTCTCCATCCTTGGGATCTTATCCACATTTTGGTGAAGCCATGCTTTCACAATTAGCTTAGGCCACATTTACTCTTGCCTCTTTTCCCTTTCCACTACTCTATTGTATATAAGGACATTCAAATGCCCAATGTCCAATCTCTCCACATTGAAAAAAAGTGCCACTAAATCCTCTTCCTCTACCTCTTCTAAAAGATCCTCCACCTCTTCCAAAAGATCCTCTACCTTAGGAATAATCTCCTCTTCCACGAGAGTAATCTCTTCTTCCTTTAGTTTCCTGGGTGCTGGCTTGAGATGTACTAGCTTCTCCTTGTTTGTTTTGATATCCTCTTCCACCAGATTGTCCTCTACCACATGGAGATCTACCACTTCCTCTCATATTATTTTGTTTCCTTGCAAGTTTGTCTTCAGCCTTCAGGGCATACCGATAGGCTTCCTCACCACTTGTGATTTGTACCATGCTTATTTCATCCTAGATGGAATAGTTTAGCCCATTGATATATCTACAAACCTTGTCAGCATCATCCTCTACATGACTATCCTGAATATTCAACCTATAAAACTCTTCGGTATATTCTTGGACATTCTTTTCCTTCTACTTCAAGTTTTGCCATTTCTTGAACAAATTGATTTCATAGTTTGTTGGTAAAAACTTAGCCTTTAATTTAATTACCATTCTTTCCTAAGATTTAATTTTCTCCTTCCCCTTTTTCTGTCTTTCTGTCTAAACATGTTCCCACCACAAGGATGCATGACCCTTCAACTTTGTGCAAGCAAAATTAACTTTCTTGGGTTCTTCAGTTGATTCAAAATCAAAATACTTATCCTTTTCTAAAATCTAGTCAATCAATTCTTCTGGATTTAAACTACCATTATAACTCAAAGGATCCAAACGAGGCTTACTAATTATTATGGACATTGCTTGCAAAAATTGCCTTTTTGGTTCGTCTCCTTCATTTATATCATCTTCTCTGACTTCTACTTCTTCTTCATCCTCACTCACATCTTCAATGTGTACTCCTCTGCACGTTGCATCACCTCCATAGCATCCAACTATGTTGTTATTCCTATCAACATATCTGCAATCACTAGGTCACTAGCCCATTGGGCTCTTCATTCACCATGTCTCCTCTGTACCATGTATTCTCTAGATTCTCTACAGTTGTAGGTCTTCACTCACTTTTCTCTACCCACAACAAATTTTTCAGAATCCATTACACGTCTACATTTTCCATAGGAACTTAGCTCTAATACCACTTGGTGCAGGTCAAATTCTAAGGGTCTTATCAAACCGTCAGAATGAGCATCAAAATACATTATACAGACACACAACAACTTCACAAAACAACAATGAAGGTTTTATTGATTTGTAGCAATTCAAAAAATGTAGGAGTACAGTTTCAAAAGCAACAACAAGCTTCCTTTCACAAACCAATAACTTTAATTGTGCTTTCATCTTTGAACCTCCCCAACCCTAACTAAAGGGTGTCTACCCTTTATATACAATTTAGTGCCACACTTGAAATCTGCCTCCCATTTTTGATTCATCAAATTTTGACATCTCTTCATTATTTTCTCTTGAGGGAACCAAGCCCAAAAGAAGAGCAAGGGCTACCTCAACAATAAAGCATGATACCACTATCGACAAGTGGACAACTCAAGTAGTTGTGCCAATAGTTGACAAAGCAAAGGGAGAAATAAGTTTTAGTGAGTTCCAGATAATCACTAAGGATCTGGGACACATTGCTTCCAACTAGGAGGGTCAAGAAGAAAAAGGAAGCATAGATGCACTAGTTGCACAAATAAATAAAGCCAAGGCCAAGAATCAGGAGTACAAAGAGAAAATTTCTCAAATGCAGGCCTTTATCAAAGGACTAGTGGTACCAACAAATGTGCCTATCACAACCTCCAAATCGCTAACATTAGTATCTCAGCAGGAGATAGCAGCATTGGATGTGCAGAAGCATCATGCACAAGTGATGGATAAATGGTTCACCAAATTCTTGAGTGGAGGGGAATAAGTAATAAAGACCTCATTGTCCAATTGGGACATACTCAGCAACCTGAAGGATAAAGTAGATAAGTTAAAGAAAGAGGTCAAGGCTAGAGGTTAATAAAGAGTGGTTGAAATTTGACTACACTCAAGGAGATGAGGAAGGAAGATGATGGCGCCATCATGACAAAGAAGATCCTGATTCCTCAAACGTTACCACAACTAGATAATTGGTTTGAAGACATAAGGTTTGAGGTGGATATATTGAAAAGATGTAACATTAAGACTGTAGATATTAGTGTCAAAGCACATGAACTCTTAGCAGAAGAGATAGGATTTTGGAAGCCCTCGAAGGTGAAGTGGAAGGAAAAATTGAAAATCAAGATGAGAATTTTTCTACCAAAGCAATCAAGGATAATTTTAGTCTAGTGGTAGAGGATCCTATTCAACACTTCTTTGAGGCTACTATTGATAAAGCAATGTGCATGAAGAAAAGAATAGAGACATATAATGAGGAGCTAGATAGCCAAAAAAATAAGTGGGTAACTCTACAAGAACAGTTAAAGGTGCACAAACATGTTGCTGCGAAGGCTAAGGTACATGATAGAGTAGAAATAGATAAGGCCATCTAGGCATATGAGCTCATCTAGGGTATCAGATGTAGAGTAACTGAAGGGGACTCCACAGATGAGGAATCAGATGGAAATGTAGAGTGAAGAGGTCATGTTGACCAAATCAAATATTTTGAGAATATTCTAGAATGCCAACTGTGTTCCACTAAATTGATTGCCAAATGCAATCATGTGCCACAATTCATCTTGACTATTAGATCATTGGATCTGTTGTAACCGTGTCTTCTCCTTGTTCTATAAAAGGGGATGGATTGTCATTTTGTACATTATTAGGAGCTTAATTGAGAGAGAATTGTTGAGCTTTGTGAGCACTAAGTATACTTTTGTGACTTAGTGTTTCCCATGGTTCTTTATCAAGACCAATTGTAAATATGCATACATTTGAATATTGAATGAAATAGAGATCCAGATTACAAATTTATCGTAAATTCTAAGTAATATTTTGTGGATGATCTCTGGACATGTCACTATGGAGTGTTACACTCTCTGAGGTGCATTTCAAGTTGTAAATGTTGTTATCCAATCCCTTTGAAGATTAGCATCAACTGTGTCTAGTTTTGGAATATCCAGGCGAAGCATGGTTTTCTTTCATTTCTTTTCATGAAATATTGAATTGTGCATATGGATCAATGGTTGAAACTCACTCATTTCAAATAATTTTAGAATTTTAGTTCATTTCTTTTGAATTTCATTAATCATCATCATCAACTGCAAATATTGATAAATGATAAGTAGAATATAGCAAATATACAGTCGTCCGTAGATAATTGAACATCATAAGCATATTTGAGCAAATTGCATGTAAGATTGAAAATATCATTCACATACATAGAAATAATGACAAAGATCATGGAACTATCAACTTATAGGCACAATATTTAGAAGAATTTAAGGTGCAGAAGAAAAATTAGGTGAAGATTAGTTTAAATTTAAGTAAATTCAGAAGAACTAATCAAAGTTACAAAAATCATCATGAAAAATCTTAATCAGAGTAAATATCAAAAGAATTGATCAAACTTAGGATAAATATCTACATATCCTAGTTAAAGATTGTAGGATTTAACATAATTCATTGAGATTCATGTAGAATAGGTGAAGTAGAGCAAATATTTACACATCTAGATACAAATTACATTGAATTTCATGGTAAGGCCCCTAAATGATTAAACAACATCATCACATCAAACTACTGAGTAATGTTAGAAGGTTATGAACTAACTACTGGAGACTTGAGATCACAAATTCATCCTAATTTTTTCATATCTTTCAAGAGGATAAAGGTTTGTTGTATGAATTTTTATCTTTGTTAATATGACTAACAATTGTATCAATAGTTTTTAGTGCTAGAAGGAGGGCCTGATCACTAGAGATTCATAAGGATTTGTCATCCTAATATACTTTCCCGCATTCCTGTGCAAAATACTTTGAATTTCTCAGTATACTCCAAATCTTGTGTATTTCTGAAAAGATTCTACCAACATTTGATGATTTGAGAAATATGATCATAAATATCGCTTCTCTAGGGATATTTACCTTGATATTTATAGATAAGTGTCTATATTTTCAAAGTTTGAGTTAAAAATTTTCATTCTCTACAAATACTTCATCATCTGAGACATTTGCTTGTAAATATCCACTTCTACAAAAGAATTGCTCACATCTTTGTGAATATCTAGTCCAATATCTAGGTTTTACCATGAGTCCCTTAGAACTAGCTCACAAACCTAACACAAGGTCATGATCCACCAGACCTTTAGAAGAATTACCTATCTTTAGACCTAGACTGCATTCAACTAGTCAATCTAGACCTGCTATTCCTAATTCACCAGTAGTATCACTAGTATCTCCTTTAGTACCACCAGTGTAGCCTGCAATGTTGTTCTTTGCTACTAAGTCACCACTCCACTTTGCTGCATATAATGATCTTCCTAAAAATCTAGACAAGATTTGTCCTAAATATCATCCATATCAAGATGCAAATGATCATATCTAGACCTTTAAGGAAGCTTTCTTTAGGGCAAGGATCAACATGAAGACATTGTATGTAGATTGTTTCCTTACTCCTTAGGAGAAGAAGCCTATGGATGGTATGTTAGCCCTCCTCAAAATTCCATTAATACCTGGCAAATGCTGGAGGATGCTTTTAAAGAAAGGTTCAGGATACCTATTGATGTAGCCACCATGTATCATCATTTTTCCACAATTAAGAGAGGTGAAGGTCAAATAATTTCAAATTTCAATGCTCACTTTCGAAAGATGTACTTTAAGTTGACACATCCCTATGATGTCCCTGATGAGGTTTATAGACTAGTATATTACTCTACTTTAGATCCCTTAACTGCAATGTTTATTAGAAAAACACATCCTACCATTACATTTTTGTCAGGAACCTTTGCAGAAGCTGTCAAGGTTAACTTACAATTGACACCAGGTCTAGCATATCATGTTGTTCCTAACCAGATGAAAATAGGTGGAGCTTTGATGCCCCTTACTGTAATGTCCAATTCTTTTCAAGTGCCCCCCCCAAGCATCATGCCCCCTTAGGGAAATGGTCAAATTGTGGCACATCCAGGGCATGTACCTCAGGATATTAGACATAATAGTAGTGGTAGTTCATTTTTCCAACCAAGTCTAGATAATGTAGTTGCTAAAGTGTAGGAAGAGAAAGAAGATATCAAATAAATATCAGCATAGTTGAGGAAATTGACTACTGAAGTCACACACTTGAGAAATTAGATTTTCTATGCTCAGTCAAATTAATAGAATCAACAAAATAGGGGCTATCCTAACAGAGGATATGACAATAACAATGAGAGATCTGGATATCCTGACCGAGGATACAATAATGAAAGGAGTTATAACAATAACAATAATAATGCTCCTAGGCCTCCAAGAGTCTAGAACACTAGACCTAACAATGGTTCATTACCTTCACCCTTAGACAGTTAGTCTCCTCTTGAACCTAATCAGATCACAAGGGTCAATCTGGCAAAGGTTGCGCTCAATAATTGGTGTAGAATACATAATACAAGTGCATATGTTGAGTTGGATTGTCCACAGTTCAAAATTTAGCATGTTCCAAGCAAAAGTGTCAAACAATGCAGGAGATGTTTCCTTTCCTGAAGGTAATGAGATAGTGCCTCTTGGATATGCATCAGCTTTGGTACTTGAAAGTTCCCTAAATTATAGTCACCATTAGCAGATGAACATAGTACATGACAGTTACACCTTGGTATGTGAAGAGTCAGCCATGGCTTTTGAAACAAATTATGTCTCTCCCTTTGAAGATGAGAATGAGCCTGAACAAGAGACTAAGGAAGTCCATGCATATTAGTAGTATCAGAGAGGAGGTAATTACAATATGAGGAGCAATGCTAATCGCCATATTGGTCCTTTGATCACTTCTATTCATCTAAATAACTTCAACACACTTCCAGTTCCCAAAGCCAATAACAATCCTAGACCACCAACAGTAAACCAACAACATTTTTCATCATCTATAGATGCAACAGTGACAAAAGGTATGAGTCAATTACCTAAATTTGATAAATTAGTTGATTACCTTACTGATGAGATGAAAAAGATAAAAATCAGTCTATTTGTATCTGAGTTACTCAAGACTCATGTCTTTAAAAGAGATTTCCTCAAGTCAATTGATGAATATATAGCAAGAGAGGATAATCCTAGTCATATTCCTAGTCATATCCCTGCTAAGGATCCTGTACCTAGGGATACTGTTGTGGTGCAGTTATGGCAGGAGGGTTCATACAATGAACTATCTGAACTATGCAGTAAGAGTAAACACAACGGAAACAACTCAAAGAGATAAAGAAAAATGTAGATTCAGTCATTTAGTATATCATAGAATTCAAATAGAGATTGGTCGGCAACATGCGGGCTTACAATTAGGGCTCATAGACTTGATTACATACATGTGCAGATAAGGCTTTAAAGCTCCCTTCACACAAAATCTAAACTATCAGCTATCACTATGTTATGAACTACTTTCCAAAGGATCTATTACATCAATATATATCAACTCTGGACCAATAGATTCCTCCGTGTCAGCCAAAGAAGATCACAAACTCCAATGAAGAGCTGTAACATGTACACACAGATAGGTCAGACCTAAATGCATAGAACACTTCCGGTAAATGAATGGAATGATGTGCTGATCTCCTGGGAAGGTCAGCCATGAACCAAAGATCATTGACTAATGTGTCATTAGGCTCCAAAGATCAGGAAATGATTCTGCAAGTTTCTCCTTCAGCTGGTTGCCAGTGATTATCAGGATGCTCTGTTCTAAGAAACAACCAACTTTTGATAGAGATATCTTTCTAGTATTGACATGTGGATCTCTAAATTCTTAATATGATGTAAATGAATGAATGTAGATGCTAAATCTAGCTCCACAAGATCTAATATGCAATTATGGTGAAATGCCGGACCAAAAGCAGAAACTGCTTCTGATTGAACTGCCTGAACTGAACTGGGAAATGAAAAGAAACAATCTAAACTGCAAACAAACTAAAATGCAAATGTTTTTGGTTGATGCAAGATTGCTCTTGAACCAGGGATGCTCCTGCATCAGACATCCGGGGTTATTAAAAAAGTGAGTCCCTCACTTTTCTGGGGCTAGGGGAGAACCAAGATGGTCCACCTTAGCCTGAGAAATCCATGATGAATCTTCTTCCGATCTTCCTTTCCACTTCACAAGATATTATTTGTATTGTCTTCCTCTAGTGCTGCATCCAACTCTACTACCCAAAATATCTTCAATCTGCTCTGGTGCTTGTTGAGGTAACTATTTCTTCAAGTCTTCTTCTATGCTGTTACTGAACTCTACTTCATGATACTGATAAAGGTCTACAATGTTAAAAATAGGTGATATACCCAATGTCTCTGGTAATCCAACTTCATATGTGTTTCCTGAATCAAATTTTCTGAGTATCTTACAAGGTCCAAACTTCTTCATCTTCAACTTGTTATATGTCCCAACTGGGAATCTTTCTTTTCTCAAGTACACCATTACTTCATCTCCCACTTCAAATTCCTTATGTCTTCTCTTCTCATTTGCCTTTTCCTTATACTTACTATTCATGTCCTCTAAATGCTTCTTCACCTAATTATGCACTGTCTTCATGTGATCTGCAAATTCTTCTGCTTTTGCACTTCTCTTTTCTCCCATGTTGGTATCTCTCAATTCTACAACTCCTCTAGGGTTTACTCCGGTAACAATCTCAAAAGGTGTTCTTCTGGTACTCCTGTTCATTGAATTATTGTATGCAAACTCTTCTTGTGAAAGAATCAAATCCCAACTTCCTGTCTTTTCTCCAACCAAACATCTCAACAAGTTTCCCAAATTCCTATTCACTACCTCTGTCTGTCCATTAGTCTCTAGATGAAAAGATGAACTAAACTTCAAATTTGTCTTCATCTTCTTCCAAAGTGTCCTCCAAAAGTATCCAACAAACTTTGTGTCTCTGTCTAAAACTATACTCTTAGGTAATCCATGCAATCTCACAATCTCCTTGAAAAATAGGTCAGCTACATGCACTACATCAGTTGTCTTCTTACAAGGTATGAAATGAGCCATCTTTGAAAATCTGTCAACCACTACAACTATTGAATCATGTCCTCTCCATGTCTTAGGCAATCCCATTACAAAATCCATGCTTATGTCCTCCCAAGGTCTCTCCAGTACTGTCAAAAGTTTATACAATCTGGTATTCTGACTACTCCCTTTTGCAACTTGACAAACTCTACAACTCTGCACAAATCTCTGAACATCCTTATGTATCTGAGGCCAAAAGTAGTTTTCACTTGCCAAAGCCACTGTCTTATCAATGCCAAAATGTCCTGCCAATCCACCACTATGCTTCTCCTTGATCAAATTGTCTCTCATTGAACTTCTAGGTATGCACAATTGACTTCCTTTGAACAACATGTCTTCTTGAATGAAATAGTCCAACCACTTACTCCTATCTATCACAATAGGTTCTTTACATGCTTTAAAAGGTTCTGCAAAATCAGTGTCTCCCTCATACATGTTCTTTAATTCATCAAGACCTAACACTTCAACTCTCATCTCTGTCAACAAGTTTCTTCTTCTAATTAATGAATCAACAAATTTATTTGATTTACCACTCCTATGCTTCAACACAAAAGTATAACTCTGCATGAACTCTGGTGGTGCCTGCATAAGCAATTAGGTTTTAAGCATTTAAATATGCAGGCCCCTTCCCAAGAATCCAAAAATTCTGACACTTTCAACCCCTGTAGTTGTAAAAAATGCAAAAAATTAGTTAAGGTGTAGGTGTCTTTGTATATACAAGGGTTTTTTGTATATACATACTAGTGAAATATGCATTGGTGGGTGTAAAATCTCCATCGCCCTTTGAAAAAATTAGTTAGATGCATTTCTGAGTGCATATCGAGCTCTAAATGTGCATATACAAAGGGGGGATCTTTCACAGTTTCCCAGGAATATTCCCGCTTTGTATATCGGGTTGTTATGTAATGGTGCATTGAAAAATATACAAGGGCACAGATGCATTTACTACAGTGCTGGAGATACAAGCGAAAAATATACATTGCAGGCATATTCTAGGGAAGATTCGCTGTTTGTATGCAGAGGAAATATACAAAGCAAAACATACAAAGGTGCAAACATACATTTGCTACAGTGGCGAGGTAGAGATGCATGTGGTGGGGCCCGTGGATATACAAGGTGGAATGTATATGCAATATACATTTGGGCGCACATACAATGGTTAGATACATTGCAAGAATATTCTGGAGAAGATTCCTTGTTTGTATATGCAAGGTAATGGTGCATTGAAAAATATACAATGGCAGAATATACATACAAGATTCCTTGTTTGTATGCAAAGGCTGATATACATTTCGTGGGGTCCACCTCACATGCAAAGGGCTTTGTATCTCATATACAAAGGAGAATGTATATGTGATATACATTCAAAATATACAATCAAATATACAAGGAGGAAATATGCATTCTGGACCCGAAGGAGGAATAAAATGTAGTGAATAAATATTTCAGGTTCGTAGGTTGTATAAGGCGCTTGTATATGCTGATATACAAGCCGATATGCAGTGAAAGAGATACAAGCCGAACTTCAAAGGGAGGTACATTTTGATGCATAATGGTTTGAAGTCCGCGGCGTGCATGTATGTGGTGTTTGTACATGTCGATATCCAAAGGGTTAAGATACAAGCCGGATCTAAACCGATTCTCAAATTGTTCTAATAAAATTTGGGGTCCGACTTGTATATAAGGTGCTTGTATATGCTTTCGCATGTACAGGGCGAAAAGGCAAAATGGTGAAGGCAGAAAGTTAGTGATGGAGGATCAAGGTGCCTACATGGCACAATATTACTAGTTGGTGACTTTTCAAGGTATTTTGGAGCCGTTTATCTCAGCGATGGAATCAAAATCGATGGCTATCTTTCAATTTCCCTGCAGTGATGGGTTTTCTTTGTGTACAGCCACATTTTGGGTAGGAAAATCTTCAAATGCATCTGTTGTTGCCTCCTGTGGGTAGATGAAGCATTGATGGTGAAATTCAGAGGGATGACCGATGGAGTTGATGGGTTAACCACCCGATTGAAGAGAAAATCCCTGGGCGGCGGTGCAGATCCTGATCTCACCTTCTTTGTCCTCTATTTCCCATCTGTTGCATTAAATTTTTGAGTGCCATTTCTTATGCATTGTATCCGGAAAAATTTTGACTTGCCATGTAATTAATTTGATGAGTACACAGTCTTGGTATAAAGGCCAAACTGTGTTACTCATTGTGGTTGTTGAAGACCTGGGCATTTTTGTGTAAATAATGAAGAACAGGGCATGATCCTAGGTTGTTTTATCTCATTCTAGAGTTTATGAGTTGCATTATGAATGTATTTTGCACATATGTTTAGTTTCATTGTTGTCTTATATGAAAAATGCTCTTATGCATGTGTTTAGTTGCTTGTCTCCATGTGCTGAATGCATTCTCTTCTTTTGAGTATGGTTGCTAAGGGTTTCTCAGATTCTAGGGTATAGTTTTGCTGTATCACATGCTTGATCTGTGACTTCCATTCAAGGAGTGGATTAAACTATTTTCAGTTAAGTATGGAGAAGATTGTATGTCAGCAGGGATATCTGTAAGTAGAGGCAGTTAGATACCCATTCTTAGGTGATGTTTGTAAGGAAAGCATCAATTCAAACCCCTTGAAACTTGAATGACAGTTGCAAGCCATTCTTATGTATATGTCTAGTTGACTCCTTGCCCTGAGATAGGTACTGGTCTGCACCTGGGTTAGTAGTTATGATCCAAAACCCCTGTCTTGCATCCAAATCATCATATCCATCTTTTCATAACTTCCACCTATTATTTGTAGGAGTAGGATTAGGACCCCTGCATACTCTCATCCATAACCAGACACATATGTCCAAGAATGTTACCAACCTTGTGATTTGTCACACAAATCTTGGTCCCAAAATGAGAGTATTCTGCCTGTTATTAGAAAGCTAAATCTGTATGTCATTTGGAGAGTAAATGTTACATCTTTATCAAATAGGGACACCCCCCTTGGTGTAGCAGAACCAGAAGTGAAGGGGAGGTAGCTCACGCAACCTCCCGTAATCTGTTGGCCAGATTTGCCCATGCATAGGAACTGGCAAACCCTCTGCTGATCCAGAGAAAATAACCAACAAATTTTGGTGACTCTGCTGGGGATCGAATGTGAAAGTGTTATCCTGCAATCTCTGGTGAGGTTTTGCCCATCCGAGTCACCAATAGATTTTGGTGACTCTGCTGGGGATGATTTGATGAAAACAGTCATTGCTGCATATCCAGTTCTTTCATGTGAATGATGGTGCTCTGCTGGTGGAATGAACTCAGAAACATATTTGATGAGCTTTCAGTTGTTTGAAAATTTTGTCCTCTCTGTAGAGGTGGCGACTCTGCAAAAAAGATTTAAGTGCACATGAAAGGTTGATGTATTTTGTTGTGATAAAAAAATGTTCTGTTTAGATTGGAGCATCTAGATGAGACAAGGTACCTAGCTCCTTCCCATTTATATTTGTTGTTTTATTGCATAAGTTAGATGCTAGGGGAAGCCTTAGGTCTTAGGCAGACAAAGGATGTCTAAGAGTGAGATTTATATGAATCCAAATATGTATTCACCCATACTCAGTCAAGAGGGGGATGATGTATTGAGTAAAAAAATTGAAAAGATAAAGAATAAGTTGATATCCTTAGAAGCCCGGCAGGCTTAGTTAAATAATAGTAACCCTGTTGTGTCTGCCAGTCAGAATGGTAACCCTCTTGTCAGCCCTTTTGATCCTTTGTATGACCAATTAGATTTGTCATGGGTTGATTATCAAGTTGAAAGTATGCCTGCCTGGATTTATAATCAGATGCCTAGATTTAATGGACACAGTGTGTGTGATGGGGGTGCACATATCCAAAATTTGTACAGTTTTATGGAAAGACATTCATTTAGAGATGAGGATATGTGGATGAAGTTTTTTGTTAGATCCTTTGATGTAAAAGCTAGAGATTGGTATTTGAGCTTTCCAAAGAAATCCTTTGCCTGTTGGGATGAACTTGCTGACTGTTTCAAAGAGGAATTTGCAAGAGAACCTACTGATCTTGTTGCAAGATTAATGGAAATCAGAAAACAAGATAAAGAGCCCTGTATTGATTTCAGTCATAGATTTGCAGTAGCCCTTTCACAAATCCCTGAAGCCTTCAGACCTGATACTTCAGCCTGTGTTGGCATATATTTTGAAGCTTTCGAAGCAGGCTCTAGTGCATTATTGAGGGAATTCAAGATAACAAGTATGCAGATGGAATACGAGTTTGTAGAAAATATAGAAAAAATGAGAAATGAGTACATACAGAATTCCCTATCCATAGGTTTTGGTATGAGTAATGGTTATAAGGCTGCAAATGACCAAGTGATTATGGCATCATGTGAAGATAAAAATGAGAATGAAGATACATCAGTTGAAGATGCCAGTAGGAGGATCATTGATGACTCCCATTGCAAGGTCAAGGTATCTGATTCTAAAAACAATGATGTGGTTATGGATAAAAATGAACATTTGTTTGAATGGATTTGTGGAGATGATTGTGAGTATTGTGCTCAGGATAGAGAAGAAATCAACAAACAGAGGAGCAGTTCCATGTTTGAATCATTGCCTTTTATTCAAACACATGGAAACGATGAAGAGCAATCAGAAATTGAAACAAGTGCTAGTGCTAAGAATGATTGTTCTTTATTTGATTATAGTTTTGTCTATGACACACAGGCTGATACTCCTCCACAAACAGAATCGATTGGTAATGAAGATGCATGTTCTGCTACCCATGAACCAGTGGCATACCACAGTGAAGCTGAAACACCTAGATCACCCATTTTTGACAAATATGATGATGAGGATATGTTTGAGTATGGTGGGAATCTAGGCACTGATGTTGATATGGATTCTAGTTCTCATCCTGATGAAAGAGAAACCAACATATATCATGAAGGTTATTGCAAGGAGGTGCTAGAATCTAAGTTTTTTCTGTTTGGTGCAGCTAAAAGTTGTGTGCTTGAAGTGCACAAATATGAATCTGAAAGATTTTTCTTTGATATGCCAGCTTGTGATAAGATGAACCCTGATGCTCCTAGCTGCATGATGGACTTTGAGTGTTTTCAATTTTCAGTCCAGCTAGGAGATCATTTTACAATGTATAATGCTCATACAGATGATAACATGTGTTATATTTCATTTGAACATGCATTGTTTGATAAATATGACACCCACATGTCACATGATGCTGAAGGTTGTTTGCATAGGGGTGACGGTGACAAACTAAATCAAAGGGTTGAATATGCAGACGACAAGATTTGTTTGTGGGTAGGTCATGACAGTGTCTCCAGGATTAATCCAGTGAATGTAGATGAAAACAAGGTGTTTGATAAGGGGAGATATAGGTTTTTCTTTTCTTGGTGGCCTTAGGCCACCAAGTGTGATTGGTGATGCAGATTGGTGCAGTATTTGACTTTGTGCCCAATGGATAGGGACTGGTCTACATACCAGAGATCTGAAGTTCTCACCATGCTTGCAAGAGGCATGCATCCCCAGACAGAGCCACTGGTGTTGCCTGCATAAGCAATCAAGTTTTAAGCATTTAAATATGTAGGCCCCTTCCCAAGAATCCAAAAATTCTGACACTTTCGACCCCTGCAGTTGTAAAAAATGCAAAAAATTAGTTAAGGTGTAGGTGTCTTTGTATATACAAGGGTTTTTTGTATATACATACTGGTGAAATATGCATTGGCGGGTGTAAAATCTCCATCGCCCTTTGAAAAAATTAGTTAGATGCATTTCTGAGTGCATATCGGGCTCTAAATGTGCATATACAAAGGGGGAATCTTTCGTAGATTCCTGGGAATATTCCCGCTTTGTATATTGGGTTGTTATGTAATGGTGCATTGAAAAATATACAAGGGTGCAAATGCATTTACTACAGTGCTGGAGATACAAGCGAAAAATATACATTGCAGGCATATTCCAGGGAAGATTCGCTGTTTGTATGTAGAGGAAATATACAAAGCAAAACATACAAAGGTGCAAACATACATTTGCTACAGTGGTGAGGCAGAGATGCATGTGGTGGGGCCCGTGGATATACAAGGTGGAATGTATATGCAATATACATTCAGGCGCACATACAATGGTTAGATACATTGCAGGAATATTCTGGAGAAGATTCCTTGTTTGTATGTGTGAGGCAATGGTGCATTGAAAAATATACAATGGCAGAATATACATACAAGATTCCTTGTTTGTATGCAAAGGCCGATATACATTTGGTGGGGTTTGCCTCACATGCAAAGGGCTTTGTATCTCATATACAAAGGAGAATGTATATGTGATATACATTCAAAATATACAATCGAATATACAAGGAGGAAATATGCATTCCGGACCCGAAGGAGGAATAAAATGCAGTGAATAAATATTTTAGGTCCGTAGGTTGTATAAGGCAATTGTATATGTTGATATACAAGACGATATGTAGTGAAAGAGATACAAGCTGGACTTCAAAGGGAGGTACATTCTGATGCATAATGGTTTGAAGTCCGCGGCATGCATGTATGTGGTGTTTGTACATGCTGATATACAAAGGGTTAAGATACAAGCTGGATCTGAACCGGTTCTCAAATTGTTCTAATAAAATTTGGGGTCCTACTTGTATATAAGGTGCTTGTATATGCTTTTGCATGTACAGGGTGAAAAGGCAAAATGGTGAAGGCGGAAAGTCAGTGATGGAGGATCAAGGTGCCTACGTGGCACAATATTACTGGTTGGTGACTTTTCAAGGTATTTTGGAGCTGTTTATCTCAGTGATGGAATCAAAATTGATAGCTATCTTTCAATTTCCCTGCAGCGATGGGTTTGCTTTGTGTGCAGCCGCATTTTGGGCGGGAAAATCTTCAAATGCATCTGCTGTTACCTCCCGTGGGTACATGAAGCATTGATGGCGAAATTCAGAGGGATGACCGATGGAGTTGATGGGTTAACCACCCGATTGAAGAGAAAATCCCTGGGCGGTGGTGCAGATCCCGATCTCACCTTCTTTGTCCTCTGTTTCCCATCTGTTGCATTAAATTTTTGAGTGCCATTTCTCATGCATTGTATCTAGTAAAATTTTGACTTGCCATGTAATTAATTTGATGAGTACACAGTCTTGGTATAAAGGCCAAACTATGTTACTCATTGTGGTTGTTGAAGACTTGGGCATTTTTGTGTAAATAATGAAGAACAAGGCATGATCCTGGGTTGTTTTATCTCATTCTAGAGTTTATGAGTTGCATTATGAATGTATTTTGCACATGTGTTCAGTTTCATTGTTGTCTTATATGAAAAATGTTCTTATGCATGTGTTTAGTTGCTTGTCTCCATGTGCTGAATGCATTATCTTCTTTTGAGTCTGGTTGCTAAGGGTTTCTCAGATTCTAGGGTATAGTTTTGTTGTATCACATGCTTGATCTATGACTTCCATTCAAGGAGTGGATTAAACTATTTTCGGTTAAGTATGGAGAAGATTGTATGTCAGCAGGGATATCTGTAAGTAGAGGTAGTTAGATACCTATTCTTGGGTGATGTTTGTAAGGCAAGCATCAGTTCAAACCCCTTGAAACTTGAATGACAGTTGCAAGCCATTCTTATGTATATGTCTAGTTGACTCCTTGCCCTGAGATAGGCACCGATCTACACTTGGGTTAGTAGTTATGATCCAAAACCCCTGTCTTGCATCCAAATCATCATATCCATCTTTCCATAACTTCCACCTATTAGTTGTAGGAGTAGGATTAGGACCCCTGCATACTCTCATCCATAACTAGACACATATGTCCAAGAATGTTGCCAACCTTGTGATTCATCACACAAATCTTGGTCCCAAAATGAGAGTATTCTGCTTGTTATTAGAAAGCTAAATCTGTATGTCATTTGGAGAGTAAATGTTACATCTTTATCAAATAGGGACACCCCCCTTGGTGCGGCAGAACCAGAAGTGAAGGGGAGGTAGCTCACACAACCTCCCGTAATCTGTTGGCTAGATCTACCCGTGCATAGGAACTGGCAAACCCTTTGCCAATCCGCAGAAAATAACCAACAAACTCTACCCATCTCATATGTCTTTGATTCAACTTTTCTTGACTATTCAAGTATTGCAAAGCTTGATGATCTGTATACAACACAAACTCCTTAGGAAACAAGTAATGTCTCCACTTCTTCAAGGCTTGAATTATGGCATAGAACACTTGATCATAAAATGAATATCTTCTCCTTGCATCATTCAACTTTTCACTGAAATATGCTACAGGTTTACCTTCTTGACTTAATACTGCTCCAATTACATTTCCACTTGCATCACAGTCGACTTGAAATACCTTATTGAAATATGGTAATGCCAAAATAGGTTGCTCTGTCACTTTCTACTTCAACAACTCAAAACTTTTATCTGCTCCAGATGTCCATATCTGCTCCAGATGTCCACTTAATTTCATTTCTATCACCTCTCATTGTCTCTGTCATAGGGTTACAAACTAAACTAAAATTTCTGATGAACGTCTGGTAGAAACTAGTCAATCCATGAAATGATCTAACCTCTCCAATGCTCTCCGGTGTAGGTCATTCAACAATTGCTTTCACTTTGTCATGGTCCATCTTCAATCCTTCCACAGGAATCACAAATCCCAAATATACTAGTTCTTCCTTCATGAAACTACACTTCTTGATGTTTATCAACAATTTCTCTTCTCTCAAACTCTGTAAAACTTGTCTAATATGCCACAAATGTTCCTCTTTTGTCTTACTAAAAATCAGAATGTCATCTAAGTATACAATCACAAACTTACCCAAGAATTTCTTCAAGACTTCATTCATCAATCTCATGAAAGTACTCAGTGCATTTGTCAATCCAAAGGGCATCACTAACCATTCATACAATCCTTCATTTATCTTAAAAGTAGTCTTCCATTCATCTCCTTCTCTGATTCTAATCTGATGGTATCCACTCTTCAAGTCTATCTTTGTGAAATATCTTACTCCACTCAAACAATCCATGATATCATCCATCCTAGGTAAAGGAAATCTATACTTAACTGTGATCTTATTTATTACTCTGGAATCAGTACACATTCTCCATTCTCCATCCTTCTTTGGTGCTAACACTGCAGGTACTACATAAGGACTCAACTTTCTCTGATCAAACATTTCCTCAACAACTCTTGTATTTGTCTACTTAATTCTTCATTCTCTGCCGATGTCATCCGGTGTGCTGCTTTGTTAGGCAAACTTGCTCTAGGTATAAGATCCATGTGATGAATGATACTCATTATAGGTGGCAATCCATCTAGTACATTATCTGATATGATGTCTTCATACTCTGTTAGTAATTCCTTTATCTCCTCCGGTTCAGTCTCTTTCTTCAATGCTTCAGGCTTTTTAGGAATCAAGGCATAACACATACTCTCCTATTTCAAACCATCCAAAAATTTCCTTCCATCTACCAAACAGATTCTAGCATTCCCACATACCACATCTTTAGAATCATCCTCCAAAGGAATCAAAGTAATTTTCTTTCCATTAGCTGTTATAGTGTATGTATTCTTTCTCTCATCATGTATAGCTTTTCTATCATATTGCCAAGGTCTATCCAACAAGATATGATAAACATCCATAGGCATAATATCACACACGACTTCATCATGATAAGATCCAATATGAAATTTCACCAAACATTGTTCACTCACCAGTACCTTATGATCATCCTGAATCCATGCTATCTAATAAGGCTTAGGGTGTTTCAATCTTTCCAACTTTAGTTTAGTCACCATCTCCTCTAAAACTAGGTTATCTAAACTACCACTATCAATTACAACTTTACAACACTTACCTCATGATTTGCATCTGGTTCTGAACAAACTTTTCCTTTGCGATGGTTCCTCATTTATCTCTACTTGAAATAGTTCTCTCCTCATCACAAGTGATTCTTGTTTCTTAGATTTGCTAACTGAATAGGGGTAATCTAGTTCAATAGGTTCTTCTTCCACATAGGCTGCTCTTCCACTGTTCTCTGTCCTCTTACTTGTACTACCCTGATTACATTCAAATGCTCTATGTCCTTCACCTCCACACTTGAAACAATTACCTCTAAATGTTCTCTTATCAAATCCTCTTCCTTCTCTTTTGTATCCTTCATTCTGGTATACACTAGGGTTTTCTCTCTGATAAAAATTTATTCCATCTCTCCGACAAGCAATAGTATCTCTATCATCCTTCTTGAATGGGCTATCAAACTTATTCTACTTCGGATATGGTCTGTCTCCTCTAGAATAAGTCCTACCTCTCTAAAATTTACCTCCTTTGCCCCTCTGTCTCTGATCATGCCCCTTATTTAGCTTCCCTTCAACCTTCAGGGCAAATTGGTATGCTTCCTCCAAAGATGTCATCCTCACCAAGCTTAGTTCCTCCTGAATGTTCAATCTTAGTCCATTGATGTATCTAGCCACTTTCTCCTTGCTTGCTTCACTTTGTCCTATCCTTATGATCATCTTATGAAATTCTTCAGTATACTCCTTCACAGATTTCTCCTTTTGCCTCAAGTTTTGCAATCTTTTCAACAGTTCCAACTCATAGTCAGCAGGTATAAATTGATTCTTTAGTTTTGTCACCATCCTATCCCATTTTGTAATCTTTTCTTTTCCTCTTCTATTTCTTTCCAACTGAACTTCTTTTCACAATATAGCAGCATGTCCTTTCAACTTTGTCTTTGCAAATTTCACCTTCTCTGGATCTTCAATCTCCTCATATTCAAAGTATTCTTCCATATCATTTCTCTAGTCAATCAATTCATCAGGATTCAAATTACCAGTATAGTTCAGCACATCAACTTTAGGTCTCTTTCCAATCTTTGAAAGAGCTCGCAACATCTTTACTTGATCTGATTCTTCTTCTTCATCATCTTCTAGGGTTTTGCCAGTTTCTTCAACAGATTGAAATTCCTCTTCATCATCGCTTTCAACATTAGGTCACGGTGTCAATCCTCTTCACCTATCTTCTTCAAAAGCATCCAAATGAATTTGCATTGTTTTCATTATCTCCATCATCTCATCTATTCTACTAGCCATTGTACCAATAGGAGGAACTCTTTGTGGTGGCATCTTCCTCGGATCAAGTGCAAACTGCCTCAAATTCAGTGATTGGGCTACAAGAGACAACTACCTCTCAATCAGTGATTGGTTGCACGTAAGTAACCTACCTCGAATTGGTGATCTGCTTACAACATCTTACAGAGTCCCCTTCACCAACTTTGATCAATTCACTCCCAAAGATTTAAACTTTTGCTCTGATACCACTTGGTGCAGTCACAGTAGGAGGGTTCACATAATGAACTATCCAAACCATGTAGCAAGAGTAAACACAACGAAAAAAACTCAAAGAGATAAAGAAAAATGTAGATTCAGTCATTTAGTATATCATAGAATTCAAATAGAGATTAGCCGGAAACATGCAGGCTTACAATTAGGGCTCACAGGCCTGATTACATACATGCGCAAGATAAGGCTTTGAAGCTCCCTTCACACAAAATCTAAACTATCAGCTATCACTATGTTATGAACTACTTTCCTAAAGATCTATTGCATCAATATATATCAACTCGAGGCCAATAGATTCCATCGCGTCGACCAAAGAAGATCACAAACTCCAATGAAGAGCTGTAATGTGTACACACAGATAGGTCAGACCTAAATGCATAGAACACTTCTGGTAAATGAATGGAATGATGTGTGGATCTCCTGGGAAGGTTGGCCATGAACCAAAGATCATTAAATGATGTGTCATTAGGTTCCAAAGATTGGGAAATGCTTCTGCAAGTTTCTTCTTTAGCTGGTTGCCAATGAATATCAAGATGCTCTGCTCTGAGAAACAACCAACTTCTGATAGCGATATCTTTCCGGTATTGACATGCGGATCTCTAAATTCTTAATATGATGTAAATGAATGAATATAGATGCTAAATCTAGCTCCATAAGATCTGAGATGTAATTGTGGTGAAATGCCGGACCAAAACCAAAAACTACTTCTGACTGAACTTCCTGAACTGAACTAGGAAATGAAAAGAAACAAACTGAACTACAAACAAACTGAAATGCAAATGTTTTTGGTTGATGCAAGATTTCTCTTAAACTAGGGATGCTCCTGCATCATGTTGTTAAACCAAAAGACAAGGCCATAGTCCATACTGCAGATACAACACACGTGACATTATATAAAGAGAAATTCGAGTCACCTCATTTCCTACTCACACTTAGGATCTTTGGAAAGAATTTGCACAATTGCCTTGTAGACTCAGCTGCTTCTACCAATGTTATGCCCTTATCCATATGTAGGACATTAGGGTTACACCCTGCAAATTCACTCAAGAAGGTCACTCAATTAGACAAGTCTGAGGTTAGTGTTGTAGGAGAATTAAGATATATTCATATGCAACTAGCATATGATCCAAGGGTGCAATACTATATAGACATTCAAGTTGTTGAAATACTTGATATGTATGGGATGCTCCTCAGTAGGGACTACTCCAAAACTTTAAATGGTTACATGGCTACTAATTTCTCCCACATGTGGCTACCATGGAAGGGCATCCCTAAGCAACTCAAAATTTAGGCTGAACCTAGAATGAAACATATGATAATTGAGTACAACCAGAATACTGAGATATTATATGTGGATGTGGAACTAGGGGTATATGCATTGAGGCCTCAGGGAGTCAGAATAGAAGAGGTGCTGATGTGCATGCATATGCATGAAGATAGTGAAAAAGGTGTAGTTGTGCTAGAGACAAGACTAATGATAGAATCAGATCATATTTATTTAGAAGAAGATGAAGGAAATCATTTCCTTGAGTTTGAAAGGTATTTGTTAATGAGATTCAGAAATGTCAGCTGATAGAAACATCTTTTAAGGATATACTCATGGGAGGTTGGTGCCAACTGCATGAAGATGCATACTCAGAAAACACCTGTGAAGTATGTCTAGATATAGTAGAGAAAGTAGAGAGAACATTCATAGAGGACAACAATAGAGGTAAGTGAAGTGTTTAATGCTAATGATAATAATCATTTGTTATTTCATTCAGATAGAGGAGAATATGAACAAGGGATATACAAGATCCATGTCCAAATGCCTAGTATAGAGGAAGTCCTGGTATGTGATGATATGCATTCCAGTGATAAGATAAGTACAACCACACCAGGAACAAACTGTTTCATTGAGTCTAATTATGAGTTATTAGATGAGGATATGGGAAGTTGTTTAACACAGTTTGAAGAGTTTCTATCCAAGAGAGTTCAAGGACATATTCTGCAAGGAATCCCACCCATTTAGGTACTAATTGAAGGATGGTGCAGGCTACATGAAGCTCCCTATTCAAAAGCAACTTGTGCTCTATGTCTGCACATAGTGAACAAAGAAGAACGGTTGTGTTCAAATGACAAATTACATAAAATCAGGGATGTTCCTAATGAGACAGAAAGAAAAGTTGTAATATCTCTTGACAAAGGATATGATGACATCAAGTGTATGAGAAGAGAATATGTTCAACAAGATGATGCTCAGAAGAAGCAAAGTGAGGATGTTTTAGTTCCACATAAGCATCTAGATGTAATAAGGAGTGAACCACAAAAGATGAAGTGGATATCTGCAGGAGCAGCTGCATGAGCCAAAAGGAAGAAGGAAGGTCTAGACAAACCTTTAGCAGAAGATAAACCATGGACATTAAGGTTTGATGGACCCAAATCAAAGCAAGGAGCTAGAGTAGGAGTGGATCTTATCAATCCACAAGGAAAATCATTCCTGGCAGCATATAGACTACAATTCCCATGCACAAACAACGTGGCACAATATGAAGCTCTAATTCATGGCCTGTTGTTTGCCTTAAAAAAGAAAGTGAAATTTCTACATGTCTTTGGAGACTTAGAACTCGTAGTAAAACAAGTAAGAGACATTTATACTCATAATTATAAAAGTCTATCTAGTTACAAACACAAAGTCTGGGACCTAACAGAGAGATTTGATGGCTTTAACATCAGGCATGTTCCAAGAGAACTCAACCATCATGTGGATGCACTAGCACAAGCTACTAATACACTAGAACCTTTGTCCATATCAAGGATGAGGAGGTTTTTAGTTGAGATAGTGTCCATACCATCCATTCCAGACAATGTCACAAATTTCCAAGTATTTGATGATGATCAACATATTTTAGACTTTATTGCTAACAAGGATGTATTCGAGGCCCAAATAGTGGATGAAAAGAATTTTGACGACTGTACCTGGGATGAAGAAGAAATAATTGATTTACCCAATAACAAGATTCCAGAAGGAATGATTAAGTTCGAAAGGGCTTTCAATTTGGATAATATGATCAAGTAGAAGGATCTCCCTAAGATAGATGGAGGAGAATATGAGCCTATTAACATAGGATAGGGTGAAGATAAAATGAATGTCCTGATAGGTAAGGTTTGCACTGAAGAAGAAAGGGTAGGGATAGCCCAAGCTTTAAAAGATTACATTCATGTCATAGCATGGACTTATGATGAGTTAAAGGCCTATGGAACATCAATCATAACTCACACAATTCCCCTAAAACTTGATGCCAAGCCATTTAGGAAGAAACAGAGGTCAGTCAATGTGTCATGCCCACATTTTCCCATGCGGTCACAACACGCATCACACATGTCATGTCCACATGTGTCATGTGGTCATGACATGAAATATCAAAAATTTTCCCACACTTCCCTAGAAACCCCCTCGCATGCATAAGCGTGCTTGGTGGCGTACGCTTAAGGCATAAACAAAATAGTTGTTAGTGGGGTAGCAAACACACGTGCGCATAACCAAACAAAAGAAGGCCAACAAGGGGGTCTTCGCAACATGGTTGACGTCGCTACAAGGGTTGAACTTTCTAAGCTTCTAAACCCTAGATTCCAGAAGAATCCAGTAGCATAACGCCTCACAGGCATGAGTGGGATTTATTACACAAACACTAATCTTAACACGTGGTTTCTTGATAGGGTTAACAAACTTCCTACAACTCCCTAATTATAATGAATTTACACTTGATCTCATTAATGGATCATTTTTCAACAAAGCCCGATAATCTGTTCTCTTTCTCGTTTTCTAAAATTTAATATTAATTTCTCCTCCTTCGGACTTAGCATTTTCAACAAAGCCCATTCATTTGCCCTCTCTTCTATTTCTTTGAAATTTAATTTTGATTGTATTTCTATCACGTTCACTTTACCGTTTCTCTGAAATTTAATTTTGATTGTATTTCTTTATGTTTACCCTACTTTTCTTCATGTTCTCTTTCAATTAGAGTTATCACTGCATCCTTTACATTATTCCTAATTTCTTGGTAGACCAGATCACTTAAATAGGGTTTCCTAACTTCGCTTGACATAATCTCCTAGGTTTCCATTGTAGTTTAATTCAATGTTTGATTTACTTTGATAATTAACTTGTCCCTAATTAGGATTAACGGTAGGTCAAACTTACTTAGTTCTCTCAGCCCTTTTCAGAAATGCCGCGCATTTTCTCCTCTTTATTTTTTCAAGGTTAACTTTTCTTTCTTTCTCTCTCTTTTTCTCAATTGGATGTTTTCTCAATCTACAGTTGAGTTTATAATGGTCACATCTGGAATGCCTGTGATGGCTTATTTGCATTTATAAAGATATGCATATCTATATAAATGCAAATAAGTATATTTTTCTTTTCATTTTCTTGATATTTTTAAATGAAAATTATTAAATTCTGAAAGCACGATTTCCCTATGGATAAATTTCATATATATATATATATTCCTTATTAATCTATTTGATATATGTGTATTTTTTTTGTTCAAATGGAAATCCTATTCCCCTCTTTTACGAAACTCTTTCTTTTACAAATTTTTTCAATAATTAATATATATATATAATATATATATATACCTATGTATATTATTAATAAAATGAAATTACAAATTTTATTAACAGATAGATTAATATATATATATATTAATAATCTATTTTATTATATTATATTATAAAATACACTATATATATCAAAGTGTATTGTTAAAGTTCATATTTTATTTTTCCATGGATTCCATTGGGGAACCCTAACCTAAAACCTTGTTTGCATTGGCTGTGGCAGGACCAATGCATGGTGGAGACGGATTGGGGCAGAAGAGGCCACAGAGGTGGAGATGGGGTTCGTGGCAGAGGGAGGTCAGAGGTCACAGGGAGTGGCAAAGGGAGGAGGTCTCAGATGCATGGTGGAGGGAACCACAGTGGTGGCCGCAGAGGGGAGGATCGGTGGTGACATGGTGGTTCACGGCGGAGGACAGCCGTAGTGAGCGGTGATGGGAGATTGGTGGAGGAGGAGTCTGCAACGGGGAATAGGAGTGGGGACTGTGTTTTGGGCCGCGGGAGGGGTGAAGCATGGTGGGGGTGTGGGGAGGGGCAGAGCCCCCACCCACATCCCACTACGTGGGGTGTGGGTGGGGGCTCCGCCCCTCCCCACACCCAATACTTAAGGCAACGGTGGTGGTGGTGGTGGGGAGGATTCAAACCCCCTCCCTACCCACCATTCCTTCATCGCAAGACTGTAATTTCATTAAATAAAAGCTATGAAAATAATATTTATTTTTCCATTTAAATTTTATTTCTCAGAATTTAAAATATATATATATATATATATACATATACATATATATTTATATAGATACATAGAAATGTCCACAGAATTACAATTTATCTAGTTTCACAGTTTTATAAATTGAACAGATAACTCAATAAATACAGAAATAATTAATTATATATATATATATATATCATTTAAATTATTGCCAATTATTTTTGGAGGGTAGAATATCAAATTTGTCTATTTTGAAATTTTCCTACAATGTATTTTCCAATGCATCACAAAATTAAAGATTATAGTAAAAGTATTATACAAGGATATTCAATTCAATAGTTAAAAAAAAAAAAATAACATTCCAATTTCAAATCTATAACTTCAATATTAAATATAGAAGGCATATATTTAATTTCAATTAAATTCAAATACATAACTTTAATCAAATTTCATTTCTTTTCAAATGGTAAATTGCAACTTTCATAATTTATAAAATTAATATTTTCACTAGTTTACAATGAAATATAATTAAACAACTTTGTTTACAACAACATCAATTTCACAACTTTTCTAAATAGGAGAAGAAGGAAATAGACAATTCTAATATCCTTTTAAAAACAAATTTTCCCTTCTTATTTATTTCATACATGATAACAAATTTTAATAACACTATAAATAAATCTTTCATTATAATGAAGAGGATTTCCTCCTAACTCAAAATACCAAAATTACAACAATAGGAAGAGAAATTTTCTTCTCTTGGAAATCAACAAGGATAAAACTAATAATTGACCAAGCTCTCCTTAAGACTTAAGGAAAATAAAATATTTTCCAAGTTCAAATAATCTTCTCCAAGCTTCACAATAAGCTCCAAGAACCTACATATCACACAAGGGGAGAAAACACCACTCAACTTGTACTCCTCCCTACCGTAGACCCGCAAGAGGGTCACCCCCGAGCTAGGGAGATCATCTACACACCTAGGGTTTTCCAAAATCTACTTCACAACAAAACAATACAACATCCCAAAAACACAATTACACCCATGGCTATTTACACAACACAAACTCATCCATAGTGAGTTTAACAAGGGGTAGGAGAGTGGACACACTCAACTCTAGAATGTCACCCTTCAACTTTATTTCAACACAATATTTCTCATGGCCTCAAGCCAAACTTGTTGACAAAAATTCCAAGGAGTTCATATTTTGGCTATCAAGCCATATAACACAATTTCTCAAAGTCACTCAAATGCCCTCAAGGCTTTCAACATCCCAAAACAAGGCATGAACTCGAGGAGGATCACTCCTCCCCTACCCCACACTTGATGAGCATTTCTCCCAAGTGGAAGAAGCTCTGTCAACATTTGATGAGCATTTCTCCCAAGTGGAAGAAGCTCTGTCAACATCCCAATAAAATTTCCCCACAATAACAAAATTTACAACACAAGCAAAATAAATAATTTTCACACATCCTTCATGCAACAAATAGAAATACAAAGGAAAGGCCATGAAATCCAACCTTAAAAAGCCCTTTAATGGATGAAGTTGATGTAGAGCTCCACTAAAATCTCCTCCAACCTAAGCCACCAAACTCCCTCCCACCTTCTTCTCCCCAAAAGCAATTTTCAATCAATAAAAATCCTCCAAACTCCCCCCTCTCCCTATCCCAAGTCGGATTAAAATAACCCAATTCCATGAGTTTAGAGGAATGGAGAGGTGGCACTTGTCACCTTCTCACTCTTCCCCAAACTACTATTGTGTCCCAAGGGATGAGTGTTGGCATATGTCACTCACCCATCCCTAAAGCCTTCCTTATCCCTTACCACATGTCATCTCTCTTACACATGGGAGAAAAACAAGGAGTTAAAGGGGGAAAAGGGTGACACATGTCTCCCTTTCCTTCTTATGAATGACCACACAACTCCATGGGGACTCTCACCAATTGTGAGGGAGACTTGAAGTCAAATCCTCCATAATTGGTGGGTCTTGGAGTCATCCCTTACCTTGGGAATTGAAAAGGGATGGGCTTGAGTGTTGGTACCACTCATCCTATCCCTCCCATGCCTCCAAATTCGTCACTTAACTTCACTGTGAAGTTAAGGTGACCATACGGAGGTTAACCAAGGGTTACTCAAGTCAAAAGGGACCCTAGACCCATGGGGTATAACCCAGGGTCAACTTTAAACTAGTTAGGACACCCAGGGTCAAGTTAAGACGCAAGAAAAGGGTCTCAAAAATTTAAATTTAAAAAAATAAAATTCAAATACAATTCTTACAACACAAATCATAATTCAATTTTACAAGAGGGTAGACCTAACCCATTCAACCTCATGAAAGACAACATTACAACATTAAATCAAACACATAGTTGATCTCGGTTCCCAGTGGAACCAGATCGGCTTCACAAGGGATCACAACATAAGGTGCGGAATGATCTCCAGTATCTATGGTTTGTTAGCTAAAACCTGCGCACTCAATTACAAGGTCAATTATAAATATCATCGCCGAAGCAACTTAAAACATGTATTACCATAACATACCATAGTTCTCATAAGCATAAAAGAAATCATATTACAATTTTCTCTTTAACATCACCCAATTAGTTTTCCTATAATGTAAACATTAATCAGACATCACCCAATTAGTTTTCCTATAAAATAAACATCTATCTAACATCACCCAATTTGTTTTCTCTTAATACGAACATCTATCCAACATCACCCAATTAGTTTTCCTTTAACATAATAAGGTTTAATAGTTAGAAATCTGGGATCAATAGTCCCACAAATATAAAAGTATCAGCAATAGTAAGGTAAATAGTCACATGAACAGAAATAAAAAATATAGGCCTCACATCCTCCCCCCCTAAGACTGTACTTCTTCCTAGAAGTCGTCAAAGAGGTGAGGGTAAAGAGTCCTCAGTCTCGCTGTATCCTCCCATGTCGTAGTGACCTCATCATACATGTCCCACTGGACCTTAACCTAGCCCAGATCTCGACCTCAAAGGCCTAGCGTCTGACGAGCCAATATGCGAATTAGCTCCAACGCCAACCGTTCTTTCACCTCTACTCATAGTGTCAATAGTGGGGGCCTAGAAATTAGCCTGGAGGTTGTCAACCACTACAAACATAAGGTGGGACTTACCCACATTTCCTACAGTCTGTTCTGAACCTCTCGCACGAGGCTGCCCCTGCCGTAAAGCCCTGGGGGCACTCTCTAGCTAGGTGACCTTCACCATCACATACATAACACGGTCCCCTAGGTTGATACTGTACTATCTGTGTCTAGCTAGACTGTTGTTGTCTCGGTTGATCTGTGAAACCCTATGTTTCTTTGAAGGGTTGTTGTGTCCTCGCAGGTCCCGCAGATGATTCCTATTATCTCTGGTCTCTACGCAGGCCCTATTGCTGCCAACCACAGTTATGTCCTCCTTGAACCCTCTTTTGGGGTCTAGACCTCTGCTGATGCTGCTGCTGCTGCTGTGGAGGCTTAGGAGGTAATGATGAGGAATTAAATCCTCCTCTCTGTGGTGTGGATTGTGGCCTACGAAAGTTTTGCTGTTGTTGGGGATTATAGTCCTGATATTGCGGGTGTGAATTCTATCCTCGTCCCTGAATTTCCTCTAAAATAAGGGCCTTTTCAATAGCCTCACTCATAGTCTAGAGATTTGCCATACGTATTGGTCTTGCTATCCTGTGATTTAGTCCTTTAATGAATTTGTGTACTAGGAGTTTCTCATCTTGGAGGTACTCCGCATAACGAGAAAGCTCAATGAACCGGCTCTCATACTAAGCAACCATGAGTCCTCTCTGCTATAAATCATGGAACTCATCTATCCTACGCTGTCTGTAATGCTCTGACAAATATTGTGCATTAAAGTGCTCTATGAAGATATCCCAAGTGAGTGTGTCTAAGGATAGTCGGCCCTTGCACTCCTCTGTACACCACCAGGTAGCTGTTGCATCTCTCAGAAGATGTACTGCCACTCATGCTTTCGTGTTGCTCCCGTAAGGTTGCAATGCGAAACACCTGTCTAGACTAATCAGCCAAGCCTCGGCCACAGCTCCCTCTGTAGCTCCTGCAAAAGTAGGTGGGTTAAGCCTAAGTAGGTCTCTAATGGGCTCTCCTCTGTCTCTAAGTCCCACCACTGGCTCATCCAACCCATACTCATACGGTCCATGGTATACCTGTTCTACCCTCATGGTCTCATCTCATCTTGAGAGTCTCGGAGGACTCCTACTCCATGCATGGTAGGTTGACCCTACCTCCTCTACTATAGTATCAGGTACATCGATGAAAGGTTCCATGCGTGGCATCTCTCGTGGATCGACGCGAGGCTTCACATATGGCTCAGCACGCGACTCAGCATGTGGCTCCTTATGTGGCCCTTTCACAGATCAACGCGAGGCTCATCACGTGGCTCAGGAATAGCTATCGGTAATCTCTCTAACATGGCTTGTAATGTCTGTAATATCTGTGGACCTATATCTAGAATTGGTTGTGCCTGTGGTTTTGGTGGTGCCTATGGTACTGGTGGTGCTTGTGGTACTGGTGGGTCTACTATAACCGCGGGTGCCCGTCCCTCTGCTGAGGAATCGCTGTGCACCTCGACGGACACTGTGTTGCATGATCACGCTCATCGAACACGTTGGGGAGGCATCCTACAAAACAAGGTAGACACTAATTAATCAAAGTTGTGGAATAATAACGTGCCCAAATATGCTCAGTGTTTAAACTTGGCTCTGATACCAAATGTCATGCCCAAATTTTCCCATGCAGTCACAACACACATCACACGTGTCATGTCCACATGTGTCATGTGGTCATGACACGAAATATCAAAAATTTTCCCATGCTTCCCTAGAAACCCACTCGCACACGTAAGTGTGCTCGGTGGTGTACGCTTAAGGCATAAACAAAATAGTTGTTAGCGGGGTAGCACACACACGTGCGCATACCCAAACACAAGAAGGCCAACAAGGGGGTCTTCGCAACACGGTTGATGTCGCTACAAGGGTTGAACTTTCTAAGCCTCTAAACCCTAGATTCCAGAAGAATCTGACAGCATAACGCCTCACGGGAGTGAGTAGGATTTATTACACAAACACTAATCTTAACACGTGGTTTCCTAATAGGGTTAACAAACTTCCTATGACTCCCTAATTATAATGAATTTACACTTGATCTCATTAATGGATCATTTTTCAACAAAGCCCGATCATCTGTTCTCTTTCCCATTTTTTGAAATTTAATATTAATTTCTCCTCCTTCAGACTTAGCATTTTCAACAAAGCCCGTTCATTTGCCCTCTCTTCCGTTTCTCTGAAATTTAATTTTGATTGTATTTCTATCATGTTCACTTTACCATTTCTCTAAAATTTAATTTTGATTGTATTTCTTTATGTTTACCCTGCTTTTCTTCATGTTCTCTATCAATCAAAGTTATCACTGCATCCTTTACATTATTCCTAATTTCTTGGTAGACCAGATCACTTAAACAGGGTTTCCTAACTTTGCTTGACATATTCTCCTAGGTTTCCATTCTGGTTTTAATTCAATGTTTGATTTACTTTGATAATTAACTTGTCCCTAATCAGGATTAACGGTAGGTCAAAATTACTTAGTTCTCTCAGCCCTTTTCAGAAATGCCGCACATTTTCTTCTCTTTGTTTTTTCAAGGTTAACTTTTCTTTCTCTTTCTCTCTCTTTTTCTCAATTGGACGTTTTCTCAATCTACAGTTGAGTTTATAATGGCCACATCTGGAATGCCTGTGATGGCTTATTTGCATTTATAAAGATATGCATATCTATATAAATGCAAATAAGTATATTTTTCTTTTCATTTTCTTGATATTTTTAAATGAAAATTATTAAATTCTGAAAGCACAATTTCCCTACGAATAAATTTCATAAATATATATATTCCTTATTAATCTATTTGATATATGTGTTATTTTTTTGTTCCAATGGAAATCCTATTCCCCTCTTTTACGAAACTCTTTCTTTTTCAAAATTTATCAATAATTAATGTATATATATAAATATATATATATATAATACATATATACCTATATATATTATTCATAAAATGAAATTACAAATTTTATTAATAGATAGATTAATATATATATATATTAATAATCTATTTTATTATATTATATTATAGAATACTCTATATATATCAAAGTGTATTGTTAAAGTTCATATTTTATTTTTCCATGGATTCCAGTGGGGAACCCTAACCTAAAACCTTGTTTGCATTAGCTGTGGCAGGACCAATGCATGGTGGCAGTAGATTGGGGCAGAGGCTGCGAAGGTGGAGATGGGGTTCGTGGCAGAGGGAGGTCGGAGGTCGCAGGGAGTGGCGAAGGATGGAGGTCTTAGATGCATAGCGGAGGGAACCATAGTGGTGGCCGCAGAGGGGAGGATCGGCAACAGCATGGTGGTTCGTGGCGGAGGACAGCCGCAATGAGCAGCGATGGGAGATCAGCGGAGGAGGAGTCCGCGGCGGGGAATAGGAGTGGGGACTATGTTTTGGGCCACGGGAGGGGTGAAGCATGGCGAAGGTGTGGGTGGGGGCTCCGCCCCTCCCCACATCCCACTACGTGGGGTGTGGGTGGGGGTTCTGCCCCTCCCCACACTTAATACTTAAGGCGACGGTGGTGGTGGTGGTGGGGAGGGTTCAAACCCCCTCCCACCCACCATTCCTTCATCGCAAGACTATAATTTCATTAAATAAAAGCTACGAAAATAATATTTATTTTTCCATTTAAATTTCATTTCTCAGAATTTATATATATATATTTATATAGATACACAAAAATGTCCACAGAATTACAATTTATCTAGTTTCACAGTTTTATAAATTGAACAGATAACTGAATAAATACAGAAATAATTAATTATATATATATATATCATTTAAATTATTGCCAATTATTTTTGGAGGGCAGAATATCAAATTTGTCTATTTTGAAATTTTCCTACAATGTATTTTCCAATGCATCACAAAATTAAAGATTATAATAAAAGTATTATACAAGGATATTCAATTCAATATTTAAAAAAAATAAATAACATTCCAATTTCAAATCTATAACTTCAATATTAAATATAGAAGACACATATTTAATTTCTATTAAATTCAAATACATAACTTTAATCAAATTTCATTTCTTTCAAATGGTAAATTGCAACTTTCATAATTTATAAAATTAATATTTTCACTAGTTTACAATGAAATATAATTAAACAACTTTGTTTACAACAACATCAATTTCACAACTTTTCTAAATAGGAGAAGGAAATAGACAATTCTAATATCCTTTTAAAAACAAATTTCCCCTTCTTACTTATTTCATACATGATAACAAATTTTAATAACACTATAAATAAATCTTTCATTATAATGAAGAGGATTTCCTCCTAACTCAAAATACCAAAATTACAACAATAGGAAGAGAAATTTTCTTCTCTTGGAAATCAACAAGGATAAAACTAATAAATGACCAAGCTCTCCTTAAGACTTAAGGAAAATAAAATATTTTCCAAGTTCAAATAATTTTCTCCAAGCTTCACAATAAGCTCCAAGAACCTGCATATCACAGAAGGGGAGAAAACACCGCTCAACTTTCTCTCCTCCCTACCATAGACCCACAAGAGGGTCACCCCCGAGCTAGGGAGATCATCCACACACCTAGGGTATTTCAAAATCTACTTCACAACAAAACAATACAACATACCAAAAACACAATTACACCCATGGCTATTTACACAACACAAACTCATCCACAGTGAGTTTAACAAGGGGTAGGAGAGTGAACACACTCAACTCTAGAGTGTTATCCTTCAACTTTATTTCAACACAATATTTCTCATGGCCTCAAGCCAAACTTGTTGACAAAAATTCCAAGGAGTTCATATTTTGGCTCTCAAGCCATATAACACAATTTCTCAAAGTCACTCAAATGTCCTCAAGGCTTTGAACATCCCAAAACAAGGCATGAACTCGAGGAGGATCTCTCCTCCCCTACCCCACACTTGATGAGCATTTCTCCCAAGTGGAAGAAGCTCTGTCAACATTTGATGAGCATTTCTCCCAAATGGAAGAAACTCTGTCAACATCCCAATAAAATTTTCCCACAATAACAAAATTTACAACACAAGCAAAATAAATAATTTCACACATCCTTCATGCAACAATTAAAAATACAAAGGAAAGGCCATGAAATCCAACCTTAAAAAGCCCTTTAATGGATGAAGTTGATGTAGAGCTCCACTAAAATCTCCTCCAACCTAAGCCACCAAACTCCCTCCAACCTTCTTCTCCCCAAAAGCAATTTTTAATAAACAAAAATCCTCCAAACTCCCCCCTCTCCCTATCCCAAGTCGGATTGAAATAACCCAATTCCATGAGTTTAGAGGAATGGGGACGTGGCACTTGTCACCTCCTCACTCTTCCCCAAACTACTATTGTGTCCCAAGGGATGAGTGTTGGCATATGTCACTCACCCATCCCTAAAGTCTTCCTTATCCCTTACCACATGTCATCTCTCTTACACATGGTAGAAAAAAAAGGAGTTAAAGGGGGAAAAGGGTGACACATGTCTCCCTTTCCTTCCCTCTTATGAACACAACTCCATGGGGACTCTCACCAATTGTGAGGGAGACTTGAAGTCAAATCCTCCATAATTGGTGGGTCTTGGAGTCATCCCTTACCTTGGGAATTGAAAAGGGATGGGCTTGAGTGTTGGTACCACTCATCCTACCCCTCCCATACCTCCAAATTCGTCACTTAACTTCACTGTGAAGTTAAGGTGACCATATGGAGGTTAACCAAGGGTTACCCAAGTCAAAAGGGACCTGAGACCCATGGGGTATAACCTAGGGTCACCTTTAACCTAGTTAGGACACCCAGGGTCAAGTTAAGACACAAGAAAAGGGTCTCAAAAATTTAAATTTAAAAAAATAAAATTCAAATACAATTCTTACAACACAAATCATAATTCAATTTTACAAGAGGGTAGACCTAACCCATTCAACCTCATGAAAGACAACATTACAACATTAAATCAAACACAGAGTTGATCTCAGTTCCTAGTGGAACCAGATCGGCTTCACAAGGGATCACAACATAAGGTGCGGAATGATCTCCAGTATCTGTGGTTTGTTAGCCAAAACCTGCGCACTCAATTACAAGGTCAATTATAAATATCATAGCCGAAGCAACTTAAAACATGCATTACCATAACATACCACAGTTCCCATAAGCATAAAAGAAATCACATTACAATTTTCTCTTTAACATCACCCAATTAGTTTTCCTATAATGTAAACATTAATCAGACATCACCCAATTAGTTTTCCTATAAATAAACATCTATCTAACATCACCCAATTTTATTTCTCTCAATGCAAACATCTATCCAACATCACCCAATTAGTTTTCCTTTAACATAATAAGGTTTAATAGTTAGAAATCTGGGATCAATAGTCCCACAAATATAAAAGTATCAGCAACAGTAAGGTAAATAGTCACATGAACGGAAATGAAAAATGTAGGCCTCACACAATGGATTGCCGGAGCCTCTCATTTTTGAGGAAGTTAAGAAGTTACTTGCTGCAATGATCATCTTCCCAATTAGGCACTCCACGTGGGTGGCAAATTTGGTTCCTACAAGGAAGAAAAATAGAGATATATGCTTGTGTGTGGACTTTAGAAACTTAAATATAGCATCTGAGAAGGATAACTATCCTTTCCTTCTTTGGATGAGGTCCTTCAAATGGTGAATGGTGCACAGATGATGTCCTTCTTGGATAGGTTCTTAGATTACAACCAGGTGATGGTTGATAAAATTGATAGATTAAAAACAACTTTTACTACTAAGTGGGGAATCTTCACTTATAGGCATATGCCCTTTGGCTTAATTAATGCTGGAGCACCTTTCCAGCGAGCCATGGATATAGCATTCAGAGGATTGGTAGGTCAGTGCATAATGATACACATGGATGACCTAATGGTATTTTCAAAATAGGGAGGTGATCACATTGAAGACCTCAAGAAAGTGCTAAAGAAGTGTGAACAATATGGTATATCCCTGAATCCAAAGAAGTGTATTTTTGGAATGACTACAGGCAAGTTGCTAGGTCATGTCATATCAGAGAATGGAATAACCATTAACCCTATTAGAGTAGACTCAATCATGAAGTTGCAACTTCTAACAAGCAGAAGGAGCTGAAGTCTTAGTTTGGTAAGATTAACTTTGTTAAGAAGTTTATCACTGGATTTGCAGAGATAGTGAGACATCTAAATGCCATGTTGAAAAAAGATACTAAGATTGAATGGACTCTAGAGGTAAAGGCAACATTTGAAGATATAAAGAAAGCAATTGTAGATGCTCCAATGTTGATTAGTCTTGATTACACCAGGGACTTCTACATATACTCTTTTGCATCAGAGGATACATGTGTAGCTATCTTAACTTAGAGGAGTGAGATGAAAGAAGAAAAATTGATTGCATTCATGAGTGCCCCATTTAGAGATGTCAAGATAAGGTATATGAACGTAGAAAGATAGTCTCTTGCCTTAATCAGAGCAAGAAAGAAGTTCAAACACTATATCATGAGAAGTAAAGTCATAGTAGTAGTACCTAATTCAGCAGTGAAAATACTGCTAACGCAAAGTGAACCAGGTGAAAAGAGAGCTAAATAAATAATTGTACTGCAAGAGTATGATATGAACATCACACCTATCAAATTAGTCAGGGTTCAAGCACTCAGTAAGATGATTACAGAGATAGATCCTAACTTGACAAGCCAATAATATGTAGTAGATTCAGAAATCCATGATGACTGGTATTCTAACATAAGACATGTCTTGATCACAAGATGATGCCCACCTAATATGCAGGCATCTCAGAGAAGAGCTCTAGGGATAAAAACACAGAGATAAATGATCAAAGGAGGAATCCTATTTAAGAAAAAATATGAGGGGATATACCTTAGATGCTTAGACAAACAAGAAGCTTCCAAGGTTCTTCTTGAGTTACATGATAAGTTTGGTACCACCCATGGGTCACATTTGGCCACCACACATGCCATTTTAAGGGCTGGGTACTATTGACCCACCATCTTTAAGGATATTGTTGAGCACATCAAGTTTTGTCACACACATCAAACTGCTTCTAACAAAGAGAAATATGCAGCTCAATCGTTGCAACCTATGATGGAGTTACACCCATTTGCACAATGGGGCATGGACTTCATTGGACCTATCAATCCTCCATCTTCCTCAGGACATAGGTATGTACTAACCATTAATTATTATTGTACTAGGTGGACATAGGCCATCAATAGCAAGACATGCACATCAGAGGATGTGATTAGGTTTTTGGAGAGAAATATCATCACAAGGTATGGAATTCCATATGCCTTAGTTTGTGACAATGACCCTACATTTGCATCTCTGAATTTTCAAGTTGGGCATTTGATCATGGCATAGTTTTAAAATTATCATCAAATTATTATCCCCAGGGTAATGGTTTAGCTGAGTCCACTAACAAGAATTTGTTGAACATCATTAAGAAGTTAATTGAAAAGAACCCTAGGGAATGGAATATTTTGCTTAAGTATGCCTTATGGGTAGATAGGGCAAGATTTAAGACTACCTTGGTGAACTCCCCTTATCAATTGGTGTATGGGGTGGATCCCATCCTCCCTGTCAACCTAAAAATCCCAACCTTGCAGTTTTCCTAGGAGTATCTAGGCATAGACAATAAAATGGAAGTGAGACTATTGCAATTGTTGCACTTAGAAGAGAAAAGAGATAGGGCAGTTGATCATTTTGCCAAACATCAGGCTATTGTCAAGTGCTGGTTTGACAAAAGAGACAAAGTAAAGGCATTCAAGATCTTAGATTTGGTCCTATCATGGGATAAAGCCCACAAGAAGAAAGGTGATCATGATAAGTTTGATAAGCTATGGACTAGTCCCTTTCAGATATCAGAAACATTATGAGACAACACCTACAGGCTTAAGACCTTAATAGGTGGGGATGTCCCATTGCCTGTCAATGGACAATTCCTCAAACACTATTTCAAGGCCTAAGTAGGTCAGGTCAAAACCATGTACTATATGTGTATATTGTACAGTTGCTTGTATAGCTTTCTTTGTGTGCTTTGATTTGTTTGTGTGTTGCTGAGTCCTTGTTTTGATTAGGCAAGATATAGCACCTTTCCACTTCAGAAAACTAGTGAAATTGTTAGAATTCAAGAAAGGATTACAAATTCCCACATAGGTTGTAACTCCTGTCAGTTCAAGTGCTTTGATCTTGCCTGTGAAATCATATTCATCAATAGTAACTCTTGTTGTTCAAGGAGATCATCACAAGAATACACCTAACAACCTTGGATTAGTTGAAAGTACTAGTGTCTGTGTAAGTGAAAAATATAGAGGTTTGCCCTTGCTACCATTGCAATTCTCAACCTAAACAGGCAAGTGCTTGCACCTTGCAAATGAGCTTACAAAATCATATCTTATGAATACTGAAAATAAATAAATAAATATATTGAATATCAAAAGAAATTTTTTTTTAGGTCATCCAAGTAACTCTACCAGGGCTATGGACATCTGTCTGGTAGTGGGGCTCTACTTGGGAGAATTGCAAAGATAACCTTGCTAGGGCTATGGCCACTTGACTAGCAACAAGGCACTATCCAGGTTTGGCTTAGAGGGTTCAATCCAACTATGTATCTTAACACTAACTACTAGTGTTTTCAACCTTTCTTCAAGATGAAGGAAATGAATCACATGCACACACCTGATTCCTTGTCATCACATTGTTCTGTTAATGAATATGATCTCATTCAGGAAGGACATGATGCTTATGTTTGATAAGAGTTGGATCATTATGTCTTAATTTGTCTTCCTATCTTGAATTATTGGAATTTTGGTTGTTTTCTTTGGTGGCAAGTTGTGTGGTTACACAACACACCCCATTTTGCCTCAACAAAATAGGGACCCAACTTTTTGCTTTTACTTGGCTTGTTTTGCTTCCCTTTGCTTTGGGCAGTATGGTAAAACCAGTAGTAAATATATGTCAGGATCTTATCCTTGCCATGTCCAAATCCTAAAATTTGGATCAAATTTTTGAAGTCAGGGTCTTCATCATAAACCCTGCCAAATGAAAGAGAATAAAATTCTAAGTAGGTTTGCCTTTTACAACACCAAGAAATTCCCTAAGACAAATAAGTTATGTCTGGTCAAAGTTTAGTCAAATGGTCTTAGGGATGTTCACATTGTCCTAACATCTAGACATTAACTTAATGTCCTGATCACAAATTCGCTAAGTAAAACCGAATAGCCAGACATTCGCGAATCTATGGATGTCAAACTTAACCCATTATGCTAGTAGAATGACATATGCATAAAGTCTCTTAGTTTGAATACTAGCGAGTATGCATTTTATCTTAACATCCAGATCTTAATTTAATGCCCAGACATTCGTTAACATCTCGGTGACATGTCCTAGTTGAATTTTCAACTAGACATAGACTATGGATATTACACTTAAACACTTAACATCCGGACCTTACCCCAACATCCTGATGACATCATTCAATCTTGCCATAGAGAAATAACAAAAGATGATGACACCATTCAGACGTTAAGAGGATAGAACATTCAACATTTCTTAACCTTCAAACATTAGCTTAATGTCTGGACTTTTGCCAATATCTGCATGACGTCATTTTACACCCGACCAAGAATTACATTTAGAAGGGTGATGTCATCAGCACATTAGACCCAGGGATATTTCATAATGCCTAACATCTGAATATTTCCTAATATCCTGATCCCTGTGGTTTACGAACAGAAATTCAAACATACCATGAACCAATCAGATAATGCCACGTGGCATGTTTTGTTTACTTTTCAAAGGTGGACATCTTAATGTCTAGACATTTAAGATCAAGAAGTGAATGCCTTAAGACCTTAACATCTTGATACCCATTCCATGGTCAACTTTGACCAAACATCTACATGACGTCATTAGGATGTATGGATAATACAAAAAGCAAGACATATTATTCAAATATCTAGACCTTCATTTATATCTTGATCTTACAATTATTACTAAGAAAAGGGGTCATTGGCCATTTAAAATTTCAAATTGGAAGCCATCACCTGTAGCGACCTCCTCGGGCTTTACATAGATGTTCATACCCGAGGAATTTAGCATTAAATAGCCCTAATTTTGCAATTTCAATGCATAAAAGGTAAATCTTAATCATTTTATACTCACCTAAGCATTCGTAAGGAAGATTTATAGAGCTCTAGTGAATTATAGCAACTATTGTGGAAACCCTGACCTCAAACTGAAAAGTGTGCATATTGAACGACATCTAGCAAACAGTGATTATCTAGCATAAATTGCACATCCGGATATCTTTAATCAGGTTTTAGCTTAGTAAAAGGTATGTAATGGTGAAACCCTACTTTTTTTGTTTATGGTAACATGGTAAAAAGGTAAAATTTTACAACTAGGGTAAATCTTAGCTACATATGCATGTGTTATACTCTGTAAATGATGAAATGTGAGGATATTGAGAAAATTAACATGAAAACTATAACGTGAAATGCATTTTGAGACATGCATATCTATCATTACAGGATACAATTCAAGGTAGGAAACTTAAGAATGAGGCAGAATTCAAGATCGCCATGTTTGCATCACCAGGAGGCGTAGGTTTCTATTTTAGGAAAATAGGTGATACTCATGTAGGTAATATAGATATAGATGAATGGACAACAAGATCTATTCAAGGCAATGGAAATCTAATTTTACAAAAGATATACAATTTCAGGATGTGGCATGCAGGAGATTTCCCATATGTGGCGGACACCATTGAATTGATTGTAGCCTGTGTAGAAAATTATAACAAGGAGACTAGAAGGGTAGAGAAAGACGACAGAGTATATGTAGATTTCTCAATGAAAGGAATTACAAAGGCATTCCATTTGCCTTTAAGTCCCAAACTTTTTAAGATAAATCTTGAGGACCTAGAAAAGCAATATAAGCGAAACACCACTAATTGTAAGAAGATAATGTTCTCATACTAGAGGTCACAAAGCAACACTCACAAAGCAGTTCAACCAAATTGCCAGTTAATTTGTATAAGTTCAACTTCACTCTAGAGGTTCAATATATGATGGTGATGTTAAGGCAGATGAAGGGAAAGGCCAATGGTAGAAGTTTTGTGCCTTAGACATATGGATTGATAAGGATGGTGGAAATGACAGACACTCAGATTCAGTGGGCAACCTTGATCAGTGACAGCTTAGATGAAAACATGAGGATATTTGGAGGCAATAAGTGCCTATTTTCTATGAATTCATATGTTGTTTATGCATGTGTTGTACAATCAATGTTTTCTAGCCTGTAGATGGTAGGTAGAGTAGAGAGAAATCTAGGAGATGTGAATATATGGGATCATTATCCCCAACTCACAAGGAAGGCCTCCACTCAACATTATAGGAGGGTTAATGACTGTTTTATCATGCATTTGGTCTTATTAATGGACAATGACAGAGAAAAGAGGTTGACCTCTAAAGCTCAATCAATGATCACAAGAAATGGGACTTGGTTCATCCAGTTCCCAACACTCACTTATATTTAGATGGAAAGATTCAATGGGCAACCCTTCTTGTTGCCAAGGTATCCCACTGATAAGATCATATTGCTGGAATTGACCATGCAGATTATACCCTCATATGAGGTATATGTGGCCAATAACAAAAAGGGTAATGTCAGGTTTCCTTTACTTTTGGGATGGTATATATGCCCATCCATTGATTGTGCTAAACATTCATAAGTAGAGCTGTGTATGCTTCAATTACAACTATTCTTCCTAGCTAGATATTATGATTCCTATCATAGAATGGAGAGGTATGTGAGTAGGAAGTCTATACACCAAGTGCACCTAGAGGACTATTGGGTAGATTACCCAGATAATGTAGAAGTTAGGAGGAGGTGTTACTAGACGTTAACTCTCAACCAGGTTCAGACATTAATTTTTTTGACGTCCCTCCTCAATTTCATTCTGATGATGGCATGAGGATATCTAAAGAATATGCAGACAAGAAAGTCTATAATGAGACTACTTTTCCTCTTGATTGGAACCAGCCAGAGGTAACATCTTTTGACCTCATTATAGCTAGGGTTATACAGTTAACCAAAGCATGGGTAGATCAATAATTGGCTGCCTTAAAAAAAGGGGGTAGTCATAATAGTGGATAAGAAGAAGAAAAGGTAAGAGTTGCCTAAAGCAGAATATGATGACTTCTTAATTCACAAGAGGCAAATCATGGACACAAATTTGGCTAAGCCTACAAAAGAATCAACTACACAGTTTAAAACCAAGGGCATTACTATAGCCAAGAAGCCTCCCCATAGGAAGAAAAGGATCCTATCCCAGCAATTGTACTAATCACCAGATAGATAGAAGATTCTAGGGTGACATATGAGAACATGGAAGATTAGGAGGATGAAATACCCTTAATAAAGAAAGGGAAGGGTCAGGACATCTTGCAAGAGACAAGTATCCCAAAGAAAAAGAGAGGATAGGCACCGGTGATGAGATGGTCTACTAGAAAAAAGCTTAAGGTCCTGACCAAAGAAAATGAAGAGTTCACTGAGATGGAGAAGATGTTTTCCACCAAACAACCAACAACAGATAGAGATGCAAAGTCCATGGTGCTGAAAAATAGGGATGTGGATATAATGCAAATAGAGTTCCAACATGATATTCCCATTCCCACAATTGTGAATTTCAAATCTGAGAAAGCTCAAGAAGATAGAGAAGAAGAGGAAAAGAGGATGAATGACCTATCTCTGCCATTGGATGAAACCATTGATCTTATAGATGATGATATGACAAGGGAGGTGACATCCAGTCTCGTAGAAAGCCTAATCAAGAACACTGCCCTAACTCTTCAAGGTATGCCACATGTGTCAAAAGGTACCAGGGATGAGGATGTAGTTGAAAATCTAGAGGTGGCGGTGGAAAACCTTGGCTTGGATAAGTTAATAGGTAAGGTTACTAGCCTAGTAGTGATTGATTTGTCATATGAAGTGGCTGAAGAAGAAGAAAAGGATAAAACCATGGAGGATGTGCACATTGGTAATGATGATACAAGTGCAGACATGGACATCCATATAGAATTTCCTCCTTAGCATAATGTCTAAGAAAGTGAAGAGGGACATGTTGAGGCAGAAGATAAAGACCAACAAGTGTTGACATCTGGACAAACAAGTCCAATGATCACATTTGGATCCCAAGATCCAAAAGATACAAAAAGGTTAACATTTGGACATGAAGGTCCACAGAGTAAAAATAATGAAGAGGAGGTAGAGAAGATAGTAGATGGTGGTGATCAAGATGCGCATCAGGATATCCAGAATCTTGGCCACCAAGAGGTTAACACAGGCAATCCTCAACCTCAGAATGATCAGCATGCACAAGATCAAAATGTAGAAACACATCAAGATATACATGTTAATGCAAATGAAAAAAATGAGGATGTCCAAACCAATGTGCCTATTGATCAAGAACCAGAAAAGAAGATATCCAAAGATCAGAATATGACATCCCAAGATGCTGCACAAGATCAAAATTAGCAGCAAATACATGAGGAGGTTCCAACTGATGGGGACCAACTGAAGAATGTTAATCTAGACATTCCTAAAGATCAAAATGTAGAAGTACAAGATGCTCACATTGAGCAGATGGGCTAGCAAGGGCCAATGTCTAGTGTGCCACATTGGCTTGCACATGAGGTAAATCTGCCTCCCATTTCTGATTCATCAAATTTTGACATATCTTCATTATTCTCTCTTGAGGGAACCAAACCCAAAGGAAGACCAAGGGCTACCTCAACAATAAAGCATGATCCCACTACCAACAAGTGGATAACTTAAGTAGTTGTGCCAACAGTTGACAAAGTAAAGGGAGAAATAAGTGTTAGTGAGTTCCAAATAATCACTGTGGACTTGGGACACATTAATGTTGACCACAAGGGTCAAGAAGCAAAATAAAGCATAGATGCACTAGTTGCATGGATAAATAAAGCCAAGGCCAAGAATCAGGAGTACAAAGAGCAAATTGCTCAAATGCAATCCTTTATCAAAGGACCAGTGGCACCAACAAATGTGCCTATCACAATCTCCACATCACTAACATTAGTATCTCAATAGGAGATAGCGGCATTAGATGTGCAGAAGCATCATGTACAAGTGATGGATAAATGGTTCACCAAATTCTTGAGTGAAGAGGAACAAGTAATAAAGACCTCATTGTCCAACTAGGACATACTCAATAACCTGAATGATAAAGTAGATAAGTTAAAGAAAGAGGTTGGCTAGAGGTTAATAAAGAGTGGTCAAAATTTGACTACACTCAAGGAGATGAGGAAGGCAGATGTGTGTGCCCTCATGACAAAGAAGATCCTGATGCCTCAAATATTACCACAACTAGATAATTGGTTTGAAGACATAAGGTTTGAGGTAGATATATTGAAAATATGTAATGCTAAGACTGTAGATATTAGTTTCAAAGAACATGAACTCTTAGCATAAGAGATAGGGATTTTGGAAGCCCTGAAAGGTGAAGTGGAAGGAAAAATTGAAAATCAAGATGAGGATTTTGCTACCAAAACATTTAGGGATAATTTTAGTCTAGTGGTAGATGATCCTATTCAACACTTCTCTGAGCCTACTATTGATAAAGTAATGCGCATGAAGGAAAGAATAGAGACATATAGTGAGGAACTAGATAGCCAAACAAATAAGTTGGTAACTCTACAAGAATGGTTAAAGGCACAAGAACATGCTGCTAAGAAGGCTAAGGTATAAGATAGAGCAAAAATAGATAAGGCCATCTAGGCATATGAGGTCATCCAGGGTATTAGATGTAGACTAACTGAAGGGGCATCCATAGATGAGGAATCAAATGGAAATGTAGAGTGAAGAGGTCATGTTGCCTAGGTCAAATATTCTGAGAATATTCCAGAATGCCAGCTGTGTTCTACTAGATTGATTGCCGAATGCAATCATGTGTCACATTTCATCTTGACCATTAGATCATTGGATCTATTGTAACCACATCCTCTCCTTCTTCTATAAAAGGGGATGGATTGCCATTTTGTACATTATTAGGAGCTTAATTGAGAGAGAATTGTTGAGCTTTGTGAGCTCTATGTATACTTTTGTGACTTAACGTTTCCCCATGGTTCTTTCTCAAGACCAATTGTAAATATGCATACATTTGAATACTGAATGAAATAGAGATCCAGATTACAAATTTATCGTAAATTCTGAGTAATATTTTGTGTATGATATCTAAACATGTCACTGTGTAGTGTTGCATTCTCTAAGGTGCATTTCAACTTGTGAATGTTGTTGTTATCCAATCCCTTTGAATATTAGCATCAATTGTGTGTAGTTGTGGAATATCCTAGCAAAGCATGGTTTGATTTCATCTCTTTTCATGAAGTATTGAATTGTGCATATGGATCAATGGTTGAAACTCACTCATTTTAAATAATTTTAGAATTTTAGTTTATTTCTTTTGAATTTCATTAATCATCATCATCAATTGCAAGTATTAATAAATGATAAGTAGAATACAGTAAATATATAGATGTCCATACATAATTGAACATCATAAGCATATTTGAGGAAATTGCACGTAAGATTGAAAATATCATACAAATACAAGTAGAAATAATGACAAAGATCATGGAAATATCAACTTATAGGCACAATATTTAGAAGAATTTAAAGTGCAGAAGCAAAATTAAGTAAAGATTAGTTTAAATTTAAGAAAATTTAGAAGAACTAATCAAAGTTACACAAATCATTATGAATGTAATCTTAATTAGAGTAAAGATCAGAAGAATTGATCAAACTTAGGGTAAATATTTGCATATCCTAGTTAAAGATTGTAGTATTTAACATAATTCATTAAGATTCATTGAGAACAAGTGAACCAGAGCAAATATTTACACATCCAGATACAAATTACATCAAATTTCATGCGTAAGGCCCCTAAATGATTAAACAACATCATCACATCAAACTACTGAGTAACGTCAGAAGGTTATGAACTAACTATCAAAGACTTGAGATCACAAATTCATCCTAAATTTTTCATATCTTTCATGAGGATAAAGGTTTGTTGTATGAATTTTTATCTCTGTTAATATGACTAATAGTTGTATCAACAATGCCTTCCCTTTTTTCGGTTGCAAGTTTCTTCCAGTGGTTTGCATAGGTTAGATTTTGATATGCATAAGAAATGTATATTCATAGGTCTTCATCTTCAAGCCAGACTCATATTTGTACTTCTATAAGTCATGTTCCTACACAAAAACTTCTTTCTTACCCCTAAGGGCTTGATATTCTTGTTAATGACTCTATTGGGAAATCTCTATTATTTTTGCCCTTTATGGACATATTATTTCTTCAATGGAAGCCTCTTCTCTCTTCTGCAAATTTCTCCTTTTATTTTTGCATGCTTTCGAGTTCTTGGTATCTTGATAGATCTCTCTAGAGTTTCTAAGCATTCCTTAGATAGCAGTGGTCTCTTCTCTTTTGACCCTTAGTCTTTTTCATATTGTGAATCATATGGGGAGGGGGATTGGGTTTCTTTTCCATGTGCATATTGTATTAATTCATTAATTGTGATTAATTGTGAGTAAGAGTTTACAATAGTTGAAGCCAAAATTTAATTAGCCTCCCAACTTTAATTATTTCCTTGTCTCCTAAATTATTTAGGGAATGTTGGAAGATGACTTGATTATTTAATAAATATTTAAAAAAATCGATTGCTAACTACTAAATCGATAATTATATTTTCTTTTGTAAAGTTACATATTGACTAAATTAGATCATTTTGATCATAAATTTTGAATGTGAAAAACCACTTAGTAAACCAGAGAAAGGACTAGTCAATCCTTCTTAGTTGAAGTGCTTAGTTAGATACCTAGGGCTTGTAGTTAAAATATGCTCTCAACTGTCTAGCATAGAAATATTGGTAACCCTTTTTTTGAAACATTGTTTTTTAAAATATTGTTTACAATTTGGGTTTGGATAGTTAATCAACATACCTATAATTGAGAAGGTATCCTTAATTATTTTAGGAAGTCATAATTAGATGGTTGAGAGATCAATAATGATAGACAAGATGAATTTGATAAGAGAGTAATGCGGACCATCCTTTCTTTACTAGTCCTTTTGTGATATATCGGTTAAACTAAGTCAGTGTTGACCTACTCATTGTCAAATCAAGTACACACATGTTAGCTCTAAGTATTGGTGTTAGATGTGGCTTATGGGGACCGTAACCAATTCTAGTTGTTCCTAGTAACCTACAGGTAGCTCAATAAGTAATTGTGTTGATTCATTTATGAGGGATTTTAGTGGTTAAAGTTAAGGGCTAGTCTTCCTAAAGAGTTCATGATGTTAGGTGTGCCCATGGACTAGTAATTATATATTTAAATGTATAGATTTGAGTTATACCCACACAAGGTTTAAACACATACCACAATGTTTTCTCATTATAACTATTGTTTCTCTATAATCATGTTATAGTTAAGATTGTGACACAACAACTAACTCAAGATAAAATTTAAAAAGATCATTAGACTTGTATAGAAACAACAATATATTACTAAAAAGACTACTAAAAACTGCTTATAAAGACCAAACATGGTCACATGACCATTAGTAGTTTATTGCCAGTCATTTATAACGCGACCAAATTGATGACTAAACCATTTTTAGTTATTTATTGGTTGTTTTGATTGATTGATTTGGTAGTATATTTAGTCATTGATTTAGTCATCTAGCCACTTATACAGTACAGTCATTTTTTTCATTGATATATTTAGTCATTGATTGTTGTTAACTGGTCACTTATTTAGTTATTTTTATTCACCAATTTTTGTCCATTGGCAGTGTATTTAGTCATTAATTTTAACCATCATTTTGATCAATTTGGTAGTATACTTAGTCATTTTTATTCATTGATTTAACATTGGTCATATATTTAGTCATATTTATTCACTTTTTGCTAATTTCTATCAATTGGTAGTATATTTAGTCATATTTATTCACTATTCACTAATTTCTGTCAATTGGTAGTATATTTAGTCATATTTATTCACTATTAATGATTTCTATGAATTGGTAGTATATTTAGTCAATTTAATTATTAATTGATGTCAAATAGTAGTATATTTAGTCATTTTAATTGATTGATATTTGAGGATTTAAAACATAAAACACAGAAATACACATCAATCATCAATTAATTGCACACAATATAAAGACAACCATTGAGAAGGCAAACTCACTTAACTTTATTAAAAGAAAGGTGTTCTTACAACTTGCACAAGTCTGAAATATCTATCTTGCTTGAAAAATGCTAAGAAATAGAGTATTATAATGTTTATTTTCAGTCACAAGACTAAAAATCTGAGTTACAATGCACAAAAATGACAAGAAAGAAACTTCTACAAGTTTACAATACTTTGCCAAATGGTGAACTATCAGTAAATGATTCTCAACTAGCCTAACTACTGCCATAGGTCATCTAATCCACCCCATCAGTCTAGCACTTATCCTTCTTGACTGCAACCAAAGGAAATACACTGTCATATGTAGTCAGGTCTGTGATAGGATATTCATAATGTGAAACATGGACTAGATCAGGCTTCCTTAATGAAACATCATTGTATTCTTGTGTCTTGTATTGTCATCAACATTGTTTATGGGATATTTTTTTATTGAGTTTGAAGATATTAGGTCCTCTTAGAGGGCATGGAATCATATTCTTCCTTCATTAATGCATCTTCAAAAGCCTCTTTTTGAGTCTAAACCATTCACTTACCCTACCTCTATTACATTGGACACTTGGTAGGCAGTCATATTTAGTGTCCTTGGCCTTCACTCATTGTGGTGACTGAACTGTGTATACTTGCTTTCTAGATGATTTCCCTGCAACTTTCATATACTTGCCTTTTAATGCTAACACTACAGTCCTCTGTTACTTTGCTCATGCCATTGAAACCATGTTTACTATGCCTATATCCCTGGGAACCATTGACCATTGCCACTCACCATGAACATCTTACATCTATACACTCATTATCTCTCTATTATAGAATAGTCACCCATAAGTATACATAATTTAGACTTTCATTTGTAGACTATCATAGGTTTATGAAACTATCATATTCCTACAACTACACTGCAATGTAGAATATATTCCTTGTAATAATAGCATTATTAGTAGCTTCCCTTTTTGCTATTTAAGACTTCTATAAATTTGTCTACTAGTTGCTTCCAAAGTCTTGATGAAATGCTAACATCATCACCTTATGGCTGTAATCTTCCTCATTGATCTTTGTGTATTACCAATTGCCCTTCCTTTCTCAAAAACTAACACACCACCCTTGATCACAACATCTTAAGACTCATCTCACTTTGTCTATGGCATGAACTATGTAAGTTTTATCTCTTGCTCACTGTCATTTATGCTCCTTGAGTCTTCATGACTATCTTCATGACATCTCATATATGAATCTCTCTCCTTTATGAAGCTCTCTCATTTATGCTCCTTGAATCTTCATGGCAATCTTCATGACCAAGTTTTGATCGTGTCCCATATATGAAGCTCTCTCCTTCAATGCAACCAATAATAACCCTAGAATATTTTCATAAAGGCATATAAGGTAGTGATGTTGAATGTTTAGGGAGGAAAAGCAACATAAAATCAAGTCCAAAAAACCCATAAGAGTTAAATATGTGTCTTTGCTTTGAAAAATGTGTTACAAAGTGTGTTTCTTAGTGTTGTGACTGAGAAAACTAAGTTACAATGGCTTTTTTTGCATATACAACTCCAATACAGACAAAAAACACTAAAATCCCTGAACAACACTTTCAAACTATTGCATAAAGTAGTGGGCCAAGCTATCTAACAACTAGTACATGATAAACATCAACTATGTTATTTTATCAAATATTTTAGTGGCCATTGTGTGAAGGTCCCTTCTTTCTCTTTCAGATGGACAACTCCATCTATTTTGTCTTCAAAAGCAAGGGGTATGTTACTTGTGACCTTTAAAATATTTACATTTGCATCTCCTGTTCCTTTCAATTTGACTCCATCTACCATAGATAGTGAGTGAATCTACCCAGTGCCCATAGTAGCACCATCAAACGGATCCAACACCCCAACTTTATCCCCATCTTAGAGTTTATCAATATTAAATGTTTGCATAAACAAAAAAAATACACATTATATTGACATATAAAACACACATTATATTGTTTTTTACAACTGTATGTAATGTCTTATGTCTTGGAACACGTCAGTTTTTGTATGTGCTTTTTTTGATTATGTTGAATAACAAAGAAGCAACTTTTTACTCTAAAAAAAACTAACCCATTGTGAGGTACAAACAAATGGAGGGCAAGACTACAATAGTGCTAGACTATATGAGTACTCTAGAAAGAGACATGGATTGGCAATGAAGTCCCCCCAACTGAGGACCATGACATACCCGAACACAATGCACTAATGCATAGTCAAAATCTATGTATGCACTCTATTACAACTAAGATCTAGGCTTCCATATGTAAGTTATATCCCGTATTTCCATAATCTATGTATACTAGCTAATTACACTTCACTACTATTGTAACCAGCTCCTATCTAATAGGTAATGCTTACCCTTATTTACATAATAAAACAAGCATTACTTACTTGAATAGTACTTACTTGCGTGTGGTTTCATAGCACTCACCTCAAGTTCAACACGACTACTACTATGAATATCATGTGTATGCTTGTCGAGTTCATCACCATAATTATCACTATCAACATTGATATGAAGTTGTATAGTTTTGTAGAGAGCTTTATTGACAGGGCCTTTTTCTTTTCATTTTGCTTTCATATAATTGCTTTGCATGTGGTTTAATCATCATGAAAAAATTAATATAAGTCAAGTAAAGAATGCAAAAGCTATAAATTTTTGTCCAAAAGAACATTTTAAGCATGAAGAATTAATGACAAAGTAGTGGGACAGATTAACTTACAACTTAAAGAATGCAAAAGCTATAATTTTTTGTCTAAAATAATATTTTAAGCATCAAGAATGACAAAACATTGGGACAGATAACTGACAACTATTATATTACCTCAACTTCAACATAACTATGATGACTGTGCTGCACATTCTTGTCTAGTTCATCATGATCACTATCAACATCAGTAGCTTTGTTGACATCATGAAGGCATTTTTGCTTTGATAAAATTGCTCTGCATGTTGTTTAACCATCATGCAAAAAATATACAAAGCATTCAATAGTCAAGTAAAGAATGCAAGCTATAAATTTGTCAAAAAGAACATTTTCTAGATCACTCCAACAATAAAGAAACTAGGTTGGTGATGCAAAGCAAGGGTTTAAACGTAATCTAATGGAGGCATATTTCACAACAATGGGTTCAAATAAGCAACTTCTACAAGTTTCACAAGCAATCTTCTCAAGGCAACTTCCTTTTTCAAGGGCACAACTTGGGTTTCTAACTTCTCTGACCTCACAAGGTTACGACAAGCCTCTTTACACCTCAAGGACCCAAACACAACCAAACCAACCCCTTACCAAAGTCCGCCCCTTCAATTATTGACCATTCCCTTATTGGTTGCACCAAAAGCTAATAGCCCTCAAAATAGGACTGTCACACTTTCTCTTTCCAACCAGACACTCTAACCCAGAACTAATTACATACTTGAGTACCCTTTAAGCTCATCTAAAACATATCCTAAAACGGGCATAGGTTATTTTGAAATAGAATCCTCTAAAAATGACTGGTAATTCTGCAAATAGGCCTAATTAAGCCACTTTTCCAAAGCAAGTACTTGAAATCTAAACACCAGGCTTCTCCTGTCAACTTCAGGGGTCTCAACACATGTCAAAGGTCACCTTTATGCAGTTTCCATCATCCATATTCATCACAAGATTGTTGTTTCACTCCTACACTACTCTATCTAGCCTCACAAGCCAAAACATAAGAAAATTAGGCTAGGGCATCACCAAATCTACCCCAAAACTCTACCTTCTGCAAAACAACCACTGGAATCTTAAAACACATCATATGTCCCTCCATTCCACCAAATTTGAACAAATTTCACTGGTGGAATGGGGCCCAAATCATTATTTTTTGTACTTAAACCCTCAACTAGGGTTTCTCAGAACAATTTTTGGAAAAATGCCTCAAACAAATGCTATACTTGATAAAATTACCTAAAAAAAAACCAAAAGACTCTCCATTCATTCATCTATCCATTGCAATGAAGATCAGTATGCTCCCAATCCATACAGAGCCGTAGCAAAGCAGAAATAGTGACTGTTACGTGAAAAAGTGCAGAAAATAGGGTCTTTTCATTGATTTTTCATCAAAGACTTTACCACCACCTCTATCTCAAGGTTTACAATCATATTTAAATGTTTTCTCACACCAACCAATCATCGCAACTGAATTTTAAACTTCCCTTTACAAAAAGTGACCTTTCAACTTCCTAATTTGCACTTTGTTGCATTTTTGCATTGACAAAATTATAATATTTTGACAACTTTTACAATACTTGAAAAATGAACCTCAACTAACCTCCTAGGACCTAAAACATGTTCAAAATGGTCTCTTAGACCTTATTACAACATTAAAACATTAAACTTAACCCATAAACCTATAGTTGCCTCATGGAGGCATGAAATCCATAAGGTGCTCCTGCACCAAACACCCGGACAAAGAAGAACTAAAGTCCCTTGAGGATTATATTGCACCATTTTGTTGCTTGATCATCTTGTCTTCTTTCTCTCCACATGCTCCTCCACCTGGTAGTCCCTTCCACTGGGTCAAGTATTGAAACTTTGCATCATCCTTTGCCCTATTAAACTGGTCATCACCTTGGTACTGCTCCATCTTCACAATATGACCTGTGGTATGTCCTCTGACCTTCTCCACATCTAAAGATGATGTTGTACCTACTCCTTGACCTGTAACCAAATCTCTTCCATTCTTAAATGGATTGGTCTTCATCTCAACTCTGTTTGTGTGCTCAAATCTGGCCACAATCCTTGGTAACTTATCTTCAACCCCTTCACTATTCCTCTTTACCTTTGTTCTCAATCTCTCTGCCACTAAGACCTCTATGCTATTAGGTCTACCATCCTCTTTACTAATAGGCTTCTATTTCCTACCATCCTCTTGTCCAATTAGTGGACAAAGTATCTTTCCCACCATGACCTCGCTAGGCCTCTTTACCCAATCTTGCCTTTCCTCAGTCACTAGGGTCTCTGCCCCAAGAATCTCTATCTTGCCAAATTCATAAACCTTTGTGTTGTCAAATTTACACACCTCTTGTCCCATCAATGGACAAATCATTATTTCTAGCACAATCTCATCATGTTTTCTTAACTCATCTTGCATCTTCACAAGGAATACATCCTTGATCTTCCCTATCTCAGACTTTGACACCAACTCATTATCCTTCCAATCTCAGTTCATTCTCCACCTTTTCATCTTCTTTTCTCTTCAACACTGAATCATCCTTCACACTTACTGTCTGCACATCTTCTTCTTGTTTGTCTTCCTCAAACTTTATGAACTCCTTCCTTCCTAACATAATCACCCTTGCTTCCTTACTCTGTCCTTCATCATTTTCCACCAATGGAGTCAATGTAAAAGAAACCCCATCCTTCTTAATCTAATAGGTGTTATGCCTTCCATCATAAATGGCATGTCTATAAAACTACCATAGTCTTCCAAGTAATAAATGACAACAACTCATAGGCAACACATCACATAAGATCATATCCTTATAGCCACCAATATGAAACTCAACAAAAGCTTGCTCCTTAACCAAAAGAGATTGTTCATTATTCAACCAAGAAACATTATAGGGTGTCTCATGAGGTATCCTTACTGTTGTGGTGCTCACAATACGCCCCATTTTACTTAGCAAAATGAGGACCCCTACTGTGGCTGCTTGTGTGTGGGTCTACTTGGTGGTAAAAGGAAAAATAAGGTAAATGTTACAAACCTTGTTTAAAAAATAAAAAAAATAAGCATTAAGTACCAGAGCAGAGTATGGGTGAATTCCTTGTCAAAAATGAGCAAGGGCTGCTTTTTGAATCATTTTAAAATTCCCAATATTTTGCAAGACATGCGTGTTTTGGTAAAATGCACTATAGGAAGGTTTGTATGTATCATAATGTAAATACAAGGTCTGTATCATAATGTAAATAATGTACAGTTTTGTTGGGTGTTGTCTTGTCTTGTCTTGTTTTGTTTATTATCTGTGTTGGTTTGTGTGGTGTTGTCTTGGTAGGGATGTTTATTTTGTTTTGAGGAATACAGGAGTAGATTAACAACCACTAAAAACAATAGAACATTTAGAACATTTAGGTTAATTATTTGAAATTTATCCATAACTTGTTGTGACTGTCATGAATGTAGAAAATGGTTTGGCTTGTGAAATTCTGTATTCAATAATAGTGGGTTGAGTATTCAAGGGAAGTTTCTCACAATGACACACCTAAAATCCTTGGGTTTGTTGAACATACTAGTGTAGATATTAGGTGAAAAATCAGAGGTCACCCTTGGTACCATTACAATTCTCAGCTTAATTTTAGCAAGTGATCACACCTTGCATCATGAAGTTACAAATGTAATATCTTATAAAGTCTCTATCTTACACAAAATATAAAATAAGTAAGTAAATAAAATGGATTTTACTAAAAATCTAGATTAAGCCATCTAAGTAACTCTATCGGGGCTATAGATGTTTGTTGGCAGTGGGGTTCTACTTAGGAGAATTGTAACGATAACCTTGTCGGGGCTATAGACGCCTACTAGCAGCAAGGCTCTATCCGGTTGGCTATGAGGGAATGACATCAACTCTGAAGTTTAATATCAGTGACTAGTTTGTTCAACTTATTTTCAAGATGAGGATTATTAATCACATGCACCCACTTAAACTAATGGGGAAATTCATGCACCTTATTGAATACATTAGGTCTCAAGTTAAATAATGATTTAGAGAAAAGAGAGTTGGAAGTTATGAATTTATTTCATTTAGTTTTCTTTAATGGTTTTAATTTAATTATTTTGTTTGGTTGCTAGTTGTTGTGGTGCTCACAACACACCCCATTTTACTTCTTAGCAAAACGAGGACCCCTGCTGTGGCTGTGGCTTTTTGCTTGTGTGTGGGTCTACTTGGTGGTAAAAAGGAAATGAAGGTAAATGTTACAAACCTTGTTTAAAAAATAAAAAAAATAAGCATTAAGTACCAGAGCAGAGTATGGGTGAATTCCTTGTCAAAAATGAGCAAGGGTTGCTTTTTGAATCATTTTAAAATTCCTAATATTTTGCAAGACATGCGTGTTTTGGTAAAATGCACTATAAGAAGGTTTGTATGTATCATAATGTAAATACAAGGTCTGTATCATATACAAGGTCTGTATCATAATCTAAATAATGTACAGTTTTATTGGGTGTTGTGTTGTCTTGTTTTGTTTTGTTTATTTTGTGTGTTGGTTTGTGTGGTGTTGTCTTGGTAGGGATGTTTATTTTGTTTTGAGGTATATAGGAGTAGATTAACAACCACTAAAAATAATAGAAAATTTAGAACATTTAGGTTAATTATTTGAAATTTATGCATAACTTGTTGTGACTGTCATGAATGTAGAAAATGGTTTGGCTTGTGAAATTCTGTATTCAATAACAGTGGGTTGAGTATTCAAGGGAAGTTTCTCACAATGACACCTAAAATCCTTGGGTTTGTTGAACATACCAGTGTAGATATTAGGTGAAAAATCAGAGGTCACCCTTGGTACCATTACAATTCTCAGCTTAATTTCAGCAAGTGATCACACCTTGCATCATGAAGTTACAAATGTAATATCTTATAAAGTCTCTATCTTACACAAAATATAAAATAAGTAAATAAATAAAATAGATTTTACTAAAAATCTAGATTAAGCCATCTAAGTAACTCTATCGGGGCTATAGACACTTGCTGGCAGTGGGGCTCTACTTAGGAGAATTGTAACGATAACCTTGTCAGGGCTATAGATGCCTACTAGCCGCAAGGCTCTATCCGGTTGGCTATGAGGGAATGACATCAACTATGAAGTTTAATATCAGTCACTGGTTTGTTCAACTTATTTTCAAGATGAGGATTATTAATCACATGCACCCACTTAAACTAATGGGGAAATTCATGCACCTTATTGAATACATTAGGTCTCAAGTTAAATAATGATTTAGAGAAAAGAGAGTTGGAAGTTATGAATTTATTTCATTTAGTTTTCTTTAATGGTTTTAATTTAATTATTTTGTTTGGTTGCTAGTTGTTGTGGTGCACAACATGCCCCATTTTACTTCTTAGCAAAACAAGGACCCCTACTGTGGCTGTGGCTTTTTGCTTGTGTGTGGGCCTACTTGGTGGTAAAAAGGAAATAAGGTAAATGTTACAAACGTTGTTTAAAAAATGGAAAAAATAAGCATTAAGTACCAGAGCAGAGTATGGGTGAATTCCTTGTCAAAAATGAGCAAGGGTTGCTTTTTGAATCATTTTAAAATTCTCAATATTTTGCAAGACATGCGTGTTTTGGTAAAATGCACTATAGGAAGGTTTGTATCTATCATAATGTAAATACAAGGTCTGTATCATATACAAGGTCTGTATCATAATGTAAATAATGTACAATTTTGTTGGGTGTTGTCTTGTTTTGTTTTGTTTTGTTTATTTTGTGTGTTGGTTTGTGTGGTGTTGTCTTGGTAGGGATGTTTATTTTGTTTTGAGGTATACAGGAGTAGATTAACAACCACTAAAACCAATAGAAAATTTAGAACATTTAGGTTAATTATTTGAAATTTATGCATAACTTGTTGTGACTGTCATGAATGTAGAAAATGGTTTGGCTTGTGAAATTTTGTATTCAATAACAGTGGGTTGAGTATTCAAGGGAAGTTTCTCACAATGACACACCTAAAATCCTTGGGATTGTTGAACATACCAGTGTAGATATTAGGTGAAAAATTAGAGGTCACTGGTGCAGAGTGGGTACACAGCGGAAACACACACACAATGAAAATATTAATTCTGTCTATATTGGCAAGAGACCATCAAATGTCTCTCTGAACTCCTTAACAACAACATAACATCCTATCGATAGTTGCTTACAGTCTCTGACCGATGCACTACCATTATGCCGATGACTTTTGTTTGCATATACATACTTTTGCCTTCTATCGTAGGTTCCCCCATTATACAATCATTTGCTTTGATCGTTACAGCCAGTCATCAATTGTATCAGGCACTTGTATGTTCTAAATGTATATTTTCTGATATACATTCTCTATATGCATTTGGTGGGGACCACTTACTTTCGGCATGACTTAACTCTTCGGCGCATCCCTTATATGTCTCCCCGTCATACCAATACAAACAATTCGCACATACAAAATTTGACTTGCTTTTCCTGGTGGGTTGACTTGCTTTTCCCGGTGGGTTGAAGGGGTTTTACCCGTTGTGGCCGGTCAGTACTTGTATCTCAAACCAATGTATGTTTTGACATACAATGAAATATACAAATGAAACATACAATCGGCGACCTTCTTTCATCGGTTCTCCTCCCCACTATTATCAGTCATCCCTTGTATCTATAGACAAATACCGTTCCAACATACAAACTAGCTACCACTTCTGCCGGTCACCATTTGTATCATATACAATGTATGCTTTCATTGTATCTTCTCAACATACAACAATGATATGCACTTGTAGTATACACACAAACTGACACTCACATACAATAGAGATATACTCACAAACTGTCTATAACATACAATGGACGTATACACAGGAAATGTATCTTTTCAGACAATTTTGACAGACACAGGAATTGTCTGCTGATATGCTTTGGCGATATACACAGGCAATGGATTTTCACATACGATTGCAGGATACACACAGAATGTACTCAAGTACATTGGCGATATACACAAGAATTGTATATTCAACGACCAACACAAATTTGACTCAACAGACTTTTATACATACCATTTTCCATAGTATATACATAGGAAGTTGCTCGCATACAAATGCGATATATTCATAGACTGTCTCCACATATAATTGATGTATATACATCAAATGTACATTTGAACTTCCTGCCGATAACTTCCTCTGTGATGAATTCCACAATTTCTATTCTGTCAAGCTCATCAAACAAAAGAACAAAACAAAAATAGAAAACTATTTTACAAGTCCATTCCACTAATTTCACAGAAATCCACTAGTGGAATGGATTTAACCATGCATCTCGGCAACAGAAGAATTAAATTAAATACAATAGATAATATATGGAATAAATTCAATATATAGAGAATAATGCGATACACAAAGAATTTACATAGAATCCAGATTTGTAAAACATAGGGTGACATAATTTCTATTCCTTCATTTCAGCTACATACAATTGATCATTTTTAGGAAAAATGGAAGAACTCCGTCTTTTTGACCACTTCTCCCCGTTTTTGTTAACCCATCTCCTCCATTTTCAAGATTTTGATTTAATCAAGATTATTTGCAGAAACCCTAATTAATCCCATGACACCTGTTTTGCATAAGATAGTAAAACACCTAATGATGAGACACCTTGGTTTAATCCTCCACATAACCCAACATGTCTAAAATGTCAAATATGATGTTTAGAAACATAAAATGCCAACACAAAATGTTACATTTGACTTAGACATAAAAGTGCTACATAGTAACATGAAATGTCTAAAACATAGTAAAACCTTATCGTGCATATGCATCCTGTTGGAGGAGTGCTCCTAGACCATACTCCTCGGAAGAAGAGATCTCAAGCCCCTTTGAGATTAGAGTTTGGAGATCTGCACCATGATTTGTGATCTAATCTGCAGTCATCCAAACTACCTCTGAATCAGGTGTCCCGTGCCAAGCTACCAAATACTCCATGTACTCTTTGTCCCTTGTCTTCTTTGTCACTCTTGAGTCTAATATCTTCTTCAATTTTGGTGGATCATACTTAGGAATATCATCATCTGCTACATCTTGCAATGGTTCCTGTTCTACATCTATATTTGGTTTGTATGGAGTCAAATCACATATGTTGAAAATGGGTGATAATCCAAGATTAGGAGGAAGTTGGATCTCATAAGCATTCTGCCCACATTTCTTCAAAATCTGACATGGTCCAATCTTCCTCTGCATTAGCTTGGTATATTTACCTTTTGGGAGCCTCTCCTTCTTCAGATTAACCCATACCAAATCTCCAACAGCAAATTGTACATCCCTCTTTTTCTTGTCAGCATATGTTTTATATTTCAATGTAGTTTGTTAAGCTGGTTCTTGACTTGATCATGCAGTTCTTTGATGGCTGATGCAAAAGCTTCTCCATCTGCACTAATAGGCTCTCCTATAGGTAGACCTCTCAGCTCCAAAATACCACTTGGAATACCATATACGACCTGAAAAGGTGACTTCCCTGTACTCCTATTGATGGTGTCATTATAGGAAAAATCTGCTTGTGGTAGGATGTTATCCCACTTCTCTCCATGCTGCCTTATCAAACACTTGAGTAAATTACCTAATGAATGGTTAACCACTTTAGTCTGCCCATCTGTTTGAGGATGGTAGGTTGATGAGAAGGATAAGTTGGCTCCAAGCTTTTTCCAAAGAGTCCTCCAAAAGTGGCCAATAAATTTTATATCTCTATCTAATACTATACTCAAAGGCAAACCATGTATCCTTACTATCTCTTTGAAAAACAAATCAGCAACATAGGAAGCATCACAAGTGGTTTTGCATGGCAAGAAATGTGCCATTTTACTGAATCTGTCTACTACAACAAAAACACTATCATATCCTTTCCTTGTCCTAGGCAAACCTAGTACAAAATCCATGATTATGCTCTCCCATGGCCTAGAAGGAATGGGTAGTGGCTGATACAAACTTGCATTTGTGGATCTCCCTTTTGCTTTTTGACATATCACACATGCTTCCACAAATCTTCTCACATCTGATTGCAGCTTGGGCCAATAGTGATGCCTCTTCACAAGATCAAGAGTTTTATCCAGACCAAAATGTCCTACCATGGCCCCACAATGTTTCTCTTGAATAATATTCAGTGTCATAGAACACCTTGGAATACATAACTGTCCACCCTTGAAAAGTAATCCATCTTGGATCAGAAATTCAGAGAACTCAACATGATACTTGTCACCAAAGGAAGTACATACCTTGTAGATCTCTCCAAAGTCTTCATCATCATCATACATGGCCTTCAAAGAATCAATGCCAACACTTTCTAATTGAATTTGATTTACGGTTAGAACCCTTCTACTCAAAGCATCTGCTACTTTGTTCCTGACCCCTTTCTTGTGCTTGAGTGTGAAAGTGAAATCTTGCAAAGTTTCCACCCACTTCATATGCCTATGGTTCAGCTTCTCTTGACTGTTTATAAAACTAAGGGCCTGATTATCTGTGTACACTATGAATTCTTTTGGCATCAAGTAATGCCTCCACTTTTTGAGTGACTGCACAAGAGCATACATCTCCAAATCATATGACAAGTATCTCTTCTTGGCATCATTGAGTTTCTCACTAAAAAATGCAATAGGCCTACCTGCTTGACTGAGTACAGCTCCAATTGCCATGTGGCTGGCATCACATTCTACTTGAAAAATCTTGCTGAAGTCAGGAAGTGCAAGAACTGGTTGCTCTGCCACCTTCCTCTTCAATGTTTCAAAGGAATCATTTGCCTCCTTTGTCCAAGTGAACCTACACTTCTGTCCTCCTTTTATGGTGTCAAGCATGGGTGCACAAACATGACTAAACCCTTTTATAAATTTCACATAAAAGGTTGCTAACCCATGGAAACTTCTAACATCACTCAAGGTTTTAGGAGTTGGCCAAGACAATATGGCACTTACCTTCTCTTGATCCATTTTTAGTTTGTTATGTGAGATAATAAATCCCAAGTAGATGATCTCTTCCTGCATGAACAAACACTTTGCTAAGTTGATCATTAGCTATTCTTCATGTAACTTTTTGAGGACGAAGTCTATATGGTTGAGGTGCTCTTCCCTTGTATTACTAAAAATTAGGATGTCATCTAAATATACTATGACAAATTTACCTATGAATTCCCTCAGGACCTCATTCATCAATCTCATAAAGGTACTAGGGGCGTTGGACAAACCAAAAGGCACGACCTTCCACTCATATAATCCCTCATTAGTCTTAAATGCAGTTTTCCACTCATCTCCTGGCCTAATCCTAATATGATGATAGCCACTCTTTAAATCTATTTTTGTGAAATATTTAGCACCCCCCAAACAATCAAGTAAATCTTGTATCATAGGGATTGGAAACCTATACCTGATTGTTACCTTGTTGATAGCCCTTGAATCAGTGCAAAGTCTCCAAGTGCCTTCCTTCTTTGGTGCTAGTACAGTCGGTACTGCACATGGACTTAAACTCTTGCCAATTAGGCTTGTCTCCAACAATTCCTCAATCTGTCTTGCTATCTCTGCATTCTATTATGGGGTAAGCTTGTATGCAGCTTTGTTTGGAAGTGTAGATCCTAGGATCAGATCTATGCAATGGCTGATGTCCCTCATAGGTGGTAGGGACCTTGGTATTCCATTAGAGATGATGCCTTGGTACATGTCCAACTACTCTTGGACATCAGAATCTATGAACCTTGGCCTCTTCTCTCCTTTAACTTCTTGCTGTTGTTCCTTATTCACCTGTAGGCATGGAATTAGAGCATATGCAACCGCTCCTTCTTCTACTACCCCTTTCATGAATTGTTTACCTTCTACCATCATCACCTTAACTTCTTTTCCTTTTGATTCCACCTCATTCTCCATTAATGGTAGTAGCTCTATCACCTTACCATTCTTGGTGATTGAATATGTGTTTCTAACTCCATCATGGTATACTTTTAAGTCATACTGCCATGGTCTTCCAAATAGGAGATGGTAAGCATCCATCTTGGCAATGTCAAACAATAACCTATCCTTGTATGGTCCAATTTGAAGTTCTACCCAAGCCTGTTCTTCCACAATTGTTTGCTGACCTTGGGTGAGCCATGAAATTTTATATGGGCAAGGATGTGGTAGTCTCCTAAGCTTAAGCTTTTCTACCATCTCAATGGACACAAGATTCTCAGTAGACCCAGAGTCAATTAGAACTTTACATACCTTTCCTCCTACCTTGCAAGTAGTTCTGAAGAGAGACTTCCTTTGTGGAGGTTCTTTTCCAGGCACCTTCATGGTAGTCATTGCTCTCCTAATCATCAAAGATTCTCCATTCTCAGGATACCCATAACTATCGGGAGCATTCACACTTTGATTAGTGCTTGAGCTTGCTACACTTTGACAATTAGATTCTTGGATTAGATTGATCCTCTTTTCTCCTATTGAACTTGTTGCCTTTGCTAGACATTTGCTGGCTATATGGCCTTCTTGATTGCAGTTGTAACATCTGATAGGTCCTCTGCCTTGAGATCTTCCTCTAAATGGTGGTCTTCTACCTCTAAAGTTTCCTCTTTGATTGTAGCTTCCTCCTTGATTTTGACTGCTATCTCCTTTGATGTTCTCTTGATTTGATTCACCCTGGTAGCCAAATCCATTTCCTCTGCCTCTAAAAGGACTTCTTCCTCCCCTTTGCTATTTTCCTTTTCCTCTATAGTTCTACTCATGCCTTCTCTTTAATTTCTCTTCCACTTTGAGTGCTAACTGATAGCACTTTTGAACTGTCTCTGGATTATGCAGACTTATGTCTTCTTGGATGTTAAATCTCAATCCATTGAAGTATCTTGCTACCTTCTCTTCCTCACCCTCCTTTACCTTTGTCTTGACACATAGTTTCATGAACTCTTCTGTGTAAGAACTAACATCTAATTCCTTCTGCTTCAAATTTTGTTTCCTCTTATGTAATTGGATGTTGTAATCCAATGGAACATAGGCCTCCTTCACTAAAGCCATAATTCTCTTCCATGTTGCAACTCTGTTCTTTCCCTCTTTCACCCTGTCATCTTGGATGAAATTCCACCAAGTAGTGCAGCCCCTTTCATTTTGGACTAAGCCATCTTCACTCTTTGGTGGTCTAGTATTTCCTCCATCTCAAAGAAATTATTCAAGGAGTTTATCCACTCCATCACCGAATCAGGTTCCATTTTTCCTGCAAACACTGGCAGGTCTATTTTCATATCCATGGTCCTTCTTTCCATGGACTTGAGGGCATTAAGGGTCTCTGGTCTACAGGAACCTCCATCTCTTCCTGCTTAGGGACCTCCTCTTCATCCCTATCTTCTCGCTTACCAGAATCTTCTTCCCCTTTCTCTACTCTATCCCTTAACTTCTCTAGTTCTTCTTTCAATGCCTGATTCTGAACTCGATCTACTCTGCTCTCTACCATGTACTTTCTTACTAAGGCCATCAACTCAATGTTGGTCATCTTTGTTGGGTACATTTCTGACCCTTCTCCTTCTGACATCTCATCTTCTTCTTCTACCCAAAGAACACTCCTTCGCTCTGATACCACTATGGTGCAGAGCAGGTACATAGCGGAAACACACACACAATGAAAATGTTAATTCTGTCTATATAGGCAAGAGACCATCAAATGTCTCTCTAAACTCCTTATCGGCAACATAACATCCTATCGGCAGTTGCTTACAGTCTCTGATTGATGCACTACCATTACGCCGATGACTTTTGTTTTCATATACATACTTTTGCCTTCTATCGTAGGTTCCCCAATGATACAATCATCTACTTTGACCGTTATAGCCAGTCATCAATTGTATCAGGCGCTTGTATGTTCTAAATGTATATTTTCTGATATACATTCTCTATATGCATTTGGTGGGGACCACTTACTTTTGGCATGACTTAACTCTTCGGTGCATCCCTTATATGTCTCCCTGTCATACCGATACAAACAATTCGCACATACAAAACTTGACTTGCTTTTCCCAGTGGGTTGAAGGGGCTTTACCCATTGCGGCCGGTCAGTACTTGTATCTCAAACCAATGTATGTTTCGACATACAACAAAATATACAAATGAAACATACAATCGGTGACCTTCTTTCACCAGTTCTCCTCCCCACTATTATCAGTCATCCCTTGTATCTACAGACAAATACCCTTCCAACATACAAACTAGCTACCACTTCGGCCGGTCACCATTTGTATCATATACAATGTATGTTTTCGTTGTATCTTCTCAACATACAACAGTGATATGCACTTGTAGTATACACACAAACTGACACTCACATACAATAGCGATATACTCACAAACTATCTATAACATACAATGGATGTATACACAGGAAATGTATCTTTTTAGATAATTTTGGCAAACACAGGAATTGTCCACTGATATGCTTTGGCGATATACACAAGCAATGGATTTTCACATATGATTGCAGGATACACACAGAATGTACTCAAGTACATTGGCGATATACACAGGAATTGTATATTCAGCGACCAACACAAGTTTGACTCAACAGACTTTTATACATACCATTTTCCACAGTATATACATAGGAAGTTGCTCACATACAAATGTGATATATTCACAGACTGTCTCCACATACAATTGATGTATATACATCAAATGTACATTTGAACTTCCCGCCGATAACTTCCTCTGTGATGAATTCCATAATTTCTATTCTGTCAAGCTCATCGAACAAAAGAATAAAACAAAAATGGAAAACTATTTTACAAGTCCATTCCACTGATTTCACAGAAATCCACCAGTGGAATGGATTTAACCATGCATCTCAGCAACAGAAGAATTAAATTAAATACAACAGATAATATACGGAATAAATTTGATATATAGAGACTAATGCGATACACTAAGAATTTACACAGAATCCAGATTTGTAAAACACAGGGTGACAAAATTTCTATTCCTTCATTTCAGCTACATACAATTGATCATTTTTAGGAAAAAATGGAAGAACTCTGTCTTTTCGACCACTTCTCTCCATTTTTGTTAACCCGTCTCCTTTGTTTTCAAGATTTTGATTTAATCAAGATTATTTGCAGAAACCCTAATTAATCCCATGACACCTGTTTTGCAAAAGACAGCAAAACACCTAATGATGAGACACCTTGGTTTAATCCTCCACATAACCCAACATGTCTAAAATGTCAAATATGATGTTTACAGACATAAAATGCCAACACAAAATGTTACATTTGACTTAGACATAAAAGTGCTACATACTAACATGAAATGTCTAAAACATAGTAAAACCTTATCGTGCATATGCATCCTGTTGGAGGGGTGCTCCTGCACCAGTCACCCTTGCTACCATTACAATTCTCAGCTTAATTTCAGCAAGTGATCACACCTTGCATCATGAAGTTACAAATGTAATATCTTATAAAGTCTCTATCTTACACAAAATATAAAATAAGTAAATAAATAAAATAGATTTTACTGAAAATCCAAATTAAGCCATCTAAGTAACTCTACTGGGGCTATAGACGCTTGTTGGCAGTGGCGGCTCTACTTAGGAGAATTGTAATGATAACCTTATCGGGGCTATAGATGCCTACTGGTAGCAAGGCTCTATCCGGTTGGCTATGAGGGAATGACATCAACTATGAAGTTTAATACCAGTCACTGGTTTGTTCAACTTATTTTCAAGATGAGGATTATTAATCACATGCACCCACTTAAACTAATGGGGAAATTCATGCACCTTATTGAATACATTAGGTCTCAAGTTAAATAATGATTTGTCGAAAAGAGAGTTGGAAGTTATGAATTTATTTCATTTAGTTTTCTTTAATGGTTTTAATTTAATTATTTTGTTTGGTTACTAGTTGTTGTGGTGCTCACAACACGCCCCATTTTACTTCTTAGCAAAACGAGGACCCCTGCTGTGGCTATGGCTTTTTAGTTGTGTGTGGGTCTGCTTGGTGGTAAAAGGGAAAAGAAGGTAAATGTTACAAACTTTGTTTAAAAAATGAAAAAAATAAGCATTAAGTACTAGAGCAGAGTATGGGTGAATTCCTTGTAAAAAATGAGCAAGGGTTGCCTTTTGAATCATTTTAAAATTCCCAATATTTTGCAAGACATGCGTGTTTTGGTAAAATGCACTATAGGAAGGTTTGTATGTTGCATATACAAGGTCATTTATATGTCGAGTTGCTGTATTAATCACATAAAAGAGTTGTCGGGTTTATTATATCTTGGTATTTGTATGCATATTGTTAACGTTTCATTCTTTACATACAAATAGGACCCGACGGGATTCAGAGGTAAAATAGATAATTGGGTAAGTCTGCGAGTTGTATCTTAGCTTTGTATGTTGGATGAAAAGGAAACATACAAAGGGATATACAACATGGTATACATATCTTGGACCTAAGGAAAGTATTAAATTTGGTGTTATCGAGGTATGTTTCATCTTTTTGTATATTGTATGCTTTGGATACATGCATTTCGATATACATACAACTCGGAAGTCAAAAAGAGTTAAAATATAATATAAGTAATGTATTGTACCTTAATGCATATTGAAAGATGCATTTCACTTTATATACATGCATATGGAGCTGGGGAGTTATGAACTATGGTTTATAAAAGATGAAAAGTCTGAAGGAAAGAATACAAATGAGTTTGCATGAATCGAAGTTTGTATACAAGGATAGATACAAGTATTGTGGTATCGCGGAGATACACGTAGAAAGTAAAGTGGGCCCCATCGATTGCATCTCAGGCTTGTATGTTAACAATGTATATCTCCGATATACAAGCCAATATACGAAGAAAAAGATGCAAACAAGAGATGCAAGACAGATTTGAAAGGAAGTTAAATAAAGGAAAATCTTTGTATGTTTGAGGCAATTGTATGTTAATGATATACATATATGATATACAAGGAAATAAAAGACATCACGGGGGATAAAGGTAAAAGGAGGTTTGTATGGGTTATTTGTATATACACTTGTATCTAATGAAACATACAAAGAGCGATATACAAATCAAAGATACAAGTACGGATAAAAAGGAAAAGGGAAATAACATTAGTTATGGTTCGTTGCATATATGTTTGTATGTTGGAACATACAATGGGAACATACAAAGAATAACATACAAGGAAATGTACAAGGAAAACATGATGTATGCAAAAATAAACTAACGGATAAAAAAGGGTTCAAAACCAAAACACTAAAATAGAAAGCCAAAGCCTTGGGTGCATTAATTGCTGTAATTAATGCCGAGCTAACACCCAAAAAGAGTAAAATTCGAAGGAGTTAGGGTAAATTTAAAGTCATTTTTTCTTCTAGATTTACATTATCAAAAAATTAAAACTGCAGAAAGAAAGAATTGCCACAAAAATTGAACAGAATTCATCAAAGCGACGAAATTCCAGAAGCTGGACAGAGTACGAGACAGTAAAGTAAGTCAACGATGGAAAGTGAGTGGTCAAGAGATATAGGTATTTATCTTAAAACACCGTTACAATTCAGCTGGTAAAAAAAATGCAAAGTAGATTTCAGTAATTTCATTTTGAAATGTAAACATCTGTTAAATTACTAGTTTAACTGCTAATTAGCTGGGTTGGGATTAAACAAATGTGAAAGTCAAAATAGAAAAGATAAACAGGGGTTAGGGTAAAATCATGAAAAATAAAAAATTCATAGTAAAACCCTAGGTAGAAAGGTAAAATGAAAAAATTAAAAGGATGCATTTTTCTATAGGATGGCCCCAAAACAAAAAAAGGTAGATATAGGTGGTGAAGTTAAAAAGGAGAGGAAGCCATGCAAAGAAACAGAGGAGGAGTTGCCATTACATAGAGGGTACCTGCCATTGATTAGCTACACTGGAGTAGGAACAAACACCAATATCAGGAGTTATGATGCAAATGATGTCTTACAAAAGATCACAACTATTGATGCTGCACCTGACATGAGGTGTATATGGGAGAGTGGATTCTACAAAGCCATGGGTTTTCTGTTGGCTATGGAAGCTAGGGATTTGTGTCTGGATTGTTTAATTTTGTATGACCTATCAACCAGGAAAATAATGTTTCATGCTAGACTCATTGCAAACTTATCCACAGAAGGGATTGCAAGAACATTCGATTTGGAGATCAATGAGAAAATGGTAGATATTGACATAGATCAATATAATGAGAATTTTCATAATAATGAACAGGATTGCAGAGGTAAGATATTCTACAATTGGTATAGCCCAGAAAACAAACCCAAGGCTGTGGCAAGAGTTCACAAGAATCTACTAAGAATATACTTCAAAGAAGTAATACACTTGATGATTACAATGTTAAGTAGATTGGTCAGATTGAGGGAGGGTACTAAGTGTGAACCATGGATGTTTACTGTCATTGAGTTCATGAGAGAAGCAGGAAAAGAGAAAGGACATATTCACTGGGCGAAAGCCATAAGCACAACCATATGAACGTAGGCCATGCTAAGGAAGCAAAAGCTGCTGCCTTTCTATTTGTCTTCATAAGTATTGTATTCATGTGTAGCAGAGGTTAGACCATTTATACATGGAATAGACAGGGTTGGAGCCTTGGGCAATGGTCTAGGTCAGAAACTGGTATATCAGCATTATCCTGATTTGTAGGAAGAGAATGTATTGAAGAAGTATGCTTTAGTTAATGATGTATTCTATATGTATATGGTCAGAATTTAAGGGAAGAGACTAACAAGAGGATATCTAAAGATGCAGAGGATACAATTGGGCTGCATAGTTCTTGGTATATTCAATTTGAGCATTTTACTTACATCAGAACTGAAGGATTTGAAGGAAAAAATTTCATGTTACCTAGGTATCCCTCTAATAAATTAATTGTTCTAGAGTTTTCAAGGCAGAATCTGAATGCCTTTAAGATGTACAAGAAGAAGTTTAGCAGAGGAAACCTTAAGCTACCTTGGTCAATTGGTAGAAATTCATGCTATAGTGAGGAGGTGGCTAGTTATTTAGAGTAGGAATTGAGATATTATGGATTTGAAGAGTTTGATTTAGCCAGAAGGTTTGACCCCTTCCATAAGATTCAAAATACAATTGATAAAAAGTTTAAACATCAAATACATATTGAAGATTTTTTGGTCAGATTGTGAAAATGATAGAGAGGTAAGAAAGAGGGCTCATAAGAGGCTAATAGTTGATCAAATGAAATCTATGGGAGATATATATGTTCCTCTAGAGGTTAAAGAAGATGATAAACTGCTGCATCACAGTTATGAAAGTGCTAGGCTTGCTCCTATTGGAGAGCCTAATTGGTCACAACCATGGAACACGTCTTTGGACATATTGTCCAAATCGGTTATCTTGTTTTCAAAAACATGGTTAAAGGATAGGATTGAAGAGCTCAAAGCTGAGGGGAGTGAAATCACATATCCAAAGAAAGGGAAAAAGAGAGTAAGAGAGCTTAGTGATGATCCCCAATGTTTTTATGAGAAGAAGAGAAAGGTTGTAGAAGCTAAAATTGTAGAGAAGGATATGAATGCTACTTGAATGGATCCCTATGCATTGAGAGTGATAGTAGTAGTGTCAACTAGTACATTTGTGGAAGAGAAATCAGTAAACCATGATATTAGTATGGAAGAAGCCCAGACCTCCAAGGAAGTAACAGGACAAAAGATTAGAAAAGCAATACCAATAAGCATATCAAAAGGGGAGACTTCAAAAACAAGCAAAGTAATAGGAGCACAAAAGGTAGGTACAAAGTTGAGTGATATACCTAGTGCATCCAGCCCAACAGAAAAGAGACAAGCATATGCTCAGGTGAAGACAAAATTGGCTGAAGAAATGCTGCAAGGGTCAAAAGCACATGAAGCCAAACAAACCATTGAGACTGTTCACATTAGGAGTGATAGTAGTGAAAGTGAGGAAAGGGGAATGTATGCAGGAAAAGAAATTGAAATAGAAGAATCCATTGAATTCTTAAGTGAAGAAGAGGAGCAAAAAACTCAGGCTAAGATAGAAATTGAACAAGGCCCAGAGAATGAAAAGGAGAGGGTACAGGAAGAATCAATACTACTAGATCCATTTGGTACCTAGGTGTCTCCTGAAATAATCAAAGATGTGCAAGAGGAAGCACATAAGATTGAAGAGTCTGAAAAGGAGATGGCATCTAAGGAGACAACAAAATACAAGCTTACTCAAGCAAAAGAAGAAACATGAACAAGCACCTTAGATGTAGATGTATTAAATATTTTTAATATGTATGGTGAGCAGAGTGAAGAAGAAAAGAACATAGAAAGAAGGGAGGAATAGGAAAAGGAAGCAAAAGAGGATGATAAAATAGTAAGATCACCTGCACATACTGAGCAAATTAGCAGGTCTGAAAAGGAACAAAAGGAAGGTGAAAATACAGAAGATGCAACCAAAAGGCTGGAGGGTGAAGAACATACAGAGAACATTGATGAAGGTAAAATTGAAGAACAAATAGAAGATATAGACAAGACAAATGTAGAGCAAGCACATAAGGAAGAAGACCAAAAAGAGGAATCATCAAAGGGAGAGGGTCCTGAGGAAGAAGATGAAGATGGAGGAGACATAGAAATTGAAGAAGAAGAAAATGAAGGTGAGTCTAAACAATAGAATGATCCCATGGTACAAGAGTGAGTCCTTCAACAGCAACCTCCTCCACAACAACAACAGGAACAACAACATGAACAACAACAACAATCACAGGAATAGGGAGAAGTGGAAAAACCTCAGGAAGAGGTAATTGATGAAGAAAAAGCTACAGAAAGCACAAAAGAGCTTCCTACTTGGTTAGGGGAAGAGATAAGGAAAGAAAAGAAGGAGGTACAATTGGTACCTATTGATATCAAAAGTTTATTGGGTGATACCATGCCAAGGAAGGAAAAAAGAAAGGCCAGAACAATGTTAGCCATACAAAGAGGTCCAGATGGATCTAGGATGTTGAACTTGGCCATACCCCAAAATAAAAGGCAAAGGGAGAAATAACCTTAGATAAATATAAAATATTAAATTTTGACCTGGGGCATACAACAAGAGACCAACACATAAATGAGTGGGAAGACATGCACCAGGTGACAGTAGACATGTTAAGAGAAGATAAATATAAACAAGAATATTTGAAGGGACACATTGTCCAATTGCAACAATTCATTAAAGGGATATTTGATCCCAATACAATAGTGCCAGAATTGCCTAGTGAGATAGTAGTTGTATCCAAGGATGAAATAAAACATATGGAAAATAAAAGGCTTAAGGCCAATATTTTTGAAGAATGGTTCAAGGATTTCTTACAAGGAGAGCAGGTAATAAAACAAGCAGTAAAAGGGTGGGAATTGGCTGCAAAAGAAAAGAATAAATGCAGCATGCTTGTATATAATAGCCAATTTAGAAGGGAAGAATGTAAATCTGAATTAGAACAGTTAACAGAAATTGAACCTGAAGAACAAAAGAACTAATAAATGAAGGAGTAATTACCCCTTCAATGGAAAATCGAGTGCCATAGGTGAGGTTAGAACTAAAATTTGAAGAAGATAATCACAGAAAGTGCATAATAGTTGCTCAAGACCTAGACGAAATGGTAGATGATATGATTAGAATGCATAAAAGGATAGTGGAAAAGTTATTAGATCATGAATGCATGGATACACCAACATATGAACTGGAGAGGGCTTTGACAAAATTTAATGCTATTTTTACACCATGCATGGAAAGTCCTGAAGCATATCTCAGCAAATAGATGATTGATTCATTGATGGAAGAAAGTGCCAAAATGAAGAAATACAAGAAAAGGAGTGAAGGTTCAGAGAACAGAGAAAAGAAACTAAAAGAGGGGGTTATAATGTAGGCGTATGTATGGACAAAGAGTCCAGGAGGAGACCACACCTTTATAGAAGGTATAATTAATAATTTCAAATCATATTTAAAGGAAGAGAAATTGTAAAGGAAGCAGCGGTTTTGGAAAAAGTCAAGTAAAGAGTATCTACGGACATAAGTCAAAGAAAAGGGGGAATCTTATTTTGAAAAGATTCCATTGGCATCCTTTGAGGAGGAAAAGATACCATTCAGATATTTTGAGAAAACGGTTATAGATGAATATGCACCCTTGATCAATAATAGATAGATCTTGACCGTGGATTATTTTTTGTAGCCGTAGCAGTAGGAAGCTTCAAATTCTATATAAGAAGCTCTGCTACTTGTACATTAGTTACATAGGGATTTATGAAATAGAGCTTGCATTTGTAATTTGTTGGAACATTTTAATAGAGGAGTATTTTAGTTTAGAGTAGAAGGAAGTTGCCTGTGTCTACACTGAGGAATGCGTGGAATATCTAGCTTCCTTATTGTATCTGTAAGATGTTTGTAAGTTTTCTGTTGATTTGATTAATGAAGCAAACCAGTTATTCATACATTGTAAACCATACATGACTGTATACTCTAAATACAAGTAAATTCAGGATTCTGCATCTATTTTATGAGTGTTTTCTGACTTTTACTTATATTTGAAAGTATTATCTCTTTAAAAGCTTGCAATCTTAGATGTGTGTTCATGAAAATACTTAGGGCTTCACATTTAAAGATTTAATCTGTGGATTTGATCAAGTTTGATGTATTTCTTACAACTTGGATAACAGAGCATTTAGATCCCATAGTAAAGTGATGTTCAGTTTGAATTTCTCTAACTTTTCCCCAAACATTTGAAATAAATAGCTCAAATGCAGAGATTTTAAGGAAATTGTCTTACATTTGAAAAAGCATGCATAATTGTGTTAATACTTGACAGTTTTCATAGCAATTTGAAAAGAAAAGCTTGTTTCATTATAAATCATACAAAGCTTTGTGATATAATAGTAAATTTATGCAAAGAGATGGATAATTTGTTGATATTTGCAACAATTTACATAATTTGAGTCCAGTGAGTCATAAATCATCTTAAATCAAGTAAGGCCCCTTGCATATTACAGTTTCACATTAACCTATTGAATTGTTCACAAGGTCAAGACCTGACCATACAGAAACTTGGTATTAAGAACTCTTAATCAATTTCTTCATATCTTTCAAGACAGTTAGGTTCATTTTGTGAATTTTAACTTTTGTTATGAATATATGAAAATAATCATCAACAGTTTTTAGCCCTAGAAGGAGGGCTTGATTAGAGTTAAGGTTGGATTTAAGCAAAGCTGGCTCATAACAGTGGTAGAGTGACCAGGTCTAGACCCAGTTCAGAAGATATATTTGTGCAATTACCTGATAAAAGGCAAAGTAAAGGTCCTTTGATTTGGAATCCTAGAATATCAAACGTAGGAGGTTCATCTAGAATGCCTCCTGGATCACCTTTCAACATCCATAACATAGTAAGCCCAGAGAATTCTTCATTTAGATCTTTGGATCTTGGTTTAAGTCCTCCTAGAGGTCCAAGTCCACCTAGAAATCTAGGTATTCCCAGCAGTCCAGGCCCAACACAAAGACTTGTAATGGCTTACTTTAATGTCAATTCTCCTAGAACATTCATTGATTATCATGAGATGCCAAAAAAACTTGAAAAGATATGTCCTAAATATCAATTGTATCAAGATCCAGAGGATCACATCAGGATATTCAAGGAGGCATGCTTTAGAGTCAAATTAGAGTATGAAGATGTTGTGTGTGTTGGTTTTTTCCCAGACTGGATGCTTGTTCCCAGATTTCCCTACAAGGTAGCCATCAGTGATCAACAGGATCTCTGGGCCAGGGGCCAACAGTGTAGGAGATAGACTCTATATTTTATCTCCTCTTCTTCTTCAGGCTTTACAAAACCTAGGGGGGTGTTCCCTACTCAACATCCATGGGGATATGCATACAAAGGCTGGGATGCTGACAGAAAGCAGATAAGTCCTCCTGTAAGTAGACCAAAACCGCAAGATAAGAGCAAAGGGGCTGGCTTTGGGCCTATTTTCAGTTGTAGACAGAGGACTTGGATCCTAAAACTAATTCTAATGTCCTAATGGTTGTTTTAGAGTTTGATTATGATTTTAAGTTTGGATGCAAAGCTGGACATGGTTGTAACACAAACACAAAGCAAGATTGGTGCCTATCCAAGGCCTGGAGTCAGTAGACATACACCTATGAATGATCAGCATGAACAACTAAAACTAGATTTCAGGGGGATATATATGATACCTGCCTTACAGATATCTCCCAATACAAAGTGTTAAGTTATCTCTACTTATGGCATCCCTACTGCAGTATACCCTTCCCAATGTTCAACCTGAAAATAGTTTAATCTACCCCTTGAGCAGAAGTTAAAAGATCAGACATTCAACATAGGAATTCTATGTTCTAGAGTCTCAACATTCCTTAAATACCCAGACTCAGAAGAAAGATACATGCAATACTGGAGACAGAATGATGCAGAGGCATCCACACTATAACCTTCGCATATAGCATGAATGTCTGCAGACCAACCTCATCATCATCATCTTCGCCATCATCATCATATTCCCTAAAACTACCAACAGCATCATCATGTTTTGCGTTACACAGTCAGCATCATCATATTTCGGACGATCGCAATTGTCCTCCTGCCGACTACTGTTCACCTCCTCCGCCTTCCTTCTAACATCATCATCATGATGTTCAGCGGGCGCACACATCCTCCGGTTGCACTGTTCATCGGGCACCGAACACTAACGTCTTCATCATGATCTTCAACACTACCTTCGTCAGCAGGATATCCAAATATCCGGTTGCTCAAATATCCTGATGACGATCGCCTTCAGCACCTTCCCTTCGATGCTCCGCTAGCTGACGACACAAGCAACAGCATCATGATATAATTTATCCGGCTGTCTTGGAACCTCCTGATGATGCTTCACACTTTCTGCCGATGCTGATACTTAACCACTTAACAACGGCAGGTTAAACTCGCATAGGGGATATCTCAATATCCTGATGACGATGACGTCATATCCTGATGACGATGACGTCACCCAATATCCTGATGACCTCTTCAACACTTAGTCGGAAAACTCAACTTTCACTTCCGCATCTACTCGCGATACGCGGATGTTTGGCACTCCCGATATGATGATCCTGATGCTGATACATGCACTTAGTATATGTCTGACTTAGAACATCCTGATGCACTCGCAACATGAAAACTCCAACAGTTTCATGACCCGATCTTCTACCTGATGCCGATGCACTCCTCTTCGGCTCCTCCAGATGATGATGATCACCCCGACGCACTTGCACTTCATGCAACCGACAACATCATGCTCACCTTCACTTATCCGGATGACGATGCTCAAACTGACTGCAGGATATTCACCAAGATATCCTGATGATGCCGTCTTCACGAACTTCTTCACTTAGCGAAATCTCCCTTCGCCGATCCTCCAGGGATGACCCGATCCAACTCAGGGTGATCTTCCAACTCTATCTTATCAACTTGACCTAGCACATGCCCATGCTAGGGTCTTCAACACCTCTTGACGGCGAACCTGCACTCCTGCATGCGAACAGAAAACAAACTACTACCTACCCTACTGTACATTACCATTCCACCGATCAGACGGATCAACCGGTGGAATGGATCAGTACATCCATGAAACCACTCAAACCAGCAGATCGATTACACCAAGGAGATCAAACAGGAGAACAGAACAGGATCTTTATTGATTTCAAAGATGCAATACAATATGATGTTCCTCACACAGAACACTCAACCTCCTCTACGCAATACAATACTATCAATCGATGATATCTCTCTGTCTATGCAATATCAACCGATCTCAGCTTATAAAGATTTCCCTACGAGTACTACTGACCCGACTCCAAGCGGCTGGGAACTCTCCAAGCGGCTGGGAGATCCCACCGAACATACATCATGACAGCTGTTATAACTAACTAGCTAAAAATAGCAAAAGCCTGGTCAGCATGATCTTAACATGATCAGCATGACCTTATTACATGCATTTGGTCTATCAGACCTTCTTGGAAACACAAACAAGACCTAAACTACTAACTGCCTTATCAAGACCAGCTGTTAGGTAGGTGCTCCTGCACCATACTCCCCAAAAGAAAAGAACTCATGTCCCATGAGTTTAGTATGTGGAAGTCCTCCACCTTTACACTTTGCCTTGTCAATAGTCTGACCTGCTCCAGCTTTATCTGCTGCTGTCTCTTGGCTGCTCCAAGACTTCTGAACTGTAACTTGCTTTCTGGCAAGTAAATCATCATGCCTGTTGATGTAGGCCTTTTTCTCACATACCCTGTGTTTGTCAGGTTGCCTGATCAGAACCTCTGTCTGAACTACCTCTTGAACTGCTGAAATGTTCAACTCTATCTTCCTGTCAATCTTTATAGGACAAGCAATAGTCCCCACTATGACAACATCCTTGTCATTCTTCTGAACTGGTTGCTGTTTGCACCCCTGTTTCTGAACCTGCTGCTGACCTCTGTCAGTCACAACTGAAACTTCCTTCAGCTTGTTGTCTGTAACAACTCCTTTCCCTGCAGTGTCCTGAACTGCCTTCATGCCTGTTCCTCTAGGCATCTGCACATACTCCTTCTTTCCCATTAAAATGACTTTGGCTGCCTTCTGTGCTGCAGCTGCTTTCTGTAATGGCATCAACTTAATAGTCTTTCCATCTTTCTGGATGGTGTAGGTATTAGCATACCCATCATATAGTACTCTTCTGTCAAATTGCCATGGTCTACCCAACAGTAGGTGACAACATTCCATAGGCAAAATATCACACAAAATTCTATCCTGATATGCTCCAATCTGGAAATCAACATATGCCTGTTCAGAGACAAAAAGTGAATGCCTATCACTTACCCAAGATGTCTTATAAGGGTGTGGATGTGGAATCCTTTCCAACTTCAGTTTATCCACCATTTCCGGGGATACCATGTTGTCTGTTGAACCAGTATCAATGACAACCTTACATACCTTACCTTTGCTCTTACATGTGGTTTTGAAAAGAGCTCTTCTTTGCATCATATCCTTTGATGCCTGCAAACTAATTCTCCTTAACATCAGGGATTCTCCACTCTCTGGATATCCATAATTCTCAGGACCTTTGTTTGAACTCTGTGCACTTTCTTCTACTTTCTCTTCTTGTACCAATTGTACTCTCTTGTCACTAGTTCTATCATTTCTGGATGATGAACCTTTGTTTTCTGGACATTTGAAAGATGGATGACCAAACTCTCCACAGGTGTAACATTTCCCTGAAAATGTAGTAGAACCTCTACCACCTCCAAATCTTCCTCTATTACCTTTCCATCCACCTCTGAAATCAGACTGTCCTTGTCCTTTACCAGTGTCTTCTTGACCCTCAATGGTTTGCTTTTGTGCAGGGGCTGTTCCTCTTCCCCTATTGTTGCCTCTTCCTCTCATGGACTTCTCATGTCCTCTATTCATTTTTTCTTCAATCCTGATTGCCATTTGATAACAATCCTCCACATTCTTAGGGTTAGCTAACACTAACTCATCCTGTATGTTAAACCTCAAACCAGCCAAGTACCTAGCCACCTTTTCTACCTCATTCTCATGATGACCAGATCTCATACTTAACAGATAAAATTCCTCAGTATATGCTTTCACATCCCTATCTTTCTGCTTTAAGAATTGCAGCTTCTTAAACATCTGGATTTCATAATCCCTTGGCAAGAATTTACCCTTGATCCTTGCTACCATCTTATCCCAAGAAGTGATCTTTGACTTCCCTTGTTTCCTTCTCTCAGATTGTACATAATCCCACCAAACCAAAGCATGACCTCCTAACTTGGTCTTTGCAATCTTTACCTTCTGATCCTCAGCAACATCTTCACATTCAAAGTGATTATCAAGTGCAGCAATCCAATCTAACAATTCATCTTCATTCAAACTTCCAGTATACTTGGTAACATCAACCTTTACCTTAGGTTTTTCACTCTGCACTGCCTTTAACAGTTTTGCCAATCTCTGGTCTTCAGCCTCCAGATCTTCAGCTACCTCTTCATACTCTTCAACAGTATTTTCCTCTTCTTCAGACTCACTGTCTTCCACTTCCCTCTTTTTGTTCTTTTCTAGGGCTGTCAGCCTGGCTTGAAGTGCTTCAGCAAGCTCCTTCATCTTCCTCATCTCTCTAGCATGTTTCTCCTTCATCTCTTGCAGTTCCCTTGCAGTACCACTACCTTTAGGAGGCATTTTGTCAACCCCTCAATCACAACACACAATCAACTCTATCTCTGCCCTTTCGGTGACAGAATCAACACACAACAGCCCAGACCTTTTGCTGAGCTCTGATACCACTATGATGCAGAGGCATCCACACTATAACCTTCGCATATAGCATGAATGTCTGCAGACCAACCTCATCATCATCATCTTCGCCATCATCATCATATTCCCTAAAACTACCAACAGCATCATCATGTTTCGCGTTACACAGTCAGCATCATCATATTTCGGATGATCGCAATTGTCCTCCTGCCGACTACTGTTCACCTCCTCCGCCTTCCTTCTAACATCATCATCATGATGTTCAGCGGGCGCACACATCCTCCGGTTGCACTGTTCATCGGGCACCGAACACTAACGTCTTCATCATGATCTTCAACACTACCTTCGTCAGCAGGATATCCAAATATCCGGTTGCTCAAATATCCTGATGACGATCGCCTTCAGCACCTTCCCTTCGATGCTCCGCTAGCTGACGACACAAGCAACAGCATCATGATATAATTTATCCGGCTGTCTTGGAACCTCCTGATGATGCTTCACACTTTCTGCCGATGCCGATACTTAACCACTTAACAACGGCAGGTTAAACTCGCATAGGGGATATCTCAATATCCTGATGACGATGACATCATATCCTGATGATGATGACGTCACCCAATATCCTGATGACCTCTTCAACACTTAGTCGAAAAACTCAACTTTCACTTCCGCATCTACTCGCGATACGCGGATGTTTGGCACTCCCGATATGATGATCCTGATGCCGATACATGCACTTAGTATATGTCTGACTTAGAACATCCTGATGCACTCGCAACATGAAAACTCCAACAGTTTCATGACCCGATCTTCTACCTGATGCCGATGCACTCCTCTTCGGCTCCTCCAGATGATGATGATCACCCCGACGCACTTGCACTTCATGCAACCGACAACATCATGCTCACCTTCACTTATCCGGATGACGATGCTCAAACTGACTGCAGGATATTCGCCAAGATATCTTGATGATGCCGTCTTCACGAACTTCTTCACTTAGCGAAATCTCCCTTCGCCGATCCTCCAGGGATGACCCGATCCAACTCAGGGTGATCTTCCAACTCTATCTTATCAACTTGACCTAGCACATGCCCATGCTAGGGTCTTCAACACCTCTTGACGGCGAACCTGCACTCCTGCATGCGAACAGAAAACAAACTACTACCTACCCTACTATACATTACCATTCCACCGATCAGACGGATCAACCGGTGGAATGGACCAGTACATCCATGAAACCACTCAAACTAGCAGATCGATTACACCAAGGAGATCAAACAGGAGAACAGAACAGGATCTTTATTGATTTCAAAGATGCAATACAATATGATGTTCCTCACACAGAACACTCAACCTCCTCTACGCAATACAATACTATCAATCGATGATATCTCTCTGTCTATGCAATATCAACCGATCTCAGCTTATAAAGATTTCCCTACGAGTACTACTGACCCGACTCCAAGCGGCTGGGAACTCTCCAAGCGGCTGGGAGATCCCACCGAACATACATCATGACAGCTGTTATAACTAACTAGCTAAAAATAGCAAAAGCCTGGTCAGCATGATCTTAACATGATCAGCATGACCTTATTACATGCATTTGGTCTATCAGACCTTCTTGGAAACACAAACAAGACCTAAACTACTAACTGCCTTATCAAGACCAGCTGTTAGGTAGGTGCTCCTGCACCACAGAATTAACAAAACACATGCTAACATAGCATTTCTCATATAAATTTAACCATGAAATCAGTGGATTCATACAAAAACATACAACAGGAGATACATAAACTCATAATTTTAGCTGTACAGAGCAACCAAAACGAACTGTATTGTGTTACAGAGCCAAAATGTTCAACTAACAACAACTTAAAAATGAGTAACACTTCCTGCTTATAACAGCCAGAAAGTGTACTACAGCAATTAATTACATGGCTATTACAAAATCTGCCAGATACAATCCTCAGAAGGAATGGTGCTTAGAAAAAATAAATGCAGCAGACAAAGAGGAGCCTCGAGCCAAGCACCATTATCTGGAGCCTCCGCTCAAAAATTGGGCAACCTGATCGCCTGTACCGTCGCCCATAACTCTACAATGTCGCCATTAAGGGCCTCAACCACCCGCAACCACATGGAAACTGTCGCAACACTTCAAATAGAAGTTCCCGCCAAAAGTGCTTCGCTTAAAGTTTGAAAATACACAGGGGAATAATCCCACATGCATGGTGTGGAGACAACTTCGGCGCTTTAAAAGCATAGTCACATACATACCAAGTGTCGAGCGTTTTGCCACGCTCGACATACGACCCTTCGTCCACAGCCCATCGGCCAAACATATACCATCGGCCTTCCTAAAAAATCTCCCGCTGACTCCAGTTGTCTCGCCGACGCCCAGAAGCCAAATACCACCTATCGGCCAGACCACCAACTGTCGGCCCAACAAGAAACAACTCTGCCGATGAACAAAGTCACTCCGATAGCACCCTGGCCTCCCACCTCCGTCGGTATGACCAACACCGTCGGAGCAGCATCTCAAACTTACGCCGATGCACCAAGTCACCCCGATGGCACTCCTGATCGGGGTGACTTCCCTCCATCGGCAGACTGCAAAAAACCTCTGCCGATAAGCCAAATCTCGCCGATGAACTATGGCCTCATCCCTCCGTCGGCCAAACACATGCCGATGAAACCTCATCGGCCAAACATTAGCCATCGGCGGGCCCTCCAAGTGCTAGCCCGATCTCAAAAGTCTCACCGATCGCCACATCCTACATACTCCACCGTCGGTCAAACCGAACACAAAGTCATCCCGATGGCATTCCCCATCGGGGTGACTTCCTTCTATCGGCGAACCACAAAACACATTGGCCGATCACAGTAGTCTTACTGATGCCAAACGTCAACCCCACTTTCCTTCGGTAAGACACACGCTGATGAATCTTCATCGGCCAAACACTACACTGTCGGCCCAACATCTGACCGTTCACCCGATAGCTCCCACTCCTGCCGATGAGTACATGACTTACCCCTGTCGGCAAGACCAACACCATCGGTAGAACAACAATCTCATTCACCGATAGCACAAAGTCTCAGCGATGGAAGAAGACACCGTGCCATCAACATGATCGCTAAGACACAACACAAACTCACGCCGATGAAGAGGGAAACCTAGGGTTTGAAAAAGAAACCTTCCACCTACAAGCTTTACTTCCAGGCCAAAAATGAGCACCAACACTGGCTCCGAATGGGGACGTGCAGGTGAAAACCTACAGTGAGAACCAGATCTCCAGGCAGACCAGGCAAAAAACCAAAAAGCACGAACTGCACAAGACATTTACACTATATACATGTTTTTTTACAAATGTGCACAGCGACAAGTCACCTATGCAAGATAGAACTTAAGGAATTGGCCATGCACAGGCAATTCCAGAACTTCACCATCTAGGGCCTAGAGGAAATAAGAATCCTCCCCATGAGCACTGCAAATCTGATATGGGCCCATCCATAAGGGTTCAAATTTACCATGTCTACCCTTTTCTTGACCTTTTGCATTCCAAATGAGCACCAGATCATTGACTTGAAACTTCCTTTTTATAGCTCTCCTATCAAACTGATATTTCACATCTTGTTGTCTCTTGAGATTAATCTGGTGGGCTTTCCTTCTGTTTTCATCCAGTGCAACCAACTGGTTCACCCTTTCTGTCATGGAGTCTTCAATCTCCTCATCATTTTCCTGGATGAATCTGTAAACTGGTAGGAGATTGTTTATGGGCAATCTCGCTAATGCACCATATACTAGCTCAAAGGGTGACATCCCAATAGCCCTTTTCACTGTCACTCTGTCAGCCCATATGGCTAACTTCAATTTTGAGTCCCAAGCTCTCTTGTTCTTGTCCAGTATCCTCTTGATAATTTTCATGATGCTTTTATTGCTTGATTCTGCTTGACCATTCCCTTGTGGGTGATATGGTGATGCATATGATAGATTTATCCCATATTTGTTGCAAAAATCAACAAATTCACTGATCTGAAGCACATAGCATTATCAGTGACTATCTTGAATGGTACTCCAAACCTGATGATAACATTTTCCAGTATGAAATCTTTCACCACCTTACTTGTAGCTCTCTTTGTTGGAATGGCCTCAATCCATTTGGTAAAGTAATCAGTTGCCACCAAAATCCAACTGTGTCCCCCACTTGATTTGTCTGCAATTTCGCCTATGAAGTCAATTCCCCATTGCTGAAATGGAGCATCCACAGTTACAGTTCTGAGGGGTAAAGCACCATCATATTTCAGCTTTCCTGAAAATCTTTGGCAAGGGTCACACTTCCTTACTAACTTTTGTGCATCCGAAAAGAGAGTGGGCCACCAATATCCTGCTCTGAGAATCTTATGAGCTGTTGTTTGGGCAGTATAATGTCCACCACACAATCCTTTATGCATATCAATCAAAACATTGTTAGCCATATCCTCATCCACACATCTCAGCAGCACACCATCAGGGTTTTTCCAGTATAGCTCACCTTGAACAATAACATACCTGATTGCATGTAACTTTAAAGTCCTCTTTTGACTGTCACTGAAATGGGAAGGACAATTCAGATTTTGCAAGTAGTAGATAATATCCTTGTACCATTCAGATCTTGATACATCTACACTCTCATTTTGGACAGCATTAACTTGGCATGCTTCCAAATTTGACTGTGCCATCATCTTGGCTAATCCTTTTCCTCTTACCAACTTGGTAATTTGTATGTCTATGTTAAACTCTTGCAGTTTGTTTATCCATCTGCACCTTCTTCCAGTCACCTCCTGCTAAGTGAATATGTCTTTGACTGCTGCATGGGGTACATATGCAATTATATATGATCCTACCAAGTATGGTCTGAAACTTTTAATGGCTCTGACTAGTACATATGCCTGTTTTTCCATAATATCATACTTCAACTCAGAGGCCTTCAAGGACATACTGAAGAAAGCTATGGGCTGTTCAAAACCATCTTCGTTTTTCTGTAGCAAACATGCAGCAACAGTATGAAAGGAAGCAAATGAAAATACTTGGAATGGCCTAGAAAAATCAGGAGATTTAAGAATAGGGGCCATCTTGATTGCCTCTTTGATACTCTGAAATGATTCTATTGCTTCACTTTCCCAGTGGACAGTTGCATCCTTCTTCATCATCTTGGAAATGTTCCTTGTGGTTTCTGCAAAGTTGGGAACAAATCTCCTAACAAAATTTATCTGTCCAAAGAAGGACTGAACTCCTTTTACAGTTTTTGGCATTTGAATTCTGTCAATAGCAGCCACTCTCTCTGGATCTATCCTGACTCCATCCTTGGAAACAATATGTCCCAGGAGCTTTCCTTCAACTACCCCAAAGGCACACTTCTTTGGATTTAAAGAAATACCATACTCTAGTGCTCTTATGAAAATCTGCTCCAGATGCAAACAATGCTGCTCTTCTTTCTTTGAGTAAGCAGTCAGATCATCTTGATACACAGCCAGGATTGAATCAATCAACCCTGCAAAAGCAACATCCATTGCCCTTTGAAATGTAGCACCTGCATTTGTTAGTCCGAAGGGCATTCTAACATACACATAAGTTCCCCATAGAGTGGTGAAGGCAGTCTTATACTGTTCTGATTCCTTCACCTTCACCTGATTATAACCTGAAAATCCATCCATCATGGATAAGAGTTCACAACCAGTCACTCTCTGCAACATAGCCTCCATATTAGGCAGTGGATAGTTATCCTTTAAAGAGGATACATTCAAGTTCCTGAAGTCAACACAAAGCCTAATATCACCATTCTTTTTTCTGACTGGGACAAGGTTAGACACCCAAGTTGAATGTCTGATTGGCACAATTATTCCAGCTTCCCTAAGCTTTTTAAGTTCTTCCTGCATCTTTGGAGCCAAGGTAGGATTAATAGGTCTTTGCCTTTGTCTAAATGGCTTAGCTCCAGGCTTCAATGGGATCTCATGCTGGAATAAATCTTCCCTATAGGCTTTTAGGTCCTCATATGACCAAGCAAAAACATGTTTGTACCTTTTCAGTAATGCAATCAGCATACTCCTAATGTGTGGTTTGAGCTGTTTACCAATGTATACTTTCTTGGGGGTCTGAGATGTTCCCAAATTTATCTCTTCTAAATCCTCCTTGTTTGTGGGAGATGTCTTTGTGACCAATTGGTCTCTACTGTCAAAAGCTCTTTCCAAAGCTACCAACCCTCTAGGGATTTTATTAGTCTTCAACTGAATTATCTCCTTTCCCACAAGAGTTTCTTTTCCATCTATAGTCTCTACAAAAGCTTGGAAATCAATTTCTTGATTCTCATATTCATCTATGCAGTGCAAAAATTTTAACAAGTCCCTATCATCATTAAACACTTGCCAACTGCATATATTTTCTGGTACTACAGGCCTGATTTTAACTTCTACATTTGTAACATCTGACAGAGTAATGTCATTTGGCCTTATTGCAACATTGGCTAAGAAATCAGCCATAACATTCTTTGACCTCTCTACCCAGTCTATTGAAAATGCATCAAATAGTTCAATGGTATCCCAAACAGCATGCTTGTATTGTTTCAACCTTTTATTTTTTGAAGCATACCTATCTCTAATTTGGGATACAATCAGCTCAGAATCCCCAAATACTCTTAGCATTTTGATTCCATGTTTGAGAGCTATATTTAGGCCTAAAAGCAAAGCCTCATATTCTGCAATGTTGTTTGTGCAAACAAACCTCAGCAAGAAAGAGAATTTGAGGAGCTTACCAGCTGGAGACAGGAAAACAACTCCAGCTCCAGAGCCTTCTTTTGCACAAGCTCCATCAAAAAACATGGTCCACAAACCTTGCTGATCCAATTCTTCAATGCAGACATTTTTCTTTTTATCTTCTCTATCATCTGAGACAACCTTGAAGTTATCACAGTCAGTGTTTACAAAGCATATCTGTTCCTCTGCTTCTTGGTCTTCCACTGTCTCTGATGATCTTTGTTCTCTGATTAGCTTAACATCCCTGCCATTCATTGGAATCATGGCATATGACAGGTCCAGCTGCATACTTCCACCAATTAGTGCTGCCCATCTTCTTGACAACAACATACCATACTGTGGCTTGATGTCAACCACTGTTATATTCATTTTATATCTCTTTTCAGGAAATGCTGCCAGTTTGAAATCTACATCCTTCATGATTCCAATAACCGGTACCTCTCTGGCATCCATAGCATAACATTTTCCACATGCCTTGTCAATTTTCAATCCAGCTTGTTGCATGATGGCCAAAGGCATGACATTTGTAGATGCTCCAGAGTCAAGCATACAATTTCTGATTATTTTTCCATTTATAACCAGCGATACATAAAATGGTTCCACTTGTGAAGGACACTTTGTCATAGTCATTCCTAAATAAACCTCAGGAGCCTCATCTTCTTCATTACACATGACATGTTTCTCACCCTGGATCTGAACATTTTGTTTAGCTTGAAAAGGTACCCCTGAAATTAGGGATATTGTCCTATTCTTAATTTCTTCCACTTTCATGAGTTCCATGAGTGGAACAGAGACTTTTACCTGGGAGAGGACTTGAGCTATATCAAATGGAGCATAATTTTGTATAACAGTTGTAGCTTGCTCCACAATCTTGTTTTTATCCTGAACTGATTTAGCTCTTACTTTCATAGTTCCCTGATCATCATTCTTGTCTTGGGAACCTTTACTTTGATCTTCAGCCTGAGGGATTCTAATTTCTGGTCCTTGAGATTCACGACCTGTTCTATGTCTAAAATTCTGTTTATTATTACCCCACTGCCTTTTTTGTGATTCAATTCCTTTATGACCATGCACTGGCTGTCCTATAGTAACATCTTTTGGCTGATGTGGGCTGCTTACCTGATTTTTACCTCTGAGATTGTAGTTGCTCTTGACTTGAGCAACTGCTACAGCTGTGAAGGCCCTAATTTCCTCATCAGAAGGTCGTTGTAAGTTACTCAGAAAATTGTGTGAGTTCTGAGCATAGGCATAGTTAACTTCATCATCTTCATCATATGGGAACTGTTGGCAGCCCTGAGTTCCATCATTTGTACTCTCATCAACATCATAAAGAGTGTATCCATTGCTTATGGACATCATATTTACATCATCATCTTGCACATAATGTGGCTCATTGCATTCATTACAAGATGTAGTATTATCACACAAGGACTGAGCAATCATACACTGTGACTGTGAATGTGGCATCTGACAAATTATACACCATGGAGCATCATCAACAATATTTACAGCTTTCTTTAGAGGATCAGGAGTTTCTTTGACATGTTGAGCTCTTTGATTTGTGTTGTTACGTGAGAATATAGGTTTACCATCATGCCAATTGGTATTATAAGGCATATCATGCAATGATGGCCTCTTTTCCTGCCTTTGATAGACTTGCCTATCAGGACCTATCCCTTTTTCACTTCTAGCTAGTCTATAACTCAGGTCCTTAACAACATTTGCCAATTTGTCTATCTTATCTTCAGGGGCAGACGTATTACCTTGAGTGTTCTGAGGCTTGTTTGGATTCTGCAGAATTTTTATATCATCCCTTCTATTTGTCTTGCCCGATGCTTTCCTGTTGTTTTCAATATTCACTGCAATTCTGAAAGCATCCCTGAGAGTAGCAGGACCTTTATCTCTTAATCCATATGCAGTTTTTGCATCAAAGGCATTGATATACAATATTATGCACATTGGTTCATTTGGCCTCATGTGATGTGGCAATTTGTTTAACACTTTAGTAAATCTTGCATTAAAATCTACAACCTGTTCATTTGACCTTTTAGTGATACTGGTGAACTCATTTACAAAAAAGCTAGGGTCAGTTTTGTCACCATATTGCTCCTTGAACATCCTTTTAAAATCATCCCATGATGAAATACTCCGGTCAGGTAGATTCTTGTACCATTCTCTTGCCTCATCTATTAAGGATTGCATGAATGACTTCATGAAAACATCCTCATGTTCAACCTCAAAGTTATCCATGACATTTTGAAAAGCTTTTAGATGATCTTCTCCTGACACTGTGTTGTTTCCTGAAAATTTAGGCACTTGCAGCCTCAGATGCTTATCAATGGGGTTAGGATACCCAGGAATACCATCAAATACCAGCTATCTGAATCTATCTAGCTGCATTGGCTGTCTATTTAACTGATTAACATTAATATTTCTGTTTGCATTCTGGTTCCTTACATTGTTCAGTGGTATCCTAGCATCATTCACATTTTGTCTCTCATCATTATGCTGATGTTGCACTTCATTTCTCTATTGATGTCTCTGCACATTTGCATTCTCAAGGGTAGGAATTGAATTATTCTGGGCAGTCCTCAAAGCTTGCACTTTCTTCCTCAAGTCATCTCTGATTGATATTGCCTGCTGATATTCAAACTCGGCCCTTAAGCTCCTAATTTCATCAGCTAGTTCTTCCTCACTAGGCCTAGAGGAGGATGGTTTTACCATATTCTGATCATCATCTTCATCATCCCTCAGAGACTCTGCCTCTTCAAACCTTTCACTAGGGTCTAGAAATGGGCATTCTTGGAACACCTCTGACCTCATTCTCATGTTACCACCCTGTTGCCTCTCATATGCACCCTGAATATCAGCTTCTGCATTTGAAAAATATGGTACTGTCTTGTCTGAAGACCTTGGATTGTCTTGCATATCATCATTTTTTCTGGGGGAACCCTCACGACTGACTGAGACAGCTCCCTTTCTTCTGTACATCATTCTTCTTGTTACTGGTAACTCTTCAAATAAAGGATTTTGTTGGGATCTTCTCCCCTGCATATAAATTTTACTTTGACCGGTTGGGAGATTACTTCGGAGTCGCCACCTATTACTAGGAACTGTTTTCTTTTTGTAAATCAGGGTTCTTTCACAATTTCCCCAGTAGAGTCACCAATTTCTGTTGGTTTTTTCCTAGACTGGATGCTTGTTCCCAGATTTCCCTACAAGGTAGCCATCAGTGATCAACAGGATCTCTGGGCCAGGGGCCAACAGTGTAGGAGATAGACTCTATATTTTATCTCCTCTTCTTCTTCAGGCTCTGCAAAACCTAGGGGGGTGTTCCCTACTCAACATCCATGGGGATATGCATACAAAGGCTAGGATGCTGACAGAAAGCAGATAAGTCCTCCTGTAAGTAGACCAAAACTGCAAGATAAGAGCAAAGGGGCTGGCTTTGGACCTATTTTCAGTTGTAGACAGAGGACTTGGATCCTAAAACTAATTCTAATGTCCTAATGGTTGTTTTAGAGTTTGATTATGATTTTAAGTTTAGATGCAAAGCTGGACATGGTTGTAACACAAACACAAAGCAAGATTGGTGCCTATCCAGGGCCTGGAGTCAGTAGACATACACCTGTGAATGATCAGCATGAACAGCTAAAACTGGATTTCAGGGGGATATATATGATACCTGCCTTACAGATATCTCCCAATACAAAGTGTTAAGTTATCTCTACTTATGGCATCCCTACTGCAGTATACCCTTCCCAATGTTCAACCTGAAAATAGTTTAATCTACCCCTTGAGCAGAAGTTAAAAGATCAGACATTCAACATAGGAATTCTATGTTCTAGAGTCTCAACATTCCTTAAATACCCAGACTCAGAAGAAAGATACATGCAATACTGGAGACAGAATTAACAAAACACATGCTAACATAGCATTTCTCATATAAATTTAACCATGAAATCAGTGGATTCATACAAAAACATACAACAGGAGATACATAAACTCACAAGTTTAGCTATACAGAGCAACCAAAACGAACTGTATTGTGTTACAGAGCCAAAATGTTCAACTAACAACTTAAAAATGAGTAACACTTCTTGCTTATAACAGCCAGAAAGTGTACTACAGCAATTAATTACATGGCTATTACAAAATCTGCTAGATACAGTCCTCAGAAGGAATGGCGCTCAGAAAAAATAAATGCAGCAGACAAAGAGGAGCCTCGAGCCAAGCGCCATTATCTGGAGCCTCCGCTCAAAAATTGGGCAACCTGATCGCCTGTACCGTCACCCATAACTCTACAATGTCGCCATTAAGGGCCTCAACCACCCGCAACCACATGGAAACTGTCGCAACACTTCAAACAGAAGTTCCTGCCAAAAGTGCTTCACTCAAAGTTTGAAAATACACAGGGGAATAATCCCACATGCACGGTGTGGAGACAACTTCGGCGCTTTAAAAGCATAGTCGCATACATACCAAGTGTCGAGCGTTTTGCCACGCTCGACATACGACCCTTCGTCCACAGTCCATCGGCCAAACATATACCATCGGCCTTCCTCAAAAATCTCCCGCTGACTCCAGTTGTCTCGCCGACGCCCAGAAGCCAAATACCACCTATCGGTCAGACCACCAACTGTCGGCCCAACAAGAAACAACTCTGCCGATGAACAAAGTCACTCCGACAGCACCCTGGCCTCCCACCTCCGTCGGTATGACCAACACCGTCGGAGCAACATCTCAAACTTACGTCGATGCACCAAGTCACCCCGATGGCACTCCTGATCGGGGTGACTTCCCTCCATCGACAGACTGCAAAAAACCTCTGCCGATAAGCCAAATCTCGCCGATGAACTGTGGCCTCATCCCTCCGTCGGCCAAACACATGCTGATGAAACCTCATCGGCCAAACATTACCCATCGGCGGGCGCTCCAAGTGCTAGCCCGATCTCAAAAGTCTCGCCGATCGCCACATCCTACATACTCCACTGTCGGTCAAACCGAACACAAGTCATCCTGATGGCATTCCCCATCGGGGTGACTTCCTTCTATCGGTGAACCACAAAACACATTGGCCGATCACAGTAGTCTTACCGATGCCAAACGTCAACCCCACTTTCCTTTGGTAAGACACACGCCGATGAATCTTCATCAGCCAAACACTACACTGTCGGCCCAACATCTGACCGTTCACCCGATAGCTCCCACTCCTGCCGATGAGTACATGACTTACCCCTGTCGGCAAGACCAACACCATCGGTAGAACAACAATCTCATTCACCGATAGCACAAAGTCTCAGCGATGGAAGAAGACACCGTGCCATCAACATGATCGCTAAGACACAACATAAACTCACGCCGATGAAGAGGGAAACCTAGGGTTTGAAAAAGAAACCCTCCGCCTGCAAGCTTTACTTCCAAGCCAAAAATGAGCACCAACAGTGTGTAGGTTATTTTCTTACACCTTTAATGAGCATGCTTCTAACTGGTATGTTAACTTGCCTAACGGTTATATTTCTTCTTGGGAACTTATGGAGGAGGCATTTTTGTCTAGGTTTAGAAGACCAGTCGATCCTTCTACCTTATACCATAAATTAGCTGCAATTAAAAGAGGTGAAGGAGAACTGATTGATAACTTTAATGATAGGTTTCAAAAGGCTTATTCCAGGTTAGTAGCTCCTTACACAGTAACTATAGATGCATTATTACCCATGTATTATGTTGCCCTTGATCCACTAACTGCTATGTTTGTCAAAAGAAAGGTTGATATAGATACAATATCCAAAGCTTATAAGGAGGCAGCCTCAGTAAACCAAGAGATGTGACAAACAACTTATAATCCATTTCTTAATGGAGGAAACCCTGGGATGCAAAGTCAAACACAATCATGGAATGGAGTTCCTACACACAATACTCCATTATTGAACCCAATCCCTACATAAACACCTGTGTATAATCCTTCCCCAATCCAAGCTATAGTCCCTTATATTGGTAACACTACCAATAACAATCAGAGTAATGGTCAGTCTTTCTTCCAGCCTCAGGATACATTTGTGGCAAAGGCACAAGAGGATAGGGAAGAAATCAAAGAAATTACTACACACTTGAGAAGATTGACTACTGAGATGACACAACTGAGAAATAAAAATTTCTATGGTAGAAATAATCAGGGATACAATCAGAACCATAACCAGAATCATAACCAGAATTATAACCAAGGTCAGGGTTCTAATCAGGGTCAGAATTATAGCCATAGCCAAAATCATAATCAGGGACAAGCAATACAAAATAGAGGACTTACTGTAGATAAGAAAACTTGGGGTAGCAATAATAGAAATTAGAATCAGCCAAGGCCACCTAAGACCTGGAACATAGGGCCAAATAATGGCACTCTAGCTTCTCCATTTGAAAATTTGGATAATCAGGAGACAAAATAAATAGCTAGAATTTAAATGGCTAACGTAGGATTAAAGAATTGGTGTAGGATTCATAATACTAGTGCCCATGCTGAATTGGATTGCCCTCAGTTTCATTTGGCAGCAAGTATTTTCAATGTAGATGTATAGGATCCCACCTCTGAGTTCCTCATTCCCAAAGGTAATGAAATAGTGTCCTCAAGATTTGAGACGGCTTTAGTCTTAGAGACTTTTACCTTTGCAACTAGGGAGGAAGAGGAGTAGTTGTTAGAAGATGAACCTTACTTTTGTGAGATCCTATATCCTGAATCAACTTTAGTATTGAATGCTTTTTAGTTTCCCTTTGAAGCTGAAAATGAAGTGTTATATGAAACAGAGGAGGTACAAGGTTTTCAACAGTCTAACAAAAATCATACATACAATTTGAGAAATAACACTAGGCTAGGAGGTCCTTTCATTACTTCCACTCCGCCTAACAATTTCAATACTCCCCCAGATCAAAATGCTAGTAATAATCCTACTATACTAAAGACTAATCATCATGTGAATAGTGGAACAGTAGCACAAAAAGTCCAAATAGGGAAAATAGAGATAGTGGAAACAATGAGGTTAATGAGTTACTTGTCTGAAGAGATAAAGAAAATCAAGGTCAGTATATCTTTATGTGAATTATTGAAAAGTCTAGGGGTTAGAAATGCGTTCATAAAGTCCTTGGACACATCTGTAACAAGTGAGGTCTGTGCTGATGTGAATGTTTCTAGTAAGGATTCACAGCTCAAAGAAAAGAGTAAGAAAACCCAACAACCTTCCAACACTAATGTGGTCATGTATGCAAATAAGAGAGAAGCCCCTCCTTTCTTGTTAACCATTAGGATGTTTGGAAAGAACATACATAAATGCATGGTAGATTCTGGTGCATCAGCTAATGTAATGCCTTTAGGGATATGCAAAACTTTAGGGCTGACCCCTACTAAATCTGCCAAGGTTGTTACATAATTGGATAAGACTGAGGTCAATGTGATAGGAGAATTAATGCATATTCAAATGCAGTTAGCCTCAGATCCTAGGGTGAGTCAGTTTATTGACATTCAGGTAGTAGATATACCTGTGAATTACGGGATGTTGTTGAGTAGAGACTGGTCTAAAACATTAAATGGATATATGGCCATTGATTTTTCACACATGTGGTTACCTTGGAGAGGTGTTCCAGATCAAATCAAGATAGAAGCTAAACCCAGAATGAAACACATGATTACAGAATACAACAAGACCAATGAGATATTGTATGCTTCTGTTGAACCAGATGTTTATAGAGTCACTAACAAGGGAGTACAAATTGAAGAAATCTTGATGCTAAATTTTAAAGGAAAACCTGTCAGTAAAGAAACAGTAGTGTTCATTGAGTTTGATGAAAATTCTTCTGATGAAGAAGACAATGCAATAAATAGTTTTGGTCAAATCATTAGGCAAGAAATGGAAAAGTGCATTGAACAAAATATCCCAGTTCAGTGCAAGTTGTATAAGAACATGTGTAGAGTCCATAATAAACCTCATTCTGAAGAAAGTTGTGGAATGTGCAGAGATATTATTGAATATCAATACATAAAGTGCAAAAAAGGGATGGAACTGCAGGAAGGAAAGGTTAATCCTAATCAACCAAAGACATACTTTCAGGACAATATGGATGTATTAATTCTAGATTTAGAGAAAGAAACAAAAGATAAGATTGTCTGTCATTCTGATTTACAAATTGAAAGTATAAATATGCAAGTAGGGAAAAATGAATTACCCATGAAGAAACAAGATAGTACCTCACATGTAATAGAAAAGGTAAAACATGCCAAAATGAAAGGCCAAAAGAATAAAGAGGGCATGTAGACACTAAAATGTGATGGATCTAAATCTAAACAAGGTGCAGGTGTAGGCATGGAACTTATAGATCCTAATGGTAAGTCATTTTTAGCAGCATATAGGCTACAATTTTCTTGTACTAATATTGTAGCAGAATATGAAGCTTTGATTTGTGGACTTGTTATGGCTATCAAGAAAAGGTTGAAAATCATCAGAGTGTTTTCAAATTCTGAGTTAGTGGTCAGACAAGTAAGGAAGTTGTATGCATGCAATTATAAGAAGATGGTTTGTTATAGGCATAGGGTGTGGGATTTGATAGATTCATTTGATGCTTTTAACATAGAACATATTCCTAGAGAATTGAATCATAGACCAGATGCATTAGCAGTTGCTGCTAGTACTTTGGAACCCTTAACATTGTCAGGTTTAAAATGATTTGCTATTGAATTAGTAAATGTTCTGAGCATACCAGATAATGTTACTCATTTTCAGGTATTTGAAGGAGATCAACAAATTGTGGATTTTCTCACTTGTAATGAAGTGTTTGAAGCTCAATTCATTGATGAACAGGAAAGGCTTGATGCGTCTTGGGACGAAGAAGACATAATAAACTTGAAAAGTAATTCCCTACCTAAGGGAGTGATTGAGTTAGAAAAGATTTTTGACTTTGATGGGGTAGTGGGACAGAAAGATTTACCCAAAAATGAAGGGGATAAATGTGATCCATATAACTTAGGAATAGAGCAAAATCCACAGAATGTATTGATTGGAAAGGCTTGCTCTGAGGAGTTAAGAAAAAAAATTGTGCAAGTTCTGAAAGAATACAAACATGTCATAGCATGGACATATGAAGATTTGAAGACATATGATACGTCCATCATAACTCATGTCATACCTTTGAAACTAGATGTTAAACCATTTAGGCAAAAACAAAGGCCTGTGAATGCTATTTTAGAGCCTTTAATCTTTGAAGAAGTTAAAAAATTGTTGTCTGCTAGGATAATCTTCCCAGTAAGACATTCAATCTGGGTAGCTAATCTAGTACCTGTGAGAAAGAAAAGTGGAGACATTAGGTTATGTGTTGACTTTAGAAATTTGAACAAAGCCTCTGAAAAAGATAATTATCCCTTACCTCCAATAGATGAAGTGCTGCAAGTAGTAAATGGGGCTAAGATGATGTCTTTCTTAGATGGATTCTCAGGATATAACCAAGTCTTAGTTGATAAAGAAGATAGGTTGAAGACTACTTTTACTTGCAAGTGGGGTAATTATGCATATAGGAGAATGCCTTTTGGTTTAATCAATGCAGGTGCCACTTTTCAGTGAGCCATGGACATTGCATTTCATGGATTATTAGGTAAATGCATTGTTATTTATATGGATGATTTAACTGTTTATTCTAAGGATGCATCCACTCATGCTGAAGATTTGAGAAGAGTACTTAAAAGATGTGAAAGGTATGGGATTTCTCTTAACTTAAGGAAATGTTCATTCGGTGTAACTGAAGGAAAATTGTTAGGACATGTCATTTCTGAAAATGGGATAGCCATTGATCTAGACAGAGTAGAAGGAATAAGAAAATTGCAATTACCTAACAGCAAGAAGGAATTAAAGTCCTTTTTTGGTAAGATTAACTTTGTTAGGAAGTTTATTACAGGATTTGCAAAAATTATGAAACCATTAAACGCCATGCTCAAGAAAGATGCAAAGATAGAATGGACACCAGTAGCCAAAGCTGCATTTGAAGATATTAAGGAGGACATTTTTGATGCTCTTGTGTTAGCAAGTCCAAATTATACAAATCCATTTTAGATATATTCTTTTTCATCTTCACATTCAGTTGCAGCTACTTTGACACAAAAAGGAGAAGATAATGAAGAAAAGTCTATAACTTTTATGAGTGCACCTCTGAAAGATGCACAGTTGAAGTATCTTGATATAGAAAGACATGCATTTGCACTAGTAAGAGTAGTTAAGAAGTTTAGACATTACATCTTACAAAGTCAAGTTAAGGCTATAGTACCAGATGCAACAATAAAAATGCTGCTAATGTAGAATGAGCCTGGAGAGAAAAGAGCCAAATGGATTACAATATTGCAAGAGTTTGATATGGAGATTATTCCAATGAAGCTAGTCAGAGGACAAGCATTAGTACAGACCATAGCAAACACAGATCCAAATTTGGTGAAGTAGTAGTATGTATTAAATTCTAATGATGCATCAGGCTGGTATGATGATTTGAATACTTTTCTAATATCAGGTAAATACGAAAGTAAGATGAAGTCTTCTCAGAGGAGAGATTTAAAGATTAAAGCACAAAGGTACATGGTACAATGACGTCTTCTATTCAAGAGGAACCATGAAGGTATATATTTAAGATGTTTAAACAGAGCTAAAGCAGATAAGGTATTGTCAGAATTGCATGATAAGTATGGAACTGCTCATGGTTCTCATTTAGCTACTACGCATAAAATACTAAGAGCAGGATACTATTGGTCAACAATGTTTAAAGATACAGAGAGTCATATTCAAAGTTGTCACACTTGTCAAACTACAGCAGACAAAGGAAGGAATCAGGGTAATCCATTACAGCCAGTCATTGAGTCTAGGCCATTTGCACAGTGGGGCTTGGATTTCATTAGAGTTATAAATCCTCCATCACTTGTAGGACATAAGTTTATATTGACAGTAACTGACTATTGTACAAGGTGGACTGAAGCTACATGCTGCAAGTTTTCTACTACTGAGGTGGTTATAAAATTTATTGAAGAAAACATCATAACAAGGTTTGGAGCTCCATATTCACTGATATGTGATAATGGCCCTACTTTTTCTTCTCTAAAATTTTCTAAATGGGCATTTGAATATGGGATAGTTTTAAAATTTTCTTCAAATTATTATCCTTAGGGGAATGGTTTAGCTAAGTCCACAAACAAGATTTTATTAGATATAATCAAGAAGCTAATTGTAAAAAATCCTAGAGAATGGAATACATTGTTAAAATATGCACTATGGGTAGATAGGACTAAGGTTAAGTCAGCCTTAGGCAATGCACCTTATCACCTAGTTTATGGGACTAATCCCATACTTCTAGTGAATTTAAGAATACTCGTCTGGAAGTTTGCTAATGAGTATTTAGGATTTGATGATCACAGAGAGGCTAGGATAATCCAAATGTTACAATTGGATGAGAAGAGAGATCAAGTCATTGAAAAATTTGTCAAACATTAGGCAGTGGTCAAAAGATGGTTTCACAAAAGAGCAAGAGTCAAAACATTCAGAATATCAGAATTGGTGTTGTGTTGGGATAAAGCACATGAAAAGAAAGGAAATAATGGAAAGTTTGACAAATTATGGTTAGGTCCATTACAAGTCGCATAAATAATAGGAGATAATACTTTCAGGCTCAAGACCTTGACTGGGGAAGATGTGCCATTACCTGTTAATGGCCAACATTTGAAACATTACTTTTAGGCTTGAGGTGATGGTAGTTGGTATGTTATGTATCATAATGTAAATAATGTACAGTTTTGTTGGGTGTTGTCTTGTCTTGTCTTGTTTTGTTTGTTTTGTGTGTTGGTTTGTGTGGTGATGTCTTGGTAGGGATGTTTATTTTGTTTTGAGGTATACAGGAGCAGATTAACAACCACTGAAAATAATAGAAAATTTAGGATATTTAGGTTAATTATTTGAAATTTATGCATAACTTGTTGTGACTGTCATGAATGTAGAAAATGGTTTGGCTTGTGAAATTCTGTATTCAATAACTGTGGGTTGAGTATTCAAGGGAAGTTTCTCACAATGACACACCTAAAATCTTTGGGTTTGTTGAACATACCAGTGTAGATATTAGGTGAAAAATTAGAGGTCACCCTTGCTACCGTTACAATTCTTAGCTTAATTTTAGCAAGTGATCACACCTTGCATCATGAAGTTACAAATGTAATATCTTATAAAGTCTCTATCTTACACAAAATATAAAATAAGTAAATAAATAAAAGAGATTTTACTAAAAATCTAGATTAAGCCATCCAAGTAACTCTACCGGGGCTATAGACGCTTGCTGGCAGTGGGGCTCTACTTAGGAGAATTGTAACGATAACCTTGTCAGGGCTATAGACACCTGTTGGCAGCAAGGCTCTATCCGGTTGGCTATGAGGGAATGACATCAACTATGTAGTTTAATATCAGTCACTAGTTTGTTTAACTTATTTTCAAGATGAGGATTATTAATCACATGCACCCACTTAAACTGAATAGGGAAATTCATGCACCTTATTGAATACATTAGGTCTCAAGTTAAATAATGATTTGCAGAAAAGAGAGTTGGAAGTTATGAATTTATTTCATTTAGTTTTCTTTAATGGTTTTAATTTAATTGTTTTGTTGGTTCTTAGTTGTTGTGGTGCTCACAACACGCCCCATTTTACTTCTTAGCAAAATGAGAACCCCCGCTATGGCTATGGCTTTTTGCTTGTGTGTGGGTCTGCTTGGTGGTAAAAGGGAAAATAAGGTAAATGTTACAAACCTTGTTTAAAAAATAAAAAAAATAAGCATTAAGTACCAGAGCAGAGTATGGGTGAATTCCTTGTTGAAAATGAGCAAGGGTTGCTTTTTGAATCATTTTAAAATTCTCAATATTTTGCAAGACATGCGTGTTTTGGTAAAATGCACTATAGGAAGGTTTGTATGTTGCATATACAAGGTCATTTATATGTCAAGTCATTGTATTAGTCACATAAAAGAGTTGTCAAGTTTATTATATCTTGGTATTTGTATGCATATTGTTAATGTTTCATTCTTTACATACAAATAGGACCCGACGGGATTTAGAGGTAAAACGAATAATTGGGTAAGTCCGCAAGTTGTATATTAGCTTTGTATGTTGGGAGAAAAGGAAACATACAAAGGGATATACAACATGGTATACATATCTTGGACTTGAGGAAAGTATTAAATTTGGTTTTATCGAGGTATGTTTCATCTTTTTGTATATTGTATGCTTTGGATACATGCATTTCGATATACATATAACCCGGAAGTCAAAAAGAGTTAAAATTTGATATAAGTAATGTATCGTACCTTAATCCATATTGAAAGATACATTTCACTTTATATACATGCATATGGAGCCGGGGAGTTATGAACTATGGTTTATAAAAGATGAAAAGTCTGAAGGAAAGGATACAAATGAGTTTGCATGAATTCGGGTTTGTATACAAGGATAGATACAAGTATTGTTGTATCGCGGAGATACACGTAGAAAGTAAAGTGGGCCCCATCGATTGTATCTCAAGCTTGTATGTTAATAATGTATATCTCTGATATACAAGCCAATATATGAAGGAAAAGATGCAAACAAGAGATGCAAGATAGATTCGAAAGGAAGTTAAATAAAGGAAAATCTTTGTATGTTTGAGGCAATTGTATGTTAATGATATATATATCTGATATACAAGGAAATAAAAGACATCATAGGGGCTAAAGGTAAAAGGAGGTTTGTATGGGTTATTTGTATATACGCTTGTATCTAATGAAACATACAAAGAGCGATATACAAATCAAAGATATAAGTATGGATAAAAAGGAAAAGGGAAATAACATTAGTTATGGTTCATTGCATATATGTTTGTATGTTGGAAGATACAATGCAAACATACAAAGAATAACATACAAGGAAAGATATAAGGAAAACATGATGTATGCAAAAATAAACTAACGGATAAAAAATGTTTCAAAACCAAAATGCTGAAATAGAAAGCCGAAGCCTTGGGTGCATTAATTGTTGTAATTAATGTCGAGCTAACACCCAAAAAGAGTAAAATTCAAAGGAGTTAGGGTAAATTTAAAGTCAATTTTTCTTCCAGATTTACATTATCAAAAAATTAAAACTGCAGAAAGAAAGAATTGCTACAGAAATTGAACAGAATTCATCAAAGCGATAGAATTCCAGAAGCTGGACGGAGTATGAGATGGTAAAGTAAGTCAACAACAGAAAGTGAGTGGTCAAGAGATATAGGTATTTATCTTAAAACGCCATTACAATTCAGTTGGTAAAAAAAATGCAAAGTAGATTTCAGTAATTTCATTTTGAAATGTAAACATCCGTTAAATTACTGGTTTAACTGCTAATTAGTTGGGTTGGGATTAAAGAAATGTGAAAGTCAAAATGGAAAAGACAACAGGGGTTAGGGTAAATAGTGAAAAAATAAAAAATTCATAGTAAAACCCTAGGTAGAAAGGTAAAATGAAAAAATTAAAAGGATGCATTTTTCTACAGGATGGCCCCAAAATAGAAAAAGGTAGATACAGGCGGTGAAGTTAAAAAGGAGAGGAAGCTGCACAAAGAAACAGAGAAGGAGGAGTTTCCATTACACAGAGGGTACCCGTCATTGATTAGCTACACTAGAGTAGGAACAGACATCAATATCAGGAATTATGATCTAAATGATGTATTACAGAAGATCACAGCTACTGATGCTACACCTAACATGAGGTGTATATGGGAGAGTGGATTCTACAAAGCTGTGGGTTTTCTTTTGGCTATGGAAGCCAGGGATTTGTGTTTGGATTGTTTAATTTTGTATGACCTATCAACCAGGAAAATAATGTTTCATGATAGACTCATTGCAAACTTATCCACAGAAGGGATTGCAATAACATTCAGTTTGGAGATCAATGAGAAAATGGTAGATATTGACATAGATTAATATAATGAGGATTTTCATAATAATGAACGGGATTGCAGAGGCAAGATATTCTACAGTTGGTACAACCCAGAAAAAAACCCAAGGTTGTGGCAAGAGTTCACAAGAATCTACTAAGAATATACTTCAAAGAAGAAATACACTTGATGATTACAATGTTAAGTAGATTGGTTGGATTGAGGGAGGGCACTAAGTGTGAACCATGGATGTTTACTATCATTGAGTTCATGAGAGAAGCAGGAAAAGAGAAAGGACAGATTCACTGGGTGAAAGCCATAAGCACAACCATATGGAGGCAGGCCATGCTAAGGAAGCAAAAGTTGTTTCCTTTCTATTTGTCTTCATACGTATTGTATTCATGTACAATAAAGGTTATATCATTTATACATTGAATAGACAAGGTTGGAGCCTTGGGCAATGGTATAGGTCATAAACTGGTATATGAGCATTATCCTGATTTACAAGAAGAGAATGCATTGAAGAAGTATGCTTTAGTTAATGATGTATTCTGTACCTATATGGTTATAATTTTAAGGGAAGAGCCTGACAAGAAGATATCTAAAGATGTAGAGGATACAATTGGCCTGCATAGTTCTTGGTATATTCAATTTGAGCATTTTACTTACATCAAAACTGAAGGATTTGAAGGAAAATATTTCATGTTACCTAGGTATCCCTCTAATAAATTAATTGTTCTGGAGTTTTCAAGGCAAAATCTGAATGCCTTTAAGATGTACAAGAAGAAGTTTAGCAGAGGAAACCTTAAGCTACCTTGGTCAATTGGTAGAAATTCATGCTATAGTGAGGAGGTGGCTAGTTATTTAGAGAAGGAATTGAGATATTATGGATTTGAAGAGTTTGATTTAACCAGAAGGTTTGACCCCTTCCATAGGATTCAAAATACAATTGATAAAAAGTTTAAACATCAAATACATATTGGATATTTTTGGTCAGATTGTGAAAATGATAGAGAGGTAAAAAAGAGGGCTCATAAGAGGCTAACAGTTGATCAAATGAAATCTATGGGAGATATATATGTTCCTCTAGAGGTTAAAGAAGATGATAAACTGCTGCATCACAGTTATGAAAGTGCTAGGCTTGCTCCTATTGGAGAGCTTGATTGGTCACAACCATGGAACATGTCTTTGGACATATTGTCCAAACATGTTATCTTGTTTTCAAAAACATGGTTAAAGGATAGGATTGAAGAGCTCAAAGCTGAGGGGAGAGAAATCACATATCCAAAGAAAGGGAAAAAGAGAGTAAGAGAGCCTAGTGATGATCCCCAATGTTTTTATGAGAAGAAGAGAAAGGTTGTAGAAGCTAAAATTGTAGAGAAGGATAAGAATGCTACTTTAATGGATCCCTATGCATTGGGAGTGATGGTAGCAGTGTCAACCAGTACATTTGTGGAAGCGAAATTAGTAAGCCATGATATTAGTATGGAAGAAGCCCATACCTCCAAGGAAGTAATAGGACAAAAGATTAGAAAAGCAATACCAATAAGCATATCAAAAGGGGAGACTTCAAAAACAATCAAAGTAATAGGAGCACAACAGGTAGGTACAAAGTTGAGTGATATACCTAGTGCATCCACCCTAATAGAAAAGAGACAAGCATATGGTTAGGTGAAGACATAATTGGCTAAAGAAATGCTACAAGGGTCAAAAGCACATGAAGCCAAACAAACCACTGAGACTGTTCACATTGGGAGTGATAGTAGTGAAAGCAAGGAAAGGGGAATGTATGCAGGAAAAGAAATTGAAATAGAAGAATCTAGTGAATTCTTAAGTGAAGAAGAGGAGAAAAACACTCAGGACGAGATAGAAATTGAACAAGGCCTAAAGGATGAAAAGGAGAGGGTACAGGAAGAATTAGGAATATTAGATCCATTTGGTACCTTGGTGTCTCTTGAAATAATCAAAGATGTGAAAGAGGAAGCACATAAGATTGAGGAGTCTAAAAAAGAGGTGGCATCTAAGGAGACAACAAAATAAAAGCTTACTCAAGCAAAAGAAGAAATAGGAACGGGCACCTCAGATGTAGATGTATTAAATATTCTTAATATGTATGGTGAGCAGAGTGAAGAAGAAAAGAACATAGAAAGAAGGGAGGAATAGGAAAAGGAAGCAAAAGAGGATGATACAATAGTAAGATCACCTACACATACAGAGCAAATTAGCAGGTCTGAAAAAGAACAAAAGGAAGGTGAAAATAGAGAAGATGCAACCAAAAGGCTGGAGGGTGAAGAACATACAGAGTGTAAGGAAAGAAGAGGTGTGGAATACAACTTCCCTAATGTTAATTCAAAGAGGAATAATGCAGATAGGTAACTTTTAATTCAAATACAAAGATAAACACACCATAAAATATAGAAAAAACATTCAAGACAACAAAGAATGACACCAGATTTACGTGGGAAAACCCTTTCAGGTAAAAAACAATCCACCACAATAGAGACTATCTTTATTACAGTAAACTAAATAGTTACAATAAAGATCCCAGCTCTTTTGCTCAGGTATCGATTCTCTATATTATATAAAGTCGTTCATTTCATCTATTTATCTACAGAATAAACTGTATAATTGAATCTCTTCATCTGTCTTCAATGACACTAGTAGATCTAAATTTATTTCCAGTCTTCAAAAGAAAAATTGTTATTCAACTTTTGCCCTAACTGATCGATCTAACTTCCCCAGCGTCGCTTCCTTTCAACCGTCACAACTGTTCACATACCCATGAGACCATTAGTCCCACATGCACCAAGTTACTTTTGACATTTCAGTTTATATCCCCGAGCACACTGTATGACTATCGTCGGTAATTTCATTATCGATGATGCCAAACTAAAGGCCCATCAGATTAGCCTTAACCATCGACGAACACTTCACCATTCACTCTGATAGTTCTATGTCTCAGCAATGACTGTTCACGTTGAACCATTGAACCCGATGAACCCGATGAACCCGATGAACTATTGAACCCGATGGACAAAGTTCAAACCTTCAATGAAGTAACCAATGCATATCGGTTGAACCATTGAACCTGATGAACCATTGAACCTGACGGACGAAGTTTAAACCTTCATTGAAGTAACCAATGCATCAGCGACATTTTCCAAAGTGTCAATCTTTTCCAGCTTCACCTTCCTACCTTCCACCATATCATGAACAAAGTGATATTGGACATCAATATGTTTTGTCCTAGCATGAAATGTAGGGTTCTTTGACAAACATATAGCACTTTGACTATCACAGTGAATTTGTATCTGCCCTGCATTAAAACCAACATTAGAACACAACCTCTTCAACCAAACGACTTCTTGGCATGCATGAGTAGCTACCATGTACTCTACCTCTGTTGTGGATAAAGTGACTATAGCCTGCCGCTTGCTCATCCAGCTGATAGAACCACCATTTAATGTGAATACATATCCACTGGTGGATCTTCTACTGTCAATGTCCCCTGCCTAATTAGAATCAACATATCCCTGAATGCTTATAGATCTTTGAGATCCAACTAAGTTTCCATGATAGAAAATAGCATAATCAGAAGTTCCCTTCAAATACCTCATAACTCTTTTCACGGCATCCTAATGTGATCTGCCTGGATTCGCCATAAACTGGCTCAAAACTCCCACTACTTGGACAATGTCTAGTCTGGTACAGACCATTGCATACATTAAACTGCCAACAACACTTGCATAAGGCACTTTTTTCATATTGTCAATTTCATCCAAAGATTCTGGACAATCTTCAACAGATAGTTTCGTTCCCTACAAAACTGGAACAACTAACTATTTGGAATTAGACATATTAAATTTATCAAGAACATTAATAATATACTTGCTCTGGCTGAGCTAAAGCTTTCTCTTAGATATGTCCCTTTTGATTTCCATTCCCAGAATGTACTTTGCTGCCCCTAGATTCTTCATTTCAAATTTTAAGAACAACTGAGGTTTTAATTCTGAGATCATCCCCTTACCATTGCCAATGAATAACATGTCATCCACATACAATGCAATTATAAGAATCTGATCACCATTAGTTTTATAATAGACACAATGATCAAATTTAGATCTCACATATCCCAAAGATAAAACATACGTATCAAATTTCTAATACCACATTCTGGGAGATTGCTTCAAACCATAAAGAGACTTCTTAAGTTTACATACCAAATGTTCTTTACCTTTTTCCACAAAATGCTCTGGCTGGGACATAAATTTCTTCTTCAAGGTCCCCATGAAGAATGTTGTCGTCACATCCATTTGCTCAATTTCAAAGTCATACGTTGTTGCAAGTGATAACAGAAATCTAATGGATGTCAGTTTAGCTACAGGAGAAAAGATTTCTCCATAATCTATGCCTTCCTTTTGGGAATACCCCTTAGCAACCAGTCTTGTCTTGTACTTATCAATACTACCATTTGGACCATATTTCTTTTTAAATACCCACTTATAGCCCACAGGTTTTCTACCTTCAGGCAAGGGCACCAGATCCCAGGTTCCATTTTTCTCCAACGATGACATTTCGTTATCCATGGCTTCCAACCAAGAATCTGAATCAGGTAAACTAATAGCTTCTTTTACAGTCCTAGGTTCATCAGTATCAGTAAGCAAAGCATAGGCACAACTTGAATCAAGTACTAAAAATCCATACTTATCTGGTTGTCTTCTTTCTCATGTAGACTGCCTTAATGGCTGAGGTGCAGGTTCAGATTCTTGCTCTGGATCTAAATTTTCAGAGCTACTTGAACTTACTTCTGAACCATCTACACTTGGTGCATGTTGTTCCTCTTTTACAAGAGTCAAAGGAATATTAACAACACTCTTTTCTTTCTTTTCTTCTATCTTCTCCAGCTGAGGATCAATAACCAAAGGTTTCAGCTCTCTGAAAATTACATTCCTACTGTAGATTACCTTTTCAGTTTTAGGATTCCAAAGCTTGTACCCTTTAACACCGACTCCATAGCCAATAAAGATACATTTGACTACCTTGTAATCTAGCTTAGATATTTTTACCTAGGAATATGAGCATATGCCTCATAGCCAAAGACATGAATATGTCTTAGAGACGGCTTCTTTCCAAACCATGCTTCCATAGGCATCTTGTCAACCAATGCCAAAGTAGGAGAATGATTCAGCAAGTAACAAGCTGTAGCAACTGCCTCAGCCTAGAACGTTTATTCAAGACCAGCATAACTCAACATACTTCTTGCTTTCTCCATCAATGATCAATTTAACCTTCCAGCAACTCCATTTTATTGTGGAGTATAAGGTGTAGTCTTATGCCTTTTTATTCCATGATCAAGACAAAATTTATCAAAATCTGCATTGCAATATTCACCACCGTTATCCATTCTCAAACATTTTATTTTTCTACCAGTCTAATTTTCCACAAGATTTTAAAATTCTTTAAACTGACTGAACACTTCTAATTTATTTTTCAAAAAATATACAAATGCCCTCCTCGAATAATCATCAATAAACAACACATAGTATCTTGATTTAGACAGAGAAGGAACATCAACTGGACCAAAAACATCAGAATGTACATAGTCTAGAACACCAGAAGATTTATGAGAACTAGAATAAAATGAAACACGGTTCTATTTTCCATGTATGCAATGTTCACAAAAATTGAATTCCAGATTACAATCAATCAGCCCATCTACCAGGTTTTTGTTCTTCAAGGTTTTTAAACCTTTTTCACCTATGTGACCAAGTCTATGATGCCAGAGCATTGTTTTCTTTGCAGGTAGTTTAACTTCCATAGAGTTTTCATCATGTGTTACAATAGTAGCTTTTTTAGATTTTACAGAGACATTATTATAGCACACTGGTTTAGCATCTAACCTATACTAAGTTCCAATGCATTCACCCTTTGCCAGTACAATAGAACCTCTAGTCATCTTACAACCACCATTCACATAAGTAACTTGCACTCCAACATCATTATGCTTACTAACAGAAAGTAAATTTTGAGCCAGATGTGGTATGTGTAATACTCCATTCATTCCCTTTATTCTGCCATCCGAGAACTGGATTATGACTCTTCCTCAGCCAACTATTTCCAGTGTTGAATCACTTGCCAAGAACACCTTCCCACCAGCATAAGGATCATACTTAGTGAACCATTCTCTATGAGATGTCATATGAAAAGACACTTCTGAATCCACCAGCCACACATCTTCATATGCAAGCGTTGCCAAGGCATCAATTAAGGCATCATCATCACTTTGAGAAGAATCAGTGTCAGAGAAGTTCTTCTTCTTCTTCTTTTTCTCCTCTTTGCAGTCTTTTCTGATGTGTCCTTTCTGCCCACAATTCCAGCACTTCACCTTGGACTTTTTACCAGGAGATTTTGATCTCCCCTCTGATTTGGACTTAGACTTCTTGTCCTTCTTCTTGTCTCTTTCCTTTGATCTACCTCGAATGGACAGGGCCTCTTTGGCTGACTCAAAAGATTTCCTCCACATCTCTTCAGATAATAGTGAGGCAACAACAACTTCAGTTGTAAATGTAATTGTTGTACTTCCAATAGCCATCACAAGATGATCCCAGGAGTTAGGTAAGGAACATAACATAAGCATACAATGATCCTCTTCTTCTATTTTGACACCTACAGAAGTCAACTGAGCAACAATTGTATTAAATGTGTTCATATGGTCTGCTACAGATGCCCCTTCATCCATCTTCAAAGAATACAACTTTTTTCTGAGGAACAGTTTATTCACCAAGGACTTGCCTTGGTAAATATCTCCCAACTTCTTCCACAAATCTTTGGCTGACTTCTCCTCATGGACGTTCAATAGAACATAATCCGCTAGACTTAATCTTATCAGTCCTCTGGCTTTCCTGTTAGCTAGGTCCCAATCTTCTTGCTTCATGCTTGCAAGTTTAACCCCAGACACAGCAACCCAAAGATCTCTGTTGACTAGCATATCTTCAACCTTAAGTTTCCACAACTCAAAGTTTGTGCCATTGAACTTTTCAATGTCTATTTTTCCTGATGTACTTGCCATCTTATTTAACAAAATAGACCTCTATAGAACTCCCATTCACTGAACTAACACAAAAAACCCAACCTACCAACAAGGATAACACAACTGGCTAGGCTCTGATACCACTTGTAAGGAAAGCAGAGGTGCGGAATACAACTTCCCTAATGTTAATTTTGTTGATAACTGAGAGAGGGGGGGTGAATCAGTTATCCTAATTAATTCTTCCTTTTGATCTTTCTTATTAATCAATGCAATATTAATTCAAATAAACATTACCATGAAAAGGAAAAACACATGACACAATATTTTTGACATGGAAACCTTGTTAAGGGAGAAAACCATGGGGTGATTAACCCAAAGATTATTCTCTGTTAGAAGAATAAGGAAATACAAAATGGCACTTGCCAATTAGGGCTCACTGCCCGAGCACACTGCTCATAAAGGAGGCACACTACCTACAAGGAGACACACTGTCTACAAAAGAGTGTTATACAATACTTGAATTGATTGGAAGCATCCACATATGCTGGAGTTCAGTTCCGGTTAGGCTCAGTACACTGATCTGCTGCGCTTCATCTTTTCTCTTCTCTTATGCTACTTTCCTTTCACATACCAGACCTTCCTTACTGCTTCTGCTCTGCTCTACTTTTATTCACACACCATATTGCAACAACCACACTTCTCACAACTAAATCCATCGTGTATATATATCCGCACAAGTAATTTCATCACCTTTCAAGTTGGCATCTGGAATAGTCAATTCTTTTCACAAACTCTGATCTGTCGGCTAAATCCTTCCACTCCAGGTAATGCGGATCAAAACTATGCTTGTATAAATCATTTATCATGTCATCCAAACATGATTCATGCCTTCACAACCTTTACCATCATCAGTAACACATCTGGAAAATAGTCTGATGTTCTGTCAGTCAGTTCTTCCTCTGTTCACACTGTCACTCAGTAACCTGGTACTCAAGTATTCATATCTTTTACCTCATCTATCACCGGAGGCTACAACCTTGGAATCTATTACTCAAGGTAGTCCTCTTGACTTCCCCAAAACAGTACTTTGCCAGGACACTTCCTTTGAGAGATCCGGACCAATCTGTCAGACCTTGCCACATGCTCTATTCTTGTTCATCAGACCACAATAATCTTCATTCTGACTTTCGGTAGAGACACACCATGACCTGCGGATATGTGGGATGACCTTTGTTGCCATCAATGACAACAACCATGAATCCATATAGTGTCTCTTGCCAACAATCTCCCCCTTTGGCATTGATGGCAACACTTAGTGAAAAATGACTAAGTGTTTACACTATGCTCCCCCTTGGTTGATGCTCTGTCTTTATATACATTTTCTAGAGCTCCCCCTTGGTTGGATTCCTCATTTTTCACTACTCCTCACTCCCCCTTTGACATCAATGGCAAAGGGTAGGGTCCGCACACCAAAATTTTCAAAAATTTTACTATACTTGGCCGTATATTACATAGTCACATAAACTGAAGAATGTCTGCAAAGGATGTCTTCAACTAGATGAGTTCTGTAGCCCAACTTTGCTTCATTCTATCCAAAATTGAAATGTGACCACTCAACAAAAATGTAAAAGCTTCTGCCCTCTTAAGAGCTGTCGGATCATTGGTTTGGGCGGTAGTCTGAGCATCACTTATGGCCTCATGCATGGTCTCTAACTTAGGGATAATAATCCTTCTAAGTTCTCCCATCCAGTTAATTATATTCTTCCTTTCCTTCTCAAATTTCTTTATTGCATTTGTGATTGCAATAGTTTGACATTCTTGATTTACTATGGAGGAAGAGAGAGGATCAAAACTTTGAGACAAACTTAGTAGTTTATCCTGCTCCTCTTTTATTTTCTTCTCAATTTCTACTGTTGCTTTTGTCCAGGAGATACAAAATTTGTAAGTGTCACCGCCATCCTTAAGAGCATTTTCTAAGCTCTTTATTCCAATACTCATATTTCTCCTATCATTAGAGATTAATCCTAGTACCTCTGAGAATCTCTTATCAAAAAACTCCTTCCGGACCTTTTCTTCAGCTGATTTTTCTAGAGAATCAAAATGTGTACTAACACTGCTGACTAAAGTTTTGAGATTACCAGAAGAGGAGGCTGTGGGATCCTTCTGAAAGGATGGTATGATCTTTTCAAGCACTCCAGATGCAGCTTCTATCAACTCACAGTCTTCAATATGAGACTTGAGGAGTTTTTCATTTGCCTTAGCATGTGCAAATGAAGCTATCTTCATTGTTTGTACCGGAGAAAGAGAATCAAAATTGAATGGACCTTGTAGAAGCTCTGATTCATCAATCTCTAATGTTTCCTTACTCAAAAATTTTTGGACAGTTTGTGCAGTGTCTCTTGCCGGGGATAGATGTTTCTTCTCTTCTGCAGTCTTGGAGCTGTCCTTTGAAATTTTCTCTCCCTCTACATTCCCACCACTAGCAGTTGTGGTTTTCTCTGGTGAAGTCTTTTGTTCTTCTGCAATCTTTGCACTGTCACCTTCTTTTTCCTTCACCGTTGCTTCTTTCTCCTGTAATTTCTCTTCTTCTTTGGATCCAGAGACTGTAGGGGAAACTGGAGGAGAAATGTTGGTCTGTTCAGGGCCCATCTCTTTTGTTGCTTTCTCAGAAGTTTCTTCTGCAACACTTGTGGATGAAGGATCAGTACCCAAGTCCTCTACAACAGGAAGATTAAATCTTTTGAAGGCCTTCCAGAGGATCTCTTCTATATCCATGGCCACCTTGTCAGTCTCACCAAGCATGAGTTGATTCATCCTTGCTTTACTCCTGAACTCATCTTTGCAGTCTTTGAATATTATGTTCATTGTCTTGGGATCAATTTGAGGATATAGCTGAATAGCTATCTGCTCCCGGATCTCAAGATCTTTAGCTTGGGCAGTGGACTTTCTCATTTCCAACTCCTTTTCTAGACTTTTAGGAATTAAAGAGATAATTTCAATAAAAGCTTTGTTGTAAATGTTCAAAAACTTAACCGTGGCTTCCTCCAGAATCCTTTTATCTACCTCATTATAGCCATCATAGAATTCTGTTAGGGGTTGAAGGTTGCCATCCACAGTGACTACTTTTACTATATCATCTAAGGAGAGAGTAGGTTTTTCAACAAATTCCTCTTCCTTCTCTTCTTCTCCTTGACTGGTAGAGTGTTTACTGGATGATTTCTTCTTCTGTTTCTTTATCTCCTTTACCCCCTCATCTGATTCAGTTTCCTCTTCATCTTTCTGACTTGCATAAGCCCTTGTGGCTTTTATTTTAGACCTTTTCTCTCCTTTACCGGATGTCTGACCTTCCAGTTTTGATGTTTTTGAGCTTTTGGTTGTGACAGGTGTAGATCCTTTTGATGATCTGGTCCGGGTTGAGGTTTCGACCGGAGTACTTTTCTTGCTTTTCTTTTCTACCTCTTTCTTCTCTTCCTCAACCTTTCGCCTCTTTTCTCGGTTGGCATCAAGTGCCTCCTTTGGGATGCCTAGGCCTTGGGCAATATGTTCTACTTCTTTTCTCACCTTCCTTTTTATCTCAGGTTCTCTGAGTTCCACATGGATCTTCACACTCAGCTCCTCAAAGGTTCCGAACCTTTCTGCCTTTGGATCTTTGGGTTGACTAAGCATGTGTTGAACATGCAGTTCCATAATCTATTCATCAACCTCAAACACCATGGGCATGATCCAGACTGTCCTTGGCTCTACTGCCTCCATTAGGCACTGATCAGTATCAACCATAAAGCAGACCGAGTCTTTGTATTTTTCAACAAGAGACTGGGGAATTCTTTCTCTTGCTTGCATCATGCTCTAGAAGTTTTTGAAGTATCCCCACAGGGATGTATTTCTTGCTTTGGCATCCCCAAGTCCATGTAAATAATCTCTGATCTGGACTGCTACAGGTTTGTCATTCTGCCATACCCATCCACTTGATCCAGGCAGCTCATTCATGAAGTAGAAAAATAGACATAATATAAGTGTACCATACTTGAAAGAATTCTTTTTGTCCTTTTTGATCTTTGTATATTTTCAATTAATTGGCTTAAAAGAAGTTCACAGAGATCATAATCTGCATTCTCCCTCAGCATCTCATAGGCAGTATATACTGCAGTTCTAGATACAGAATTCTCCCTACTGGAGTGATAAATCTTGTATCCTATTATCATAGATGCAAACTTGATATCCGGGTTAGAAATATCTTCAATGGTCATTGCCCTCTTATCAAATTTTGATCTGGTGGCCTCAGTTACAATTTTATTTTTGATGGATTTGAGGATAGGTATCCCTCCGGAAGAGTATAGACCAGTTACTGCCCTAATTGCCTCTTTTGTGATCTTGCAGGGTCTATCCAGCCATAGGAAGTTGTCATGCATCCTACTCAATACGTACCGGACCCATTCATCTTCTTCAAAGCAGGGGAAATGAATGAATTGATCTGGTTTAAGCTCAAAAGCATTGTCTATTAGTTGTTTGTGATAGAAATCTCTCAATTTGAATTCCCCAAATTCCTCAATACTTGCATGTATGTAAACCCCAATGTCTTCTGTGTGTAAAACACCATGTGGAACACTAGAGAATGCTCCTAAGGGATCTACCTCCAATGACTTGTATGGGTGTTTCTTAAATTCAGGTCGGGGCCTATCTGAAATCTTTATTATATTTGGAGTAGCCATTTTTCAAAAGATTTGCAGTAAGATATTGAAAACAAAAAATACCTTATGCGCCTTCGGTTACACAGAGTGGTTGGATTGATTTCTGTATGTAATGACTTCTGCAAGTGATCTTCGGTGAACTTGATGAATTTTGTTGCAGAACTCCACTTTTCGCTTCTTCTTGAGTGCAGAATGAACAAGTGATTGAAGAGAAAACCTTTATATCACTCCGCAAACCCTAATATCAGGCTGCAATAAATGCTCGACCTACATTATTCTTGTTTGCCTTATTCAGATGACTTGAAGAACTGGATTTGTCCAGATCTATGAACATCATACGAATCTTCCAAAACATGAACAAATCGAGATGACACATCACAAGGACATTCCAAACACTCTGTCCAATCTGCAAAATAGGAAAATGCACTTTCAGATCTCACCAGACCTTTTTGCAATCCTTTGAAACTCTGGAGCATCTTTCGGAACTGGTTATACGTGATTGATCACAACTTCTTCATAACTTCATGCGGACCTCTGAAATCTTAACTGGATCATCTCAGGACTCATATCTATAGACCCTTTTAATCTGCATCCTCTTCTTGTGCCACTTTCGGCACCACTTGACTGGCTGGGGGAACAAGGTTTTCTTTGTGTCTCCCCCTATGCCAGAGCTCACTTTTTAATTTCCAGAAGGAATATCAGCACCAAAGTCTGGTGTGGATCCAACCTCTATATTCTCTGTACTTTTCTTCACCCAAATCTTGCTCATCTCACTTTTAACTTCATCCACATTCATTTTTTGTTTACCCTTATCTTGATTCTGATTATGATATACCAAACCTCTTTTGTCCAGATTCTTATTTCTGCAGAATTTTGCACTGTGACATGATCTATTGCAGTTTTGGCAAACAACATTTCTTTGCATATTTGACTGATATCCTTTTGATCTGCATTGATTAGCCATATGGCCTATTCTATTGCATGCAAAGCATCTACCATTGAATGATTTTTTCATTTGCATATTTCTGCATTCATGAGATTTGTGACCATACCTTTTGCAGTTGAAACACTGTCCGGAGAAAGAAGAATTAGTCTGATTCATTCTCTTTCTGCACTGATTAGCTTTGTGACCAAAGAGATTATAGTTGTGGCAGTATCCATTGAAAGATGGATATCTTTGAGCATTGGGCTGTCTTACTGGAGGTGTTCTAGGCCTGTTCCTTGGATTTTCTGATCTAAAATTCTTCTGACCGGATCTGGAGCTTTCTCCTTTCTCATATCCCAAACCACACTTGTCATCTGCCCTTCTTTGACTTCTAAGAAGAACTTATCTTGAATTTCTCTTTATATTCATTTGTTGATTGAAGATCCCTTTTGAGAGAGACAATTTGATCCTCAAGTTTTTTTTCATTTTCTTTAGCATCTTCAAGATCAGATTCAAGATGCCTGATAATTCTCTCCATTTGGTGGCAATCTTCTGATTTCTCCTTGAGAGATTATCTTAGATCATCTTCAGTTTTTCTTTTCTCTTCAATCTCTTGGGTAAACTTTATTGTTGGATTTAAGGCATACAACTGAGAGGGGGGGGGGTGAATCAGTTGTATAAAACTACTTGATTCTTCGTTGTTAGTTAACAGCATATCAATTAATCATCCGTGAAAGCATAATACATAAACACAAGAGGAGATAAACATCAACACATTGAACACCAAGATTTTGACGTGGAAAACCCGGTTAAGGGAAAAACCATGGGGTGATTAACCCAAGGATTATTCTCTGTTAGAAGAATAAGAAAAAGAATGGCACTTGCCAATTAGGGCTCACTGCCCGAGCACACTGCTCACAAAGAGGCCCACTGCCTACAAGGAGACACACTGTCTACAAAGTGATAAGAATCACAATCTTGAACTGGAGAATGACATCTCTACCATGTCCGGATCAGTTCCATTTAAGCCCAAAAACTTCTGCTCTGCCTTTCGCACTTCTCTTCGCTATGCCACACTCATCCACACAATCCACACTTCGAAATGAACTCACAAACCGTTATTTATACATGACATTGACTTAGGAACAAACATCTAAGTCAGCAAACAACCATAAGAGTATCCACAAGATGAATAACACATCTGGTCGGCCACCACAAGAACATTTGCAGGATGAACAACTCATCCAGTCGGCTAAACAGAGCAAGAACTTCATCCGGAAGAATATCTTCAATTCTGGGCTCTACTATCAATGCGGACCAACAACACAACCTCAACATGATCCAAGAACCTTCACAAGCCTGCCTAAATGACCAGGTACGTCCGCATTTCCTTTACTTACTGAAATCTCTTATCCTCCTTATCCGGAACTTCAAGAACACTGTCTGTCGCCACTGTCATAATGCAGGAGGTACTTTCAGACCTCCAAATTATACACAACTCGAGATGGCACATCACAAGGACATCCCAAAGACTCCTTCCAATCCGCAGATTAGGATTATACAGTTCCAGACCTCACCGGACCTTTTTGTGATCCTCTGTCACCTCTGAATACTTGCTGGAACCGGTTCTACACCGACAGCCACAACTCCTTCAGATCTTCATGCGGACCTATGAAATCTTAACTGAAGCATCTTAAGACTCATATCTACAAACCCTTTAATCTGCATCCTCCGGTTCACATCCTATACAATACATTTGCCTTCTTCTCATCACTGTTCTTTACTGTTCCTGACTGAGACTAATTTTCTCAATATCCTCAGCACACAGCTCATCCAATCCTTCTTGTCAATGCAATATGAGTATGTTGACATCAATGACAACACTGGTTCACCTCATACTTGCAACAATCTCCCCCTTTGTCATTGATGGCAACATATGATGTGAAAAACCATCAAGACAAGAACTTCTCCTTTCTGTCACAGCTCCCCCTATCAACAACAACTTTTCACATGTCTTCTCTTCCTTTACTGCTCCCCCTTTGATCATCAACCACTTGTTTTTCACATGTCTTCTCTCCCCCTTTGACATCAATGGCAAAGGGCTCATACTTGCAATTCTAATACATCAGAATCATACCAGCTGCTCCCCCTTAGTTGCAGCTCCCCATCATCAATCCGGATCACAAGACATGACTGTAATATCCACCAGACTGATGCACATCAGTGCATCCTAGTTCATCACTAGAGGGGCCATGACCCCTAACTTCTCCCGGAGATATTCAAAAGAGTCCTTGGGAAGAGGTTTAGTAAAGATATCTGCAATCTGATCCTTTGAGGGAACATACTCCAATCTGACTTCTTCCTTGTTCACTTGTTCTCTCAAAAAGTGAAACTTGATAGATATGTGCTTAGTCTTAGAATGCAATACCGGATTCTTAGAAATATTAATTGCACTTGAATTATCACAGAAAATTGTGATAGGCTCCTCATATTCAACTTTAATGTCTCTTAGCATCTGCTTCATCCATAAGATTTGAGTGCAACTACCTGCTGCTGCAATGTATTCTGCTTCAGTTGTAGACAGAGATATTGCATCTTGTTTCTTGCTTAGCCAAGAAACCAATCTCTTCCCCAAAAAGAATGCTCCACCACTAGTGCTCTTCCGGTCATCCACATCTCCTACCCAATCTGCATCTGTGTAAGCATGAAGAGAGAAATCCAGATCTCTAGGGTACCATAGACCATACTCAACTGTTCCTTTCAGGTACCTAAAAATTCTTTTGATTGCCATAACATGAGATTCTCTAGGATCAGCCTGGAATCTTGCCACAAGACCAACAGCCTGCATTATATCTGGTCTAGTCTGAGTGAGATACAACAATCCACCAATCATTGATCTATACTTTGTCTGATCTGCCTTTGGGGAGTCATCATCTTTGCTCAACTTACATCCGGTTGCCATGGGAGTGTTCATTGGTTTTGAATCTTCCATACCATATTTCCTTAACAATTCTTTCACATATTTGGTCTGAGAAATGAAGATTCCTTTCTTTGTTTGAGTAATTTGCAGACCCAAGAAGAAATTCATTTCACGAAGCATAGACATTTCAAACTCACATTTCATCTGATTTGCAAAAGTTTTGCACATACTATCTCTTCCTCCAAAAATGATATCATCTACAAACACTTCAACAATCAAAATGTTTTCATGATCAATTTTGAAATATAAGTTACTGTCAGTAGTACCTTTGCTGAATCCAATCTGCACAAGATGCTTATCCAACCTTTCATACCATGCTCTTGGGGCTTGCTTTAGTCCATACAATGCTTTCTTCAACTTGCAGACCATATCATTATTATCAGACAATTGAAATCCATCCGGTTGTTCAATGTAAACTTCTTCTTCCAGATCACCATTTAGGAAAGCAGACTTGACATCCATCTGATATACCTTGAAGTCTTTGAAGGCAGCAAATGCAAGAAATAATCTGACTGCTTCAATTCTTGCCACCGGAGCAAAGGTCTCTTCAAAATCAATTCCTTCTATTTGAGAGTAGCCTTTGCAGACCAATCTAGCTTTGTTTCTGATAACTTCACCAGCTTCATTCAGTTTGTTCCGGAAGACCCATTTGGTTCCAATCACATTCCTGTCTCTAGGTCTGGGAACAAGATCCCAAGTATGATTTTTCTCAATTTGCATTAATTCATCTTTCATTGCTTTAGTCCAGTTTTCATCATTGCAGGCTTCATTTACTGTTTTAGGTTCAATCTTTGAAATCAGACAACATTCATCCTAATTTTGAGCAACATTCCTTCTAGTTTGCACACCTTTGCTTCTGTCACCTATGATCTGATCTTGAGAGTGGTTTAGTGTTACATACCTAGGAATTTTGGGAGTATCCTACACTGCTGCTTCTTGATCAGGCTCATTCAAACCTATCTCTTCTTCCTGATTTACCAGATCAGGCTGACTCTGTCTTACCGGAGAGGATTGAGTTCCTTGAATCTGAACACCATCTTGGTCATCTTCATCAAATTCATAAAATCTTGAGGGCTTCTCAATTCCTTCATCAACTTTCACATTAGTGCTTTCTATCATCTTCCTCAGTCTCTTGTTGTAACACCGGTATGCTTTGCTTTGAGTGGAGTAACCCAAGAAAATTCCTTCATCACTTCTAGCATCAAACTTTCCTAGATCTTCATCTCTTTTGATATAACACTTGCTACCAAATACTCTAAAATATTTCACAGTAGGAGTGATGCCAAACTAGAGTTCGTAGGGGGTCTTACCGGTATTGTTTCTGATTTGAACTCGATTTAGAGTGTAGACTGCAATGCTGATAGCTTCTTTCCAGAACATCTGAGGAACATTTGCTTCCAACATCATTGTCCTGGCAGCTTCCTGGATGGTCCGGTTCTTTCTTTCAACTACTCCATTCTGCTGTGGAGTCCTAGGAGCAGACAATTGTCTCCTTATACCCTCTTTCTCACAAAAGTCAATGAACTCACCAGATGTAAATTCACCACCTCTATCAGACCTTAGACATTTAAGTTTCAATCCGGTTTGATTCTCTACCATAGCTTTGAAGATTTTGAACTTTTCAAGGGCTTCTGATTTCTCTTTTAGGAAGGTAACCCACATCATCCAGGAATGGTCATCAATTAACAACATGAAATATCTATCACCTTGCAGACTCTTGATTCTTGTCGGACCACAGAGATCAGTATGTACTAATTCCAACAATCCAGTAGAGTACTGATCTTTGCTTTTGAAAGAGACTTTGCTCTGTTTACCTAGCTGACATTCTTTGCACAAACTATTTGTAGGTTTCACCAATTTTGGAAGGTCTCTTACAGCCTGAATATTGCTTATTTTGATGATGTTATCAAAATTCACATGACACATTCTTCAATTCCATAACCAACTCTGATCAACTTGAGCAAACAGACAACTTTTGTTTGAACCAACCAGATGAAAGATATTACCTTTTGTTTGAGCACCGGATGCAATTTTAGTTCTGGAGCTTGTAAAGATTCTGCATTTTCTATTCTTGAACCGGAGATCATAGCCTTTGTCCACTAACTGACCAACACTGAGAAGATTGTGCTTCAATCCTTCAACATATAGTACATTACCTGTTTTGCTCTTTCCATCAAAGGAAATAGTTCCCCTACCTCTGATTCTGCCAGCAGAATTGTCACCAAACTTTACCATTCCTCCTTCATACCTTTCCAAATCTAAGAACTTATTCTTGTCACCAGTCATATGGTGAGAAAACCCACTATCAATAACCCAATCATCCTTTTCTTCCACTTGAGCAGCCAAAGCTCTTTCCACAACCTTGTGATTGACAGATTCAGAGGATATTGAATCTTCTTCCTTGATGGCAATAAACACCCATTCATTTCCAGATTTGCTTCCTAGTTCGGATTCATCATCTGTTACTCCTTCATTGTCATCTTCTTCATGAACATAATAGCAGTTCTTTTGAAACCTTTGTCTGTTAGTATTAGACCTTGCAGATCTTTCCGGACATCTTGAAGCAAAATGACCAATCTTATTGCAGTTGAAACACTTAAAGGGTAGTTTTCCTTCATACTTACTGGATCCTCTTGGCAGTCTCTTTGCAATGAGGGCTTCAAGTTGAGCTGTTTTTGCTTCTTCTTCTTCCATGTCTCTTCTTGCTTGATCATACCATGACATCTTCCTTGATGAGTTTTCTCCCGGATCAAATCTCTGTTTGCCTTTCACATAGGTACTGGCTTTGAAAGCAGATTCAGTCTTGGGAGGATCATCTCCAAACTCGGTCATTTCAAATGCAGCTAGTTTGCCAGCTAGTTGTTCTCTTGTGACAGTTGTGTGGGCTCTGAATTCATCAATGGCAGCAACCTTGATTTTGTAGGCAGTAGGAAGGGATCTTAGGATTTTGCAGACAATCTCATTTTCATCTAGAGTTCCACCAGCATTTCTAATTCCACATACCAGCTCATTCACTCTTGGCATAAAGGTAGTGATGTTTTCATCATCTTTCATCTTCAATCTTTCAAATTTCCCTTTCAGACTTTGCAACCTTGCACTTTTGACAAACTCATCTCCTTCATACAGAAGTTCCAGTTTAGTTAGGATCTCATATGCAGTTGGTAGATCAATAACATTTGAGAGATCTGAATCATTCAATGCGCTTAGTAGGGCTTCCTTGGTCCGCAGATTATTTTCAGCATCTGTGATTTCATTCAGAGTTGTCGGACCACCTTGTGGAGGTACATATGGTTTTGAGACCATAGCCAAGTATGCTTTTCCCATACATTCCAAGTGACACTTCATGCAACCTTTCCAGAGAGTGAAGTTGGTTCCATCAAACTTCAGACTATCCTTCTTGTATGACGACATCCTGGATCTCCTCAAGAGGTTAAGCTCCTTTCAGAGGAACTTGGCTCTGATACCAATTGTTGGATTTAAGGCATACAACTGAGAGGGGGGGGGTGAATCAGTTGTATAAAACTACTTGATTCTTCGTTGTTAGTTAACAGCATATCAATTAATCATCCATGAAAGCATAATACATAAACACAAGAGCAGATAAACATCAACACATTGAACACCAAGATTTTGACGTGGAAAACCCGGTTAAGGGAAAAACCACGGGGTGATTAACCCAAGGATTATTCTCTGTTAGAAGAATAAGAAAAAGAATGGCACTTGCCAATTAGGGCTCACTGCCCGAGCACACTGCTCACAAAGAGGCCCGCTGCCTACAAGGAGACACACTGTCTACAAAGTGATAAGAATCACAATCTTGAACTGGAGAATGACATCTCTACCATGTCCAGATCAGTTCCATTTAAGCCCAAAAACCTCTGCTCTGCCTTTCGCACTTCTCTTCGCTATGCCACACTCATCCACACAATCCACACTTCGAAATGAACTCACAAACTGTTATTTATACATGACATCGACTTAGGAACAAACATCTAAGTCGGCAAACAACCATAAGAGTATCCGCAAGATGAATAACACATTTGGTCGGCCACCACAAGAACATTCGCAGGATGAACAACTCATCCGGTCGGCTAAACAGAGCAAGAACTTCATCCGGAAGAATATCTTCAATTCCGGGCTCTACTATCAATGCGGACCAACAACACAACCTCAACATGATCCAAGAACCTTCACAAGCCTGCCTGAATGACCAGGTACGTCCGCATTTCCTTTACTTACTGAAATCTCTTATCCTCCTTATCCGGAACTTCAAGAACACTGTCTGTCGCCACTGTCATAATGCAGGAGGTACTTCCGGACCTCCAAATTATACACAACTCGAGATGGCACATCACAAGGACATCCCAAAGACTCCTTCCAATCCACAGATTAGGATTATACAGTTCCAGACCTCACCGGACCTTTTTGTGATCCTCTGTCACCTCTGAATACTTGCCGGAACCGGTTCTACACCGACAGCCACAACTCCTTCAGATCTTCATGCGGACCTATGAAATCTTAACTGAAGCATCTCAAGACTCATATCTACAAACCCTTTAATCCGCATCCTCCGGTTCGCATCCTATACAGTACATTTGCCTTCTTCTCATCACTGTTCTTTACTGTTCCTGACTGAGACTAATTTTCTCAATATCCTCAGCACACAGCTCATCCAATCCTTCTTGTCAATGCAATATGAGTATGTTGACATCAATGACAACACTGGTTCACCTCATACTTGCAACATTTATAACTCCTGATTCCATGTCATGTCTTACCATAATGACTTCTTTTGATAACGTTTCACATAACTTGGTTTTTTCAGTCAGCTCTTCATTTGCATCATTAGCTTCACTTTGTCTTGCCAATTGCTGAAGCAACTCCTTTCTCTTTTTCATAGAGAGACTTAATTTGTCTTTTAGTTCTCTCATGAAATCATCAGCCTATTTGAGTCTTTCCTTTAATTCATTGACTTCAAAGTTTGACTGTTCAAGATCCTCAAGGGCAGTCTTGAGTTGCTCCTTTAAACCATATGTATCCATTTGGATTCCCAGATCTTCCTCGAGCTGTTAGACTCTTGTTGGGAGGAACTTAGCTCTGATACCAATTGTTGATAATTGAGAGGGGGGCTGAATCAGTTATCCTAATTAATTCTTCCTTTTGATCTTTCTTATTAATCAATGCAACATTAATTCAAATAAACATTACCATGAAAAGGAAAAACACATGACACAGTATTTTTGATGTGGAAACCCTGTTAAGGGAGAAAACCACGGGGTGATTAACCCAAAGATTATTCTCTGTTAGAAGAATAAGGAAATACAAAATGGCACTTGCCAATTAGGGCTCACTACCCGAGCACACTGCTCACAAAGGAGGCACACTACCTACAAGGAGACACATTGTCTACAAAAGAGTGTTATACAATACTTGAACTGATTGGAAGCATCCACATATGCTGGAGTTCAATTCCAGTTAGGCTCAGTACACTGATTTGCTGCACTTCATCTTTTCTTTTCTCTTATGCTGCTTTCCTTTCACATACCGGACCTTCCTTACTGCTTCTGCTCTGCTCTACTTTTATTTGCACACCATATTGCAACAACCACACTTCTCACAACTAAATCCATCATGTATATATATCCACACAAGCAATTTCATCACCTTTCAAGTCAGCATCCAGAATAGTCAATTCTTTTCACAAACTCTGATCTGTCGACTGAATCCTTCCACTCCAAGTAATGCAGATCAAAACTATGCTTGTATAAATCATTTATCATGTCGTCCAAACATGATTCATGCCTTCACAACCTTTACCATCATCAGTAGCACATCCAAAAAATAGTTTGATGTTCTGTCAGTCAGTTCTTCCTCTGTTCACACTATCACTCAGTAACCCGGTACTCAAGTATTCATATCTTTTACCTCATCTATCACCGGAGGCTACAACCTTGGAATCTATTACTCAAGGTAGTCCTCTTGACTTCTCCAAAACCACACTTTGCCAGGATACTTCCTCTGAGAGATCCAGACCAATCTGTCAGACCTTGCCACATGCTCTGTTCTTGTTCATCGGACCACAATAATCTTCATTTTGACTTCCGGTAGAGACACACTATGACCTGCGGATATGTGGGATGACCTTTGTTGCCATCAATGACAACAACCATGAATCCATATAGTGTCTCTTGCCAACAAATTTAAAGAGGAATAATGCAGGCAGATAACTTTTAATTCAAATACAAAGATAAACACACTAGAAAAAATAGAATAAACATTCAAGACAACAAAGAATGACACCAGATTTACGTGGGAAAACTCTTTCGGGTAAAAAACCCACCACCACAAGAGAGACTATCTTTATTACAGTAAACTGAATAGTTACAATAAAGATCCTAGCTCTTTTGCTCAGGTATCGATTCTTTATATTATACAAAGCCGTTCATTTCATCTTTATATCTACAGAATAAACTGTATAATTGAATCTCTTCATCTGTCTTCAACGACACTAGCAGATCTATATTTATTTCTAGTCTTCAAAAGCAAAATCGTTATTCAACTTTTGCCCTAACTGATTGATCTAACTTCCCTAGCGTCGCTGCCTTTCAACCATCGCAACTGTTCACATACCCGTGAGACCATTAGTCCCACATGCACCAAGTCACTTTTGACATTCTAGTTTATATCCCTGAGCACACTGTATGACTATCGTCGGCAATTTTGTTGCCGACGATGCCAAACTAAAGGCCCATCGGAATAGCCTTAACCATCGGCAAACACTTTACCATTCACTTCGATAGTTCCATGTCTCAATGATGACTATTCACGTTGAACCATTGAACCCGATGAACTCTTGACTAGTTCCATGAACCCTTAAACCATTAAACCCGATGAACCTGATGAACTATTGAACCCGATGGACGAAGTTCAAACCTTCAACGAAGTAACCAATGCATATTGATTGAACCATTGAACCTGATGAACTATTGAACCTGACGGACGAAGTTCAAACCTTCATCGAAGTAACCAATGCATATCAGTTGAACCATTGAACCTGATGAACCATTGAACCCGATGGACGAAGTTTAAACCTTCATCAAAGTAACCAATGCATATCGGTTGAACCATTGAACCCGACGGATGAAGTTCAAGAGTTCACAGATAGATCAAACTTTGCCGATGAATAACGAACAAAAATGAGGTTCCAAGCAGTAACTTGAGACACTTAGTCTCTTCACAGAGAGCATTGATGAAGGTAAAATTGAAGAACAAATAGAAGATATAGATAAGACAAATATAGAGCAAGCACATAAGGAATAAGACCAAAAAGAGGAATCATCAAAGGGAGAGGGTCCTAAGGAAAAAGATGAAGATGGAAGAGACACAAAAATTGAAGAAGAAGAAAATGAAGGTGAGTCCAAACAATAGAATGATCCCATGGTACAAGAGCGAGTCCTTCAATAGCAGCCTCCTCCATAACAACAATAGGAACAACAACAGGAATAACAACAACAATCACAGGAACAGGGAGAAGTGGAAAAACCTTAGGAAGAGGTAATTGATGAAGAAAAAGCTGCAGACAGCACAAAAGAGATTCCTACCTGGTTAGGGGAAGAGTTAAGGAAAGAAAAGAAGGAGGTACAATTGGTACCTAGTGATATCAAAAGTTTATTGGGTGATACCATGCCAAGGAAGGAAAAAAGAAAGGCCAGAACAATGTCAGCCATACAAAGAGGTCCAGATGGATCTAGGATGTTGAACTTGGCCATACCCTAAAAATAAAAGGCAAAGGGAGAAATAACCTTAGATGAATATAAAATATTAAATTTTGACCCGGGGCATACAACAAGAGACCAACACATAAATGAGTGGGAAGACATGCACCAGGTGACAACAGAAATGTTAAGAAAAGATAAAGATAAACAAGAATATTTGAAGGGACACATTGTCCAATTGCAACAATTCATTAAAGGGATATTTGATCCCAATACAACAGTGCCAGAATTGCCTAGTGAGATAGCAGTTGTATCCAAGGATGAAATAAAACATATGGAAAATAAAAGGCTTAAGGTCAATATTTTTGAAGAATGGTTCAAGGATTTCCTACAAGAAGGAGAGCAGGTAATAAAACAAGTAGTAAAAGGGTGGGAATTGGCTACAAAAGAAAAGAATAAATGCAGCATGCTTGTATATAATAGCCAATTTAGAAGGGAAGAATGTAAATTTGAATTAGAACAGTTAACAAAAATTGAAGAAAGAACAAAAGAACTAATAAATGAAGGAGTAATTACCCCTTCAATGGCAAATCGAGTGCCACAGGAGAGGTTAGAACTAAAATTTGAAGAAGATAATCTTAGAAAGTGCATAACAGTTGCTCAGGACTTAGAAGAAAATGCAGATGACATGATCAGAATGCATAAAAGGATAGTGGAAAAGTTATTAGATCATGAATGCATGGATACACCAGCATATGAACTGGAGAAGGCTTTGACAGAATTTAATGCTATTTTTACACCATGCATGGAAAGTCCTAAAGCATATCTTAGTAAACAGATGATTGATTCATTGATGGAAGAAACTGTCAAAATGAAGAAATACAAGAAAAGGAGTGAAGGTTCAGAGAACAGAGAAAAGAAACTAAAAGAGGGGGTTATAATGCAGGAGTATGTATGGAAAAAGAGTCCAGGAGGAGACCACACCTTTATAGAAGGTATAATTAATAATTTCAAATCATATTTGAAGGAATAGAAATTGTAAAGGAAGCAGCAGTTTTGAAAAAAGTCAAGTAAAGAGTATCTGTGGACAGAAGTCAAAGAAAAGGGGGGAATCTTATTTTGAAAAGATTCCATTGGCATCCTTTGAGGAGGAAAAGATACCGTTTAGATATTTTGAGAAAATGATTATATGAATATGCACCCTTGATCAATAATAGATAGATCTTGACCATGGATTAATTTTTGTAGCCGTAGCAGTAGGAAGCTTCAAATTCTATATAAGAAGCTTTGCTACTTGTACATTAGTTACACAGGGATTTATGAAATAGAGCTTGCATTTGTAATTTGTTGGAACATTTTAATAGAGGAATATTTTAGTTTAGAGTAGAAGGAGGCCGCCTGTGTCTACACTGAGGAATGCGTGGAATATCTAGCTTCCTTATTGTATCTATAAGACGTTTGTAAGTTTTTTGTTGATTTGATTAATGAAGCAAACCAGTTATTCATACATTGTAAACCATACATGACTATATACTCTAAATACAAGTAAATTTGGGATTCCACATCTATGTTCTGAGTGTTTTTTGACTTTTACTTATATTTGAAAGTATTATCTCTTTAAAAGCTTGCAATCTTGGATGTGTGTTCATGAAAATACTCAGGGCTTCACATTTAAAGATTTAATCTGTGGATTTGATCAAGTTTGATGTATTTCTTACAACGTGGATAACATAGCATTTAGATCCTATAGTAAAGTGATGTTCAGTTTGAATTTCTCTAACTTTTACCCAAACATTTGAAATAAATAGTTCAAATGCAGAGATTTTAAGGAAATTGTCTTACATTTGAAAAAGCATGCAGAATTGTGTTAATACTTGATAGTTTTCATAGCAATTTGAAAAGAAAATCTTGTTTCATTATAAATCATACAAAGCTTTGTGATATAATAGTAAATTTATACAAAGAGATGGATAATTTGTTGATATTTGCAACAATTTGCATAATTTGAGTCCAGTGAGTCATAAATCATCTTAAAGCAAGTAAGGCCCCTTGCATATTACAGTTTCACATTAACTTACTAAATTGTCCACAAGGTCAATACCTAACCATACAGAAACTTGGGATTAGGAACTCTTAATCGATTTCTTCATATCTTTCAAGACAGTTAGGTTCATTTTGTGAATTTTAACTTTTGTTATGAATGTATAAAAACAATCATCAACACTTACCAAATTCAATTTATCAACCATCTCTTGTGACACCATGTTATCTATGCTACTAGAGTCTACCACTACCTTACATACCTTTCTATTGCACTTGCAGGTGGTCTTGAAAAGTGCTCTCATTTGTGCTGCTTCCTTCTCCTTCAACTCTTTGTTTTTCTTTGCCATGTTATCTTTTGGATGCATCTTGTCTTTTCAACTTCTAACTATTCTCTTCTTCAATATTCAACTCTTTACCCTCAAAAGATCTACAACCTAAGCTCTAATACCAATATGATGCAATGCAGGTGTTCAAACTTAATCTAATGGAGGCATATTTCATAACAATGGGCTCAAATAAGCAACTTCTACAAGTTTCACAAGCAATCTTCTTAAGGCAACTTCCTTTTTCAATGGCACAACTTGGGTTTCCAACTTCTCTGACCTCACAAGGTTACCACAGGCCTCTTTATACCTCAGGGACCCAAACACAACCAAACCAACCCCTTACCAAACTCTGCCCTTTCAATTCTTGACCATTCCCTTATTGGCTGCACCAGTTGGATTCTCCTATGCTTAGATTTTAATAATCTACATATTAAGAGGCATTTGTATACAAAATTGCCAAACAAGAAGAAATGAGATTAATAGAGCCTCTTACCTCATCTGAATCCATGGATTTATGCTCATTCCATGCAGAAACTATAGGGTTAATGGAGGCAACCAACTGCGAAACTTGTTGACTCAGACTGTATATGCAATTTAGCACATGTTGGTACCCTTCATTTGAGTTGACATGTTTTGGAGAGGCTGATCCTACTAGGCATGTAATAGATGGTTGTGATATCTCTATTGATGAACTAGATTTCCACTTCATCCTACTCTTAGATTTACTAGGATCTAGTGCTGCCATGTAATTGACAATATATTCTGCACCTGCTTCTCTATTACTGTTTTCCACCTAAAATACAATGTCAATTTCAACATATAGTCAGTTCAATAAAAAATTGAAATAAATAACACAATGTAAATTGAACCAAAAAGCCATACACTTACTCCAAATTTGTCCATTTTGGCTTGCAACTTGCCTCGACCAAATTTATATCTAGCCCTCACATTATCTCTCGCTCTCTTGCCTCTGTTGCTCTTTGCCAAACATTCTTTAGAATGCATACTTTTTTTCAATGCATCCCACTATTTGGAACATACAGTGGAGTCTAACCGCTCTTTTCCCTCCATGATTATTTTTCTGCAATTGTATGTAAAATTATTCATCAAAATTCTCATCTTTTGCTTGTAATATTTTCTAGAGATTTGTCCACCAGTAGTCTCAAAAGCATTTTCCATTTTTTGTATAACATTTTCCATAGATCGTGGATCTTTCTCTACAAAACTTGATTTGCAAATATCCAAATGGGCCCTACATCTTACACCCAACTCGGAGGCCCACTTTGTAGCATTTGGCCCAATGGGCTCACCATCTCTCGATACCTCAAGCAAGAATGGCTTCTTGCCTTCTAATTTCCTTTCTTTTGCATTCCTCTCTATAGATCTTTACAAATTTTGACTCAATCTTTATATTTTGACAAAAGCATCCACATCTTCTATTAAACCACTACCAGTATTTCTACCTGATCCACTAGTTCCATCAAAAGTTTTAGATGCAACAAGTGCACTCTAAGGCATAGTAGATGCAAGCAGTCTCTCTTCATGACTTTCATTACCCTGAACTTCATGCTCCTTTGCCACATAAGGTGTGGCATCAGTAGGTAGATAGATCATGAGTACCGGTCTTGGCAGATTTCATTTCAAACACATCTTTTAATCTTGAATAAATCATCTGCAGACCTATTTTTCCTTTAATGCTCTAATGTTTTTCAATAATCTCTCTTAGACTTTGTTCTAAGAGATCATCACAATGTTGCCCATCACCATGTGCTATATCAGGTTGCACATGATCACCATGTGCTATATCACGCTGCACATGATCACCATGTGCTATATTAGGCTACACATCACCATGTGCTATATTAGGCTACACATCAACATATGCTATATCAGGCTACACATGATCATCATTGCAACTATTATTTTCACCAACTGCATTTGTTGAATCATAAAAGTAGTGGCTTCTACGAGATGGCGACACTATATCTTTTCTTTCTTTTTGTTTTTTTTTCTGTATTTTCTTTGCACTCTTTTTATTGCCTATAAAACAAAAAATAATATCATATTATGTCCTATATAAATAAATCTCTTGCCTATAAAATTTCATTAAACACTATTAAACAAATAATATACTACTTAGTGGATTTACAACTTGCCTGTTTGTCAAACCAAGACTCAATAAATATTCATTATTCTTGGCCACTTTTTCTCTATGAAGGTGCTCATAATTTGTTATTGAAGTTTTAGCATTATGATCACTATCATCTAATTTGTGCCTTACAACCCTTCTCTTCATTTCTTGAAGTCCAAATAAACAATAATGTATAAATCAACAACTTGAATTAGTAAAACTTTATTGAGTTTATAAGTTCATAACTGTTGACTTTCCAATCTGTTGATAACTGCAAATGAAAACTTAAAATAGAATTTAGTTTAAAGATTAAAAAGAATTTGTAGTAAAAAAACAAGAAGATGTTTACAATTACAAGTATCAGAAAAATTTTCCTTAGGGATATATTCACAAGAAAAGAACTCATAAAAACATTACACAAGCAAGATGAAGGAAAAACATAGTCTAGTTCATCATGAGGTGTGTTAGAACCATTCAAAATTTCACATAGTCCCACTCTATTTCATACATTTTCCTTCCATAAATCCATAATTAGGGATTCATATTCCTTTTAGAATTATTCCAGGAGTCATTTATGAGCATCTCATATCAGGTCTATGTGAAAGAAATTCATATTTTTGACAATTGATGTGTTTTTGTCTCTTACCGTAACCCCCTAGTACATGCAAACAACTTTGGTGGGTGTGCGGGAATTAGAGGATGTGAATACACAGTTACCGCTTCCCCGCAACATGCAGAAAATTCAGTTGCGGTGTTGTAGTATAAACTCAAGTGGCACATAATATGTTACCATGCCCCCATGGTAGGTAAGGAGATGACCAGTGGTAATACGGTAGGAAGGAGTCAGGATAAAGTGTTCACCATGCCCCCATGACATTTTCAAGTCAAGCCTGTGGTGTTCTGGTATAAGGAGTTCAAGTGACCAGTAATGCTACATACCACAGCTTTGCAATGCTAATAACTTCGACTGGCAGTAATGCGGTAAACAATGAATGGGAGACCAAAGGCTCCCACAACCCCACTGTTGGCAAGAGACACTGCTACGTATGACATGTGTTGTCATTGATGGAAACTAAGTCTATCTTACACATCCGTATTACATAATTTGTTCCTACCAGAAGTCAGAGTGAAGATTTGTCTAAGTTCGGGTAGTCAGAAACAGAGTATGTGACAAGGTCCAATATCTTGGTCCAGATCGCTCTGGTGGTAAATCACAGTGTGCTACAGATCTAAGGGAGTAATAAGATTTGTTAGGACTATCTAAATCCATAAATTTAGCCTCCGGTGATGAAGGATTCAAAAGTTATAAGCATCTGAGTATCGGGTTCCAGTTAGTTAGTACAATCAGAAGAAGAAAAGGCCGACCTAGTATTTGATCTTGGTCCAGATGAAAAAAAGTTGTTGGTTAAGTAATTTGTGATAATCAGTGGTATTGGTCGACATGATTGATGATTTGAGAACACAAGTTTTTGGTTTGCATTGTTAATTGTGCATGGATTCAGCTGACAGAGCAGAGTTCTTAATAAATGTTCTAAGTTTTCTTGAACCTTACTACAGTTGATTGAATTTCTTGATGTGGATATATATAGCCAATGGATTTGAGTGTTTTGCAATGCAATTATGATGTGGTGATGGAGTAAGTGCAAAAAAGGTAGAAAGAAGTGTGAAGGTGAAGATCTAAGCTTGGATTATGGCTGAAAGGTGAAACCGGGTAGAGTAAGGATAAAGTGTGTAAGATCAGCATTCTGTGCTTAACTGGAACTAAATTTTTGCATTGGTAGATGCTATTCATCAGTTCAAACATTCTGTAATCTTCTTGTAATCATTTCTGTAGGCAGTGAGCCTCTTGGAGCAGTGAGCTCTAGGCAGTGTGCCCTAAAGGCATGTGCCTTCCCCATTTGTAATACTTTTAACATAGTATAATTTCTTGTGGGTTAACCCCCACCATGGTTTTTCCCTTAACCGAGTTTCCACATAAAATCCCTATGTTATGTCTATTGATTATGTTTCTGCTCATGTGTTGTTGATTTATATTTTCATGGTTAATCTGCTAATAAGTGGTAAAGAAGATTAATTGTAGCAAATGTTAAAGTTTTGAGACAACTGATTCACCCCCCCCTCAGTTGTCTGCCCTAATTTCAACAATTGGTATCAGAGCAAGGTTCCTTGGAAGAAGTTTAACAGCTTGAGGAAGATCTGGGAATGTATTACAATGTATCCATACAACCTCAATGAACAACTTCAAGTTGCTTTGGAAGATCTTAGTCAGGCCAGATCTGAAATCCAAGAACTGAAAGAGAACCTTAAAGATGCTGATGATTTCATCAACACCTTAAAAGGTCATCTAGGAAAATCCAATGAAAAGAGGAGGGAGCTACTTCATTGATTAGCAGATCAAAATGAAGACAATGGCATGGATGAAGCTCTAAAGGAGAAGACAAAGGAATGTGAAAAGTTGGCAAAAGAGATTGTTGTCCTAAAACATGAAATGGAATCCAGAGTAATGAAGCTAACCAAGGAAATTGACGAAAGGAAGAAAAATGAAGAAAACCTGAATCAAAGATTGAAAGAAAGAAAAGAAGAATGCTATAGATTGGACAAAATAATTGGCCATTTAGAATCAGATCTACAAGAAACCAGGGAAAATGAAGAAGAACTTGAGAGGCAAATTATTATTCTCAAACATGACCTAGAAGTTGCAAATGAATACAAGGAGAAGTTCAAGATAAGCTCAGCTAAACTTGAAGTGCTGCTTGAGAGTCAGAAGAAGGCTGATGATAAGCATGGTCTTGGGTATGAGAAAGGTGAAAGATCTAGATCCAAAGAAAGAAATTCTCAATCAAAGAATGGGAGAAACAGACCTAGAAGACCTCTGGTAAGATAGCCTATTGCTCAAAGGTATCCATCTTTCAATGGAAATTGTTTCAATTGCAATAAATTTGGACATAGAGCTACTCAGTGCAGAAGTAGAGTAAATCAAAGTTGTCTATCCTTCTCCTATCAATGCTTCAAGTGTAAGAGGTATGGTCATAGATCCAATGAATGTAGAAATATGATAATGAATAACTCTAACAATAGAGGAAATGGCAATTCTTTCAATGGAAAATGCTTTGCATGCAATAGATTTGGACGTATGGCTAATCAGTGCAGATCAAGAGGAAATCAATCAAATGAACAAAGAAATGTTGTGTGCTTCAATTGTAACCGATCCGGTCATATTGCAAGATTCTGTAGAAGCAGGAATAATGAAGAAGAGGTCCGGTAAACATAAATCTGGATGAGTAGAGACAAGACAAAGGCAAGGGCAAAGTTGATGTAAATGAGATCCAGAATGAAATGAACAAGACATGGGTAAAGAAAAGTGTAAGAAATGATGGTGATGGGTCCGTACTAGAATCTGGTGTTGAGAATTCCTCAGGGAACTAAAATGGAAGCTCTAGCTCAGGGGGAGCTGCATTGAAAATCAAATTCCCCTAGCCAATAAATGGGTGCCTAAATCTGGCACGATGAGAGAAGATAATTTGGGTTATTGCAGATCATTTGAAAGGATTTCTAGAAGAAAAGAAGTGGATATGGTGATTTGCAGAGCGATTCATGAGAAACTACATCAAGAAACAGAGTAACTGGATGAAGTTAGGGCAACACATTTATTACAATAGAAAATTGGGTCTTACGAAGCATAAAAGGTCATCCTTTCATCATTTGGATCACTTTGCATTCGAAGAGAGAAAGCAAAAGAACACCTAAGCTAAGATTTCAAGGATTTGAAGTGCAACTGGAGAATTCATTAGCTAACCCTAATTCCGTGAAGAAAAAGGTATTTTTTGCAAAAACTTTGAATTTGTGATCTTTTGCAATGGCTACACTGTTGGTTGTTGATATTACTGAAAGGCCCCGACCCAAATTCAAGAAGCATCCACACAAATCAGTAGAAGTCAACCCGTTAGGTGCCTTTTCAAATGTTTCGTATGGTGTATTACATGTTGAAGATATTAGGGCCTATATTCATGCTAGCATAGATGAATTTGGGGACTCAAGGTTTCTAGATTTATTCAAGAATCATCTAAGGGATAAGATTCACGGTCTTAAACTTGAGTATAAGGCACCGCACGATAAACATTTCATTTAGATTATAGAGTTTCCATCCTTCGATGAAAATAAGTGGGTCTGTTATGTGCTAAGCCAAATGCATGATGAGTTTATATGGCTAATGAAACCTTTCAAGATCACCAAAGATGCCATCAAGGCTGTGACAGGGTTAAACTCATTCGGTGGACTACCAATGTTGAAATTAGTAAAGAATCAAACTGTAACTGATGCTACTGGTTCAAGGTTTGACAAAAGGGTAATGACTATAAATGACATCACTGATCTAGATGTCAATCTTGCTTCAATGGTGATTGTGTTGGAAACATGGTAGATAACTGAGAGGGGGGTGAATCAGTTATCTTAAATATTTTAACTTTCTTTCCTTCTCTAATAAATAGTGTAGCTTCAAAACATATAAGCATACATAACCATGAAAGAAAAAATAAAATCAACACATATAACACAATGATTTTTATGTGGAAAACCTTGTTAAGGGAAAAACCACAGGGTGACTAACCCAAGATTGTATTCCCTGTTAAAAGAATAAGAAGTAAAAAAATGGCACTTGCCAATTAGGGCTCACTGCTTGAGCACACTGCTCACAAGAGGTACATTGCCTACAAGAGACTCACTGTCTACAAGATTTTATAGAAAGTAACCAGGTGTTTGAACTGATGAGAAGCATCTACCAATGCTGATGTTCAGTTTCGGTTAGGCTCAAAATACTGATTTAATGCACTTCATTCTTCCTCTGTTCTGGTGCTACTGTTATGTCACATACCAGACTTGTCCTGCTACTTTCACACTTCTTTCTGCCTTTCCTCGCACACTATCCCATACCATACACATATTTGTACCATAATCCATTTGGTATATATATCCGCATCAAGGATTTCAACATCTATCTAGTCGGCAACCGGAATACTCAAGATATTTCTAAGACACTGACCTGTCGGCTGAATCCATGCTTAATATGTGATGCGTATCAAAGACATAGACATAGAAGTCATCAATCATGTCGGCCAACCATGTATGATCCCTCAATTAGCTTGATCACCATTAATTTCTTATCTGGATTAAAGTATGATGCTCTACCGGTCAGTTCTTCCTCAGTCTACTCTGCCTGTCAGGACCTCAACACTTAGATTCTCATATCATTTTACTCATTTATCATCGGAGGCTCAATCTCTAGAATATAGTAGTCATGATACTCCTCTTGACTTTCCCAAGTCCATACTTTGCAAGTTACACCCTCTAAGAGATCTAGACCTGATTGTCGGACCTTACTGCATGCCCTGTTCTTACTCACTGGACCAAAACACTCTTCAGTCTATCTTCCGGTATAGACATACTATGTGCTGCAGATGTGTGAGATAGACTTTGTTTCCATCAATAACAACATTCATGAAGCCACACAGTGTCTCTTGCCAACAATCTCCCCCTTTGGCATTGATGGCAACACTTAGTGAAAAATGACTAAGTGTCGTAGCAAACTCCCTCTTGGCTGATGCTCTATCTTATGTACACTTTTACCGGAGCTCCCCCTTAGCTAGATTCTACATTTTTCACTACTCCTCACTCCCCCTTTGACATCAATGGCAAAGGGTGGAATCCGCACACCAAAATTTGCAAAAATAAATCTATACATAGTCGCATAAGTATATATATGTGTTGTACTTACATATACTTAAGTATATCTGCAAAAGTGGTCTTCAACTGGACAAATTTTGTTGCCCAACTCTACTTCATCTTGTCCAAAATTTAGATGTGACCACTCAACAAAAATACAAAAGCTTCTACCCTTTTTAAGTCTTTCGGATCACTGGTCTGGGTTGTGGTCTGAGCATCAGTTAAGGCTTCATGCATTGCCTCTAACTTAGGGATAATTATCCCTCTTAGTTCACTCATCCTGCTTATTCTATTCTTCTTTTCCTTTTCAAGCCTCTTTATTTCATTTATAGTGGCAATAGCTTGACACTCTTGATTCATTATGGATGAGGTGAGAGGATCAAAATTCTGAGATAAACTTGACAGTTTACCTTCTTGTTCTTCCACCTTCTTTGCAATGTCTTCTGTCACTATGGACCAAGATAGACAAAATTTGTACATTTCTTCACCATCTTTAAGAGCATTTTCTAGGCTCTTTATCCCAATATCTAGGGTTCTCCTATCATTAGCTATGAGTCCATGTACTTCAAAGAATCTCTTTCCCAAAAAATCTTTCCAGACCTTTTCTTCTGTCGATTTCTCTAAGGAATCAAAATGAGTGTTCATAGAGTTTATCAGAGTTTTAAGGTTACCGGATGGAGAGGCGGAAGGATCCTTTTGGAAGGATGGCATGATCTTCTCCAGCATTCCTGAGGCAATTTCAATCAGCTCACAATCTTCCATGTGAGACTTCAAAAGCTTTTCTTTTGCTTTAGCTTGGGCAAAGGATGCTATCTTCATTGTTTGGACTGGAGAGAGAGAATCAAAATTGAGTGGTCCTTGAAAGAGTTTCAGCTCATCTAACTCCATCATCTCTTTGTTCAAAAATTCCTTTACTGCCTCTGTAGTGTCTCTTGCCAGAGACTGAGTCTTTTCTTTTGGAATCTCTGAGCTGTCATCAAAGATCTTCTTTGTTTGCTCTTCTTTTCTTCCCTTTACCTCTTCTTTTTGACTCAGTTTCTCCTCTCCTCTTCCTTCTCCTTCAGTTCTGGAGTATGAAGGGGGATCCAGAAGAGAGATGTTAACTTCTTCATGGACTTCTTCTGGAACAGAGGAATCCAAGTCCTTAGACTTCTCCTCACTTATCTCTTTTGACTCTTCTACATTTTTCTCAGTAGATTCTTCTTTTGATGTACTTAATCCTTCGACATCCATGGTAGAAGGTTCTTCATCTATTTCCTCTATGATAGGAAGGTTAAATCTTTTGAATGCATTCTGGAGGATGTCTTCTATTTCTTTTTCTACATGATCAGTCTCTCTAAGCATTAGTTTGTTCATTCTTGCTTTGCTCCGGAACTCATCCATGCAGTCCTTAAAGATCATGTACATTTGTTTTGGAGTAATAGAAGGATAGAGCTGAATAGCAATTTGCTCTCAGATCTCTAGGTCCTTAGCTTTAGCATTCTCCTTTCTCAGTTCAAGTTCCTTCTCTAGACTTTTGGGGATTAGAGAGATGATTTCAATGAATGATTTATTATAAATGTTTAGATACCTGACTGTAGCATCTTCCAAGATCTTCTTGTCAGCGTCACTATATTCATCATAAAATTTAGTCATTGGTTGCAGATTCCCATCCATAGTGACTGCTTTGATGACATCATCAATAGAGAGAGTAGGCCTTTCAACAAATTCTTTTGCCTCTTCTTCCTTATTTTTACCGGTAGAGGATTCCTCAGATGTCTTCTTCTTCTTCCTCATTTTCTTAAATTCCTCATCTAACTCTATTTCTTCATCATCCTTTTGGCTTGTGTATGACCTTGTGGCCTTTGTCTTTGTTCTCTTCTCTCCCTTTCTAGATGTCTTGGCTTCTAGTTTTGAGGCTTTTGGGCTCTTAGAGGTGGCAGGTGCAGAACTCTTTAAGGATCTAGTCTGGGAGGGGGCTTGTACCCGAACACTTTCTTTTTCTCCTTCTTGTCTCTCTTTCTCAGCTCTTTCTACTTTCTCTCTGTTTGCATAAACTACCTCTTTTGATATCCCATATCTCTTGGCAATTTCCTCTACTTCCTTTCTAACTTTTCTTTTTATTTCAGGTTGCCTAAGTTCAACATGAATCTTTACACTCAATTCTTCAAAGGTTCTAAACCTTTCTGCCTCAGGGTCCTTAGGTTGACTTAGCAAATGTTGAATATGTAGCTCCAATATTTTCTCATCAACCTCATATCCCATTGGCATAATCTAGACTGTTATAGGCTCCACTGCCTCCAGTAGGCTTTGATCAGTGTCTACCATGAAACACACTGTATCCTTGTATTTTTCAACTATAGATTGGGGAATTCTTTCTCTTGCCTGCATCATTCTTTAGAAGTTCTTGAAGTATCCCCAGAGTGCTGTACTTTGAGCCTTCGCATCACCAAGACCATACATGTAATCTCTAGTTTGTATGACAACCGGTCTATCATTTTGCCATACCCAACCACTTGATCCAGGTAGCTCATTCATATAGTAAAAGAAGAGACATAGTATTAGGCCACCATACTTAAATGAGTTCTTCTTATCCTTCTTTATCTTCTACAAGTTTTCTAACAGTTGGTTCAGGAGAAGGTCACATAGATCATAATCTACATTTTCCCTTAGCATCTGATATGTAGTGTATATTGCCATTCTGGACACAGAATTCTCCCTGCTGGAGTGGTTTATTTTATAGCAAATTATCATAGAGAAAAAAATGATATCCAGATCTATGATATCTTCTATTGTCATTGCTCTTTTGTCAAACTTTGATCCAGTAGCCTCACTTACTATCTGGTTCTTGAGAGATTTGAGAGCAGGCAACCCACTAGATGAGTGCAATCCAGTTACTACCCTAATGGCATCTTTTGTTATCTTGAATGGCCTCATCCACCACATGAAGTTGTCATGTCTTTTGCTAAGAACATACCAGACCCATTCATCTTCTACAAAATAGGGAAAGTGGATGCAATGTCCAAAATGTTTGTTCCGGAGGGCCTTGTATTGAGGTTTAAGTTCAAACGTTTCATCTATTAATTGTTTGTGATAGATATCCATCAGCTTGGATTCCCCAAATTCCTCAATATTGGCATGTATGTATACCCTAACATCTTCTACATGCAGAACCCCATGCGGAATGTTAGAGAAGGTGCCTAAGGGATCAACTTCTAGGGATTTGTAGGGGTGTTTCTTGAACTTTGGGTGCGGCCTATCAGTGATCTTAACAACATTTGGAGTAGTCATCTTCAAAAGATTCAGAGAGAGATATTAAAAAATGAAAATACCTTTTTACACTTCTAGGGTTCACAAAATGAGCTGGGAAGATCGTTGGTTGAATAAGATTCTATGGTTGATCTTTGAGAGGGTTGAAACAATCTTGATGCAGAGCTCTTCCTTTCTTCTTCTCGAATGCAAATGTGCAAATGATGAATAAAGAAACCCTTTTATCTCTGTGCAAACCCTAATTTCCTATTGTAATAAATGCACAACTTAAGTTATTCTGGTTCCCTTGTTCTTCCTTGTTTTGAGAGAGATCTTTTCGAATCACTGAGGTGCACTTGGAATCAATTTTAGTGATAATTGACAATGTATCTCCTCTCCTCCAATCAAGCCATTTATCCACAGGTCAAGATATTTCAAATTTGAATCATATCGGATCTAATTGTGAGAATCCTGCTTTTACCGGATCGCTATCAAACTAGATCAATCTTGGATGATTAAACTCTTCAAAAAATCCTTGCGGATCTTTCATATTTTTACCTAGGGTTATTTAGATATTTCTTTGAGAACCCTTTAATCCACAACATTCCATGTGCCAAATTTAGGCACCAATTGACTGGCTGGGGGAAATTATTTTTCCTTTGTGACTCTCCCTAAGCTAGAGCTCATCTGTCTAGTTTCTGGAAGAAATATCAGCACTAGATTCTGGTGCAGATCCATCCCCAACATTTTCTATATTCCTCTTCATGCAAATCTTTTTTATCTCCCTTTGAACTTCATCCACATTCACTTTGCCTTTTCCTTTATCTTGATTTTGATTATGATGCACCGGACCCTTTTTATCTTGATTCTTACTTTTGCAGAATTTGGTAATATGACCGGATCTGTTGCAATTGTAGCAAACAAAATTTCTTTGCATATTTGACTGACATCCTCTTGATCTGCATTGATTAGCCATATGTCCCATTCTATTGCATGCAAAGCATCTACCATTGAATGAATTGTTTATTTGCATATTTCTGCATTCATGAGATTTGTGACCATACCTTTTGCAGTTGAAACACTGTTTGGAGAAGGATGAATTAGTTTGATTCATTCTTCTTCTACACTGAGTTGCTTTATGACCGAAGTTGTTGCAATTGTAGCAGTATCCATTGAAGGATGTATATCTTTGAGCATTTGGTTGCCTTACTGGAGGTCTTCTAGGCCTGTTTCTTTAATTTCCTGATCAAGAGTTCTTCTGATTGGATCTGGAGATTTCACCTTTCTCATAACCCAAACCAAACTTGTCATCTATCCTCTTTTGGCTTTCAAGAAGAACTTCAAGTTGAGTTGAGCTTATCTTGAATTTCTCTTTGTATTCATTTGCTGTTTGAATATCTTGTTTAAGAGTGTCTATCTGATTCTCAAGTTGTTCTTCATTATCTCTAGCTTCTTCAAGATCAGATTCTAGATGCTTGATTATTCTATCCATTTTGTGGCAGTCCTCTGACTTCTCCTTGAGAGATTGTTTTAGATTATCTTCAATTTTTCTTTTCTCTTCAATTTCTTAGGTGAATCTCATAACCCCTGATTCCATTTCATGCCTTACCATACTGACCTCTTTTGATAGCTTCTCACATAGCTTATTTTTTTCATTCAGATCTTCATTAGTATCATTGGCTTCACTTTGACTTGCTAATTGTTGAAGTAGTTTCTTTCTCTTTTTTACAGAGATACTCATTTTTTCTTTTAGCTCATTTATAAAATCATCAGCTTGTTTTAGTCTTTCTCTCAAGTTATTGACTTCAAAGTGAGATTGCTCAAGATCATCTAGGGTAGACTGAAGTTGTTCCTTCATACCATACATATCCATTGAGATTCCCAGATCTTCCTCAAGCTGTTAGGCTCTGTTTAGAGGAACTTGGCTCTGATACCAATTGTTGGAAACAAGGTAGATAACTAAGAGGGGGGGTGAATCAGTTATCTTAAATATTTTAACTTTCTTTCCTTCTCTAACAAATAGTGCAACTTTTAAACATATAAGCATACATAACCATGAAAGCAGAAATAAAATCAACACACATAACACAATGATTTTTACGTGGAAAACCCTATTAAGGGAAAAACCACGAGGTGACTAACCCAAGATTGTATTCCCTATTAAAAGAATAAGAAGTACAAAAATGACACTTGTCAATTAGGCCTCATTGCTTGAGCACACTGCCTACAAGAGACTCACTGTCTACAAGATTTTATAGAAAGTAACCAGGTGTTTGAACTGATGAGAAGCATTTGCCAATGCTGAGGTTTAGTTCCGGTTAGGCTCAAAATACTGATTTAATGCACTTCATTCTTCCTCTGTTCTGGTGCTGCTATTCTGTCACATACCAAACTTGTCCTACTGCTTTCACACTTTTTTCTGCCTTTCCTTGCACACTATCCCATACCATACACATCTTTGTACTAAAATCCATTTGGTATATATATCCGCATCAAGGATTTCAACATCTATCTAGTCGGCAACTGGAATACTCAAGATATTTCTAAGACACTGATCTGTTGGCTAAATCCATTCTTAATATGTGATGTGTATCAAAGACATAGACATAGAAGTCATCAATCATGTCAGCCAACCATGTATGATCCCTCAATCAGCTTGATCACCATTAATTTCTCATCCGGATTAAAGTCTAATGCTTTGCCAGTCAGTTCTTCCTCAGTCTACTCTGCCTATCAGGACCTCAACACTTAGAGGGTAGTCATGATACTCCTCTTAACTTTCCCAAGTCTGCACTTTACTAAGTTACACCCTATAAGAGATCTGGACCTGATTGTCAGACCTTGCTGCATGCTCTATTCTTACTCACCGGACCAAAACACTCTTCAGTCTATCTTTCAGTATAGACATACTATGTGCTACAGATGTGTGAGATAGACTTTATTGCCATAAATGACAACATTCATGAAGCCACACAGTGTCTCTTGCCAACAGATTGGATATAAGATTTATCATTCTAGTAGGGAAAATTCTGTATCTGGTACAACTATCTATGCAGCTTATCAGATGTTGAGAGAGAATGTTGATTATGACTTATGTGAGTTGTTACAGAACTAGCTGATGGAAAATTTGAATAAGGTTAAGAAGGATAAAAAGAATACCTTCAAATATGGTACACTGGTCTTGTGTTTGTTCTTCTATTTCATGAATGAGTTACCCGACAAGAAAAGCATGTGTTGGACCAATGATAAACTTGTTACAATACATATAAGGGAGCACTTGAATAGTATTAGAGACTCCAATGCCCAAAGGACTACTCTTTGGGGATTTTTCAAGAATTTTCAGAACATGATGCATTCAAGGGAGAGAATTCCTACATCTGTGGTTGAAAAATACAAGGATACAGTCTATTTTATGGTGGATAGAGATCAATGTCCAATGGAAGTTGTTGAACCAAGAACAATATGGACCATGCCCATGGGGTATGAGGTTGATGAGCAAGTATTGGATATGTATACTCAACACCTTTTGAGCAAGCCAAAGGACACAACAGTTGAAAGATTTGGGACATATGAGGAGGTAAGTGTGAAACTGCATGTTAAGCTCAGAAAACCTGAAATCAAGAGGAAAGTTCAAAAGCAAGTAGAAATGTATGCTGAAATCATTGACATAACTAAGGAAGCTGTGAAGCAGAATAGAGAGGATGGAAAAAGTTGAGGAGGAGGATAAGAAACAAGGAAGTGCTCCAGTAGAATCCTCCTCCACATCAAGGACTACTAAGAGCTTTGCTACTACTCCTGTTCCCCCAAAACTTGCCAAACCTGAGAAACTGGAAGGCAAATCATCTAGAAAAGAAGGGAAAAGGGTGAAAACTAAGGCCTCCCAAACATATAAAAGCATGAAAAATGATGAAGAAGAAACTGATTCTGATGTTGAGGTCAAAGAGTTGAAGGCCTCAGGTACAAAAGCAACTAAGGTATCTAAGGAGAAGCCCTCTGGAAGAGAAAGGGCAAGCAAGAGGCAAAAGACTGAAACATATGTTAAAAATCCCACTCTCTCTGTCGATGACATCATTAAGTTAGTCACTGTAGATGGGAACTTAAGGCCAACGACTGAATTTTATGATGATTATAGTGATACTGATAAGAAGGTTCTAGAGGTCTGAATATCTACAATAATGATTTAATTAAAATAACTTTTGAAATCCCAAAAAGTCTTGCAGATATTTTGGAGTTAAGAAAAGAAAATGCAAAAAGTAAAGACATTGAGCTTAGGGAGCATGTGCTGATAAAATTGTGCCCTCAGATTACTCTAGATCAAATGAATATGATATTCAAAGAAGTGAAAGGTGACTTCAGGAGTAAGAAAAGAATGAATAAACTCATGCTTGGTGAAACCGATGAGATAGTCAAAGATACTCAGGAGATTTTTCTGAGTGCATTGAAAAGGCATAATCTTCCCTTTGTTGAAGAAGAGATTGATGATGGGATTGATTCTTTAATTTTGGATGTTGAAGAATTGAATATCAATGAGCAGCAAACTGAGATAGATGATTCCTTTGTTCTGGAAGAGGAAGCAATAAACAAAGAAGATACAAAGATGAAAGTTGAAATAGATGCTCAAACTAAAGATGATTCATTAAAGAATAAAGAGCATGAAATAGAAGAAGCTAAGGATCAAGAAGCATAAAAGGCTAAGGACAAACATGAAAAAGAAGAAGAGATTGCAAAGGTTGATGAAGAGCCTAAGTAGGACAATCTAGTTGATAGTATTGATAAGGATCAAATAGATACATTAGCATCTTGGGCAAGAGACACTATAGAAGCAGTGAAAGAAATTTTGGAAAGTGATAAACTAGTTGTAGAAGAGTTGAAAGGTCCAATCAATTTGGATAGTCTTTCACCAGTTCAGAAGATAAAGTGGGCCTCTCTCGCAGAAGCTAAGGCAAGAGAAGATATTTTGAAGTCTCACATAGAAGATAGTGAGCTACTTGGTCTGGCATCTGGGATTTTGGAGAAAATTATGCCAACATACCAGAAGGACTCATCAACATCCCCCTCCAATCAGTTAAAGAATGTGATAAACTCTGTAAGTACTCATTTTGAATCTCTTGAAAAGTATGCAGAGGTTAAGGTTCAAAATGAATTCAATGGTAAAAGATTTGATGCTCTAAAATGGATGATTGGAGTAGATAGAATAGTGTTGGATACTAGTATAAAGAGTAATCAAAATGCTCTTACAAAAGGAGGAAATGTATATAAATTTTTCTTGTCTTGTCCTAAAGTTATAGAGGATATTGAAGATAAAATAAAGGAGTCTAAGCAAAAACTATCAAGTGTATCCAAATCTTTTGATCCTTTGATAGAATTAGTGGCAAGCAAGGAGTGTCAAGCAATCAACTTGATTGAAGAAATAAATAAATTGACAAATGAAAAGGAGAGCATTGAGGCAAGGATGAGTGAGCTCCGGGGACTAATTTTCCCCAAAATGGAAGCAATGTTCAATGCTTTGACTGAAGCCCAAGCTGCCGCTTAGACAAGTGACCCCACTGATCTATGGAAGGTAGAGTCACAAGCATTTCTATTTAGTGGCCACATCTCAATTTTGAATAGTATGAAGAAGAGCTGGGATAGTGAGCTGGCACTATTGAAAAACATTTTTGGTGATATACTTAAGTTTATGTAAATAGGACTTAAGGATTGTTTGTACATATGTGACTTGGTATATAGAATTTTTGTGTAAATTCTGGTTTGTGGATCGCACCCTTTGCCATTGATGTCAAAGGGGGAGTGAAGAGCAGTGAAAAACAAGGAATCCAGCATAGGGGGAGCACTAGAGAACAGTGAAAAGCATAAGTGTACATAGTAAGGGGGAGTTTTTCTGACACTTAGTCATTTTTCGCTAAGTGTTGCCATCAATGCTAAAGGGGGAGATTGTTGGCAAGAGACACTGCTATGCATGAAAGGTGTTGTCATTGATGGCAACTAAGTCTATCTTACACATCCGTATTACATAATTTGTTCATACTGGAAGTCAGAGTGAAGATTTGTCTAAGTCCAGGTAGTTAGAAACAGAGCATGTGACAGGGTCCAGTATTTTGGTCTAGAACTCTTCGGTGGTAAATCATAGTGTGCTATGGATCTGAGGGAGTAATAAGGTTTGTTAGGACTATCTAAATGCAAAAATTTAGCCTCCAGTGATGAAGGATTCAAAAGTTATAAGCATCTGAGTATCGGTTCTAGTTAGTCAGTACAGTCAGAAGAAGAACAAGCTGACCTAGTATTTGATCTTGGTCTGGATGAAGAAAAGTTGTTGGTTAAGCAATTTCTGATAATAAGTGGTATTGGCTGGCATGATTGATGATTTGAGAACACAAGCTTTTGGTCTGTGTTAATTGTGCATGGATTCAGCTGACAGAGTAGAGTTCTTAATAAATGTTCTAAGTTTTCTTGAAGCCGACTACAATTGATTGAATTTCTTGATGTGGATATATATAGATGATGGATTCAAGTGTTTTGCAGTGTGATTGCGATGTGTTGATGGAGTAAGTGGGAGAAAGGCAGAAAGAAGTGCGAAGGTGAAGATCTAAGCTCAGATTATGGTTGAAAGGTGAAACAGGACAGAATAAGGATGAATGTGTAAAATCAATATTTTGTGCTTAACCGGAACTGAATTTTTACATTGGTAGATGTTATTCATTAGTTCAAACATTCTGTAATATTCTTATAATCATTTTTGTAGGCAATGAGCCTCTTGGAGCAATGAGCTCTGGGCAGTGCGCCCTGAAGGCATGTGCCTTCCCCATTTGTAATACTTTTAATAGAGTATAATTTCTTGTGGGTTAACCCCCATTGTGGTTTTTCCTTTAACCAGGTTTCCACGTAAAAATCCTATGTTATGTGTGTTGATTATGTTTCTGCTCATGTGTTGTTGATTTATGTTTTCATGGTTAATCTGATAATAAGTGGTAAAGAAGATTAATTGCAGCAAATGTTAAAGTTTTGAGACAATTGATTCACCCCCCCTCTCAGTTGTCTGCCCTAATTTCAACACCCGCGATAGTCAGGGCAAAGCTTGGTGGTGGCGCGGTAAAAGACATAAGGGATAACATGTATCCCGCCATCTCGCGGTGGCATACAACAAGGCTTGTGGGGTGGCAGTAAGTGGTGAAGATGAACATAACTATTCAAGAGGTCCCACAGTCCTACAATTGGCCTAAGTTGGTCTTGCGGTGATGCGGTAAGGAATTAAATGTTGAAATGACTTCAGTGTTGCCCTGCAATGGTTATCATTGATGCTTGTGGGATTCTAGTTTTCAAGGAAAGGACTACAAATCTTGAAATACTCACCCAGCCATTGGATTGGATCAAATCAATGGTCTATGTTTGAAAAGAATTGAATGCTAAGATTTGTTGATTTCATGGCATGAACCAGAGTTAATGGCGAAATGACCAACTTAATGACATGATAAAACTTGGGATTTCTTTGTATTTCTTCATTCCAGTGAATACAATGTTGATTGCAGAAGGCAAATTCAAGCTTTGTGTACTCTCCTCAAGCATTTTCCAACTGGGTAAGTCTAACCCATCACTCTTTGCATATAAGTTGGTGTTTGGTTTGTTCTCTATTTTCAACTAGTCTAGTAAAGCAAGTAAAATATCAAAACCCTAGTTTATAGAGGCACTAAAATATGGCACCTAAAAAATCTGAGTCTGTGAGTAAGAGCATTGACCCCCCTACTCCCAAGAAATGATCACTTCAACAATCATTGTTGGACATCCTACCAAATTTAGTTGACAAGGGGTCTAAGAAATTGTTCAAGGATGTTGCAGAAGGATGTCAGGATGCTACAATCCCTATCTTTGGATGGAACCTTTTTTGGTATTTTTGTGAAAAGAAAGATGGATAGGGACCAGTTGGAAACCCCTAGAATTTGGATTTGGCAAATCTTGTGGCACCAAATGTATTTGTTGATGTGGATTTGATTAGAACATTGGCACAACACTATCACTTAGCCACCAAAATAGTCAAACTACCAAATGCGTCACCATTAGTGGCTGTGGACAAGAATGCAATCATAGACTGCTTCATGTTGAACAATCAAGCCCTCACAAAGTAGATCTTTAGAAGAGTGAGAAGGAGTACAATAGTTTGAGAAAAACACATAGAAGGGATGAGTTGCCCATGTACATGAAGAAATGAGAAAATAACAGAAGAATTGAAAGCCCATCCACTTCAATTAAACCTTTCTCTGTTGAAGATTTTGTTGTCTATTTCAAAAGAACATGTTTTTCTTTGTGTCAGGTGTTGGGTATTGATGCCCAAGGTAGAATGCCTTTTGGCCTAATGATGATGGTCATGAGAATTCAAAATCCAGAAGTTAATGTTGAATATGACTTTGCATCATTCATTGAAACGAAACTGCATGATGGATTTTTGCAAATAAGAGAAAACAAAAAGCCCATGGATTTCAAATACTACTCTTTGTTATGTCATTTGATTTTGTATCAAAATAGAAGGAAGTGGCCTAGCAGAATGGATCTGAGCATGATTGATGAAAAGGGACAAAGATTACCAACACAATGCTAGTGTTACAAATGGGATAGCCATTGCAAGAATTGTGACTATGTTGTGTTTCATGATGAATTCTCATTTAGAATAATCAATTCTCTTGGTAGATTTTCTCCTAGATTGACAAAAGAGATCATGGAAATGTTGAGGCCTCTTGCCCATAGGCCAAAACAGGGTCATAAGCATAACTGTGCTAATTGGTTTTTCTTGCCAGATCATACTATAATTAGGGTACATTAGTAGAAAAATAGAAATAAATGACTAAAAAAACTACCAAAAATTGGTCATGTGATCAGTAGTTTGGTCACGTGACCATTGGTAGTTTATTTCTGGTCATTTATCTCACGACCAAATTTATGACCAAACAAATTTTAGTCATTAATTTGGTAGTATATTTAGTCATTAATTTGGTAGTATATTTAGTCATAAATTTGGTAGTATATTTGGTAATTTGGTAGTATATTTAGTCACGTGACCATTGGTAGTTTATTGCCAGTCATTTATCTCACAACCAAATTTATTTAGTCATTGTAATAATTCATTGCCGTCAATTAGTAGTATATTTAGTCACTGATTTTCGTCCATTGGTAGTATATTTAGTCATTTGTATTAACTAATTTCTATCCATTGGTAGTAAATTTGGTCATTTTAATCATTATTTTTTCGTCAATTAGTCATATATAAACAACTAGTACATGATAAACATCAACTATGCCATTTTTTGTTGATAAACTTCAACAAATCTGCTCAAAGGATTGAAACAACAATGCTGGAAAATAATTCACTGTTTATTCAAACTATATATAAAATATGTTACAAAGAACTCGTTTATCAACATTAAATCTGCTCAAAGGATTAAAACAACAATGCTGGAAAATAGTTCACTATATATTCAAACTGTATATAAAATATGTTACAAAGAACTCTATATATAGAGTTTTCAAGACAAAATCTTTTTGTAGTATGCAAACTGCTGATTTACTATGCTTTTAAAGATGAAAAAAATAAAACCAAAGCTAAAAAGCCATCGATGTGAGTGCATGTCTTCAGTGATGCCATTGTTGCACATGGGGTGGGCTGTAAATGCATCTATAAGGCATTGGTTTTGCATTTTCTCCTTGCTCTGTACTTGTCCACAATAAAAAACTCAAAATTTGTTAATATTTTTAAAAGATTTTTGAAACTTTGAAATATGTAAAACAAAGTGGGATGATAAGGAATTTTAAAGCAATATAGGCATATATTATGAAAGTATTCAAGAAGAAATGCATATACAGGTCTGATAGTCAAACTCCATAGTTCATTTTTTCATATTTGATTGAAATGTAGTATGATATATGCAAATTTAATGTGTTTATACTACACAGTAGAGTGTAGAAACTAACATAATAAAATCAGTATCATACCAATCTCTCCCTGAACAGGAACATATAATTTTTTGTCCTCCAATAAAGGTGAAAGAACAGAGAAAATATCGGATGGTGCCCTGTCAACATCTTCAAAAACTACCCAGAATCCTTTAACCACAGCCTGCATAAAAAAACAAACCACATGCACTTCACAACTGAGAAAATACTCTAATTGCAAGATAGATATAGATACATGAACTAAGAAATGATACATTCCAAAGAACAAAAATGTATGTCAATTGATGATATAGAAAAGCTCAACTTGAGTAAGAGAACCGGGCTGCCACTTGAATTCTCCAGGAATCTCAGTACAAATGTAAGTGCCAATTAGTGTTTTGTTGTCCATTTGTTCATCTAAATGGATGAACAAGATATCTAGAAACCAAAGAAATTAAAATATATTAGATAACATTAATATGTATAAACCCATTTAAGTAAAATAGTGACTAAAATTGAAAGGACATGTTAATAAATTTTCCTACAAGCAGTCACAGAACAACAATATAACTAATTTTCTGCCTATGTTGGAATGATATAATACACTTTTCAAACTAAAAAAGCTTATTGCCAAATGAGACATAGCATGATAGAAATACACACTTCATCAAGTATATTGTTTCAAAAAAAATAGCAGTCTAAAATTCCAACACCCAATTGAAAATCGAGGCCACATTTCTATCATGTAGATGGCCACAAATAAACACTGGGGTATACAAAACCAACATTTAACAAATGAGTTTAAAGTATATTAGTCATCAAATTTTGACAGATTGTAGAATGTAGCAGTTTGTTTGACTTAGGTGTATTGATGAAGGGTACACAAAATTGATTGCTGGATATCTGATTCTCAAGGAAATGGACAGCAAAACACTGATTGACACTTACAAAATTGATTGAATGCCAATTGTTTGATAGAATACCTCAAAGAAATGTGTTCTCATGGATTACAATGATTGCTGGATATGCACAAAATGGATTTGTTTAAAAGGCTTTAGAAACTTTCAAGCAAATGCAATTGGCAGGTGTAAAGCCAAATTTCACAACCTTTGCCAACATCCTCCCCACCTGTATAAAAATGGGAGCTTTGGAATAGGGTATGGACATCCATAAAAGCATAAAGGATAAAGGAATTTTGTCAGATGTTGTAGTTGCAACTACCCTGGTAGACATGTATACAAAATGTGGAAGCACAAAGAAGGCACGTGAACTATTTTAAAAATGCCTGAAAGAAATGTGGTCTCATGGAATGCCATGATTGGAGGATATGGACAAAATGGATTTTTTGAAAAGGCTTTAGAAAATTTCAAGCAAATGCAATTGGTAGGTCTAAAGCCAAATTCCACAACCTTTGCCAGCATCCTCCCCGCTTGTACCAAAATGTGAGCTTTGGAACAGGGTATGGACATCCATAAAAGCATAATGGAAGGTGGATTTTTGTTAGAAATTATAGTTGGAAATGCTCTGGTAGACATGTATGCAAAATGTGGAAGTATAGAAAAGGCACGTGACTTGTTTGACAAAATGCCTCAAAGAAATGTGGTCTCATGGAATGCCATGATTGTAGGATATGCACAAAATGGATTTTGCAAGGATGCTCTCAAAATCTTTGAATTAATGAAGCACTCTAGAGCATATCCTAACATTGTAAGCTTTTCTTGTGTTCTATGTGCATGCAACTATTCAGGTTTAGTGGATGAGGACTATACATACTTCAATCACATGAGTAACCCTTATTGCATTACTCCTACAGTTGATCATTATGTGTGCATGGTTGACCTTCTTGCCCATGCTGGCTATCTTAAGGATAGCCTAAAATTTATCATTAAGATGCCACTTAAACCTGTGGTGGTTTTTGGATGTGTTTTCTTAGTACCTGTAAATCACATATGAATATAGGCTTAGGAGTATTTATAGAAATTTCACTTTTTGATTTGGATCCTAAAAATGTTATGACTTATGTTCTTCTCTCAAACATATATGCAGAAGTGGGCAGCTGGGGTGAGGTTCAAATGGTAAGGAGATTGATGAAAGATAGAGGAATTAAAAAGATCTTTGGATGTAGTTGGATTGAAGGCCATAAAACGGTACATGCTTTTTCTATAGGAGACATATCACATCCATAGACACAACATATCTATGTAAAGTTGGACCAATTGGCTTGGGAGATGAAGGTAGCAGGGTATTTTCCAGATGCAAGACATTTACTTAATGAAGGGTACACAAAATGGTACATTTGAGTTTCAAGTGCTTCATCAAAATGTAGTTCCACTACCTAAAATCTTTGCCTGATTGGCACAAATTTGTCTTACTGATAATGCCATTAATGTTTAAAGTTAATGTAGTTGGCACCTACTGAGCCAGACTCTAGGATCTTGGCTAGCATCTCCTATCTTGAGCTTTGGTGCCTTGGAACAGGTTTCTAATACATAGATTATTAATTCAACATGATCTTTGTCTGATATGACATATCAAACACATATGCAAAATGGGCCAGTCTTTGGTAGGCACATGACATAGTTGTCACATTGGTAACCTTGCCAACAACAATGATTGCATGCTATTTAAAATGTTAAAAGACTATCTTGAGTTATACAAAAGTTTGAACAAGAAATGAACCCAGAATAAAGTTTGTATTTGTTGTCATTTAAGGAGTAATCTTGCCAGGAGAACCTAAGCCTTCATGTTTCAAGATTTTAGTATTTGGCTATTTTACATAAATTTAGTATATTGTAACCTCAACTGAATATGGACTTGAACATAGAAAAAAAGAGATTATAAGAAGCTACAATGCTTATGTGACAGAAATCCTAGTTCCCTAATGTTTGGATCATGATCATGAAAGGAAGCTAGGTGTGCGGAAATCACTTCCTACACTAATCTAATGAGGGGAGGAGAGTGCAACTTTAATTTAATCCTAACTATTATAGCAACATTAAACCATTAACATGAGATATTGCAAAAAACACATAATAGAGAAGGTGAGACAGAAGAAGAGAGACACAAGATATACATGGGGAAAACCCTTATCAGGTGAAAACCCCACACTCCAAAACTTGCACAATGTATTATCAAAACAAAGATTGTTTACAACACACTTGCAATACAAGCTCTCAGGAGTCTTTGACACTTGTATCTGGAGACAAACTGGCAGCATAACAGTACCTGTCAAACTTGTAATACATCTCCTTCTCCAAGCACCTGTTTATATAGAATATACAAGGCAATATTGGTCCTATCTTGGAATAGGCGTCCAAATTGGCCTCATGGCTCAAAACCCATGCCTAAGGACACTTGGTCAACATTGTAGAATGTGCCTCACTTGTCCATAGCTCCCATCCCAAAGAGGTCTCTATTTTCAAAATGGGCTATGACAGATGCTCTTACGACACTTACGACTGTCATAGAATCTGTCATAGCGGTTACAACTTACAGCTATAAGAGAATTTGTCATACACAGGCTATAAATAGCATATTCTCTTACAACATGTCATAGTCCACCTTGGGGTGCCCAAATATGCCTTTTTCAAAGATGCTTCATGACACATGTCTTCACCTATCTTACAAGCTTCTATTTCTGACTCTTACATGTCATAACTTTGTCATAGGAATCCGTCATAACCATTTCGGTCAAACATTCCCTTACACAACATCCAAGATGCCGACACATGGTAAAATACTCCTACCACAAAGTGGGATGCCTATCTCCTTATGTGAGGAAAAAATTACAAGTTGTCATCTTCCATGTAGGATGACACATCACCGTGCCACATCCCACAATATGACAATATGGAATTTATAATTAATTTACAACATAGGCAATGAATTAATAAATACAAACATAAATAATGCAAGGAATTACCAAGGTTGAGACACATTAATTCCCAACATTCTCCCACTTGTCAAACACCTTGTAAGAGCCAATAGAATAACATGATTTAACTACTATAGGCTGAGAGGCCCATAGACTCTGAACACCATCTGAACTTCTTTGTGCCCACTGACTTCGTCAATGGATTTGGAACATTCTTCAAAGTATCTACCTTCTCCAAATTTACCTTCCCATACTCTACCATGTCTCTCACGAAGTAAAACTAAACATCAATATGCTTTGTTCTAGCATGGAAAGTTAGATTCTTTGTAAGGCAAATTACACTCTGACTGTCACAACTGATCGTAATTTGACCTGCATCAACACCAATATATGAACACAATATGTTAAGCCAAATGGCTTTCTTACAAGCATGAGTTGTAGCCATATACTTAGCTTCTGTAGTGGACAAAGCAACCACAGGTTGTCATTTACTCATCTAGCTAATCGCACCACCAAACATTGTGAACAAATATGCACTAGTGGATCTCAAGTTGTCAATGTCACGTGCCTAGTCATAATCCACAAATCCATGAATATAAACTGAATGCAGAGGTCTTGTAGCGTTGCCATGATAGCAAATGGAATACTCAGAAGTACCCCTCAAACATCTGAACACTCGCTTAACTGCATCCCAATGTACCCGTCCAGGATTAGCCATAAACTGACTAAGGACTCCCACTGCTTGGGCAATGTCTAGTCTTGTGCAGACCATAGCATACATCAAACTGCCAACAGCACTAGCATAGGGTACTCTGCTCATGTCCTCCACCTCACTAGGGGATTTTGGACAATCCTCAACAGACAACTTTGTTCCTAGAGAAACAATAACACACAATGGTCTACAATCTGCCATGCTAAACCTATCCAACATGGTCTTCACATACTGTGGCTTAACCAAAGTTTTCTATTAGTTCTATCTCTTCTGATTTCCATTCCTAGAATGTACCTAGCTGCCCCTAAATCTTTCATTTCAAACTTTGCTGACAACTGATATTTGAAATCATAAATCATATTCTTACCCTTCCTAATGAGCAACATATCATCAACATATAATGCAACAATGAGAATACGATCACCATCAAACTTATAATACACACAGTGATCCGATTTTGATCTCACAAATCCAATAGACAACACAAAGGCATCAAACTTCAAATACCATCTCCTAGGGGATTGCTTCAAACCATACAAAGACTTCTTTAATTTGCAAACCAAATTTTCTTTACCTTTCACCATGTAATGCTCTGGCTGTGACATGTAGATTTCTTCCTCCAAATCACCATGAAGGAAAGCTATCTTCACATCCATCTATTCTACCTCTAGGTCATAAGATGCTGCAAGAGACAACAGGAATCAAATGGATGTTAGCTTTGCAATAAGAGAGAAGATCTCACCATAATCTATACCCTCCACTTGTGAATACCCCTTCACAACCAATCTGGCCTTATACTTCTCAACACTGCCACTGCACTAAATTTCTTCTTGAACACCCATTTGCATCCAACGGGTTTTCATCTATGAGGCAAAGGCACCAAGTCCCAAGTTTGATTCTTTTCCAAAGAAGCCATTTCATCCTCCATGGCCTCCTTCCAAGAACTTTCATCTTTCATGTCCATAGCCTTTGATACAGTTCTAGGTTCATCACTGTTAGTAAGCAAAGCAAAAGCACAACTAGAATCAAGCAATGTAAAACCAAACCTTTTAGGTTACTTTCTTATCCATGTAGACCTCCTCAAGAGCTGAGATTGAGGTTCAGCTTCTTCATCTGAGCTTTCAGAGCTACAAGAGCTCTCCTCATCATCATGTCCAACATTGTCTTTCTGTTCAGTCTTCTTAGGGGTAGCAGGAAACTAAACAACATCCTCTTTCTTTTCTTTTTCTTTTAGCTATAAAACAGTGGAAGAAGGTGTAATCTCTCTGAAGATGACACTTCTGCTATACAACACTTTTTCAGCCACAGGGTCCCAAAGCTTGTATCCTTTCACATCAACACCATAGCCAATGAAGATACACTTAACAACCTTGTTCTCCAATTTCGACCGCTTCTCCCTAGGCACATGTGCATATGCCTCACAACCAAAAACATGAAGATGCCTTATTGAAGGCTTTCTACCAGACCACACCTCCATGGGTGTCTTTCCAAAAAGAGCTAATGTAGGAGATCTATTTACAAGATAGCAAGTAGTGGCAATAGCTTTAGCCCAAAACTTTTGTTCTAGGCCAGCTCCACTAAGCATACTCCTAGCCTTCTCCATCAGTGTCATGTTCATCCTCTTTGCAACTCCATTTTGCTATGGGGTGTATGGAGTTGTCTTATGTCTTTCAATCCCAAGTTCCTTGTAATATTTATCAAATTCTGTAGAACAGAACACACCACCGTTGTCAATTCTCAAACACTTAATCTTTTTACCAGTCTGATTTTCAGCAAAGGCCTTAAACTCCTTAAACTTACTATAGACTTCAAATTTGCTTATGAGAAAATAAATCCATGTCCTTCTACTGTAGTCATCTATGAAAGATACAAAATATATAGATTTTGATAATGAAGGAACATTAACAAGACCAAATACATTAGAATGAACAAGGTCCAACACACTAGAAGACTTATGAGAACTTGAATAAAACTGAACACGGTTTTGTTTGCCATATATGCAATGTTCACAAAAGTCAAACTCAAGATTACAATCATCTAACCCCTCAATGCAATTTTTATTTTTCAGGGTACGCAGACCCTTCTCACCAATGTGGCCAAATCTCTTATGCCATAACATTGTCTTTTCAGCATGAAGTTTAACCTCCAAGGCATGATTACAACCATTAGGACTAGAAACAACAGATTTCTTCATTGCTCATTCAGATGGTGGGGATGAAGTGACTTCTACCCTCTTCCTTGAGTTAGAAGAACTATTGCATTGTGAAATGCATGCCTCCAGCTGAAACAGAGTACCTCTCCTAGTACCCTTAGTAAGCACCATAGCTCCTCTAGTCATCTTGCATCCTTCTTTCAAAAAAATAACCTGCACACCTACATCATTCAACATACTTATAGAAAGTAGGTTCCGTGCTAAGTCTAGGTGATGCATCACCCTAGAGATTCCCTTCACTCATCCATTAGGGAATCAGATAGAGACTCTTCCATAACCAACAATCTTTAGATGAGAGTCGTCACCTAGGTACACCTTTCTACCATCAAACCCCTCATACTTAGTAAACTAGTCTCGATGCGAGGTCATGTGGAATGACGCACCAGAGTCAATCAGCCCCACATCATCAAATGCATGGGTTGCCAGGGCTGCAATGAAGGCATCACCATCATCTTGTGACTTGTCAGAATCTGAATCAAGAGCTTTCTTCTTCTTTTTCTTCTCCTCTTTGCATTCTTTTGGAAATGCCTGGTTTTACCACAGTTCCAACAAAGAGCCTTGGACTTTCCAGGAGATTTGGATCTCCCACAGGATTTGGATCTACCCTTCTCATCTTTCTTGTCTTTCTTCTTCCCTTTTCTCCTTGGGTCTTCCACGAACCGCAAGAGCCTCTTTAGCTAATTCAGATGTCTTCCTCTACATTTCTTTAGATAACAGCAAAGACACCATATCTTCCATCTTGAAGGTGGTAGTGGTGCTTCCGATAGCTATTACAAGATGATCCCATGAATCTAGTAAAGAACAAAGCAGGGTCATGCAACGATCCTCCTCCTCCATTTTCACACCCACAGACGTCAACTGTGCAACAATCATGTTGAAAGTATTCATGTGGTCCGCAATAGATCCTCTATCTTCCATCTTCAGAAAAAACAACTTCTTTTTCAGGAAGAGTTTGTTCACCAAGGACTTGGCCTGATAAACAACACCCAAATTCTTCCAAAGATCCTTCGTTGTCTTCTCCTCATGGATGTTCAATAGAATAGAGTCAACTAAATAGAGTCTAATGAGACCCTTAGCCTTCTGATCTTTGAGGTCCCAATCATCTTGTTGCATTGCTGTAGGTTTTACACTGGATACCATTTCCCATAGGTCACGATCAACAAGTAGGTCCTCCATCTTCAATTTCGACAACTCAAAATTAGTGCCATTGAATTTCTCAACCTCTAACCTTACAGATGTGGTTGCCATCTCCTTGCTGCAATAAGATACAAAATACTCTGCACAAGACTCCCACTCAACCTAAGATTAGCTCAAAAAACCCCTACCCAATAGCTAAGACCAAAACTGGCTAGGCTCTGATACCAACTAAAAGGAATCTAGGTGTACAGAAATCATTTCCTACACTAATCTAATGAGGGGAGGAGAGTACAAATTTAGTTTAATCCTAACTATTACAGCAACATTAAACCATTAACATGAGATATTGCAGCAAACACATAATAGAGAAGGTGAGACAGAAGAAGAGAGACACAAGATATACATGGGGAAAACCCTTATTGGGTGAAAAACCCCACTCCAAAACCTACACAATGTATTATCAAAACAAAGATTGTTTACAACACACTTGCAATGCAAGCTCTTAGAAGTCTTTGACACTTGTATTTGGAGACAAACTAGCAGCATAACAGTATCTGTCAACCCTGTAATACATCTCCTTCTCCAAGTACCTGTTTATATAGAATATACAAGGAAATATTGGTCCTATCTTAGAATGGGCGTCCAACTTGGCCTTGGCATCATGGACCAAAACCCACACCTAAGGACACTTGGTCAACATTGTAGAATGTGCCTGACACTTGTCCACAACTCCCATATCAAATAGGTCGCCTACTTCCAAAATGGGCTATGATAGATGCTCTTACGACACTTATGACTGTCATAGAATCTGTCATAGTGGTTACAACTTACAGCTATAAGAGAATTTGTCATACACAGGATATAAATAACATATTCTCTTACAACATGTCATAGTCCACCTTGGGGTGCCCAAATATGCCTTTTTCAAAGATGCTTCATAACACATGTCTTCACCCGTCTTACAAGCTTCTATTGCTGACTCTTACATGTCATAACTTCGTCATAGGAATCTGTCATAATTATTTTGGTCAAACATTCCCTTACACAACATCCAAGATGCCGACACATGGCAAAATGCTCCTACCACAAAGTGGGATGCCTATCTCCTCATGTGAGGACAAAATTACAAGTTGTCATCTTCCATGTAGGATGACACATCACCATGCCACATCCCACAATATGACAATATAGAATTTACAATTAATTTACAACATAGGCAATGAATTAATAAATACAAACATAAATAAAGCAAGGAATTACCAAGGTTGATACACCTTAATTCCCAACATATCATCCTACCCGGTCCTTGAAGCCTATGTAGTAGTGTACACACACACTTGAAAAATAACCATTAAACTTGACATTGAACTTTTCTTCACTGCTAAGTTGGGTAAATTTTGATAAATTGGAAAAGCTCAAGTCATACCTGATTGCACTAGTTGGCACAATACTAACATATTTCTTCACTTCTTTATTTCTAAAATACAGGTTAGAATTCAGTCCTTGTTCTTCGAGCTCTGTAATAACCTGCATTCATTGCAAAAAATTATTCAGACTAAAGAACAATGTGAAAGCCTGATAAAATATTTCTAATCTTTGAACCCTACTTTGAGAGATAGACTTTTTCATTCTATGATTGTATGTTCTAGATCCCATTAGAAAAATGAAGCTTGTACAAAGCCAAACTTGAGTGAGCCGGTGTTCAAACTCATTTTGAACATCTTTTGAATGTTGCTTAAAGGTCATTCTTATAAGAGCATTTGGACGAGCCTTCCAACCATAGAGCCTATCCACCTTAATAAGTCAAGCACATAGTGAAAGCTTTTTGTGTCAGTGATTTTGAAGGTAGGAAATTTTTCATGAAAATTAATGGCAGATAGATATTGAATACACATTGAAACTACCATACAGACTTACCTTATTCAGGGCAACTACAAAGGGCATATGTAGCATTTTCAAAAGATTTAGAGACTCAAGTGTTTGTGGTTCCAAGCCATGAATAATATCAACAACTAATATAGAAATATCACATAAGCTAGAATCTCGAGCTCTCAAATTTGTGAACGATTCATGCCCAGGAGTGTCAATTACTAGTAAACCATTACTAGTGTCAATCTGTAACAAGAAATAGCATTCCTCTATTTAGAATCTAGCAAAAATGGATTGAGATAAGAAATCTCTGTTTAAACTGGTGCTGCAATATCAAGCCACTCGTTCTGTTGATTGCAAATGTTTAGAAAAAGGGTGTTGTCAATATAAGACTCTACACCAGTTTAATACTATCATGATAATTAAAGATAAGTCACTTCGGCCTTAATGTTAAAGAAACACATTATAGTGGACCATGGGAAGACAATTGCATGGAGCAAATATAAGAATAGTCTAGAACTAAGAGACTTGTAGTAACTACTCTGTCTCATGCATACATAAAAGAAATGGCACATTTCAAAACCTTTTGAAACTATAGCTAACTAAGAAGCCAAGTGACTGAATAAAATCTCAAGAAATTAAACTTTAGTTTCAAATGTTTCATTGAGTTCAAGTACTGTAAACTTTCATGAGGCCACAAATAGCTAAACTTTTTATACATAACTCTCTGGAGTTTTATTTTGAACATTAACACTAAAACTCTCACCAAACAACTTGAGGCAAGAGAGGAATTTTTCCACTTTAAGAAAACATTATCATGTCACACCAGGCACATATAGCTTCAAGTAAGGCTCTGAACTCTTTCTTTCCTGAAATAGGTGACTGAATTGCTAAAATTTTGTTAATTATATTGCTGTTTTAGAGGCATGCACCTCTAATTTTGTCTCTATTGCATCCTCCCTACTTGTGTCAAAATGGGAGCTTTGGAATAGGGTATGGACATCCATCAGAACATAAAGAATAGAGGAATTTTGTCAGATGTTGTAGTTGCAACTACCCTATTAGACATGTATGCAAAATGTGGAAGCATAGACAAGGCACATGAACTGTTTGACAGAATGCCTCAAAGAAATGTGGTCTCATGGACTGCAATGATTGCAAGATATGAACAAAATGGATTTGTCGAAAAGGCTTTAGAAATTTTAAAGCAAATGCAATTGGCTGGAGTAAACTGAAAATCCAAATTCCCCAACCTTTGTCAGCATCCTCCCTACCTGTGTCAAAATGGGAGCTTTGGAATAGGGTATGAACATCCATCAAAACATAAAGGATAGAGGAATTTCATCAGATGTTGTAGTTGACTTGCAACTACCCGACTTGCAACTACCCTATTAGACATGTATGCAAAATGTGGAAGCATAGACAAGGAACATGAACTGTTTGACAAAATGCCTCAAAGAAATGTGGTCTCATGGGCTACAATGATTGCAAGATATGCACAAAATGGATTTGTTGAAAAGGCTTTAGAAATTTTAAAGCAAATGTAATTAGCTGGTGTAAAGCCAAATTCCACAACCTTTGCCAGCATCCTCCCTGCTTGTGTCAAAATGGGAGCTTTGGAATAGGGTGTGGGCATCCATCAAACATAAATGATAGAGGAATTTTGTCAGATGTAGTAGTTGCAACTACCCTATTAGACATGTATACAAAATGTGGAAGCATAGACAAGGCACGTGAACTGTTTGACAGAATGCCTCAAAGAAATGTGGTCTCATGGACTACAATGATTGCTTGAGACCAAACAGGTTTCAACCTACTTTGAGAAGGAAGGATAACATTGTTTCTAGGGTTGGATTAGTGTTGTGATATTTGATACCACCTGCAGGAGTAGAGTGAAGCATTTGGTAGACTAAGCGGATGGTCATAGATAGCTCTTAAAGTTTAGATCAGTACATATCTTCGAACATGTCTGATTGAATATGGAGTGAACAAAAAGTGCAGAGTATAAGTTAATGTTGTGGGATGATATATGTTTTTCTGCATATGAAAAAATCCTACACATAAATGAAATATGATTATTTTCACAAGCGGGCATGTTGAAGGGGAACTTTTAGAATAAAACCACAAGTAGAAAAAAATTTATATGCATTTTCAACGCGGCAATATAGACTCAACTGATTTCTTACTTAACAATAGTCAACCATCAAAGAAAAGCAATACAAATGGTGCTTCTCACAGTCTTATACAAGAAGTTATGATAGACAACATAGTTTGTAGTATGTATAGCCAGGTTCATGGTGTACTTACATAAGAGCCATACTCCAACTTGGATTTCCTCCCATTGACAAGAACTTGTCCATAAACTTTGGCAGAGGTGGGTGCTAAACCTACAATTGAGAACAACATATACTAAATTAGAATGACTCTAAACACATCCATCAAAACATTAAGGATAGAGGAATTTTGTTAGATGTTGTAGTTACAACTGCCTTGTTAGACATGTATGTAAAATGTGGAAGCATAGACAAGGCACATGAACTTTTTGATAGAATGCCTCAAAGAAATTCATCACCCGCTCTCTCGTAGGCACTTCAAGTCATGCTTGCAGTGATGCGGGGAAGCCCGCATCACTACAAGCATGACTTGAAGTGCCTGTGAGAGAGCGAGTGATGTAAATGTGGAAGCATTGACAAGGCATGTGAACTGTTTGGTAGAATGCCTCAAAGAGATGTCATCTCATGGAATGTAATGATTGTAGGATATGCACAAAATGGATTTTTTGAAAAGGCTTTAGAAACTTTCAAGAAAATGCATGGACTACTAAAATATAAAGAGGGAAAGGATGTTTACATACCTTTCAAAATACTCACACTACAAAGCAGCTTTAAAGTCCTCTCCTGTGTTTTCAGGAAGTTCCTCAAATTTCTCAGATTCAGATAAAGTGCACTTCAAATTAAGGTTTGGAGTTTCGATCTTAGAGAGATTTTAGATGTAGTTGTGGCTTCCTTAGCTGAAAAGGCAAGCCCTGTTTATATTTTAGTAGTTGTAAATCCAAATTCGACAACCTTTGCCAGCATCCTCCCTGCCTGTGCCAAAATGGGAGCTTTGGAACATGGTATGGACATCCATCATAACATAATGGAAGGGGGATTTTTGTTAGATATTATAGTTGGAAATGCTCTAGTAGACATGTATGCAAAATGTGGAAGTAAAATCCAACCAAGGCATGCCTCCAAAAATCAGATCGGACAGTAAAATATTACATTTAAAAAAACATAAAATAAAATTTGATAAGGACACCCTTGTCTTTGCCCACTTCATTCTCAAAGGTATTGAGATTTAGGGCCACCACGTCATCAGATCAAATATCCATGATCAAAGTTGCAAAGGCAAGCCTGACTAATGCTAAGATCCATATTCTATCCATTGTGGATCTGAGGCAGGAATGTGAATCGACATATTTGAGGATGGAATATGCTTGAAATGCAATGTCTATTCCATCGTGCAAAGACAAAGAGTAAAACAATAAATAAACCCTAACAATAGTGCGGTGTTGGTGAAAGAAATCGATTTCACTTTTGGCGCCCATCCTTTTCATTTTTGGTACCCATATTTTTTTAATTACCCACTTTGATATCCTATTGTCTAATTTTTATTGTGACTAATTATTTAGTCATTTATAACTGTAATGGTTTGAGGAGTTCCACATTGAATATTAGGTGTCATCCTAGGTATTATGTGAGATTGAGAAAAAAATCTATTATCACAAAAACGGTCTATGAACCATATCATAGAGGCTTAATCTTCCTATTTGGAACTTTGAAATGTTTCTTCTAAATATGTAACTAAAGTTTGTCATCAACATTGAAAGAGTGAGGTGTGTGATGTGTGTCATGGTACTCTTTGTAATTCTATTTCTAGTTTGATAGAATCTTCTAAATCTATTGATGAACTTTGTGAATGTGTTGCAAAAATTTATATGCTTTATCTACTTCTCATTCTCATGTGTGTGAATCCAAATACGATGGTATGCATTAGGATATGTCAAGGGGTTGTTGCAAACTAAATCCTAGGACATGTCTAAAAATGACTATACTTGTAGAACTATGTAAAGCTCTATTGTAGGCATGCTAGATGTATAGTAGGTTGTCATCTAAAGTACATATATGTGCATATCTGAAGGTGTACAATAAGTGCAGAAGTGTGCAATTAACCACCTCTATTTGACTATCTATTTAGAAATGAAATATTGTGGACCAATTCAATTATGTATCCAATCTCTCCCACAAAGATTGAAAAATGTGCTAACAAATATTGGGTTGTAATCATTCACAATAGATGTGGGTAGCTGAAATTGTACCCAAACACAACTGAAGAAAAGGTACATGGTCTCTTGCATTGTGATACTTTTCTTACAAGAAATTATGATAACCATTTTTGAAAATATGTCCAATACAAAAAACTATTGAATTATTATGATGCTTTTTCATAAGGAATCCACTAATTAAATTCATGCTAATAAATTCCTAAGATCTTTACAAAACTCTAAGAGGTATAAATCCCAATCTTCATGTTCATGGGCTTGGCAATGTGATAAGGAATGTAAGACTTGTTATAGTGCTTGATGTCTAAACACATGTGAGGCCAATAGAAATTTTGTAGCATTGCCAATGTCTTTGTAATGATAAAGTGTCCAATATCTTGATGTAGTGCACCCCCTAGATGAGTCTTAAGCAAGGTGCACATTTTGGAACAAAAACATAGCTAAGCTTGAAAAGAAGCTTGTCATGCAAATACAATTCACCAACATATTTACCTTGTGTGATTGTAGTGCAGGTATGTATGAAGTTGTAATATATTGAGTAGAAGTTCCCTAGTTAGAAAAGTTCTAGTCATGTGAGTTCAACACTATGATGAGTGCATGAACCCAATTGGCTAGGGAAATCTAATGCCTTATCATCTTTTCCATTCTTATGCTTGATCACCAAATGGAACTATGGAAAGTATTTCATCCACTTCATGTGGCATGGATTCTCTATCTTGCTCTATGTGTGTAGAAACTAAAGTGGCTTATGATTTGAATGAATGATTGTGATTAGCTCCTTACCCAAAATATAGTGTTGCCACTAATTAATAGCTTGAACAATGACATCCAACTCTTTCTCAAAGACTTGGAGTAACATTAAACCATGCCATTAAATGTCTCTAAATTTTAGGTGACTAGATACTCATGATGAGTAAGAAATATATTATAATATTATATAATATATAATATTGTAATATTAATAATATAATATTATATTATTATATAATATTATACAATAATATATATATTATATAATATCATATTATAATATATTAAATTATATTGTATTGTAATATAATATATTATTATTATATTATATTATAATATAACCCACTCCCCAATTTTTTTTTAAAAATTATCCACTTTAATATCATATTGTCTAATTTTTATTTGTGTGACTAATTATTTAGTTGTGTTTTGTGCTTGATGACCAAATTAGTCATTTATTTGGTAATTTATTTAGTCAGTTCAACTGATAACCAAATTAGTCATTTATTTAGTCATTTATAGGTGTATTGCAAAAAAAATTAGTCACATGACTAAAAGTTTGTCACCTGGTTATTTATTTGCCATATTTCTACTAGTGGTATATGGGTGTACTCAGCCACCCAATGTGTTGTCCAAATTTGTGCCAAACAAAATTTCATTCCTTGAATTCATGTGGCAAATGATGTGGATGGAGAAGGATGTAATGAAGAAATAGAAGAAAGGCACATTTCTTCCTGATTCCACAATGTTTGGTGATTGGTCCATTGGTTTTGATACTTTAGAGGATTTGTAAGCCTATTTGAAGGCTAAATATTCTTTGAAATCAGGTGTAGAGAGGGTTTGTGATCCAGAGGGTCACATGAATTTTGTCAAACAAACCATCCTCACAAGAATGGGAATATCCCATCAAATCAATTTTGATGAGGATGTGATCAAAAATCTTGTCACCTTTCAAGAAATGTATAATAGGGAAAGAAAATGGGATATTTTGAAAAGGATTGCTCGAATGATAGGAGAAAACAAAATCCTAATTTTTTTGGATTCTTTGTTGAAGAGAGGGACCCTGTGAGAAGAATAGATTTGATAATTGACAATTTTGAAAGAATATATAGCAAGTATGAGAAGCAGCCTTCAAAGGCTACCAAGCTCGGTGTCAAAAGACCACCAAGAGTTGTGATTCAAGAGCATGTACCAGATGCAATGTCAATATAGGATCCAACTTGTGTCCCTAATTCACCACCTACCAAAAGGCAAAGGATTGAGGATGTTTCTCCACTAGTTCCATATGAATTGACCGAAGGAGGGGGTGACATTGATGAAGTGGCAAGTATCTTGAGAAATAAAGGAGATGAAGGAGAAATAGATCAACCACTTGTTGGCCAAGAAATAGAAGCACACAAACTAGAGGCTAGAATGGGCAAACAGGCACAAGGGGAGCCTGAATTAGAAGAAGATGAAAGAATTGTGGCTTCTATGAGATTTATGGAGGACGATGATTTCATTAATTCTCCTAAATTCAAAGATTTTTGGATTAAGATGAAGATGAAAGAATTTCAAGAACAAGTGGAAATAAATAAAATGGGTGCTGATGAATCTTTGCGTGAGTAAATTATTTGACAAACTTTCAAGAATTTGAAAATAGATGAAATAGGTGTCAGCCCTGATGAGGCTAGACAAATGGTATTAAGGAGCAACATGCTGATCATTCTCGGGCTTGAGTTGAAGAAAATATTTTTGTTAGACCAAGTCAGGAATCAAGATGACCCCATGCTAGTTTCTAAATTTGACTATGAGGATGGTGTTAGTGGTTGTGGTTTCAATCCAAAAATAGAGACTTTGGCAATATGGGGAACACAAAAGAACACCAGCAAACTAAGATTACTTGATGTGGTCCAAGAAATAAGGGGAATAGCTGTGGTCAAGACATTCCAGGACACATCAGTAACTAAAGTAGCTGCCCTCACTATGCATTCTCCAATGTTTACTCAAGCTGATGTTAAAAAGATAGAGCAAAGATTGCTTGATTATGAGAGAACTCGGATGGAGATAAATGATGAGGTAAATAGATTATATCTTGAAAATGTAAAGCTTAAAGAACAACTGAAGGGGGAGAGTTCTTCTCAAATTCAAGCCATTGTGCCATTTCAAACACCTATGCCACAAGAGACTGGTGATACCACAATGACTGTTGAACAATTCAATGTTTTGAAATTGAAGTTGGAAAAAGAAATTGAGGAATTGAAAAGCCAAAACAAGAAAACAAAGAATGAGGCAAAATTGAAAATTCTTGAAGCATTTGAGAAAATTTTGGAATATAGAGTGAAAATGGTTGTTGACAAGTTGAGAGATGTGCATGAATGCTATTCTTCCTTGTCTCAGGCCATGGAACAGTTGAAAGTAAATTTTTCTATTTTAGATCCCTTGTATCAAAGATGGTAGTCAACACATCACACATTGATCACTATATGTAAAGTTCTACAATGGAATCCAGATTTTCCTACAACTCTAAAGCCAATAGAGAAAATGATCAAGATGATATTGGATGAGTATCAGTATGTGAGTGGTGAGAATCAAAAAATGCAGGCAAAGATTGATTCTTTTGCCACTTTCAAACACTAGTTCATTCCATCAATCCTAACAAAGGATGAACAGATCAAGAATTTTGATGCGTGGAAAGATGAATTTGGTCATACAGTTTCTAAGGTCATGGAATTTTTTAAAAAAGGATGAAGATATCAATATTCTCAGCTTCAACATCATTGTGGACAAAGTAATTGCTTTGGATGTTGGAGATACAAAGTTTGTAATTGATGTCAAAGAATTGCTGGACAAAAGGTGGAATGATCACCATGCCAACTTGCTCCAAATTCAAGATTATAAGTCGCCTAGTGATTATGTTGTGTTTCAATGGTAGCAGAAGTATCTTGAAGCTAATGAATAGACGGGCTATACATGTAGGGGAGCAATGAGCATCATGGCCTCATGACTACACAACATACCAATGGGAGCAAGAGTATTTGGCTCCTCCAGAAGAATAGGGCCTTGAAGATGTTGCAATGGAAGAACCAAGCCTTCAAAAACTCTATCATGGAGAGGGGGACTTTGCCAGATCAGGATGATCATGGGTCTCTTATGTTGATTAACGGACTACAAGTGTAATGCAAGTGTTGCGGGCTTCCAATCAATATTGTCTACTTTCTCTGTTTTCTCTTAATTATGTTTTAAGCAAAATTAATGTTTAGTTTATACGAAGAGGCATGAATTTTGAAAAGATGCCATATTTTGTAATGGTCTAAATATTGTTGCTTCTCTTATAAAAGAGAAACCATGACTGAATTTTGATATCATCATCATAGGCATTTATAGAAACATATATGAGGAGATTTTTGTGATATTGTAATATCTATTTGAAGCAATCAATGGAGAAGAAGATTTAATCTGGTGCTCGAATTCTAGTTAAGATATCTAAGAGATCATTTCTTTATTTGTAACGAGGAGGCTTAGTTCACCTAATGTTAAAATATCTATATGTATTATTAAATCACAGATGTTCGTTATTATTTCTTTCACACAAGCATATTCAATGCATGTGGAGGTTAGAATTTATATTACAAACTAAAGCTATCATCTAGGACATACAAGAAAAGTCTCGCATCTAGAAAATATATAGGACATACAAGAAATTATATTCTAACTAAACAAAATTAATTTCAACTAAAGTAAGAAAACTAAGAAGAATGATTGAACCTAACTTTAAATGCACTTCAAATCAATAGTGAACATCTTAGGTTTTCTATACAATGTACCAACAGAATAATGATGATTACATTCATAAATGTATCAGTAAAACAATAGTGAATAAGCATACCTATACTAAAATCTTTATTATATTTAATAATAAATTACACCATACATATAACCAAAGTTTAGGTGACAAGCTAACCTCTTAAGGTGATAGGCTAGTTAAGGTGACAAAACATCATCATAATCATCTGCATTTCCAGCAAGATCAGAATCTTGATCACTCGTGTCTGCATCTGCTTTATTCTTCCTCATCCTCATCTATGACATGCTGCTGATTCTCCCTCCCAATCTCTTCATTGGCAATCAAAATGTCATGACCCCTAATTTCAATATTTAATTTTAAATGTTATTATTCTAATAATCGTCGACTAATTTTGACTCGCATGCATTACATGAATACTCCCTTGACGGAGAGAGTATCACTAAGGAGGGGGTGTCTAGCTGACTGATGGCAATTGTGGTGGAAGGAATCCGCACACACAAGCACTTAGTTAGTTATGCATTGCATTTTAATTGAGATTTCTCTATTTGATGAATATAAATAGCAAAAACTCCCTAGCATATTATCTGATATATAGTTAGATTATGGGTTTAGTGAATTTAAATTATTTCGAATTAAAATAAAATAGATCTAGAAGTCATGTCTCCTTTATTAAAATTGATTAGAAATAAATTGCCTATAAAATTAAATATACTCCTTTTAAAACGAAATAGAATTAATTGATAAAAGTGTTTTGAATAAATTGAAGGAAAGGAATTCGCTTGAATAATATTTACTTGCATTCTTTAGATAATTATGTATTTGAATAGAAATATAGATAAGAACAAAAGTTAAAAGGATAGAAACATGGAGATGAAAATAGACTCTTTATCGTATTAGATAATGATAAATTAATAAGATAGAAATAAAGAAAACAAAATAAAAACTAGAATGAAAACTAAATAATGGAAATAAAACCATAAGGAGGAAAGAAAACTAAGAATAGAAAAAGAAGCCGATTTTAGAATGAAAACAAAAATAAATCTAAGAAAGCAAAAATCAATAGAATAGTGAAAAAAAATAGCAACAGGGAGAAATAAAAGAAGAGTAAGTCCGTATAGAGAAGGGACATTGAGAAAAAAGCAAAAATAAGAAGCATGGTGATGGAACTTTTCTCGTACCCTGTTGCTAACGAGGATTTCATCAATTCTTTAGTTCGAGCCGATGGGGAGATTGAAGAATTTCCCATGTAGGGGTATGGCACTCATATTCATGCTCTTCTGGGGTATCCACTTCGCATCTATAAGGGCGGAATCATAACTCATTTGGGAGGTTCTAGGATCGAAGTAGGACAATATGATCCCAGGAAAAAGAACTTATTAGTAAATGCATAATCAAGATGGAGACTGGTATGTCACTTTGGCATTCAAGGAGTCTGTGCTTCCACAGTGGTATACACTAGTCGATTGCATCCAAAGGTAAGTCTCTTATGTTTATACGTTGGCTCTGCAAACATTCTCATTCAAAGTTTGTCTCTGGAGGTATATATTCTTTTAGTTGCAAGCAAGAACACCAGAGTGCTAGCAGTTATTTCATTAGTAATGTCTCTCCTTCGGTTATGCTTGTTTGTAGATCCTGTAGATCTCACCTTAACTCAGGCTTAGGAGAGATTATGTGTCACTGTTCTTTTGTTATGAAATTCTTAATGCTATTCGATTGTTTTCTCCCTGTCATCACCATGTAGTAGTTTGTAGATTTAAACGGCATTATAATGGTAAGAGATGTTCTCAAGATAACCAGCACCGCAAGTAGGTTGACCATGCACGCATAATAATCAACTGTAGCCGAAATGTTATAAGGGTTACTCATGTGAATGAAGTATATAAATATCTCTTCTTCTAAACTTTGCGGGCATATTTTTGTGCATATCCAGCTATCGTTGCGACATTTCGTTAAGGTATTCTGTCAAACAGCTCTTGTACTTCGTCAGATTTTTCACATTTTGCATATTTGTCTACCATAACATTTCCAACTATAATATTTACCAAATCTACTTTTCTTATCCCACGATGGATGTCCGTATCCTGATCCAATCCTCCCATCTTCTGCGCACTTAGAGAGGATATCTGCAAAGATTGTGGAACAGTGGCTAGTGTCTATATGCCCACCGATAGCATTTGCATGAAAGTTTCAGCATCTTAAAATTCTGCCTTTTTCTATTTTATCTTGCATGCTATGTGGCGACTCACCTCTCCATGCAAATGCCCTTTTTTGGTGGCTAAAATCAATTCTATTCTCTATCTTCTATAATGCAAAACTCTTCATAGAAGCGCAAGGCTATAATCGTTGAAGTTATATCATATTTCTTTTCTTTAGTTGATTGGCATCATCAACAGGACGCACTATACCAACCAGCGCCCAGCTAAATACCAAAGGAATTATATCAATATCTTAGCGAAGAATAAGAAGAATAAAATTAGAATCACATACGTAGTAATTATTCTATATTACAATTTCATCTAATCTTCATTCGGGTATATGCCTAGTGTCTATTATGAGTACATACTTGCTTAAAGATAGAGTAATCAAACTTGTAAAATTGTAATGCAGAGAACCACTTTTATTACTGAAATAGAACAACGTCATGGGCATCTGAGATATTTTAGAAATGTATACTTTCATGAGACTTATACCAATGGTAGTGAATGTAAAAAGGGTTACACATAACGATCAACCATAGGCGAATGCCATAAAGGTTACAAATGCGATTGAAGTATATACAACTCTCATTCATTGGCACATGGCTGAGAGGAGGCTAGCAAAGTTGTGAGTTATTATTTCACCCAAACAACGATTTTCTTACTAATCTTAGGGATAAACTCCATGTAGCATGGAAATCAAAACTTGCTCAAAGGTTCTTATCAACTCTAAACGCTTTAATTTGTTTATAAGCATCGTATTATATTTGGAATCTCTAAATCTTCTTTAAAGCCAGGATAGAGTCATTGAAATTACTTAGAAGTTAAAAGTTCCACCTCCAGTAACCGAATTCATTTACCCTTTTTAGGCTTCTTAGAATGTGTCTTATTTTAATTGTTGCCCTTATTTCTAAATAGGAGAATTTAGTTTAGCAAAGGAAGAAATAGGATTAAATCCTTGCTTTGAAGTTTGGGCCAACTTATATATTTTAGATATGGAAATGCTTTTTAAAGTCTTTTGATACATTTTACATTAACTTATCCATGTTTCTTATAGCTTGTACTTACTATCACATTTTTAATGTACCATTGAAAGTAGTTTTTAGGTTGAAAGACATTGGTTTTTGAATTAAGGTTACATGTTTTAATAGCTTAGCAGGGATTGTTAGTATAAGTCATAGAAGGGATGTTTCTTTCATTTCAGATGGAATATATGTCAATGGATATTTTATTGCAATGGTAGCACTTAGATCCCTTTGAGATTTGTTAAGAATTTATCCTTAACTTAATAAAGAGTTTTAGTTAGGAAGGTACATTAGTTTATAAAATAAACTTAATTAGTGATGAAGTGGCACATATGATTTGAGTTATAAAAATTTGATTATAACCTGAGTTTGGTACAGAATTCTTATAATCTCTTGATGTCTTGAGCTTGGGTAGAATTTTATATAGAATTATGTTACCAACTTAAGTATAGAAATGGCATAGTGTTACTCTAATTAAAGAATATGTATTCTTTGGAACGAATAAATTGAGAAGTTAATGTGCTAGTAATAACTTAGGTCTTCTCCTTTACGAAAGTTTTAAGATGATTGGACTATGGAATAAGACTATTATTTTAACTTGTATTCCGAACTAAAGGAATGATAATTGATGTTGGCTTTATGGATAATTGTTTGATGTATATCTTCTTGCATCAGTATGTTTTTGGATTGCGATTGCATCATGGAATGTTGTATATTCTTGTATTTATGCATGTTAAGTTTGAGAAGTACACCAGATTCCTTACACAAGTTGTTTCAATTTGCTAGACCCCTCGTGATGGGTCAGGCTTCCCAATAGGGTAGCACAGGGAAGCTTAATACTTCATGGTAGGGTGGATATCACCTCGATGATGCTCTCTCCCTCTCTCTATGAGGTTCAGTGGAACAGACGCGGATGACATGTATACGTAATTAATATGATATTCTTGTAAGCCTACATGGCTAAATACTATAAAGGCTTAGTCCTATTTTATTATGTAACTGAATCACTAATGTATGTAATCTATTTGAGTATATTGATGAAAGTTATTTCACGAGATGAGTTATTATGGAAAACATTTAATTATTTCGCTTTTTCTGCCCTATTTTATCTAGTTAATATTATTTTATTCTAGTATTCTTTTTGTCGAATTGTTTTAGTTAAGATATTGTCAAATTTTACACAAAATCTCTTCTTCAAACACTCTGTCATCATCTTCATCCACTTCTTCAAATGTTTCTTGTCAATTAACATATTGCCCATTAGGCATTATATCAACAACTTCCATGAATTTTCATTTGGAACGAGACTCTGCTTGAATGACATATGACCATCCTGGGCTTCTTACATCATCAATTAGAAATGATTGGTTAATTTGAAGAGGGGAAACATATGGCTCATCCATCTCTGATAAAAATTACCCTATATTTCTCATCAAATTGTACTATAGATGGTCGGATCCACTTACATGTTAATAATATAGGACTATTTTCACCAAAATCCACTTGAATAATTTCTTGGATGAATCCAACATAAAATTTGTTCTCAGTTTCGTAAAGAAATTCAGCACTAACAACACAATCACAATTTGTCTTTCCTTTGTCTTTTTCTTCCACTCTTAAATGACTACCATAGACCCACATTCCACTAAAACACATAGCCCATTTATGTGGAGATTGTGAAAGCTCACTTTCCTCTATTGTTACATCTTGACCTTCTTCTTTTGCATCACTGACTACATTAGCAATCCATTCTTCAAATTTTGGAAAAGAATCACTTCCAATCAAATCATGACGTCTGCGCTTTTGAGGTCGATGTTGCATCCAAGTTTGATTCTCTTCTTCATATTTTCTACATAGAATATTATTGTATAAATAGTAAGATTAATAATATAAATGTGTAAATGTAATTGAGTAAATAAATTATTGTGTAAATTTTTTTTACCTATGCCACTTATCAAACGAAGTTGTGTTTTGAAGAATATAGGCATGTATCACACTTCTTTCTTGATGTGATAGATTGAAGCGACATCCATTGCCTTCTAATACTTCACCTGCAACTCTTTCATCTTTGTCATCATCCCATACACATCGATTGACATTTTTAAAATCCTTTATATATTCTATGCAAAATCACATGGCCTCTTGCATTTAATATCCCTCAGACATGCTGCCTTCCAGTTTTGCCCTAGTATGAACAATTTTTTTCAAAACCTTCATATATCATTCTATAGGATACATCCATATTGTTCTTACTGGACCACAATGTTCTAGTTCATATTCTAGATGTATCAAAATATGCATAGAAATATTAAAGATTGTTGGTGGAAATTCCTATTCCAATAGACAAAGGACTTCAACAACCTCCTCCCTCAAGCTATCAAAGTTCGAAGGATCTAATACATGTAAACTCATTCTCTTTAATATTAGGACCAACCTTATAAGTTCCAATCTTGGCCCCTTTGCCAAACTTGATATATTTACCACAATAGGTAAAATATTCTCGATTATGACATGATATTCATGGGTCTTGAGACCTCTTAAGCCATTAATGTTAGTTTGGCTTCTAATACTACTACTTACATATCCAGTGGGAAAGCAAGTCTGAGATAACAACTGTAAGAATTGTGCACATTGTTCCTTTGTCCAGACATAAGGAGCACTAGGTTTTCTATATTTTTCATTAGCACATTTTTCAACCCAAAGATTTCAATGAATCTTTAGTTGTCAAAAGTCTTCACATGATGAAACAATATCAAAAGTACCAAAAAGAGTTTTCTATAATAGCATAGGCTATATTTTTCTCAGTATGCATAAAGTCAACAGTATGCCTAATGGCTATATCCTTAAAGTATGGCAACTTATAGAATATGTACAACCATTTTACACCACTTTCACTACATGGATCATATCTATTACCACCAATCCCATCATTTTCAATATATGACATTCTTTTTTGTCCATTCTTAAAAATGTAATCACTTGTTATTAACAATGGTGCTTCACGATTCTCTTATTGACCATTGAAACATGCTTTTTGTTGATGATATGGATGATCCATTTTAAGGTAAGTACGATGTCCACAATAAATACACTTACGCAAACTTCTTGAGTGCCTCACAAAATATTTAAAGTTGCAAGCATGACATCCATGGTATCCATGAACACTGAGACCAAACAATGTACCATATGCAGGAAGATCATGAATCGTAAACAATAAGGAAGCTTTTAATGTGAATTGATTGAATGACAATCCCTTAAATATTGAATTGCTTCAATTCCTTCCCACAATTCCATTAGCTCATCACATAATGGCTTAAGGTAAGCATCGATTGTATCTGAAGTCACACTTTTCTTTCCTAGTATAATCAATGATAGCAATAAGAAAAATGTTTTAGTTGCTAACCATGGAGGCAAGTTATAATTTATTAAAAATACTGGCCAAGTTGACCATTTAGTACTTTGATCTAAGAATGGGTTCACCCCATCTAGAGCCAAACCTAACCGTATATTATGAAGATCTTGAGAAAAATTAGGCCATCTATTATCAAATTCCATCCACATCTTAGAATCAAGCACATGTCGTTGTTTTCCATCGGTGCTCTTATTTTGGGCATTCCATTACATAAGTTTAGCAATGTCTCTACACCTATACATTCAGAGTAATCGTAGGATTATTGGAAAGTGGTGAAGAACCTTTCTAGGAACCACAACTAATTTCAACCCTTGTCTATACCTTGCTTCATGACATTTCAGACATTCACTCTCACTTGCAAGATTATTGCAAAATAATACACAAGCATTCACACATGTGTGGATGTTTACATACCCTAAGCCTATCTTAGTGATTTGCTTTTTACATTGACTTTGTTTTGTTGGCAATGTGGAGTCAGGTGGTAACAACAAACTTAATAATGCCAATAACTGATCTACACTCTCATTTGTCCAACTACGCACCGCTTGCAACTTAAGAATTTGAAGGATTGTTGTCAAATGACTTAACTTACAATTAGCATACATAAGATTTAAAGAATCCTCCATCAACTTGGCCCAATCATCATCTAGACCCTCATTAAATATTCTATCAACTTCAAACCCTTTGTCTAACATTGTTGCCTCTTCATCTATGTTTGGTGCCACTTCATCTATGTTTGTTGCCTCTTCATCTCTCACACTTTACAATTCTATCATAACTTCATAATAATTATAATCCCAAGGGCTTATACCACTATGCCCATATCTTATCATATGTCAATAAATCAGGTTTCTTTTTCTCACCTTTGCACCAAGACAATCTTAACATGGACATGGATATTTGTCCATGTCCATCTCATCAGCTACTCTCTCATCAAATGCATGGTATTCATCTATAGTCAACCTTTGACGTTGATCCATTTGTAATGTTCTACACATATCAACAAAAATCTATTATCAACAAAAATCTAGCTTTCAAATGCATTTGGTTTGGTAGAATTTCATCAAGTTTTGTGTGAGATATTGCATTTTTGGTGCTCGTGTAGGTCTAAACCCTACCTAGGGTTTCCATGGAGCAAAATTTGATCATGGGTAGAGTTTCCACCATCCAAAAATCTTGAAAATTGGTGGAAAGCTCTGTCCCACACCTATCCACATCCCTACAAGAGGATAACTCACGACTGACATATGTGAAGAAGATATGATTGATTGTGTGTGCAAATTTGTTGTGAGACAGTCCTAAAACCCTAGGTCTTTGTTGCTTTGAATAATCTATGCATTGTATGTCAACGGAGGGGTGAAGAATCATAGTGTCATGTTGTTAGGGCCTATATAAGCTTGGAAATTCATATGACAAGTGTTCTTACCTTCATTTGTAGTCATCACCTTGAATGCACCTAGTGGCAACAAGACCTAAATTGCATAAATCATTGTGTTAATCACTTGGTTAGGTCATGTACATTTGGAAACCCCTAGAAAATGTTGTAATAGGTCTGAATAAATCAAGTTGCCCATATTCCATGTTTTCTTCAATGATTGAGTGTCACTAGGGTGTTGTTTCCATGTTTTAGGCTTAGGAGCAAATTGTCAAGAATGAACAAGGGTGCAGATTTGCATCAAGTGTATTGAAACTTTGTTTGGGATGTGTCAAGGTTATTGTGTGTGAGTCCTTCCTCTACATAATGTTTTGCCTCTACATAAATCTCTGTGGTCAGTTTTGTGCATTTTTTACTTGTAGGATTCTCATAGTTAGTGAAAAAGGTAGTGTTCATGAAGGAATGGAAAAGATGCATAGAGCCTTTGAATTATACCCATACTGTGCAATGACATTGGATTATTTAACAAACCATTTTTTCTTCACAAGGTAGCATTTTCTTGTGGAACAGTTGACTAAGATAGCTCTTGTTTCAACTGACCACCCTCTCATGAAATCTCATTCATATTATAATCTTGCATGATCTTATCATAGTAAAGGTGATTATGACACCACTAGCCGCTACTACATGGCATCAGTCAAGGAAAGCCAGAGGCCACAGGATTTTGTGGACAAGTTCAATTGAAGTTGGGAGATCTTAAGAGTTCTCTCTCAAATTTTGAAAAGGTTTTGGAGGTCCACCCTAAGAACTATGAGAGCTTAAAAGTTGTAGGCCATATATATGCTCAGCATGGGTAGGTAGAGAAGGATTTGGAAATTTGAAGACAACTCACATAGATCCACGTGATGCCCATGCATTTATCAAGATGGGTGAGTTATTAATATCATCAGACCCCAATGCAGCCTTAGATTCTCTTAAGACAACAAAGTCTCTTCTGAAGAAGAGCAGAGAAGAAGTACCCATTCACTTGTTAAACAACATTGGGGTTCTCCATTTTGAGCGTGATGAACTAGAGTTGGCTCAATAAACTTTTATGGAAGCATTAGGAAATGACATTTGGGTTGAATTCATAAATAAAAGCCCTAGTGCCAATTCTGGAGTTTTTCCTATGCTCTTTAAGGATATGGAATTCTTCCATTGACTAGAAGAAGGTGGTGTTTCACTTGAGCTACCATGGGATAAAGTCACAACACTATTTAATCTTGCTAGGTTGTTTGAACAGCTATGTGATACTAAAAAAGAAAATCTTTTATACATGCTAATATTGTTCAAGTTTCCTAATTATGTGGATGCATATCTATGTCTTGCAACCATGACTCAGGCTCAGAATGAGTTCCAACTAAGCCTAGAATTGATTGGAGATGCACTTAAGGTTGATAAAAACTCATCAAATGCTTTATCTATGCTTGGCAAAATGGTAATAAAAATAAATGACTAGCTTAAAGAAAAAGAAACAATTAAAGCTGCGCAATGTGAATCAGATGCAAAGAGTTCTTATGTTGACATTTCACTTGAAAATTAGAATTATTTTGTAGCTTTTTGCAATGAGAGGAGGGATCCAAAGGTGGAGACACAACATCTTGAGAAGGCTAGAGAACTGTATTGTAAAGTCTTGGCACAGAGACTAGGAAATGTTTATACTACAAATGGGGCAACCATTGTGCTAGCTGAAAGGGGTCAATTTGATATTGCAAAGGAAATTTTTACACAGGTACAAGAAGCTGTAGTAGGTAACATCTTTGTTTAGATGCCTGATGTGTGGGTAAATCTAGCACATGTTTACTTTACACAAGGACAGTTTGCGCTTGCAATGAAAATGTATCAAAATTGTTTGAGGAAATTCTATTTTGGCACAAACACCCAAATTTTATTATATTTAGCTCCAACACATTACAAAGCTATAGATTTTTTGTTTATAAATGTAATGAGACTTTTGAATTACCTCTGAATTCGCTGCAGAGGGCCTCATCGACTTCAAATTCATTGCATCAAACTTTAAATTCCTTGCTAGCCTTTTTAGAAGTCTCTAGGTTCTCTCCTCTTTCTTGCCCATGCAAGTAGCTACTATAACTCAAAAGGCCTCAATGCGAAGTAGCTTTGGGAAAGTACTTTGATCTCTACATTCCTGACCTTTTGTTTTTCAGCGAGTCCACCACAAGCAACTCTGAATGGTTAGAGATATTCCAATCTGAGTGTGTGAAGAGCATGTTAGAGTGCCTCTAAGTGAAGACTGTGATGGTAATGGTCCATAGCTATGGTGGGTTTGTAGGCTTCTGGATGGTGCATGTCCGTTGCCTAGTAATTGTGAGCTCTAGTATTTGCAATGATGATCTGCTCAATGAGCTCGGTGCCACCAATATCAGGGATGTTCTTCTTCCCAACTAACAAAGGAGGAATTTTGCAATGAATGCGAATAATGAATTGTGCCAATACATCCCACCAATAATATCCCCAAAATTGTGAATGGGGTTGTGGTTGAATGGCATAGGCCAAATGGTTCTCACAATGGAGATCCAAGTTCGAATCCCCCAAGTAACATGTGGTTTCTATGTGGCCTCTATGTTGATTAAGTTGATTAAGTGGATATGTTGATGGGGAAGAGGTCCCCCTTGTGACCTCCAATGATTACGAATCAATTTTTTTTTTCCCAAAATATTTTAAAATATTGTCTAATTTGTATTTGCGTGACTAACTATTTAGTCATTTTTATTTCTATGACTAAATAGTTTTTAGTCAATGACCAAATTAGTCATTTATTTACTCATTTATAGCTGATTTGCAAAAAATTAGTAGAATTTAGTCATTTTTAGTTGTTGTGACTAAAATTTTTAGTCACTTAGTCATTTATTTGCCAAAATTCTACTAGTGTTAGGTTGGTACTTCTTTAGATGAGGGAATTTTCCTATGTAACCTATTTCCATCCACTCATATACTAAGATATAGTGGGATTGTTGAATAGGGGTCAAATAATCATGTAGGTGTGAAGTGTCATTCATTTATAGTATGTTCTAGTGATAGTTACAATTAACTACATAATCTAAGGAAAATTATAGTCAAGTATACTTCTAAGGTGCAAAAGTATTTTATAAAAGGACCAGGTATTTTATACATATGAAGCATTTTATAATTGCTATAAGGCAAAGAAACACATTCAAAATGTATTGTGGTGAACAATGACTAAAGGTTGGACAAATATTTCTTTGGTATTTCTTAACCATTTATGAAGGGTGTTTAGAATCATAACTTTGATAATTCACTTAGGTATAGTAGTTAGATTATTCATGAATTTTTGAATGATTGATTTATATGTCATGAAATCTCAATTAAGAGATGGCAACTTTAGTGGTATTAAGTTTAAGCCTCATTAAATATATATATTTATTTGGCTAGTACTCCCTCATACAAGGAAGTTGTCTTGAAAACATAGAGTTAATAAGTTAGTTTTTCTAATAGTCAAATTTGTAAATCCATTCCAATTTTCATTTAGTTTATGTCTAATTTTTAGGAAGTGGTGTTACTATACTTATTGATAACTAAAAACATAAACTTGATACCTAGATTTATTTAACCTAAGCTACGTTGTGGGCCCATAATCCATAGGTCCCAAGATCATTTTATTTCTGAAACTTTAGAAAATATGATGTTGTTTAAGTGGAATGAAATAATGTTTTTATAAGTTATGAAACCAAACATATTATCTTAGCATTTGCCATAGGGACATGTCAAATTTTACAGGGTAGAGATAACCTCTAATTTTTCTTTTGATATAGAAGTTCAACGAGAATCGTATGAGTATAAACCTATTATATACAAAATTTTAAAAAATTTATGACGTACTCTATAGCTAGTAATAATTTTTTTGTTGTTATATTTTTCCTTAAGATGCTTTATTTGAATTCTTTAGCTATTTGAGTGACTTTGTTTTATTTTATTATATGTTGTTATTAGACTTGATCAACCCAATAACCTTGTACATGTTTTGTATAGGATTGAGATCTAGGTTAGGTATTATAAACACCCTGTTGATAGTAACCATTTGAATCCTTCTTAGATTTAGACTTGTCCCAAAGCTCTATTTGAGTGACTAGGAAATTATATAAATATTGATGTATTTGTTTCTCTTAAATTGTATTTAGTGTATGAAAAGAGGATATTCATGTAGTCTAGAACACATGACTATCATCTTTGAATGTATTTTGAGTATATGGTAATCAGTGATGAGTGACTACATAGTATGGGATATGCATGTCATTCACTGGGTAAGTACTATGTGATTACATAATAATACTTTTGTAGATTAGAGTGACACCTAAAATATTGAAATAATTGTATTTAAGATAAGGTTAAACATTCATGACAAAAATTTAAAAGATTATTTAATAGGATATTTATATGATACACTTGTATTAGTTTCTCAAGTATAAATTTATGATCTATATCATGTGAAAAGATACTTATAGTTCTAATCATGTTATTGATTAACAAAGTTTTCTATGGGATTTAATTGTGGTTTCAGTTAAAGAAGAAGAGTTATTGGGAAGATCTAAAATTTGAGAAATATGATTATAAATGAAGTAGATTCATTATGATATTGATAATGTTACTTGACTAATTACTTTTTCTAAAATATGTTGTAGATTCAACTTGAGCTACTAAGGAGAGCAACTAATTTATAGTGAGAGAAATGTTATGTGACTTTTTCTCCAAAATGGGAAATAAATATATTTATGAATAACCCTCTAAAATTATAAGAGGATAAATTTTATTTACCCTTTATAATTAAAAGAGATGGAAAATAAAGGATATTATGACCCTTTGGTTAAAAGGGAGATAAATAAAGAATAATTATGAAAAAACCCTTTTAAAAGGGAGGATTTATTATGTTTATTAAATCATTATTAATGACAACCTTTGTGAAAATGTGTGATGGTTTAGAAATCACCCTTAAAAGGTTATATAAGGCATTTGTGTGAGACTTAAAATGGGCATGGAGAACACCCAAGGAAGATAAGGAAAGAAATACAAGAAATCATGAAGGAGAAGGATTATAGATTTGATAGAGGAAAATATATGGGAAAGTATATAGGAATCAAAGGGCACAAAGGAGTGAGGATTAGGGTCTTTGGTTAGGTACTAAGCATTTGGAGAAGAGGCACATAGAGTGTGTCCAACTCAGGGTACAACGAACACTTGAGAGTGTCCAAGCTAGGGTTGTGTTTATTTTATGTTGTGAGGCATGGTTGGTTTTGTGTAAGAAACGGTTCCTCTGGGAGTGCTTCTTTGCTAGGAACACCTAGGACCTGTGATCATTCCTCCAAGTGTCGTATAACAACATCTCAGTGTTTCACAGATAAGTGATATATATATATATATATATATATATATATATATATATATATATATATATATATATATATATATATATATAATTGCAAGAAATGTTACAAATGTTGCATTGATTAAATTATTGTTTAAAATTGATGTTATTAAAGTTTATTGATAAAATATTTGTCTATACAATGTCATTTTCTATGCTTTAACATTTATTCAATATATCAAAAATAGATCAATTTATTTCTATTTCAAATAATTTACCTTAAAGTGCATTAAATAGTATATGAGGACTTTATAGTTGTTAAGAAAATAATAAATTTTTGGTAAATGAATGTTACTTGGGTGAAAAGGAGATCACAAGTTGGTAGTGTACTCCTGGCAGTACCTCTGGAACTATCTGTATTACAATTGGTGAAGGCAATAAGATGAAGAATTCAAAGACCTGCTTGAGAAAAGGATCTTGTTTCTAGAAAAGATTGAAGATGAATGCAAGATGGTAATGAATAGAATTTTCAAATATCAAACCAAAGTCAAATAAATTTTTAATAGAAAAGGTAAACAAAGAGATTTTGAGATTAGTGATTTGGTGGTGTTGTGGGACAAACAAAGATAACCAAGGGGAAGTCATGGTAAGTTTGATTCACTCTGGATGGCTCCTTTCCATATTAACACTTTTATGGAGACAATATCTACTACTTGGCGTAATGGAGAAATATTGATTATCTTAGATGTGTCTAAGTTTTTCAATTAATCTGCCTTACAAGATAAGAGTAAAGAGTGAAATGTTTTATTGTTTATGATAGAAATCAATAATATGTATTAGTCACATATCAAATGTATTCTTGCCTATTTAAACTATTATCTAAGAAAGAATATAGAGCTAGGTAATACAAAATGGAGAATATAGGAAACAAACAAAGAATAAATAGAAAAGAGCTTTAGAACAAGGAAGCTAGAACTAAAGGTAGGTTGCAAAACAAATCTAGAGCAGATGTAGTTTGGACACCAATGCTCCTACACTATCATCAAGGGCGCACACTATTGTCATGGTTCCATGTCATCCTAGAATGATAGAAAATAAAAATCTTTTACATAACCTATTATATCTGCACACTAGAAAGTAAAGACAAAATAAAAAACACCTATACTTTTCAAAACCAAGAGTGTATAGGGCCAAGTAAATGATACTAATGAAAATACTACATCTACTACTACTTCTAAAGATCCCCTTCCTATGCATTCTCCTCATCAACCATTTTCACCTCATACAAAAATACTACCCTTGTTTAATAGGATGCTACAAATCAATCTCTTCAAGATTCAACCCATGATCCTCCTCCCAAAGAAATTTGATCAGAAATAGCCTGGTCATTCATGTTCTTGAAGCAAAATCAAATGTTGAGAAGACCTTTATTTGTATTGAGTTTCCTTTGCAAAAGAAGAATCCCATCCTTGAAAACTATTTTTCTCATGAAAAGACCCTCTCTCCTCAAAGGATTCCCACACAAGAAAAATATTTTGCACATCAAGAGCCTCCTCCCTCTCGTGAGTCCATGCTGTTGGAAATATTGTCATTGATGTTAAAGGTGTCACAAATTTTCTAAGGCATGAAGAAAATAATGCCAAAGGGAAATTGATCCAAAAAGATTCTAAGGCATGAATGAGCCTTCATTCGATGAATCGTGAAGTTTGCAAACTCTTAAGTTCATCGATGGCTGGGTGGGTGCAAAAAGTTAGGGGGCCAAAAAGTGGCCAACTTAAAAAAAAATAGAAATAACACAAGTGCATTATAACATGCTCGCATTATGGCTTGGTGTTGCTGAGCCTACACCAAGCCATAACGTGCTCACATTATAACCCGAGCACGTTATGTGCTATTATATATATATATATATATAAAATAACATTCTATTTCATTATTTCATAGCAAATTCCAAGAAACCCACGGCTTGAAGAAAGAAAGGAGCACGCTTGCATTATCTAAGGTCCAACCGTCAGCTATTTCTCACTGATTCATCATTAAAATGCCGCCACGACATCAAGGAAATCAGATAAGTAAGTTTTATTTGCTTTCTTGTGTGAATTTGTTGCTAAATAGGTAGGTTAAAATAGTTTATGATGTAAATTTCTTAAGTTTATAGGAGTTGATAATGCACCTCCTCCTCCTCCTAAAAATCCACAAAATCCTCTAGCAACTGAACAACAAATACCTGCTGAAGAAGAACCCCAACCACAGACACCTCCATTTATTCCTGGATATGCCCCTAGAACACAAGAAAATATAATGGGGCAAATTGAAAATAATAAGAAATAAATTGAGGACATAATTGTAAGGTTGAAAGAACCTACAACTTCAACCTTGCATAGATCCATGCTTGCTCAATCCCTTGAATCTATGTTATCAAATGTAGATTTAATAAGCAAACAAATCACTAGTTGGATAGAAAAGAGGAGAGAATTTAGAGAGTATTATGCTGACAAGTTATCATATGAACAAGTGAAAAAGGAAAAAATTACAAAACTTGACTTGTGTTCTATTTTCACAGACCCACGAACAAATGAATCTCTACCCCTTACATGCAAGAGGTTCTCTATCCATTGGTGTAACAACCAAGTGATAAGGGACAATTTTGTGTAGAGGTGGTGGATGGTTTTTTACCATCCTCCATGCAACAATAATGAGGTCCCACAATATTTTTTGAGGAAACTCTACTACGAGTTTGTCAAAAATAAAGTGCTAAATTATTTTTATATGCGGGAGTTCCAGGGTAGAGGTAGGGGGTTAGCACAAGATAGACCAGAGGCATGTTGACCCACAGTGGCCAGCGAGATGAGCACTCGCTAGACCAACCCATGAGCATGTTTCTATCCCTTCCATTGTGAAGGAGAGTGTTGAGATCAAGACACTTCAGTCCATTAGTGCCTTGACCCATAGCATCTTACAACATGCTAGTCCTGCAGCACAGCGTGGGCCGGGGGAGAGTTCGAGTACGATTCCACCCCATACTTGTCAAACTTGCAGGTTAGCATGTGGTTATGGCCCCATGGATAGTCATGACATAGGTGTGTAGACTACATCTACAGTTGAATAGATGGTGATGATAGATGCCCTCCTGAGTGAGACTTTCGGGCTTGATACTCAGGTAAATCTTAACAAGTTCATTGAATTTAATTTATTAAATTTTATTTTTGAAATGCAAGATTAACTAATTTAGTTTGATGATTTTAATGAAATTTTAGGGTCATAGAGTTGATGTAGTTTTCAATGGTTCTCCACCTACATATTACACTACATCATCTACTATCGGGGTATGTAACTAGTAAACAATTATAAATATTACATGTGAATAGTATCGTTATATAAATGGTATTCTAATATCTAATTTTGGATGTTGAATAGGTTAATATTGGAGATTCATGGCAACACCTACCAGCAGTGGTGGATTTCAAAGCTTCACGGAGGTAATAAAATAAATAGTTTAATGAATGAATTGTACTTACTAGATTTTTGTACGTGACTTGTGTGCTTTATTGTGTACTTCCATGTTTAGGTGAACGTGTGTGTATGTTAGGAGCCATGATTTGCATCACTATTATAGTTTTTGTAATTGAATAATGTTGTTTTATTTCAAGATGATGCAGGCAATGGAGACACCTTCTGATGTTCATAGGGAAATGGAGCATGGTGTGTCCTCTGCGATTCATAGCTCCATGCCATTGACGGGGGTATGAGGTAGATGAGTAAATTTCAATTTACATTCATTGTTATAGTTGTTTATTTTTGAAAAATTAAAAGATTATTGATTTGAAGTTTAATTTCTATCTAGATGGTTTCTATAGGACATGACATCACCATAGCCTAATCCTTCTACTAAGCCAAATGAGGAGACAAATTATATGGTAGCAGTAAGTGATTATTTTATTAAATGTTTCATTTTTTATAACATGTAATTTCTATATATTAATGTCTATACTTTTTATTGTAACAACTACAGATGCACAAACAACTAAATAGGAGGAGCAACCCTCGGGTTCGTAGTAGACTACCCACATATGCGTTTCCATCCCCTAGAAGATCAAAGGTTGCCTCTGATCTATTCTCTTCACCAGCCAGAGAGGAATGACTTTTTATTGTGTTCCTTTATTGTATGCCTATATGGCATTCTTGTAAGCCTATATGGCTATTTTGTATATATGTTATACTTATATTGACATATATTGATGTATGCCTATCTGGATATTTGGTTAATGCAAATCTTATTTATTGATGGCATCCATACTTGCATTCTAAATCCATGTTTGAATGGATATTTGTAGATGGTTACTTCAAATATTTAAAGTCCAATTGTATTACATAGGATGGTTGTTGATCCAATAAGCCGGCTATTGTTATTCAAGTATCACCTAAACCTCATTCTAGAACTAAAAGATAAAAGTTGTATTCAAAATAAAAATGAATCATCATGTTGAACAGAAAATATTCATATTCTTTATGAGTTGCTCAATTGAAAATATTCAAATGAGTATCCCGATCCATATTCTTTATGAGTTGGTCAATTGAAAATATTTCTTAATTTGTTGTTATTATACCATATTGGGATGCAAAGAGTATGTTTGTTGTTTTGAATAAGATAGTCAAAATCATATGCTTATGAGCACCTGATGACCATTGTGGTTATTAAATGTAATTCCTCTTACATATAAGGCGAGGTTATGAGAGTACATTGAGTCTTACCTAATTTTAGTATGCAACATAACATTGGGGCTATAGGCTTCCATAAGTCATCAATAATCAAGGTTCAAGGTTGTCATTGAAGTCAAAGGGTCAAGATTGTTTGTCATTGATGTCAAGGTTGATGCCATGATGTTGATAAGGTGATACAGTGATTCAAGGTAGGTGATGGTCATGAGGTGTATGATGTTGTGATTATGGTTTTCATGATAAGGTCTCTTAATTCATGTTGATGTTGCACAAGACAAACATGGTTCATATGATACAAGGTTCATGTTCATGGTGGATGTGGTTTTGTTCATGCAAGGTTTTGTTGTGAATATGGTTTTCATGATAAGGTTTATCTTGGAAGGTTGATATGATGCAAGGTTCATATTCATGGTGGATGTGGTTTTGTTCCTACAATAAGAAGTTAGAGAAGACACAAGATTTCATAATCATAATTCAATGTCATCATCAAGGAGATTTATATTTATCAAGGGGAGTCATGAGTTTGATTTGAATGTCAAGTTGTTCATGTCTTAGAACCCTAAGCCTATGATAAGTGTCATACTCTAATGTCTTTCTTTTGATGTCCTTGATGTCTTTGAAATGTCCTAGATATGTCTTAATGAAAGTTAGAATGTTTAAGTCTTTTTTATTGATAGTTAGGGTTTGCATATTAGGCATCAAACCCTAAAAAGAATCTACTTTTCTTAAGACTTTAAAACCCTCAATTGCATGTCGTGTGTAAAGTGCACTTTTGTTTTAATTTAATATTGACTTATAATCACAAGTTACTATCACTTAAATCAACCTACTAAAGGGTCTTTAAGTCATTAGTTCACCAGCCCTTCAACCTAACTCAATCGACATCTCTGGTAAACTCTCATTAGCTTGAGCACCATATCATAATCGAAGGTCATATTTAATTGTTGAGGGTGGGAAAAAGGATTGGAAGGTCAGTATTTAAAAGGAATTTGGAATACAAACAATCATCTCTATGTAGTTGAATTTGATGGGCATGCCTTTATAAAAGGCTAAAAGACAGCTTTATGTAGGATATCATGGTATTTGTAGTGTTTGAAGATTAAAGACTAGTTAGTGTTTGTAGCTTAGATTGTTTTGGCATGTTTGGGTGTGAAACATGACCATGCCTAGCCTAAATGTACCCATCTAGATGTGTTGGAATTGTTGGTTTGGCCACATGAGGAGAACAAAAGTTACACCCCTTTGCAACTTTACACTACATTCTTTTGACGATTTTTAGGGTAGCAGAAAACCTTTCACCGCGGGAAAATGCCTCAGAGATATAAAAATCTGAGAGAGGTTATTGTAGAGGGACCCTACATAATCATGTTGCTCAGACATAATGTATCTAAGTGACATGGTTTCTGAGTAACAGCTTGTCAAAGATTGCTGCCTTTTTGCACTTTGGACTCTTCAGGGATATCACCGGTACAATGTAGCTCAGACTGTTTCAGCATGTTTGGGTGCAAAAAAGGACCATGCCTAGCCTAAACATACCCATCCAGATGCGTTGGAACTATCAGTTTGGCCACATGAGGAGAAGAATAAAAGTTACACCCCTTTGCAACTTTACACTACCTCCTTCTGACAATTTTTAGGGAAAGAGAAAACCTTTCACCACAGGGAAACACCTCAGACATATAAAAAAATGAGAGAGGTTATTGTAGAGGGACCCTATGTGATCATGTTACCTTAGATAGAATCTATCTAAGTGACATGGTTTCCAAGTAATAGCTCGTCAAAGATTGTTGCCTTTTTGCACTTTGGACTCTTTAGGGATACTGCCGGTACAATGTAGTTCACACTATTTCAACATGTTTGGGTGCAAAATAGGACCATGCCTAGCCTAAATGTACCCATCCTGATATGTTGGAACTGTCAGTTTGGCCACACAAGGAGAAGAACAAAAGTTACACCCCTTTGCAACTTTACTCTACCCCGTTTTGACAATTTTTGGGGCAGTAGAAAACCTTTCACCATGGGCAAACACCTCAAAGATATAAAAAATTGAGAGAGATTATTTTAGAGGGACCCTACGTGATCACGTTGCCTCAGACAAAATGTATCTAAGTGACACAGTTTTTGAGTAACAGCTCGTCAAAGATTGCTACCTTTTTACACTTTGGACTCTTTAGGGATATCACCGGTACAATGTAGCTCGGACTGTTTCGGCATGTTTGGGTGTAAAAAAGGACCATACCTAGCCTAAATGTATCCATCTTGATGTGTTGGAACTATTAGTTTGGCCACATGAGGAGAAGAACAAAAGTTACACCCCTTTGCAACTTTACACAACCTCCTGACAATTTTTGGGGCAGCAGAAAACCTTTCACCATGGGGAAATGCCTCAAAGATATAAAAACTTAGACAAGTTATTGTAGAGGGACCCTACATGATCATGTTTCCTTAGACAAAATGTATCTAAGTGACATGGTTTCTGACTAACAGCTCATCAAAGATTGCTACTTTTTTATACTTTGGACTCTTCAGGGATATCACTGGTACAATGTAGCTCAGACTATTTCGACATGTTTGGGTGCAAAACAAGACCACGCCTAGCCTAAACATACCCATTCAGATGTGTTGGAACTATCAGTTTGGTCGCATCAAGAGAAAGACAAAAGTTACACCCCTTTGTAACTTTACACTACCTCCTTCTGACGAATTTTGGGGTAGAAGAAAACCTTTCACCACGGGTAAACCCCTCAGAGATATAAAAAACTGAGAGAGGTTATTGTAGAGGGACTCTACATGATTGCGTTGCCTCAGATAGAATGTATCTAAGTGACATGATTTCTTAGTAACATCTCATCAAAGATTGCTACCTTTTTGCACTTTGGACTCTTCAGGGATATCATCGATACAATGTGGTTCAGACTGTTTCGGCATGTTTGGGTGACAAATAGGACCATACCTAGTGTAAATGTACCCATCAAGATGTGTTGGAATAGTCAGTTTGGTGACATCAGGAGAAGGATGAAAGTTACACCCCTTTGCAACTTTACACTACCTCCTTCTGATGATTTTTGGGGCAGTAGAAAACTTTTCACCATGGGAAAATGCCTCAGAGATATAAAAAACTGAGAGAGGTTATTATAGAGGGACTCTACATGATTGTTTTTCCTTAGACAGAATGTTTCTCAATGACATTTTTTTAGTAATATTTTGTCAAAGATTGCTGCCTTTTTGTACTTTGGACTCTTTAGGGATATCATCAGTACAATGTAGCTCTGACTATTTTGGCATGTTTGAGTGAAAAATAAGACCATGCCTAATGTAAGTGTACCTATCTGGACACTTTGGAATAGTTAGTTTTATTGCATTAGGAGTAGGACAAAAGTTACACCCCTTTGCAACTTTACACTACCTCCTTCTGACGATTTTTGGGGCAGCATAAAACCTTTCACCACGTGCAAATGCCTTAAAGATATAAAATACTAAGAGAGGTTATTGTAGAGGAACCCTACATGATCACGTTGTCTTAGATGGAATGTTTCTAAGTGATACAGTTTTTGAGTAACATCTCATCAAAAATTGCTACCTTTTTGCACTTTGGACTCTTTAGGGATATCGTTGGTACAATGTAGCTCAGACTGTTTCAACATGTTTGGGTGAAAAATAGGACCATGCCTAACATAAATGTACCCATCCAGACACGTTAGAATAGTTATTTTGGTCACATCAAGAGCATGATGAAAGTTACACCCCTTTGCAACTTTACACTACCTCCTTCTGACGATTTTTGGGCAGCAGAAAACCTTTCACCATGGGAAAATGCCTTAGAGATATAAAAGACAGAGAGGTTATTGTAGAGGAACCCTATGTGATCATATTGCCTTAGACAAAATGTTTCTAAGTGGCACAGTTTCTAGGTAATAGCTCATCAAAAATTGTTGTCTTTTTGCACTTTGGACTCTTCAGGGATATTGTCGGTACAATGTAGCTCGGACTATTTCGGCATGTTTGGGTAAAAACTAGGACCATGCCTATCCTAAATGTACCCATCCAAATCCGTTGGAATTGTCAGTTTGGTTGCATCAGGAGCAGGACAACAAAAATGCAAAAGTTGCTTTGTGCAACTTGACAACATTGACACTTTTTTGCAACAAGACTCAAAGACTCAAACTAACTCAAAAACATATGAAATAGTCTTAGAAGACCTTATTACATACAATTAACTCAATCAAAAAAAAATTTCATTTTTTGACCCCTCTTGGAGGCATGACAACCTAGGTGCCCCTGCACCATTAGTACAACTAAAGTCAATAAAGTTTTCCTATTAAGAAAAAGAGCTTCCCTTATCTTCAAGAAATATAAATATTCTATACCGACAAGGCCAACCACATGAAGGTAGAAGCTCATGTGGCCTCATCTAAGACCTAAGACACCTAGTCTTTATACCTTATTGTAGTCTAGACCTAACTCAAATAGACACCTAGATTATAGTTCTACCTAAGATACCTATTATGGTGACCTAGTTGACATATAGTACCTACCTAAGACACCTAGATTAAATTATAGAAGACACCTACCTAGAGGATGTTGGCAAGAGACACTGTGTGGCTTCATGAGTGTTGTCATTGATGGCAACAAAGTCCATCCCACACATCTGCAACACATGATATGTCTATACCAGAAGTTAGATTGAAGAGTGTTTTGGTCCGGTGAACAAGAACAAAGCATGCAACAAGGTCCGATAATCAAGTCTGGATCTCTCAGAGGATGTATCTCAGAAAAGTGCAGACTTGGGAAAGTCAAGAGGAGTACCATGATTATCACATCCCAGAGATTAAGCCTCTGGTGATGAAAGAGTGAAAAGATAGGAGCACCTAAACAATGGATTCCTAACAGGTAGAGCAGACTGAGTAAGAACTAACTGGCAGAGCATCAGACCTTAATTTGGATGAGATATTGATGGTGATCAAGTTTCTTGAGGGATCATTCATGGTTGGCCGACATGATTGATGACTCCTATAACTATCTTTTTGATACACATCACTTAGTAAGCATGGATTCAGCCGACAGACCAAAGTTTGGAAAAATCTTGAATATTTCGGATGCCGACTAGAAAGATGTTTAAACCCTTTGTGCGGGTATATATACCAAATGGATTTCAATGTGAAGGTGTGTGTGTGTGAAATGGTATGCAAAGAAAAGTAGAGAGCAGTGTGAAAGTAACCATACAAATCTGATATGTGACAGATTGGTAGCATTAAGTAGAGGAAGAATGAAGTGCAGCAGATCAGTATATTGAGCCTAACTGGAACTCAACCTCAGCATATGTGGATGCCTCTAATTAGTTCAAACACCTGGTTACATGCTATATACCTTGTAGATAGTGAGTCTCTTGTAGGCAGTGAGACTCTTGTGAGCAGTGGCTCGGGCAGTGAGCCCTAATTGGCAAGTGCCATTTTGTACTTCTATTTTGTTAATAGAGAATACATTCTTGGGTTAGTCACCCTGTGGTTTTTCCCTTAATAGAGTTTTCCACATCAAAATCATTGTGTTATGTGTGTTGAGTTTATTTCTTCTCTCATGATTATGTATGCTTATTTGTTTTGATGTTGCACTAATTGTTAAAGAAGAACAGAAAGAAATTATTTAAGATAACTGATTCACCCCCCTCTTAGTTATCTACCTTGTTTCCAACAATTGGTATTAGAGCTAATTTTCTCCTAGCAGAGCCTAACAGCTTGAGGAAGATCTAGGAATCTCAATGGATATGTATGGTATGAGGGAACAAATTTAGTCTACCCTAGATGATCTTGAGCAATCTCACTCTGAAGTCAATAACCTAAAGGAAAGACTCAAACAAGCTGATGATTTCATAAATAAACTTAAAGAAAAACTAAGTATCTTAGTGAAGAAAAGAAAGGAACTACTTCAACAATTAGCAAGTCAAAGTGAATCCAATGATACTAATGAAGATCTGAATGAGAAAAACTAAGTTATATGAGAAGCTATAAACAAAAGTCATTATGGTAAGACATGAAATGGAATCAGGGGTTATGAAATTCACCTAAGAAATTGAAGATAATCTAAAACAATCTCTCAAGGAGAAGTCAGAAGATTGCCACAAAATGGACAGAATAATCAGGCATCTGGAATCTGATCTTGAAGAAGCTAGAGATAATGAAGAACAACTTGAGAATCAGATAGATACACTTAAAAGGGATCTTCAAACTTCAAATGAATACAAAGAGAAATTTAAGATAAGCTCTGCTCAACTTGAAGTTCTTCTTGAAAGACAAAAGAGGGTAGATGACAAGCATGGCTTGAAGTATGAGAAAGGTGAAAGCTCCAAATCCAGTCAGAAGAATTCTGGATTAGGAAATCCAAGAAACAAACCTAGAAGACCTCCGATAAGGCAACCAAATGCTCAAAGATATCCATCCTTCAATGGTTACTACCACAATTGCAATAACTTTGGTCATAAAGCAAATCAATGCAGAAGAAGAATGAATCGAGCTAATTCATCCTTCTTCGGATAGTGTTTTAACTGTAAAAGGCATGGTCACAAATCTCATGAATGTAGAAATATGCAAATAAACAATTCATTCAATGGTAGATGCTTTGCATGCAATAGAATGGGACATATGGCTAATCAATGTAGATCAAGAGGATTCCAGTCAAATATGCAAAGAAATGTTGTTTGCTACAATTGCAATAGATCCAGTCACATTGCCAAATTCTAAAGTAAGAATCAGGACAAAAAGGGTATGGTGCATCATAACCAAAATCAAGACAAAGGAAAAGGAAAAGTGAATGTAGATGAAATTCAAAAGGAAATGAACAAGATTTGGGTGAAGAGAAGTACAAAAAATATTGGGGATGGATCCACACCAGAATCTAGTGCTGATATTCCTTCTGGTAACTAAATAGATGAGCTTCGGCTTAGGGGGAGTCACAAAGGAAAACAATTTCCCCCATCTAGTCAATTGGTGCCTAAAATTGGCACATGGAGTGTTGTGGATTGAAGAGTTCTCAAAGAGATATCCAAATAACCCTTGGTAAAAGATCTGCAAGAAGTTTTGAAGAGGTTAATCATCCAAGATTGATCCAGTTTAACAGTCATCCAATAAGAGCAGGATTTTCACAGTTAGATCCAGTATAATTCAAAAAATTAAGGTATCCTGATCTATGGATAAATGGAATGATTGGAGAAAGGGAGATAGATTGTCAATAATCACCAAGAATAACTCTAAGTGCATCTCAAGTGATCCAAAAAGATCTCTCAGGACAAGGAGAACAAGGCAACCGGAATAACTTAAGTCATGCATTTATTACAAAATGGAATTAGGGTTTGCATAGAAATAAAAGGGTTCTTTTGTTCATCATTTATACATTTGCATTTGAGAAGAAGGAAGAAAGAGCTCTGCAACAAGATTGCTTCAACTCTCTCAAGGATCAACCACAAAATTTGATTCAACCAACGATCTTTTCGACTCTTATCGTGAACCCTAGAAGCGTAAAATGTATTTTCCGCTCTTGAATATCTCTCTCTGAATCCTTTGAAAGATGGCTACTCCAGATGTTGCTAAAATCACTGATAGACCGCACCCTAAGTTCAAGAAACATCCTTACAAATCCATAGAAGTTGATCCCCTAGGTGCATTCTTTAGCATTTTGCATGGGGTTCTGCATGTAGAAGATGTTAGGGTATATATTCATGCCAATATTGAGGAATTTGGGGAATCTAAACTAATGGATATCTATCACAAGCAATTAGTAGATGAAACATTTGAACTTAAACCTCAATACAAGGTCATCCGGGATAAGCATTTTGGACAGTGCATCCATTTTACCTATTTTGCAGAAGATGAATGGGTTAGGTATGTTTTGAGAAGAATGGATGACAACTTCATGTGGTTGATGAGGCCATATAAGATCACAAAAGATGACATTAGGGCAATAACCGGATTACACTCATCTGGTGGGTTACCTGTTCTCAAATCAGTCAAAAACCAAACTGTAAGTGAGGCTACCAGATCAAAATTTGATAAGAGGGCAATGACAATAGAAGACAACATAGATCCCGATATAAAATTTGCCTCTATGATAATTGGTTACAAAATCTATCACTCTAGTAGGGAGAATTCAGTATCCAGAACTGCTATATATACTGCACATGAAATGCTAACTATGATCTTTGTGAGCTTCTCATGAACCAACTATTAGAGAATTTGTATAAAATAAAGAAGGATAAAAATAACTCATTTAAGTACGGTGGCTTGATACTATGTCTATTCTTCTATTATATGAATGAGCTACCTGGAACTAGTGGCTGGATATGGCAAAATGATAGACCTATTGCCATACAAATAAGAGATTATATGTATGGGCTTGATGATGTCATCAAGGTAGTCACTGTGGATGGAAATCTACAACCAATGATAGAATTCTATGATGAATGTAGTGAAGCTAACCAAAAGATCTTGCAAGATGCTACAGTCAGGTATCTAAACATCTATAATAAAGCATTCATTGAAATCATATCTCTAATTCCTAAAAGCCTAGAGAAGGAAATTGAAATGAGAAAGAATTATGCTAAGGAAAAGGATATGGAGATCCAGGAATAGATAGCTATTCAACTCTATCCTTCCATCACTCCTAAACAAATGAACATGATCTTCAAGGATTGCAAGGATGAGTTCCGGAGCAAAGCTAAAATGAACAAGCTTATGCTCGGAGAGACTGATTAGGTGGCAAAAGAGACTGAAGACATCCTCTAGAAAGCATTCAAAAGATTCAATATTCCTATTATAGAGGACATAAGTGAAGAACCTTCTAATGTCGAAGGATTAAGTGCATCAAAGGAAGACTCTACTAAGAAAATTGCAGAAGGGTCAAAGGAGATAGGTGAGGAGAAGACTAAGGACCTGGATTCCTCTGTTCTAGAAGAGGAAGTTCATGAAGAAGTATATCTCTTCTAGATCCCCTAATAGACTCTTCAATTGAAGGAGAAGAAAGAAAAGAAGAGGAAATCAGTCAAGAAGAAGAGGTAAAAGGAAGAAAAGAAGACCAAATAGAAAAGATCTCAGGTGACAGTTCTGAGGGTATAGAAGGAAAGAAGACTCTGTCTCTAGCAAGAGACACTGCAGCAGTAGTTAAAGACTTCTTGACCAAGGAAATGATAGAATTAGATGAACCAGAACTGTTTCAAGGACCACTCAATTTTGACTCTCTCTCTCCGGTCCAGACAATGAAGGTAGCATCTTTTTCTCAAGCCAAAGCAAAAGAAAAGCTTTTGAAGTCTCACATGGAAGACTGTGAACTGATAGAGATTGCATCCGGTGCATTGGATAAGATCATGCCATCCTTCTAGAAGGATCTTTCAGCCTCTTCATCTGATAACTTGAAATCTCTTGTTAATTCTATTAGCACACATTTTGATTCTTTAGAGAAGTTAGCAGAAGAGAAAGTTTGAAAATAATTTTTGGGAAAGAGATTCTTTGAGGTGCAGGGACTAATAACAAATGATAGGAGAAATTTGGATTTTGGGATAAAAAGCTTAGAAAATGCTCTTAAAGATGGTGGAGATTTATACAAATTTTGTCTATCTTGGTCCACCGTGACAACAGACATTGCCAAGAAGGTGGAAGAACAAGAGAGAAAACTATCAAGTTTATCTCAAAATTTTGATCCTCTCACCTCTTCCATAATGAATCAAGAGTGTCAGAATATTGCCACTATAAATGAAATAAAAAGGCTTGAAAAGGAAAAGAAGAACATAATAAGCAGGCTAAGTGAACTAAGAGCGATAATTATCCCCAAGTTAGAGGCAATGCATGAGGTCCTAACTGATGCCCATACCATAGCCCAGACCAGTGATTCAATAGACTTAAAGAGGGCATAAGCCTTTGCATTTTTACTCAATGGTCATATCTCAATTTTGGATAGGATGAAGTAGAGTTGGGCAACAAAATTTATCCAATTGAAAACAACTTTTGTGGATATACTTAAGTATATGTAAGTATCACTTGTATATATACTTATGCGGCTATGTATAGGTTAAATTTTGCAAATTTTGGTATGCGGATTCCACCCTTTGCCATTGATGTCAAAGGGGGAGTAAGTAACAGTGAAAAATGTGGAATCTAGCTAAGGGGGAGCTCCAGAGAAGTGTACATAAGAACAGAGCATCAGCCAAGGGGGAGTGTGCTATGACATAGTCATTTTTCACTAAGTGTTGCCATCAATGCCAAAGGGGGAGATTGTTGGCAAGAGACACTGTGTGGCTTCATGAGTGTTGTCATTGATAGCAACAAAGTCCATCCCACACATCCGTAGCACATGATATGTCTATACCGGAAGTCATATTAAAGAGTGTTTTGGTTTGGTGAACAAGAACAGAGCATGCAACAAGGTCTGATAATTAGGTCTAGATCTCTCAGAGGATGTATCTCAAAAAAGTACAGACTTGGGGAAGTCAAGAGGAGTACCATGACTGCCACATCCCAGAGATTGAGCCTCCAATGATAGAAGAGTGAAAAGATAGGAGCACCTAAATAATGGGTTCTTGACAGGTAGAGCAGACTAAGCAAGAACTAACCAACAGAGCATCAGACCTTAATCCAGATGAGATATTGATGATAATCAAGTTTCTTGAAGGATCATTCATGGTTGGCTAACATGATTGATGACTCCTATAACTATCTTTTTGATACGCATCACTTACTAAGCATGGATTCATCCGACATACCAAAGTTTGGGAAAATCTTGAATATTCTGAATGTCGACTAGAAAGATGTTGAAACTCTTTGTGCAAGTATATATACCAGATAGATTTCAATGTGAAGGTGTGTGTGTGAAATAGTATGCGAAGAAAAGAAGAGAGTAGTCTGAAAGTAACTATACAAATCTGGTATGTGACAGATTGGTAGCATTAAGCAGAGGAAGAATGAAGTGCAGCAGATCAGTATATTGAGCCTAACCGGAACTGAACCTCAGCATATGTGGATGCCTCTGATCAGTTCAAACACCTAGTTACATTCTATATACCTTGTAGACAGTGAGTCTTTTGTAGGCAGTGAGCCTCTTGTGAGCAGTGTGCTTGGGCAGTGAGCCCTAATTGGCAAGTGTCATTTTCTACTTCTATTCTTTTAATAGAGAATACATTCTTACATTAGTCACCTTGTGGTTTTTCCCTTAACAGGGTTTTCCACATCAAAATTATTGTGTTATGTGTGTTGAGTTTATTTCTACTCTCATGATTATGTATGCTTATTTGTTTTGATGTTGCACTAATTGTTAAAGAAGAACAAAAAGATAAATTATTTAAGATAACTGATTCACCCCCCCTCTCAGTTATCTACCTTGTTTCCAATAGAAGACACCTAGATCATTCTAGATTATACCTTATTCTAGTCTCTAGATAGGTCGTTGATATATAGTATCTACCTAAGACACCTAGATTAGATTAAATACCTTTTTTCTAGTCTCTATCTACCTAGTTGACATATCGTATATACTTAAGACACAATTAGAGACACCTATTATCTAGTTAGAAACCAAGACACCTAGAGACACCTATATTTTATACATTACCTAGATTTTATACATTATTCTTAGGATCAACTTCATCCATCACTTAAGTCTAACCTCATGAAGCATAACATGATGATGTAAAAATGTGTATATGTGTAAAAATGCAGCAACAAACAAAAAAAGACAAACTTTACAAATTAATGTGCATACTTACAACTCAATGTAACATGACTTTACAAAATCAATGTGAATACTTACAAATTAATCCAATGAACCATCTAGGTCTTCTCTACTCTTTATTGTGTCAAGTATAGCTTCATGGTCATGTTGAAAACTGAGAGGGGGGGGGGGGTGAATCAGTTATCCTAATTATTTCTTCTTTCTGAACTTTCTTATTAATTAATGCAACATTAATTCAAATAAGCAAACATTACCATGAAAAGGAAAAACACATGACATAGTATTTTTGACGTGGAAACCTTGTTAAGGGAGAAAACCATGGGGTGATTAACCCAAGGATTATTCTCTGTTAGAAGAATAAGGAAATACAAAATGGCACTTGCCAATTAGGGCTCACTGCCCGAGCACACTACTCACAAAAGAGGCACACTACCTACAAGGAGACACACTATCTACAAAAGAATGTTATACAATACTTGAACTGATTGGAAGCATCCACATATTGTAGAGTTTAGTTTCGGTTAGGCTTAGTACACTGATCTGCTACACTTCATCTTTCCTCTTCTCTTATGCTGCTTTCCTTTCACATACCGAACCTTCCTTACTACCTCTGCTTTGCTCTACTATTTTTTGCATACCACATATATCATCACAACACTTCTCACAACTAAATCCATCCATTATATATATCCGCACAAGTGATTTCATTATCTTTCTAGTCAGCACCCAGAATAGTCAATCTTCTCACAAACTCTGTTCTATCGGCTGAATCCTTACACATCAAGTAATGTGGAGCAAGCATATACTTGTAGAGATGATTAATCATGTCAGCCAAACATGATTCATTCCTTCATAACCTTTAACACCATCAGTAACACATCCAGAAAGTAGTCTGATGTTCTGTCAGTTAGTTCTTCCTCTGTTCACACTATCACTCAAGAATCCAGTACTCAACTATTCATATCTTTTCCCTTGTCCATCACCAGAGGCTAAATCCTTGGAATCTATTACTCAAGGTAGTCCTCTTGACTTTCCCAAATCTGTACTTCACCAAGATACTTCCTCTGAGAGATCCAGACCTGTCTGTCGGACCTTTCCACAAGCTCTGTTCTTGTTTACCGAACCTCAACAATCTTCATTCTGACTTCTGGTAGAGACACACCATGTCCTGCGGATGTGTGGGATGAACTTTGTTGCCATCAATGACAACAATTATTTTTCCATATAGTGTCTCTTGCCAACAATCTCCCCCTTTGGCATTGATGGCAACACTTAGTGAAAAATGACTAAGTGTTTACACTATGCTCCCCCTTGGCTGATGCTCTATCTTTATATACATTTTCTGGAGCTCCTCCTTAGTTGGATTCCTTATTTTTCACTGCTCCTCACTCCCCCTTTGACATCAATGGCAAAAGATAGGGTCTGAACACCAAAATTTTCAAAAAAATTTACTATACTTAGCCGCATAAGTATATACATATGGCATACTTACATATACTTAAGTATGTCTACAAAAGTTGTCTTCAACTGTACAACTTCTGTCGCCCAACTCTGCTTCATCCTGTCCAAAATTGAGATATGCCCACTCAACAGGAATGCAAACGCATCTGCCCTTTTTAGATCTGTCGGATCATTTGTCTGGGCTGTGATTTGAGCTTCACTTATGGCCTCATGCATGGCCTCTAACTTAGGGACAATGATCCTCTTAAGTTCACCCATCTGGCTAATCATGTTCTTCCTTTCCTTCTCAAAATTCTTTATTGCATTTGTGATTGCAATAGTTTGACACTCTTGATTTACTATGGAGGAAGAGAGATGATCAAAACTTTGAGACAAACTTAGTAGTTTATCCTCTTGCTCTGTTATTTTCTTCTCAATCTCTACTGTTACTTTGGACTAGGAGATACAAAATTTGTATATTTCACCACCATCCTTAAGAGCATTTTCTAAGCTCTTTATCCCAATACTCATATTTCTCCTATCATTAGTGATTAATCCTTGTACCTCTGAGAATCTCTTATCCAAAAACTCCTTCCAGACCTTTTCTTTAGCTGATTTTTCTAGAGAATCAAAATGTGTACTAACATTGCTGACTAAGGTTTTGAGATTACCGGAAGAGGAGGATGTGGGATCCTTTCTAAAAGATGGTATGATCTTTTCCAGCACTCTAGATGTAGCTTCTATCAACTCACAGTATTCCATATGAGACTTTAGAAGTTTTTCATTAGCCTTAGCATTTGCAAATGAAGCTATCTTCATTGTCTATACCAGAGAAAGAGAATCAAAATTGAATGGACCTTGTAGAAGCTCCGATTCATCAATCTCCATTGTTTCTTTGCTCAGAAATTCTTGGATAGTTTATGCAGTGTCTCTTGCTAGAGACAAATGTTTCTTCTCTTCTACAGTCTTGGAGCTATCCTTTGGAGTTTCCTCTCCTTCTACATTCCCACCACTAGCAGTTGTGGTTTTCTCTGCTGAAGTCTTCTGTCCTTCTGTAACCTCTGCATTGTCACCTTCTTTTTCCTTCACCTCTGCTTCTTTCTCCTATGATTTTTCTTCTCCTTTAGATCCAGAGACTGTAGGGGAAACCGGAGGGGAAATGTTGGTCTGTTCGGGGCCCACCTCTTCTGACATTTTCTCAGGAGTTTCTTCTGCAACATTTGTAGGATCAGTACCCAAGTCCTCTATGATAGGAAGATTAAATCTTTTGAAGGTTTTTTGGAGAATCTCTTTAGTGTCCTTGGCTACCTTGTCGGTCTCACCAAGCATAAGCTGATTCATCCTTGCTTTGCTCCTAAATTCATCCTTGCAGTCTTTAAATACCATGTTCATTGTCTTGGGATTAATTGAAGGATATAGCTGAATAGCTATCTGTTCCCGGATCTCAAGGTCTTTTGCCATGGCATTGGTCTTTCTCATTTCCAACTCCTTCTCTATACTCTTAGGAATTAGAGAGATAATTTCAATAAAAGCTTTATTGTAAATGTTCAGATACCTGATTGTAGCTTCCTACAGGATCTTTTGGTCAGCCTCATTGTAATCATCATAGAATTCAGCCATTGGTTGAAGGTTTCCATCCACAGTGACTGATTTGATTACACTTTCTAGGGACAGGGTGGGCTTTTCAACAAATTCCTTTGCTATTTCTTCCTTGTCTTGGTCTGAGGAGGGCTGACCGGATCCTTTCTTCTTCTACTTCTTTATTTCCTTTACCCCCTCATCTAATTTCATTTCTTCTTCATCTCTTTGACTTGCATAAGCCCTTGTGGCTTTTGTCTTTGACCTTTTCACTCCTTTGCCAGATGCTTGGACTTCTAGTTTTGAGCTTTTAGCTGGGATAGGTGCTGGTCTCTTTGAAGATCTGGTCTGGGTGGAAGTTTCTACTGGAGCACTTTTCTTGCTTCCTTTTTTTGCCTCTTTCTTCTCCTCATCAGCTTTTTGTCTCTTTTCCCCATTGGCATCAAGTGCCTCCTTTGTGATCCCAAGGCCTTGTGCAATATGTTCTACTTCTTTTTTCACCTTCCTTTTCATCTCTGGTTCTTTGAGTTCCACATGGATCTTTACACTCAGCTCCTCAAAGGTTCCAAACCTTTCTGCCTTTGGAGCTTTAGGCTGACTCAGCATGTGTTGAACATGCAGCTCCATAATATGTTCATCAACTTCATACCCCATGGGCATGATCCAGACTGTCCTTGGTTCTACTGCCTCCATTAGGCACTGATCAGTCTCTACCATAAAGTAGACTATGTCCTTGTATTTCTCAACAAGAGACTGGGGAATCCTTTCTCTTGATTGCATCATGTTCTGAAAGTTTTTGAAGTATCCCCACATGGCTATATTTCTTGCTTGAGCATCCCCAAGCCCATGCAAATAGTCTCTGATCTAAACTGCTACCGGTTTGTCATTCTGCCATACCCATCCATTTGATCTGGGCAACTCATTCATGAAGTAGAAAAATAAACATACTATTAGTGCACCATATTTGAAAGAGTTTTTCTTGTCCTTTTTGATCTTTTGCATGTTTTCCATTAACTGGCTCAAGAGAAGTTCACAGAGATCATATTCTGCATTTTTTCTCAGCATCTCATAGGCCGTGTATATTGCAGTTCTGGATATTAAATTCTCCCTACTGGAATGATATATCTTGTATCCTATTATCATAGATGCATACTTGATATCCGGGTCAGTAATATCTTCAATAGTCATTGCCCTCTTATCAAATTTTGATCCGGTGGCCTTAGTTACAATGTTGTTTTTGACAGATTTGAGGACAGGTATTCCTCTGGAGGAGTGTAAACTAGTTACTACCCTAATTGCTTCCTTGGTGATTTTGCAAGGTCTGTTCAGCCATAGAAAGTTGTCATGTACCCTACTCAATACATACTGGACCCATTCATTTTCTTCAAAGCAGGGGAAATGAATGAACTGATCAAAGTGTTTTTCCTGGATGCTCTTATACTGAGGTTTGATCTCAAAAGAATCATCTATTAACTGCTTGTGGTATAAGTCTCTTAGTTTGAATTCCCCAAACTCTTCAATGTTTGCATGTATATAAACCCTAATATCTTTAGTGTGCAAAACGCCATGCGGAACACTAGAAAATGCACCTAGGGGGTCTACCTCCAAGGATTTGTATGGATGTTTCTTAAATGTAGGGCGAGGTCTATCAAAAATTTTTACAATATTCAGAGTACCTATTATCAAGAGATTTGCAGTGAGATATTTGAAAATGGAAAATACCTTTTACACCTATCGGTTTCACGAAGTAGGTTGAATTGATCTCTAGAAGTAATGACTTCTGCAAGTGATCTTTGATGAACTTGAGGAATTTTGTTGCAGAGCTCTACTTTTTGTTTCTTCTTGAGTGCAGAATGAACGAGTGATTAATGAAAAACCCTTATATTGCTCCGCGAGCCCTAATATCAGATTGCAATAAATGCTTGACCTACATTATTCTGGTTTGCCTGGTTTTCCTTGTTCAAGGAGGAAGAAACTCATCCAGATCATTATGATTCCCTTGTGATCGATGTTAGTGATGAATCATCATATCCACTTGTCCTTCTGATCATCTTATGTATCCGCAGATCAAGCTGTATCAATTTGGATTCATATCGAGCCAATCTTGTGAGAAACCTATTTTACCGGAAGACTTGCTTAACCGGACCAATTCTGAAGGATTTGAACTTTTTAAATTTTCTTGTAGATCTCTCAGAGCTTTACCTGACCTTCTTTACATATTTCTCCAGAAACCCTTTAATCCGCAGCTTCTCATGTGCCAATTTCAGGCACCACTTAACTGGCTGGGGGAACAAGGCTTTCTTTGTGTCTCCCCCTGAGCCAGAGCTCACCTTTTAGTTTCTAGAAGGAATATCAGCACCAGCGTCTGGTGCGGATCCAACCTCTACATTCTCTAAACTTTTCTTTACCCAAATCTTTTTCATCTCATTCCTAACTTCATCTGCATTCACCTTTTGTTTACCCTTATCTTGATTCTGATTATGATATACCTGACCTCTTTTCTCCTGATTCTTGCTTCTATAGAATTTTGCATTATGACTGGACCTATTACAGATTTGGCAAGCAACATTTCTTTGCATACTTGACTGATATCCTCTTGATCTGCATTGATTAGCCATATGACCTACTCTATTGCATGCAAAGCATCTACCATTGAATGATTTGTTCATTTGCATATTTCTGCATTCATGAGACTTGTGACCATACCTTTTGCAGTTAAAACACTGTCCAGAGAAGGATGAATTAGTCTGATTCGTTCTCTTTCTGCACTGATTAGCTTTGTGACCAAAGTGATTGTAGCTGTGGTAGTATCCATTGAAGGATGGATATCTTTGAGCATTGGGTTGTCTTACCAGAGGTCTTCTAGGCCTGTTCCTTGGATTTTCTAATCCAAAATTCTTCTGACCGGATCCAGAGATTTCTCCTTTCTCATATCCCAAACCACATTTGTCATCTACCTTCTTTTGACTTCCAAGAAGAACTTCAAGTTGAGCAGAACTTATCTTGAATTTCTCTTTATACTCATTTGCTGTTTGAAGATCCCTTTTTAGAGAGACAATTTGGTCCTCAAGTTTTTCTTCATTATCTTTAGCATCTTCAAGATCAGATTCAAGATGTTCGATAATTCTATCCATCTGGTGGCAATCTTCTGATTTCTCCTTGAGAGATTGTCTTAAATTATCTTCAGTTTTTCTTTTCTCTTCAATTTCTTGGGTAAACTTTATAACTCCTGATTCCATTTCATGTCTTACCATAATTATTTCTTTTGATAACTTTTCACATAACTTGGTTTTCTCAGTCAGTTCTTCATTTGCATTATTTTCTTCACCTTGTCTTGCCAATTGCTAAAGCAACTCCTTTCTCTTTTTCATAGAGAGACTTAATTTGTCTTTTAGTTCTCTCATGAAATCATCAGCCTGTTTGAGTCTTTCCTTTAATTCATTGACTTCAGAGTTTGACTGTTCAAGATCCTCAAGGGCAGTCTTGAGTTGCTCCCTTAAACCATATGCAATCCATTTGGACTCCTAGATCTTCCTCGAGCTGTTAGACTCTGTTAGGAGGAACTTAGCTCTGATACCAATTGTTGATAACTGAGAGGGGGGGTGAATCAGTTATCCTAATTATTTCTTCTTTATGAACTTTCTTATTAATTAATGCAACATTAATTCAAATAAGCAAACATTACCATGAAGAGGAAAAACACATGACACAGTATTTTTGATGTGAAAATCCTGTTAAGGGAGAAAACCACAGGGTGATTAACCCAAGGATTATTCTGTGTTAGAAGAATAAGGAAATACAAAATGGCACTTGCCAATTAGGGCTCACTGCCCGAGCACACTACTCACAAAGGAGGCACACTACCTACAAGGAGACACACTATCTACAAAAGAATGTTATACAATACTTGAACTGATTGGAAGCATCCACATATGCTGGAGTTCAGTTCCGGTTAGGCTTAGTACACTGATCTGCCGCACTTCATCTTTCCTCTTCTCTTATGCTGCTTTCCTTTCACATACCAGACCTTCCTTACTGCCTCTGCTCTGCTCTACTATTTTTTGCATACCACATATATCACCACAACACTTCTCACAACTAAATCCATCCATTATATATATCCGCACAAGTGATTTCATTATCTTTCTAGTCGGCACTCGGAACAGTCAATCTTCTCACAAACTCTGTTCTGTCGGCTGAATCCTTACACATCAAGTAATGTGGATCAAGCATATACTTGTAGAAATCATTAATCATGTTGGCCAAACATGATTCATGCCTTCATAACCTTTAACACCATCAGTAACACATCCGAAAAGTAGTCTGATGTTCTGTCAATTAGTTCTTCCTCTGTTCACACTGTCACTCAGGAATCTGGTACTCAACTATTCATATCTTTTCCCTTGTCCATCACCGGAGGCTAAATCCTTGGAATCTATTACTCAAGTTAGTCCTCTTTACTTTCCCAAATCTGCACTTCACCAAGATACTTCCTCTGAGAGATCCGGACCTGTCTGTCAGACCTTGCCACAAGCTCTATTCTTGTTTACCGGATCTCAACAATCTTCATTCTAACTTCCGGTAGAGACACACCATGTCCTGCGGATGTGTGGGATGAACTTTGTTGCCATCAATGACAACAATCATTTTTCCATATAGTGTCTCTTGCCAACAGGTCAGACTCACGCACCTTCCACAAGGTCTTGTTCAAAGGTCTACCCTGATATTGTATCAAATGAATATTGGATGCCATGACAAGTTTTGAGTAATGAAGAATCTTCTGATGTGTGTCAAAGTCCTGAAATAGCCAAACATTAACACTCTTATGTGGGTACCTTCTAAGCCATGTTCTATTAATAACCACTGAGCCTATAGGGTATTCGATGTTTTCTCCATTCGTAACTGGGGCCTCCAATTTCTTTTTGGCCTGAACACAATGACACAAGTAATAATCTATTCTCTCTTCGTTATCTTCATTTGCAATAACTACATATACATGCCCTACATTGATATGTGTAGCAAATAAGATGAAATTAGTCAATATTACAAAAACACTACAAAGTAAGATGACATTAGGAATTTCAAAAACTATGTAAATAGATATATTAACTAGTTGAACTAGATCTGATATATGGTCAAAGTCAACTGATAATTCCATCTGTGTTAGTTCCAGCGCTGTCGAGGGTTGTTACGTGTCAAGTGGGCTATGATAACTTAACTGCCATTCATCAACCCACTCCTTTGAATCACACTCATCCCAAGCTTCAATTGTACAAGAAGAACAAAATCATGACATCTTTCATGTATGGATACTCCATGAACCTACAATTGAACTTCTGAAAGAGTGCATCTCACTTGATCCTGTCAATGTAGAACAATCCTCATATGGTACAATGTTAGTATCATCTATCAACCAAAAAAATCTACGAACTAAAGACTTACCTTCATTACCTGGACCCATGGAAGCATTACACCACTTGTCGATTGATTTTGCATCTGTCAACTTTGCATTGTCTTTATACTTTAACTCTTCTCATGCTATGGCTCTTTTGATACATGATCCTGGACCATCATGCTCCCCCTTTCCATGCTCGGCCTCACAAAAGTTCCACATATCTTGAATACCTGTAAAATTATGCCTCCTACTTAGCCAATAGACAATCTGTGAGTTCTTGAATTGTGATGCATAGTTATTTGACCATATGATATGCTGACTAAACGATATGCCCCTTCTAGCCAAATCATTGTAAAACACCTGAAAGCAACCTTGCATGAACTCCATAGAATGTGTACGATCATCACTGATATAGAAATTATACTCCCTTATGATCTTTCTATCATCCTCTGTACTATCATTCGCATGAATGAATGCGATGTGCACAAATATAGAAACCTATGTGGAGTTGTAATATTGTGATTGCACCTCATGCTATGGTTGTAGACTGTAGTTCTCTACAAAGTCGATGACTGAAACAATGTTACCAACTAGAAATGTGTCCTTTCATAACTTGAATTACAATTCCAACCATTGAGCTCTATGGGCATGTCTTACATACTCATACACTATGCTGTCATGAAATATAGGCATAAACTGATACATTAGAATCTTTTCAATAACCAATTCACACCTCTTTGCTCCTTTACCATCTTTTGTATTGTATGCCACTATTTTATACTTGCCAAACTCTACTAGTTTGTTTCCAACCACATGTGTTCTTTCCATATGTTCACATATTGGCAAACATTGCAAACCATCACAACGATGACATATGCCATCCAAGTATAATTTCTTGTAGAATATTTGACCTTCCTCTCTTTCACATAAAATTCTTGATATGAAGTCTCTTGAAGATGTTGGTGGGGCATGTATGCTACAACCCTGCAAAACATTGTTAGTATGCAAATCTAAACATATAGACCTATAAACATCAAAATGGTTAGAAAATTCAATATGTAATTTACAACAACAAGTAGTGCATGTGTGATTTATCTTGACATAGAAAGATTTTAGCATTTCAAATATATTTGACAAATTTTAGTTTGAGGATACTTCTCTAGAAATTTACCATAAAACTATGTTTGAGTCTCATCCAAAAAATGCTTTGGATGTGGCTCACGGTTTTGACTACCGATTCTCCTTCTTACCACATCCCTTTTATTTGGAGATACCCTTATGTAATTCTTCCAAAAGTCTTCAATTAGTGATCTCAATACTTCAATAATTGGTTTATCTTTTCATGGTAGTCTCCTCGAGAATGCCCATAATTCATTGGCATTACTATCCTCAATTCTTTGGCATCTTCCAATGGCTCTTGATAAAGTTTTCCTATTAATTCTCAATTCTTGACTCATCTTTCTAATGAGACGAGATTTCCTTGTTTGACTAATTACTATAGTCGATGTAATCACATGTCATGTTGCATTACTATCTTTTGTGCGTGAGGTGTTACCCACACTCTCATACGTACTCATTAGATTCTTGACAATAGTTTTTTCACTTGAAGCATCTGATGTTCTCAACCTAGTAATCTTCATGATGGACCTATACTTTATACTTTGCATCATTTCAATGAATAGTTGACATCTTGCAGTCTCATTTAACTTTCAAAGAACAATCTCCAAATATTATGAGCATATCTTCTACAAGTGCATTTTGGAATCTTACCTTCCATTGGCTGCCAAATATTCTCATCAATATCAATCAAATACTTGTCTTTCTATGCAAAATTCTAGGTGGTGTTAAGTTAGGTAAATTCATCTCAACATTAGGAATTTCATCAATATTTAAATGAGATGGGGCTAGATGGCATACCTTCGATCAAAAATGGAATAGATGACATACCTTGAGGTTGAGGTGGGAATGATGGTGTACCTCCTTCAGCACATGTGAGTGATGATGTACTCTCAACTTGACATGCGTAGATGGTGTCCCTACATGTTGACTTTCAGTAGAGGACATGTCTCCAACTATGGTATTCAAATCTCTCATAGCATGAAGTTTTTGCATTCGTTCTCCTTTGTGTTGCCAATACCATATCTCTTTGTGATGGTTGTTGGTTCCTCTTCAATTGGCATGTCTCTCATTTATCATGTCCAATTTCCTCTTCTCATGAAGTTCCCTCATAGCCACTGCTTTCTTTGCATTCTTAGCTTCTATCTCTTCCTGTGTTGGTTTAATTCTTGATTGTTTCCTCAGCATGACAGGAATTTGTCTGTAGCATGATAAAGAGACCAATATTAGTTCCTAAAAAATAAATCACATACAAATAACTAAAATATATGTCATTCAACTCTTCATAGTAAATGTACATACAATCATCGTGTAAAAGAGTAAATGTCACTCAACCAAAATAGGTACAAAGCATACAAAGAAAATTATTGCAGCCATACAAAGCATTATTGCACAATGTTATTGCAGCCATACAAAGCATTATGGTACAAATTTCACTTCAATCCTAGATGAGGATAAGGTCAAAGGAGAGTCACCTGTTGAGGCTATAAGTGAAGAGTACATGGACTTCGTGCTTGAAAAGGTTGAGGCAGACCCAATTTGACATGTTTATTGTTACTAGGTCTACTAGGATTTGGAATTGAGAAGGTGTTTTGTTGGTACTAGGGCTATTAGGATTTGGGTGGCTTGTGAAGGAATAGAAAACAATTGAAGAGTGTAGACTTGAGGTAATGGTTTAGAATGGTTGTGTCCTAAGTTCCTTGAGGGGATAAGAAGACCTCTAGTAGCCTTGTTAGGTTTTGAAGTATTGAAGACCCTCTTTGTGCCATTGTATAGGGAGATTGCTTGAGAGGAAAGCTTATGAAATTTGAAAAAAACTATTGGTATGAGCCCTTTGGATTGAGTTGAACCCTACCTCTGCATCATATACCTAAGATTGTCATAAAAAATCATTAGACTAATATCTATAATTTAGGGTATTGAATGGTATATATTTGATCAAGGTAACCACCATCATGTGCTAACAAAGGACAATTAGGAAATTTTGAAATATTGTTGTGTCATGTGCATACAAATCATCATGAATAGGTGCATAAGGAATGTCCTGTATCCCAAGATATGTGCATACAAATCATCATGTGATATGCATACTTGTATGATCTTGGCACCTATTCATTTGTATTTTAACTTGTTAATATGACAAGATAATAGTGGGATTGTATTTTTATTATGTTGTAAGGATTTATTCTTGTATATTTTGACATCATGGTATGTTAAGGTCTATTTATTACACATAATTATTAAAAAGCTCAAGTGTAGAAAATATACATAGTACTATTATATAAACACAAGATATGGTATACATAGTCTTTTATTATGCATAATGGATACAAGTGATATAAACATGTATGATAAAGCATGATAAAGTAATTCAAATAGAATTAAGGAAAATGTAAACAACATGCACGTAAAGACTTGACATACCTAAAAAATGGAGATTTGAATCGAGAGAGTACCCAATTATGTAGTGTTTTTTTCTTCTTGCATCAAACTCCTCAACAATTTGAGTTTTTCACCACTTGCTTCCTTTTCAATGTTAAATTGAATAACACTCAAATATAATTAGTAACGACAATACTATTAACCAATCTATAATGTTAAATTCCTAAACTTGAATCATAATTAACATTACAACACTACAAAAATTGAAACTTGAATAGATATGTATCAAGTTTGATGTGAAAACTATGTTATTTCCTCCTTATCAAATTGGCAAAGCAAAAAAGGTGGTGGAAAGATCATGCAAAGGTGGTAGAATGTGTAAAATGTGCATGTGAACTTCCCAACAGCATGAAAGCACTTCTTTTTTGTCAGAACACATGCATAATCAACATGAAAATAGAGCATGTGGGCCTGGATCATGGGGCGTCCATGCTTTTTGACTATTTCTATAGTAGGAAAAAATGTGAGAGCATTATAACGTGCTCACGTTTTGTCCTGCTATAGATTGATCCATAAATATTTTTGCCTATCTCGACCTTCGATAGCACATTTACAATATCTCACCTCCAGTTCCATTAGCTCATGTTCTATCTCTTACCTCTCTATATCTCACTTATCTCTCCCCCTCACCTCTACCTCTGCCCTCTCTATGTCTCTCAGTCACTCCTTGTTTACCTCTCCATCAATCCTTAGCCATCTAGGTCTCACTTAATCCTAAACCCTAAAGCAACCTATCCCTATTCCTAAACCCTCAACGGGCACGATACTATACCTTAAACCCTAATCCTTTATCCCTAAACCCTCCAACCCTATCCCTAATCCTTATGCCCTTGACACTCTACTTTAACCCTAATCCCTCAACCCTCAACCCTTGAACCTCAACCCTCAACGTCAAACCCTAATCCCTCAACTCCTAACTCTAACCCCTCGACCCTCAACCCTATCCCTAAACCCTAAACCCTAAACCTCAACCCTCAACGTCAAACCCTAATCCTTCAACCCTTAACTCTAATCCCTCAACCCTAAACCCTGAACACTACACCTTAAACCCTAATCCCTTAACCCTAAACCCTAAACCTTATCCCTAAACCCTAATCCCTCAACCCTCAACCCTAATCCCTCACTTCTAAACCCTAAATGCTATCCCTATTCCTAAACCCTCAACGGGGTCAATACTATACCTTACACCCTAATCCCTTATCCCTAAACCCTCCAACCCTATCCCTAATCCTTATACCCTCGACACTTTACTTTAACCCTAATCCCTCGACCCTCAACCCCTATCCCTAAACCCTCAACCCTCAACCCTCAATGTCAAACCCTAATCCCTCAACCCTTAACTATAATCCCTCGACTCTCAACTCTATCCCTAAACCCTAAAACCTAAAACATCAACCCTTAACCCTCAACGTCAAACCCTAATCCCTCAGCTCTTAACTCTAATCCCTTAACCCTAAACCCTATCCCTAAACCCTCAACACTATACCTTAAACCCTAATCCCTCAACCTTAAACCTTAAACCTTATCCCTAAACCCTAATCCCTCAACCCTCAACCCTAATCCCTCATCCCTAAAACCTAAATACTATCCCTATTCCTAAACCCTTAATGGGCTCGATACTATACCTTAAACCCTAATCCCTTATCCCTAAACCCTCCAACCCTATCCCTAATCCTTATACCCTTGACACTCTACTTTAACCCTAATCCCTTGACCCTCAACCATATCCATAAAGCCTCAACCCTCAAACCTCAACCCTTAACCCTCAACGTCAAACCCTAATCCCTCAACCCTTAACTCTAATCCATCAACCCTCAACCCTCAACCGTCAACGTCAAACCCTAATCCCTCAACCCTTAACTCTAATCCCTAAACCCTAAACCCTATCCCTAAACCCTAATGCCTCAACCCTAAACCCTAGTCCATCAACCCTCAACCCTAAACCCTAAACACTATCCCTATTCCTAAACCCTCAATGGGCTCAATACTATCCCTCAACCCTGAGCCCTTAAAACTTGAACCCTAAAACATATCCCTACACCCTCGACACTCGACACTATATCTTAAACCCTAATCCCTTAACCCTCATCCCTAAAGCCTCAACCCTAAATACTTAAACCTTCAAACCTAAACCCTATCCCTAATCCCTCTACCCTCGACACTCTACTTTAACCCTAATCCCTTGACCATCAACCCTATCCCTCAACCCTCAACTCTCAACCCTCAACCCTCAACCCTCAACTCTCAACATTAAACCCTAATTAGTTAACCCTAAACCCTAATCCCTCAAACCTAAACCCTATCCCTAAACCCTCAATCCTCAACACTATACCTTAAACCCTAATCCCTATCCCTCAACCCTTAACCCTTAAAACTTAAACCCTATCCCTACACCCTCAACACTCGACACTATATCTTAAGCCTTAAACCCTCATCCCTAAAGCCTCAACCCTCAATCCTTAAAACTTCAACCCTAAACTCTATCCCTAATCCCTCTACCCTCGACACTCTAACCCTAACCCCTTGACCATCAACCCTATCCCTAAACCCTCAACCCTCAACTCTCAACATTAAACCCTAATTTGTCAACCTTAAACCCTAATCCCTCAAACCTAAACCCTATCCCTAAACCTTCAACCCTCAACACTATACCTTAAACCCTAATCCCTATTCCTCAACCCTTAACCCTTAAAACTTAAACCCTATCCCTACACCCTCAACACTCGACACTATATCTTAAGCCTTAAACCCTCATCCCTAAAGCCTCAACCCTCAATCCTTAAACCTTCAACCCTAAACCCTATCCTTAATCCATCTATTCTTGACGCTCTAACCCTAACCTTAATATTCAATGGTAATCTGTCAACCCTAAACCCTAATCCCTCAACCCTAAACCCTATCCCTAAACCCTCAACCCTCAACACTATACCTTAAACCCTAATCCATCAATCCTAAAACCTAATCCCTCAACCCTCAACCCTAAACCCTATCACTAAACCCTCAACCCTCGACACTATACCTTAAGCCCTAATTCCTCAACCCTCAACCCTAATCCCTCATCCCTAAACCCTAAACGCTATCCCTATTCCTAAACCCTCAACCCTCAACACTATACCTTAAACCCTAATCCCTTATCCCTAAACCCTAAACCCTATCCTTCAACCATTAACCCTTAAAACTTAAACCCTAAAACCTATCCCTAAATCCTTGATGCTCAACACTCTACCTTAAACCCCAATCCCTTAAGCCTCATCCCTAAAGCCTCAACCCTCAATCGTTAAACCTTCAACCCTAAAACCTATCCCTAATCCCTCTACCCTCAACACTCTACTTTAACCATAATCCCTTGACCATCAACCCTATCCCTAAACCCTCAACCCTCAACCCTCAACTCTCAACATTAAATCCTAATCCGTCAACCCTAAACCCTAATCCCTCAACCCTAAACCCTATTCCTAAACCCTCAACCCTCAAAACTATTCCTTAAACCCTAATCCATCAACCCTAAACCCTAATCCCTCAACCCTAAACCCTATCCCTAAACCCTCAACCCTCAACACTATTTGTTAAACCCTAATCCCTAAACTCTAAACCCTAATCCCTCAACCCTCAACCCTAAACCCTATCCCTAAACACTCAACCCTCAACAAGTTATAACTTAAAACTTAATTCCTCAATCCTCAACCCTCAAACCTAATCCCTCATCCCTAAACCCTAAATGCTATCCCTATTCATAAACCCTCAACCCAAGACACTATACCTTAAACCCCAATCCCTTACCCCTAAACCTTAAACCCTATCCCTCAACCCTTAACCCGTAAACCTTAAACCCTAAAACCTATCCCTAAACCCTCAACCCTATACCCTCAACAATATACTTAAGCCCTAATCCCTCAATCATCAACCCTATACCTTAAACTCTAAAGCCTACACCATCAAACCCTCAACCCTAGACCATATAATCTCACCGTTATATCCTAAACTTCAAATATTGTGCCTCAATCCTATACTTAAATTAAACCTAAACCATACGTGCTCTCAACCCAAGTCACCCTATGTCTTATATACCCTCAATCCATATCATAAACCCTAAACTCAATATCCTAAACCCTAATCCCCATGCCTTACAGACTTAATCTTATACACTCAACAACCTGAATATTAACCCTCAACTATAACCCTCAACCCTCTAATCTCTACCTTCTACCCTCTACCTATTACTTAAGCCCTAATCCCTCAACCCTCAAAACTATACAGGCTTAGGTCCTTATATACACTAAACCCAAAACACTTACGTACATACATACATACACACACACATACAAAGATGCATACATACAAGCATGCATACATGTATATACATACAAGCATGCATATATACCTACAAGCATAGATATAAACATCCATGAAACATACTTATGAAACTTGAACTTAACTCATTCAAAGGAAGACTTAACGCGAGTGCGTTATAACACGCTCGCGTTATGTCGAACTAGGAAAACACCGGCAAACATGCAAAAAAGGAAAAAAGGTACAACATAATGCAAGCGCGTTATAATGCACTCGTGTTATATTGTGCTTTGGGAATCCCAATCCTTAGGCTTGGGATTTGCTTTTGATTTCCAACCCAAAGGCTTGGAGTGCCTTTTCAACATCCACAGATGTGTTTTTATAAATTCTACAAGATTTCACATAATTTTGTTCATGCTAACCCTCAGATTTGCACGTGTTTTAAGGTGAAACAAATCGAACACCTGGGTAATGTTAGTCTTTCTCTTAGCTATTTAACGATGTAATTTTTTTTGCATTTTGACAATGCTAAGCCTTTCATCTTTAATTTTTTTGTTTGAGTCTGGTTTTCGGAAAAAACCACTATTTGGCCTTTTTTCATTGTAAATTAACCATTCATTGAAATTTCAAAAAAATTGCGTATTTAGAAATTAGACTCCATTCTACATATATTTAAAAAAAATAATTTTCAATTAGTTTTCAAAATTTATGGGGGTAGCACGGCCAAAATTCTATTTTTTAGGATGTGTCCATTTTGAAAATTAGTAAAAAATCAAATATTCATCAAAAAATTATCAGAAAAATCAGGCATAAACTACATGTTGTTAGCTAATTTCTCATTGAAGCAGTTTTAAAAATACCAAAAAAAGGTTAACCTTTTGAGGGAGCCACAAAACATGCTATGTTATGTTTTTTTGACAGAAACAATACCAATTTATGTGGCTCCCTCTTTTGAACCCCTTAATCTATACCATTTTAAAAAAAAATTAGTAGTTTAGAAAGTAGACTCGGAGCACTAAGAACATTATTTTGGTTGCATCTCCAAATTTTGAGTGTAGCTATCCTCAATTTCTCATCGAAGGCCAACATTTCCTAATTTTAGAAAAAAGGTGGCCACTTAAGACCCCTTTTTGGCCCCCCATCTTCTTGCACTTACCCAGCTAGTTATTTCGACAACTAGTTAGCCAATGAAAATATGAAAAAGTAAGTTTCCAAGGCATAAATTATTTCTGCCTTTGGTTAGTGGATCGCTCAGTTCGGGAACTCTTAAGTTTACCGATGGTAAGTTTCCCTAAAAACCAGTTCATTCATAGGCAAGTTTAGCTGATGAAGGCTTGAAGAAGAAAGTTTAAAGTTTATGGTTTCTCAAGTTCACAAATAGGTGATTTTTCCAATAAGGGTAAGTGCACAAAGATGGGGGACCAAAAGGGAGGGTCTTAAGATGCCACTTTTTTTTTGAAATCAGGAAAGACTGATGTTGGATGAGAAATTAAAGATAGTTACACTCAAAATTTGAAGATACAACAAAAACAAGAGTCAATGATCTAAATCTAGTTTCTGAGATAAGATTTTTTTCAAAAATGGTTGAGATTAAGGGGTTCAAAAAGGGGGAGCACACAAATAGGTCCTACTTTTTTCAAAAAATATAACATAGCATCTGGTGTGCTCCCCTTAAAATGTTAACTTTCTTTTAGTATTTCAAAAATCTCTTTGGTGAGAAACTAGCTAACACCATGTAGTTTATCCCTGATTTTCTGATAATTTTTGATAAATAATTGATTTTTTACTAATTTCCAAAGTGGACACATCCTAAAAAATATAAAATTGAGCATGCTCCCCCTATATTTTTTGAAAACTAATTGAAAATAATTTTTTTTAATACGTGTAGAATGGAGTCTAGTTTCTAAAATGTAATTTATTTGAAATTTTGATGAACAGTTAAAAAAAGTCAAAAATACCACACACTAGTTTTTAACAAAAAATGAATACACTAACAAAAGAAATTAAAGATGAAATCCTTAACATACTCAAAACATGAAAAAATTATATGGTTAGAAATCTAATAGAGAGATTAAGATTATGTTGGTATTTTTTTAACTTGTCATTGAAAAAGTGCAAACCTGACGGGGAGCACAAAGGCTTGAAAATTACCAAGGCAAAGCATAGCGTGAGTGCGTTATAACATGCTCGTGTTATGGTGAAATAAAACATGTAACTTCCTCCCTCCTTACCCCTCTCTCTATTATTCTCTCTCTCCCTGCCCTCTATGTCTCTTCCTCCCCTCCTTTCTCTTTCTCACCACTACATCCCTCCTCTCTCTCACTCTCTACTTCCCTCCCCTCTCTACCTCCTACCCTCTCTCTCACTCTCTACTTCCCTCCCCTCTCTAACTCCTACCCTCTCACTCACTCTCTACTTCCCTCCCCTCTCTACCACCTACCCTCTCTCACTCTCTTCTTCCCTCCCCTCTCTACCTCCTACTCTATCTCTGACCTATCTACCTCCTAGTTTTCCTTTTCATAGATTTCCTAGCTTTCCTTTTCCTTTCCAATTTCCATTTAGATCCCACCAATTTTTCCCTATTTTACTATTTTCCACATCTCCTATCATCAATCTTCCCATCCAATGAACATCTTGTTTCCATGTCATCCTCCCAATTTATATCCTCATCCCTCTTTGCATGTCTTAGTTTTCTTGTTTCCATGTTCTTTATTGATCAGGGAGAGGGAGAGGGAGGAAGAGAGAGAGAGGGTGGAGATGGAGGGGAGAGAGAGGGGAGAGATAGGGTGAGAGAGTCCTAATTTTCTTGTTTTCATTTCCTTCATCGATAAGGGTGAGGGAGAGATAGAGGGGAGAGATAGGGAGATAGAGGAATCATAGGGGATAGAGAGACAAGAGATAGGGAGAGATAGATAGGTAGAGAGAGAGGAGACATATAGGGAGAGATAGAGGAGATAGAGGGGAGAGATAGGGATATAGAGAGTGAGCGAGATGTCTAGAGAGATAAGGAGAGACATTAAGAGGTAGAGGGATGATAGAGATATAGGGAGATAAGGGAGAGATAGGGAGATAGACGTTTAGGATTTCTCATGTTTAGGGCTTAGGGGAATTATTTAGGGTTTAGGGCTAGAGAGAGAGAGAGAGAGAGATCATGGTTGTTTGATGTGAGTACTTGTACACATAAAAATAGTATTTGTCCACATAAATCATTCATATCATGGTTGTTTGATTTGAGTTTAGTTCCATAAATTAGTCATGTTTTGTTTGGAGATCTCTTAGCCTTGTTTTAGGATCTTACTTTTTTAACCCCAAAATTACATTCTTTTGGTTCTAACTTTGTTTATTTAAAAGCCAAAATAATTCATATATAAAAAAATTTAGTAACTATTATAATAAGCTTGTAGTCTGATCCTAAGTGTAACTGTGATTTTAACCCTAACCCTAACTTGAATTCTAACCCTAAGTCTAGCCCTGACCCTAACCTTAACTGTAACTCTAATGCTTACCCTAATTAAGTAACCCTAATTCTAACTCTAACCCTAACCTCAATTCTAACCCTAACCCTATCCCTAGTTCTAACACTAAACCTAACCTTGACGATCCTAATTCTAACACTGTCCCTAATTGTAACTCTAACCCTAACCTTAATACTAACCTTAACCCTAATTGTAACTCTAACCCTAACTTGATGTAATTATTATTATATTATATTATCATTTTAATATTGTATATATTAAATTATTATATATTATTATTGTTGATGGGAAAATGGATTGTCAATAATGATAAATAAACCCAACACAACAATGAAATATGAAGGAAAATGAGATTTAAATAATCACAAAGAGATACTTACAACCTTTACTTTTTGACTTCCATTGCTCGCCTATTCTTTCTTGATATTGAATGATGAAGATTGGCCCTTAGGGAGCTTGCTTCCTTGCTTCAATTCCTCAAGATGACAAGGAGAAATGGCTGTGATACTTGTTGTGTTGAAGATGAGCTTCAAACACAAGGATAATGGAGGATATTGGAATGGCTAGAATGTGGAGATTTGAGAAGAATGTGGGCATGATAAGGATGCCAGAAGAAGTTTCCCTAGAGGAAATTGGGTATGGTAAGGATACCTAAAATAAGTTTCTAGAAGAAATTGGACATGGTAAGGATACCTGAAAGAAGTCCCCTTAGAGGAAATTGGGCATGATAAGGATGCCTCAAAGAAGTCCCTCTAATTGCTTAGAGAAGGGTCTTATTTATAGATTTTCTAAAAAGGCAATGGAGGTTGAGGATCAAAAGATGAGATCAATGGCTCTCATTTTTTATGAATCTTTAATTCATAATGGATGAATTAAAAATTCTTTTTTTGAGAAGAGTAGGTTATGACAATTGAATTTTAAATTCCATTGGTGGAGGATAGTGGCGGACAATTGAATTAAGAATTCAATTAGTGGAGGATAGTGGGGGACAATTGAATTAAGAATTCAATTAGTGGAGGATAGTGGGGAACAATTCAATTAAAAATTCAATTGGTGGAGGATAATTGAATTAAAGATTTATTTTGGATAATAGAGGATATTAGTTAATTAAATATTAAGAATATTTAATTATATGTGCAACATGGTGAGGTGGAAGAGATGAGGTGGATTGATGAAGTGGATTTTATGAGGTGGATTTTGTGAGGTGGATTTAGGACTCGAGACATTAGAAGAATTTAGGGAATTTAGTTAAATAAAATAATTTTATTTAATTGTAGGATAATGAACCAATCAAATAAATTTATAATATTTATTTAATTGATAGAAGAAAATAAGAATTAAGATAAATATCAAAATATTTACTTAATTCAACCTGAGCCAATTTTAGGTGTATACAATTATTATATTATATTATTATATATTATTACCTAGGGTAAGATGTTGGGTTTGAGGTAGTGAGCCAATTTTTTTGGCCATTATTTTTGCTTTGATTTTATTTTTTATTTGTTTTTGGCTAAAAAAAGAGTTATGTAAGAATGTTGATTTCACCAAAATGTAAAATAAAAATAGAACCCTAGTCTAATTTTAATTACTAGTTTTGTTTGCCTTTACCATCTAGAACTAAAACTTAATGAAATGATAAAATCACTTTCTAGATTTAGAAGTAAAGTAGAGTAGAGGATGAGATTGACAAAGAATGGAAATTAAAAGAGAAAGAAGAAAGAAGGCTTGTTTATTTTAGCAACTAATGTGGACATTAACAATTGGAGAAGAGTAGGAAGAGGGTAAGTGCAAGAAGATGGGGGGCCAAAAAGGGGTCTTAAGTGGCCACTTTTTTTCTAAAATTAGGAAATGCTGGCCTTGGATGAGAAATTGAGCATAATTACATTCAAAATTTGGAGATGCAACCAAAACAATATTCGTAGTGCTTCGTGTCTACTTTCTAAACTACTAATTTGTTTTTGAAAATGGTATAGATTAAGGGGTTCAAAAGAGGAAGCCATAGAAATTGGTGTTGTTTCTACTTAAAAAACATAACATAGCATGTTTTGTGGCTCCCTTAAAAGGTTAACTTTGTTTTGGTATTTTTAAAATCACTTCATTGAGAAATTAGCTAACAACATGTAGTTTATGCCCATTTTTTGAATAATTTTTTGATGAATATTTGATTTTTTATTAATTTTTAAAGTGAACACATCCTAAAAAATAGAATTTTGGCTGTGCTACCCCTATAAATTTTGAAAACTAATTGAAAATTATTTTTTCTTTTTTTTTAATATGTGTAGAATGGAGTCTAGTTTCTAAATATGTATTTTTTTTTAAATTTCAATGAATGGTTAATTTACAATGAAAAAAAGACCAAATAGTGGTTTTTGCCCAAAACTGAACACAAACAAAAGAAATTAAAGATGAAAGGCTTAACATTGTCAAAATATGAAAAAAATTACATCATTAAATAGCTAAGAGAAAGCCTAACATTACCTAGGTGTTCGATTTGTTTGACCTTGAAACACATGTAAATATGAGGGTTAGCACAAACAAAATTATGTGAAATCTTGAAGAATATGCAAAAACACGTTTGTGAATGTTGAAAAGGCACTCCAAGCCTTTGGGTTGGAAATCCAAAGAAAATCCCAAGCCCAAGGCTTGGGGTTCTTAAAGCACAACATAATGCAGTGCGTTATGTTGTTCTTTTTTTCTTTTTTGCATGTTTGTCAGTGTTTTCCTAGTTTGACATAACACAAGCACATTATAACACACTCGCGTTATAACATGCTCGTGTTATGTCTTCCTTTGAATGAGGTATGTTTAAATTTCATAAGCATGTTTCATGGATGTTTATATCTATTCTCGTAGGTATGTATGCATGCTTGTATGTATGTACATGTATGCATGCTTGTATGTATGCATCTTTGTATGTATGTATGTTTGTATGTATGCATGTATGTATGTAAGTGTTTTGGGTTTAGTGTATATAAGCACCTGAGCCTATATAGTTTTGAGGGTTGAGGGTTGAGGGATTAGGGCTTAAGTAATATGTAGAGGGTTGAGGGTTGAGGGTTAATATTCAGGTTGTTGAGTGTATAAGATTAAGTGTGTAAGGTGCGGGGATTATGGTTTAGGGTTTATGATATGGATTGATGGTATATAAGGCATAGGGTGACTTGGGTTGAGAGCACGTATGGTTTAGGTTTAATTTAAGTATAGGGTTGAGGTACAATATTCAAGGTTTAGGCTATAAGGGTGAGGTTATATGGTATAGGGATGAGGGTTTGAGGGTGTAGGCTTCAAGTTTAAGGTATAGGGTTGATGATTGAGGTATTAGGGCTTAAGTATATTATTGAGGGTATAGGGTTGAGGGTTTAGGGATAGGTTTTAGGGTTTAAGGTTTAAGGGTTAAGGGTTGAGGAATAGGGTTTAAGGTTTAGGGGTAAGGGATTAGGGTTTAAGGTATAGTGTCTTGGGTTGAGGGTTTAGGAATAGGGATAGCATTTAGGGTTTAGGGATGACGGATTAGGGTTGAGGGTTGAGGGATTAAGGTTTAAGGTATAACTTGCTGAGGGTTGAGTGTTTAAGGATAGGGTTTAGGGTTTAGGGTTGAGGGATTAGGGTTTAGAGTTGAGGGATTAGGGTTTAAGGAATAGTGTTGAGGGTTTAGGGTTTAGGGATGGGATTTAGGGTTGATGGATTAGGGTTTAAGGAATATTGTTGAGGGTTGAGGGATTAGGGTTTAATGTTGAGAGTTGAGGGTTTAGGGATAGGGTTGATGGTCAACAGATTAGGGTTAAAGTAGAGTGGTGAGGGTAGAGGGATTAGGGATAGGGTTTAGGGTTGAAGGTTTAATGATTGAGGGTTGAGGCTTTAGGGATGAGGGTTAAGGGGTTGGGGTTTAAAGTATAGTGTTGAGTGTCGAGGGTTTATGGATAAGTTTTAGGGTTTAAGTTTTAAGGGTTAAGGGTTGAGGGATAGGGTTTAGGGTTTAGGGATAAGGGATTAGGGTTTAAGGTATAGTGTCGAGGGTTGAGGGTTTAGGAATAGGGATAGCATTTAGGGTTTAGGGATGAGGGATTAGGGTTGAGGGTTGAGGGATTAGGTTTTAGGGTTGATGGATTAGGGTTTAAGGTATAGTGTTGAGGGTTGAGGGTTGACAGATTAGGGTTTAGGGTTGACGGATTAGCATTTAATGTCAAGGTTAGGGTTAGAGTGTTGAGGGTAGAGGGATTAGGGATAGGGTTTAGGGTTGAAGGTTTAAGGATTGAGGGTTGAGGGTTTAGGGATGAGGGTTTAAGGCTTAAGATATAGTGTCGAGTGTTGAGGGTGTAGGGATAGGGTTTAATTTTTAAGGGTTAAGGGTTGAGGGATAGGGATTAGGGTTTAAGGTATAGTGTTGAGGGTTGATGGTTTTGGGATAGGGTTTAGGTTTGAGGGATTAGGGTTTAGGGTTGATTAATTAGGGTTTAATGTTGAGAGTTGAGGGTTGAGGGTTGAGGGTTTAGGGATAGGGTTGATGGTCAAGGGATTAGGCTTAAAGTAGAGTGTCGAGGGTAGAGGGAATATGGATAGGGTTTAGGGTTGAAGGTTTATAGATTTAGGGTTGATCCTTTAGGGATGAGGGTTAAAGGATTATGGTTTAAGATATAGTGTCGAGTATCGAGGGTATAGGGATAGGTTTTAAGGTTCAAGTTTTAAGGGTTAAGAGTTGAGGGATAGTATCAAGCCCATTGAGGGTTTAGGAATAGGGATAGTTTTTAGGGTTTAGGGATGAGGGATTAGGGTTAAGGGTTGATGGATTAGGGCTTAGGGATTGGGTTTAGGGTTGAGGGATTAGGGTTTAAGGTATAGTGTTGAGGGTTTAGGGTTGAGGGATTAGAGTTAAGGGTTAAGGGATTCGGGTTTGGCATTGAGTGTTGAGGGTTTAGGGATAAGGTTGAGGGTTGAGGGACCAGAGTTAAGGGTTGAGGGATTAGGGTTTGACATTAAGGGTTGAGTACATTAAGGTTCGAGGGTTGAGGGTTTTGGGATAGGGTTGAGGGTCGAGGGATTATGGGTAAAGTAGAGTGTCGGGGGTATAAGGATTAGGGATAGGGTTGGAGGGTTTAGGGATAAGGGATTAGGGTTTAAGGTATAGTATCAAGCTCATTGAGGGTTTAGGAATAGGGATAGCATTTAGGGTTTAGGGATGAAGGATTAGAGTTGAGGGTTGAGGGAATAGGGTTGAGGGTTGAGGGATTAGGGTTTAGGGATAAGGTTTAGGGTTGAGGGTTGAGGGATTAGGGTTTAAGGCATAGTGTTGAGGGTTTAGGGTTGAGGGATTAGAGTGAAGGGTTGAGGGATTAGGATTTGACATTAAGGGTTGAGGGTTGAGGCTTTAGGGATAGGGTTGAGGGTCGAGGGATTAGAGTTAAGGGTTGAGGGATTAGGGTTTGATGTTGAGGGTTGAAGGTTGAGGGTTGAGGTTTGAGGGTTGAGGGTTTAGGGATAAGGTTGAGGGTTGAGGGATTGGGGTTAAAGTAGAGTATCGAGGGTATAAGGATTAGGGATAGGGTTGGAGGGTTTAGGGATAAAGGATTAGGGTTTAAGGTATAGTATCGAGCCCATTGAGGGTTTAGGAATAGGGATAGTGTTTAGGGTTTAGGGATAGGGTTTAGGGTTGAGGGATTAGAGTTAAGGGTTGAGGGATTAGGGTTTGACGTTGAGTGTTAAGGGTTGAGGTTTTAGGGTTGAGGGTTTAGGGATAGGGTTGAGGGTCGAGGGATCATAGTTAAGGGTTGAGGGGCAAGGGATTAGAGTTAAGGGTTGAGGGATTAGGGTTTGACGTTGAGGGTTGAGTACATTGAGGTTCGAGGGTTGAGGGTTTTAGGATAGGGTTGAGGGTTGAGGAATTAGGGTTAAAGTAGAGTGTTGAGGTTATAAGTTTAAGGGATAGGGTTGGAGGGTTTAGGGATTAGGGTTTAAGGTATAGTATTGAGCCTGTTAAAGGTTTAGGAATAGGGATAGCAATTAGGGTTTAGGGATGAGGGATTAGAGTTGAGGGTTGAGGAATTAGGGTTGAGGGTTGAGGGTTGAGGGATTAGGGTTTAGGGATAAGCTTTAGGGTTGAGGGATTAGGGTTTAAGGTATAGTGTTGAGGGTTTAGGGATAGGGTTTAGGGTTGAGGGATTAGGGTGAAGGGTTGAGGGATTATGATTTGATGTTGAGGGTTGAGGATTGAGGCTTTATGGTTTAGGGTTTAGGGATAGGGTTAAGGGTCAAGGGATTAGAGTTAAGGGTTGAGGGATTAGGGTTTGACGTTGAGGATTGAGGGTTGAGGGTTGAGGTTCGAGGGTTAAGGGTTTAGGGATAGGGTTGAGGGTCAAGGGATTATGGTTAAAGTAGAGTGTTGAGGGTATAAGTATTAGGGATAGGGTTGGAGGGTTTAGGGATAAAGGATTAGGGTTTAAGCTATAGTGTCGAGCCCATTGAGGGTTTAGGAATAGGGATAGTGTTTAGGGTTTAGGGTTGAGGGATTAGAGTTAAGGGTTGAGGGATTAGGGTTTGACATTGAGTGTTGAGGGTTGAGGTTTTAGGGTTGAGGGTTTAGGGATAAGGTTGAGGGTCGAGGGATCAGAGTTAAGGGTTGATGGATTAGGGTTTGACGTTAAGGGTTGAGTACATTAAGGTTTGAGGGTTGAGGGTTTCGGGATAGGGTTGAGGGTCAAGGGATTAGGGTTAAAGTAGAGTGCTGAGAGTATAAGGATTAGGGATAAGGTTGGAGGGTTTATGGATAAGGGATTAGGGTTTAAGGTATAGTATCAAGCCCGTTGAGGGTTTAGGAATAGGGATAGCATTTAGGGTTTAGGGATGAGGGATTAGAATTGAGGGCTGAGGGATTAGGGTTTAGGGTTGAGGGATTAGGGTTTAGGGTTGAGGTAGACAAGGAGAGACTAAGAGATATAGAGAGGGGAGAGGTAGAGAGGTGAGGGGGAGAGATAAGTGAGATATAGAACATGAGCTAATGGAACTAGAGGTGAGATATTGTAAAGGTGCTATCGAAGGTGAGATAGGCACAAATATTTATGGATCAATCTATAGTAGGACAAAATGCAAGCACGTTATAATGTGCTCATTTTTTGTCCTACTATAGAAACGGTAAAAAAATGTTGACTCCCATGATATAGGACTATACACTCTATTTTCATGTTGATTATGTGCGTGTTCTGACAAAAAAGAAGTGCTTTCATGTTGTTGGGAAGTTCACATGCACATTTTACACATTCTACCACCTTTGCATGATCTTTCCACTACCTTTTTTGCTTTGCCAACTATTGTGTGGTTACACAACACACCCCATTTTGTCTTGGCAAAACAGGGACCCAACCTTTTGTTTGGCTTGGCTTGTGTTTGCTGCTTGCTGGTGGTCTGGTAAAAGTAAGTCATGCAGGTCATCATGCATAGAGAGGCTAGGTAAGTCATCATCATGAGGTCAATTTGTCAAAGTTCATATTTTATTCCAGTAACCTCATATCTAGAAAGAGCATCAAAATTCATGCAGGTTTGCCTTTTGCATCACCCTGATATTCGCTAGGGTGTGAAAGTTATGAATGGTCAAAGTTTGAGTCAAACCTAATAGTCACAGCAAGAGGATCATATTTCTTAACATCAATCATATTACAGAAGGTCATCCTGATCTGATTTATCACTCAATAAATCATGTGGTCCAAATATCCAGACGTCAATTTTAGGTGATAGTGACCTTTACCCGTCAACAGCCTTATGTATTTCACGAGGATCGTATTTCTCAATGTAACCCGATTTCCAAATATCCTCCTGCCACGAAATATCCCCCTAGCCATTATCCTGATGATGTCATTCAAGTCCGATAAACAATGAAACTATCATGAAGATGACGTAATCATCATATTTTCCTCTCGAGGAGGATGATCATGATCCTGCTCACATAATATGACAATGACGTCATAGTGCCATAATGCTGAACCAAGTCGATACCCTGATGATGTCATCATGATATTTCAACACTGGGTCATTTTAGTCCAGGGGATCATCATCTTGAAACATCACCCGACATTTCTACATCACCAGATCTTTCGATGTAGGTTTTCCCGCTTAGAGGCGGATGATCATATTACACCAAGGGGATCATCATATTTGAACATCACCCGATATCCAAATATCACCCTGCCGCAGAATATTACTCTGATCTGCTAACATGATGATGACATCATAATGACATAGCGATAAATGAGGTCTTCCATCTGCTGACATCCTCCTAATTTTTTCCAGGGGGGTCATTTTAGTTGCAGGGGTCATATTTCAGATCCTCCCGATTTCTTAGCATGACCATGACGTCAGCCTTTCACATTTTAACGAAGCCTGTCCATGATGATGACATCATCATCATATCCTGATCTATGAAGAGAGTCATATTAGTTAATATCCCTCATATTAGCTAATGTACATACCCGGACCCGATAGTTTTATTCAATGGAATTTAGTGAACAGAAGTGCATGTATTGCGTATGCATGATCTTATGCATGCGATAACTGAAAATGTAAGGCTTGCATATCATATGAAAGGTCCCCATCACCCTTGGAATACAAAAAAGGCTACCGGAAGGTGAAACTATTTGCAAAAATTCAGAGAAACTCAAAAATTAGGAAATTTTTGACCTTCCCCTTGGCAGGGTCATAACTCCTAGCCATGTTATCAGAATTTAAACTTTTTGGACTCGTTGGAAAGATAAACTAGTTATCTAGTTTAAGTTGCCCGGTCACTTATTCTTAATGCCAAGTTATCGAGAATGTGTTGAGCCCTAATTTCACTTCGAAGGCCTCCGAAAATGCAATTTACTAAGATGTAGAAAATACAAAAAAATTATATTTTTGATAATTTTTATCAAAAACCACTCAAATGACCCTGGCTGGACCTGATCAGAGATTGAAACTATTTTAGGGCCTGACAGCATGTTTTCCAGTCAACGATAGTCACTCGGACCCTCTTGACCACCTATGTGGGCATTTAGTTACACGAATTTTCTCAGATGCTCAATATTCATAACCTGATAAAATGTAAATGTTTATTTTCCTACTGGTTATTAAATGATGATGCTTAATTCTTATCTGTTTGTTGCAAGATGTTGGAGCTGTATGAAGTGGCTGAAAATTGCCAATTGGCAGGCAACATGAACTGGAGCTGGGGAGGATATTATCAAATATGTTGTATGCCAGCTGGAAGGTGGACTGAGTCAAAGATATCAGAATATTCTCTACCAGCTATGTATTTGCCAACTGGCAGGCACGTGCTGTTCATCTGGACCATTGATTGTTCTAGGAGGATCCTGATCCTTGGATCATTGTAACTATTTTTTGGCCTTTGTTCTATAAAAGGGCAGAACTTCTCTTCATTGCTGTATGGGAATATCTGGCAAAAATAAGGCCAATTACTGTAGAATCAAATAGAAGATTGGATTACTGAGACTAATGAGGATTGAATTGTTGAAATGTCAAGGTTCTTTCTTCATATCATTGTAAATGTACTTATTCTAAAGCATACTGAATGGAGATGAAGCTTCAGATTACATCTTGATTGTAAACTTACGTAATCTTCAAGTTGATTTCTGGATATGTAATGGTGAATGTTGTGTTCAAATAGAAGCGCTTTCATTTCATTACATGTTGTTGTCAACTTTTCCTTTGAAGATTTGCATTGGATCATGCAGATTTGTGGAATGTCCTGGTGAAGTATGATTTCTAGTTTTCTTCTCTTTATTGCTGTATGGGAACATGTATGTGGATCAGTGATCTCAGTTAAGTAATTTTGGGAATCTCATTCTCTAACCCTTTTTCTCATTTTAATTTCATTGAAATCACTTCCATAACTGCAAATCATGATAAATAATAAGCAGAATAGAGAAATATGCTGACATCTCATAGATAATTGAAAATCCTTAGCATATTTGAGCAAAGTGCATGTAGTGTTGAAAATATCATGCAAAGAATTGCAAATAATGGTAGAAATCATGCAAATATCAACCTGTAAGCACATTATTTGACTAAATTCACAGTGCAGAGGTAGAATTATTGGAGATTTATGCAGAGTAGACATATAGAGTAGGATATTTGGAGAAATAATGATGAACTTTGTAGAAATTACTAAAGAACGTAAGGCCCCTGAATGATTTACAGCAACACACATCAACCACTGAGTAACGTCAGTAGATTATGAACTAATTAACGGAGACTTGGGATCATGAATTCTTTGAATTCATTGTATCTTTCAAGATGAGTAAAAGTTGTTGTGTAACTTTTATTCTATGTTTGTTTATGACTAACATCATCATCAACACCAACTTGAGGAGAAAATAACATAGTTTTCACACAAAGTTTGATATATATCTATTCAAGTTTCAATTTTTGTAGTGTTGCAATGTTAATTGTGATTCAATTTTAGGAATTTAACATTATAGATTGGTTAATAGTATTGTTGTTAGTAATTATATTTGAGTGTTATTCAATTTAACATTGAAAAGGAAGCAAGTGGTGAAAAACTCAAATTGTTGAGGAGTTTGATGCAAGAAGAAAAAAATACTACATAATTGGGTACTCTCTCCATTCGAATCTTCATTTTTTAGGTATGTCAAGTCTTTACATGCATGTTATTTACATTTTCCTTAATTCTATTTGAATTACTTTATCATGCTTTATCATACATGTTTAAAATAGACACATTCCCAATCAAGAATGTAGCCTACAATCTCACATGATACCATGTATATTTGCTACACTTGGGCTCTTTAATAATTATGTCTAATAAATAGACCTTAACATACCATGATGCCAAACTATACAAGAATAAATCCTTACAACATAATAAAAATACAATCCCACTATTATCTTGTCATATTAACAAGTTAAAATACAAATGAATAGGTGACAAGATCATACAAGTATGCACATGACATGATGATTTGTATGCACATATCTTAGCTAGGACATTCCTTATGCACCTATTCATGATGATTTGTACATGCGCATGACACAACAATTGTTGTCTATTCCTTCACAAGCCACCCAAATCCTAGTCTCCCTAGTACCAACAAAACACCTTCTCAATTCCAAATCCTAGTAGCCCTAGTAACAACAAACATGTCAAATTGGGTCTACCTCAACCTTTTCAAGCATGAAGTCCCATGTACTCTTTTCATGGCTGCAATAATTTTCTTTGTATGCTTTGTACCTATTTTGGTTGAGCGACATTTACTCTTTTACATGATGATTGTATGTACATTTACTAGGAAGGGATGAATGACATATATTTTGGTTATTTGTATGGATTCATTTCTTAGGAACTAATATTGGTCTCTTTATCATGCTACAGACAAATTCTTCTTCATGCCGAGGAAATGATCAAGAATTAAACCAACACAGGAAGAGATAGAAGCTAAGAATGTAAAGAAAGCAGTGGCTATGAGGGAACTTCGTGAGAAGAGGAAATTAGACATGATAAATGAAGACATGCCAATTGAAGAGGAACTACAACCATCACAAAGAGATATGGTATTTGTGGCACAAAGAGAACGAATGCAAAAGCTTCATGCTATGAGAGATTTGAATACCATAGTTGGAGACACGTCCTCTACCACAAGTCAACATGTAGGGACACCATCTACCACATCTCAAGTTGAGAGTACATCATCACTCACATGTTATGAAGGAGGTACGCCATCGTTCCCACCTCAACCTTAGGGTATGTCATCTATTCCATCTTTGATCGAAGGTGTGCCATCTAGCCCATCTCATTTAAATATTGATGAAATTCTTAATGTTGAGATGAATTTACCTAACTTAACACCACCTAGAATTTTGCATAGAAAGCCAAAGTATTTGATTGATATTGATGAGAATATTTTGCTACCAATGGAAGGTAAGATTCCAAAACGTACTTGTAGAAGATATGCTCATAATATTTGGAGATTGTTCTTTGAATAGTTAAATGAGATTGCAAGATGTCAACTATTCGTTGGAATGATGCGAAGTATAAAGTATAGTTCCATCATGAAGATTCTTGGGTTGAGAACATCAAAGGCTTCAAGTGAAAAATTTATTGTCAAGAATCTAATGAGTACATATGAGAGTGTGGGTAACACCTTACGCACAAGAGATAGTAATGCAACATGGCGTGTGATTACATCGACTATAGTAAGTAGTCAAATGAGGAAAGCTTGGCTCATTAGAAATATGAGTCAAGAATTGAGAATTAATAGGAAAACTTTATCAAGAGCTGTTGGAAGACACCAAAGAATTGAGGACACTAATGCCAATGAATTATGGGCATTCTCAGGGAGATTACCACGAAAAGCTAAACCAATTGTTGAAGCATTGAGATCACTAATTTAAGACTTTTAGAAGAATTACAGAAGAGTATCTTTGAATCAAAGGGATGTGGTAAGAAGGAGAATTGGTAGTCGGAACCATGAGCCACATCCAAAGCATTTTTTGGATGAGACTCAAACATAGTTTTACGGTAAATTTCTAGAGAAGTATCCTCAAATTAAAATTTGTCAAAGATATTTTGAAATGCTAAAACCTTTCTATGTCAAGATAAATCACACAGGCACTACTTGTTGTTGTAGATTACATATTGAATTTTCTAAGCATTTTGATGTTTATAGCTCTATATGTTTAGATATGCATACTAACAATGTTTTGTAGGGTTGTGCCATACGTGCCCCACCAACATCTTCAAGAGACTTCATATCAAGAATTTTATGTGAAAGAGAGGAAGGTCAAATATTCTACAAGAAATTATGCTTGGATGGCACATGTCATCATTATGGTGGCTTGCAACGTTTGCCAATATGTGAACATATGGAAATAACACATGCAGTTGGAAATGAACTAGTAGAGTTTGGCAAGTATAAAATAGTGGCATACAATACAAAAGATGGTAAAGAAGCAAAGAGGTGTGAATTGGTTATTGAAAAGATTCCAGTGTATCAGTTTATGCCTATATTTCATGACAACATAGTGTATGAGTATGCAAGACATGCCCATAAAGCTCAATGGTTGGACTTGCAATTCAAGTTATGCAAGGACACATTTCCAGTTGGTAGCATTGTTTCAATCATCGACTTTGCAGAGAACTACAGTCTACAGCCACAGTGTGAGGTGCAATCACAATATTACAACTCCACACAGGTTTCTATATTTGTGCATATCGCATTCATTCATGTGAATGATAGTACAGAGGATGACAAAAAGATCATAAGGGAGTATAATTTCTATATTAGTGATGATTGCACACATTCTACGAAGTTTGTGCAAGGTTGCTTTCAAGTTTTCTACAATGATTTGGCTGGAAGGGGCATATCATTCAGTCATCATATCATATGGTCGGATAACTATGCATCACAATTCAAGAACTCACAGAATTTCTATTGGCTGAGTAGGAGGCATAATTTTATAGGTATTCAGCATATGTGAAACGTTTGTGAGGCCGGGCATGGAAAGGGGGAGCATGATGGTGCAGGAGCATGTATCAAAAGAGCCATAGCATGAGAAGAGTTAAAGTATAAAGACAATGCAAAGTTGACAAATGCAAAATTGATTGTCGAGTGGTGTAATGCTTCCATGGGTCCAAGTAATGAAGGTAAGTCTTCAGTTCATAGATTTTTTTGGTTGATAGATGATACTAACATTGCACCATATGAGGACTGTTCTACAATGATAGGATCAAGTGAGATGCACTCTTTCAGAAGCTCAATTGCAGGTTCATGGAGTATCCATATGCAAAAGATGTCATACTTTTGTTCTTTCTATACAATTAAAGCCTAGGATGAGTACGAGTTAAAGAGTGGGTTGACGAAAGGCAGTTAAGTTATCTAAGCCCACTTGACACATATCAACCCCTAACGGCACTGGAACTAACACAGATGGAATCATCAGTTGAATTTGACCACATATCAAATCTAGTTCAACCAGGTAATATATCTATTTGTATAGTTTTTGAAGTTCTTAATGTCATCTTACTTTGTAGTGTTTTTGTAATGTTGACTAATTTCATCTAATTTTCTACACATATCAATGTAGGGCACGTATATGCAGTTATTGCAGATGAAGATAATGAAGAAGGAACATATTATTATTTATGTCATTGTGTTGAGGCAAAAAATAAATTGGAGGCCCCAGTTATAGATGGAGAAAACATCAAATACCTTACAGGCTCAGTGGTGATTACTAGAACATGGCTTAGAAGGTACCCACATAAGAGTGTTAATGTTTAGTTGTTTCAGGACTTTGACACACATCAGAAGATTCTTCATTACTTGAACCTTGTTGTGGCATCTAATGTTCATTTGATATAGTATCGGGGTAGACCTTTGAACAAAATCTTGTGGAAGGTGCGTGAGTCTGACCATGAAGCAATACTTGACACAATAAAGAGTAGAGTAGACCCAGATGGTTCATTGGATTAATTTGTAAGTATTCACATTAATTTTGTAAAGTCATGTTACATTGAGTTGTAAGTATGTACATTAGTTTGTAAGGTTTGTCTTTTTTAATTTCCTGCTACATTTTTACACACACATTTTTACATCATCATGTTATGCTTCATGGGGTTAGACCTAAGTGATAGATGAAGTTGATCCTGAGAATAATGTATAAAATATAGGTGTCTCTAGGTGTCTTGGTTTCTAACTAGATAATAGGTGTCTCTAATTGTGGCTTAGGTATATACGATATGTCAACTAGGTAGATAGAGACTAGAAAATGGGTGTCTTAGGTGTCCTATGTCTACTAGACTACATGTGTCTTAGGTCTTAGGTGAGGCCACATGAGCTTCCACCTTCACGTGGTTGGCTTTGTTAGTATAGAATATTTATATTTCTTGAAGCTAAGGGAAGCTCTTTTTCTTAATAGGAAAACTTTATCGACTTCAGTTGCACTAATGGTGCAGGGGCACCTAGGTTGTCATGCCTCCAAGAGGGGTCAAAAAATGAAATTTTATTTTGATTGAGTCAATTGTATGTAATAAGGTCTTCTAAGACCATTTCATTTTTTTTAAGTCACTTTGAGTCATTTGGAGTCAGTTTGAGTCTTTGAGTCATGTTGCAAAAAAATGTCAATGTTGTCAAATTGCACAAAGCAACTTTTGCATTTTTGGTGTCCTACTCCTGATGCGACCAAACTGATAGTTCCAACATGTCCAGATGGGTACGTTTAGGCTAGGCATGGTTCTATTTTTTACCCAAACATGTTGAAACAGTCTGAGCTACATTGTACCGATGATATTCTTGAATAGTCCAAAGTGTAAAAAGACAACAATCTTTGACGAGATGCTACTTGAAAACTATATCACTTAGAAACATTCTGTTTAAGGCAACATGATCATGTAGAGTGCCTCTACGATAACCTCTCTTAGTTTTTTATATCTCTAAGGCATTTGCCCATGGTGAAAGGTTTTCTACTGCCCCAAAAATTATTAGGAGGCAGTGTAAAGTTGTAAAGGGGTGTAACTTTCATTCTGCTCATAATGCGACCAAAATGATAGTTTCAACACATCTGGATGGGTATTTTTAGGCTAGGAATGGTCCTTTTTTCACACAAACATGTCAAAACAATTCAAGCTACATTGTACCGATAATATCCCTGAAGAGTCCAAAGTGCAAAAAGGCAGCAATTTTTGACGAGATGTTACTCAAAAACTGTGTCACTTAGAAACATTCCATCTATGCAATGTGATCACATAGAGTGTCTCTACAATAACCACTCTTAGTTTTTTATATCTCTAAGGCATTTGCCAGTGGTGAAAGGTTTTTTGTTGCCCCAAAAATTGTCAGAAGGAGGCAGTGTAAAGTTGCAAAGGGGTGTAACTTTCATCTTGCTCCTGATGCGACTAAACTGATTGTTCCAACATATCTAGATGGGTACATTTACACTAGGCATGGTCCTATTTTTCACCCAAAAATGCCAAAACAGTCTGAGCTACATTGTACTGACGATATCCCTAAAGAGCCCAAAGTGCAAAAAGGTAGCAATCTTTGACGAGATGTTACTCAAAAACTGTTTCACTTAGAAACATTTTGTCTAAGGAAACATAATCATGTAGAGTGTCTCTACAATAACCTCTCTTAGTTTTTTATATCTCTGAGGTATTTTCCTGTGGTGAAAGGTTTTCTGCTGCCCCAAAAATCATCAGAAGGAGGCAGTGTAAAGTTTCAAAGGGGTGTAACTTTCGTCCTACTCTTGATGCAATGAAACTGACTATTCCAATGTGTTTGGATGTGTACATTTTACCCTAGGCATGGTCCTAATTTTCACCCAAACATGCCGAAACAGTCCGAGCTACATTGTACCAATGATATCCCTGAAGAGTCCAAAGTGCAAAAAGGCAACAATCTTTGACGAGATGTTAACCAAAAATTATGTCACTTAGAAACATTCTGTCTAAGGTAACATGATCATGTAGAGTCCCTCTACAATAACCTCTCTCAGTTTTTGATATCTCTGAGGCATTTGCCCGTGCTGAAAGGTTTTTTGCTGCCCCAAAAATTGTCAGAAGGAGGTAATGTAAAGTTACAAAGGGGTGTAACTTTCATCCTGCTCTTGATGCGACCAAACTGACTATTCCAATGCATCTGGATGGGTGCATTTACACTAGGCATGATCCTATTTTTCATTCAAACATGTCGAAACAGTTTGAGCTACATTGTATTGATGATATCCTTGAAGTCCAAAGTGCAAAAAGGCAACAATCTTTGACGAGATGTTACTCAAAAATCATGTCACTTAGAAACATTCTGTCTAAGGCAACACGATCATGTAGAGTCCCTCTATAATAACCTCTCTCAATTTTTTATATCTCTGAAGCGTTTGCCTATGGTGAAAAGTTTTCTTCTACCCCAAAAATCGTCAGAAGGAGGTAGTGTAAAGTTGCAAAGGGGTGTAACTTTTGTTCTTCTCCTTGTGTAGCTAAACTAATAGTTCCAACACATCTAGATGGCTACATTTAGGCTAGGCATGGTCCTGTTTTGTACCCAAACATGCCAAAACAGTCTGAACTACATTGTACCGGTGATATCCCTGAAGAGTCCAAAGTGCAGAAAGGCAACAATATTTGATGAGCTATTATTTGGAAATTGTGTCACTTAGATACATTCTGTCTAAGGAAAACCAATCATGTAGGGTCCCTCTACAATAACCTCTCTCAGTTTTTTATATCTCTAATGTGTTTGCCCGTGGTGAAAGGTTTTCTGTTGCCCAAAAAATCATCAGAAGGAGGCAGTGTAAAGTTGCAAAGGGGTGTAACTTTTGTTCTTCTCCTCGTGTGGCCAAACTGACAGTTCTAACGCATCTAGATGGTTATGTTTAGGCTAGGCATGGTCCTGTTTTGTACCCAAACATGCCAAAATAGTCCGAGCTACATTGTACTGGCAATATCCTTGAAGAATCCAAAGTGCAAGAAGGAAACAATCTTTGACAAGCTTTTATTCAAAAATCGTGTCACTTAGATGCATTTCATCTAAGGCAAAATGATCATGTAGGGTCCCTCTACAGTAATCTCTCTCAGTTTTTTATATCTCTAAGGCATTTACCCATGGTGAAAGATTTTTTGTTGCCCCAAAAATTGTTAGAAGGAGGTAGTGTAAAGTTGCAAAGGGGTGTAACTTTTGTTCTTCTCCTTGTGTGGCTAAATTAATAGTTCCAACACATCTAGATGGGTATGTTTAGGCTAGGCATGGTCCTGTTTTGCACCCAAACATGCCGAAACAGTCTGAGCTACATGGTACCAGCAATATCCCTGAAGAGTCCAAAGTGCAAAAAGGCAGCAATCTTTGACGAGTGTTACTCGAAAACCCTGTCACTTAGATACATTCCATCTAAGGAAACATGATCATGTAGGGTCCCTCTACAATAACCTCTCTTAGTTTTTTATATCTCTGAGGCATTTGCTCGTGGTGAAAGTTTTTCTGCTACCCCAAAAATTGTCAAAAGGAGGCAGTGTAAAGTTGCAAAGGGGTGTAACTTTTGTTCTTCTCCTCGTGCAGCCAAACCAACAATTCCAATGTATCTAGATGGGTATGTATAGGCTAGGCATGGTCCTGTTTCGTACCCAAACATGCCGAAATAGTCCGAGTTACAAACACTAACTAGTCTTCAATCTTCAAACACTACAAATACCATGATATCCTGCATAAAGCTGTCTTTTAGCCTTTTATAAAGGCATGCCCATCAAATTCAACTGCATAGAGATGATTGTTTGTATTCCAAATTCTTTTTAAATATTGACCTTCCAATCCTTTTTCCCGCCCTCATATCAATTAAATATGACCTTCGATTATGATATGGCGCTCGAGCTTATGAGAGTTTACTAGAGATGCCGGTTGAGTTAGGTTGAAGGGCTGATGAACTAATGACTTAAAGACCCTTTAATAGGTTGATTTAAGTGATATTAACTTCTGATTGTAAGTCAATATTAAATTAAAACAAAAGTGCACTTTACACACGACAAGCAATTGAGGGTTTTAAAGTCTTAAGAAGAGTAGATTCTTTTTAGGGTTTAATACCCAATATGCAAACCCTAAATATCAATAAGATTATGATTATTAAATCTTGTGTCTTCTCTAACTTCTTATTGCAAGAACAAAACCACATCCACCATGAATATGAACCTTGCATCATATCAACCTTTCAAGATAGACCTTATCATGAAAACCATATTCACAACAAAACCTTGCATGAACAAAACCACATCCACCATGAACATGAACCTTGCATCATATGAACCATGTTTGTCTTGTGCAGCATCAACATGAATTGAGAGGCCTTATCATGAAAGCCATAATCACAACATCATGCACCTCATGACCATCACCTACCTTGAATCACTGTATCACCTTATCAACATCATGGCATCAACCTTGACATCAATGACAAACAACCTTGACCCTTTGACTTCAATGACAACCTTGAACCTTGATTATTGATGGCTTATGGAAGCCTACAGCCCCAATGTTATGTTGCATACTAAAATTAGGTAAGCCTCAATGTAATCTCATAACCTTGCCTTATATGCAAGAGGAGTTACATTTAACAACCACAATGGTCATCAGGTGCTCATAAGCATATGATTTTGACTATCTTATTCAAAACAACAAACATACTCTTTGCATCCCAATATGGTATAATAACAAGAAATTAAGGAATATTTTCAATTGACCAACTCATAAAGAATATGGATTAGCATACTCATTTGAATATTTTCAATTGAGCAACTCATAAAGAATATGAATATTTTCTATTCAACATGATGATTCATTTTTATTTTAAATACAACTTTTATCTTTTAGTTCCAAAATGAGGTTTAGGTGATACTTGAATAACAATAGTTGGCTTATTGGATCAACAAACATCCTATGTAATACAATTGGACTTTAAATATTTGAAGTAGCCATCTACAAATATCCATTCAAATGTAGATTTATAATCCAAGTATGGACGCCATCAATAAAAAAGATTTGTATCAACCAAATATCCATATAGGCATACATTAATATCTGTTGATATAAGTATAACATATATACAAAATAGCCATATAAGATTACAAGAATGCCATATAGGCATACAATGTCAACTATATGCAATACAAAATATATGTCCACAAATGCCATATAGGAATACAATAAAGGAACACAATAAAAAGTCATTCCCCTATGGCTGGTGAAGAGAATAGATCATGGGCAACCTTTGATCTTCTAAGGGATGGAGACACGTATGTGGGTGGTCTACTATGAACCCGAGGGTTGTTCCTCCTATTTAGTTCTTCCTGCATCTTTAGATGTTACAATAAAAAGTATAGACATTAATATATAGAAATTACATGTTATAAAAAATGAAACATTTAACAAAATAATCACTTACCGCTACCATATAATCTGTCTTCTCACTTGCCTTAGTAGCAGGAATAGGTGGTGGTGATGTCATGTCCTATAGAAACCATCCAGATAGAAATTAAAATTCAAATCAATAATCTTTTGATTTTTCAAAAATAAACAACTATAACAATGAATGTAAATTAAAATTTACTAATCTGCCTCATACCCTGCCAATGGCATGGAGCTATAAATCGCAGAGGTCACACCATGCTCCATTGCCCTATGAACATCAGTAGGTGTCTCCGCAACCTGCATCATCTAGGAATAAAACAACATTATTCAATTACAAAAACTATAATAGTGATGCAAATCATGGCTCCTAACATACACACACGTTCACCTAAACATGGAAGTACACACAATAAAAAACACAAGTCACATACACAAATCTAGTAAGTGCAATTCATTCATTAAACTATTTATTTTATTACCTCCGTGAAGCTTTGAAGTCCACCACCGCTAGCAGGTGTTGCCATGAAATCTCTAATATTAACCTATTCAACATCCAAAATTAGATATTAGAATACCATTCATATAATGATGCTATTCACATGTAATATTTATAATTGTTTACTAGTTACATACCCCGACAGTAGATGATGTAGTGTAATATGTAGGTGGAGAACCACTGAAAACTGCATCGATGCTATGACCCTAAAATTTCATTAAAATCATCAAACTAAATTAGTTAATCTTGCATTTTAAAAATAAAATTTAATAAATTAAATTCAATAAACTTGTTAATATTTACCTGAGTATCCGAAAGTCTCAATTAGGAGGGTATCTGTCATCACCATTTGCTTAGCTGCAGATGTAGACTGTGCACATGCATCCTGACTATCCATGGGGTCATAACCACAGGCTGATCTACAAGTCTGACAAGCATGGGGTGGGACCCTACTCCTCACACTATCTCCCAACCCACACTATGCTGCAAGACTGGAATACTCTATGATGCTATGGGTTAAGACACTAATGGAATGAAGTGTATCGACCTCAACACTCTCCTTCACAATGGAAGGGATAAAAACATGCTCATGGGCTGGTTTGCTGATTACTCATCTCACTGGCTACTGTGGGTCAACACGTGCCCCTGGTCTATCTTTTGCTGACCCCCCACCTCTACCCTGGAAGTCCTGCATATCAAAATAGTTTGGCACTTTATTGAGGACAAACTCATAGTAGAGTTTCCTCAAAAAGTATTGTGGGACCTCATTATTATTGCATGGAGGATGGTCAAAAACCATCCACCACCTCTGCCCAAAATTGTCCCTTATTGCTTGGTTGTTGCACCAATGGATAGGGAACATCTTGCATGTAATGGGTGGAGGTTGATTTGTTTGTGGATTTGTGAAAATGGAACACAAGTCTAATTTTGTAATTTGTAACTTTTTCACATCTTCATATGTTAACTTGTCTGGATAATACTCTCTAAACTCTCTCCTTTTATCCGACCAACTAGACATTTACTTGCTAATTGAATCTACATTTGATAACATAGATTCAAGAGATTGAGCAAGCATGGACCTATGCAAGGTTGAAGTTGAAGGATATTTCAACCTTGCAATTATGTCTTCAATTTATTTTTTATTGTTTTTAATTTTCCCCATTAGATTTTCTTGTGTTCCAGGGGCATGTTGAGGAATGGATGGAGGAGTTTGTTGTTCGGGTTGTTCTTCGGTAGGTATTTCCTCTTCAAGATTTTGTGGATTTTGAGGAGGAGGAGGAGGTGCATTAATATTTTCTGACAATCAAGGAAATTTACATCAAAAATCAACTCAAACCTACCTATTTAGAAATAAATTCAAACAAAAAATAAATAAAATTCACTCCTTTGGCTTGCTCGACGTCGTGGCAACATTTTGGTGATGAATCGATAAGATTTTGGTGTTGAATTGAGTCTTAAAAAATGTGAGCGCAATTCTTAGGGTTTGTAGGCTGCAGGTGTAGAGGAAAATAAAGAAATGAAATGAGCAGAAATGCTCTTATATATATAATATATATAATTAGTCATAACGCGCTCACATTATAACGCGAGCATGCTATAGTTTGGTTTTGCTGAGCCTTAGGCTTGATATTACGAAACCATAATGCAAGCACGTTATAACGCGCTCGTGTTATAATGCGCTCGTGTTATAATGCGCTCGTGTTATGTATTAATTTTTTTTGAAAAAATTTTGGCCACTTTTTGGCCCCCCAACTTTTTGCACTTACCCAAGAAATATGACACTTCTAGAAACTTATTCAGTTCTTTATGTTTTGATTTTGTGTTGTTAGAGATTGGAGTACAAGCGATGATGTTTTATTCAACACAATAATGTTTGTATAAATATTATGGTGTCTATTATGTGTGTTAGTGTCCCATATAACTGTACTTGTGTTTAACTATTGTGCTAGTGTCTTTTTTAATTTTAGTGTTGTCTATTACATGTTTGTGTCCTCTATAATCACACTTGTGTTTGATTGGAAAACTGGCATCCCATATGACCACGACAATGTCCTTTGTAACTTTCAGATAAAAAACTACAACCTCTAATAGATTCCCCTATAGTTGTACCTATACAATTTGAAATATCTATTTTGGGAAAAATAGTCTTGTGGCACATTGAATGATTTCTCTCAGTTAGATCCTTGAGCCAATTCAATGGTTTTATGAAAAATAGGCTCTAGATATATGTAAATAAACACCAAGTGCACAGTGTGAGTGATTACACCAATTGTGGTCTAGAAATGGAGGCCCTATTATTGTTGCCCATGTGTGTAGGTGCTCTTTTGATGCCCTAAATATTAAAATGTGTGCCCTAAGTGTCCATTCCTTGAAATTATTTCTAGTTAACCTCTTTTTATAAGTAGATGGCCCTTTTTGACCATTGGAGGTGACTTAGGGTTTTTTGGAAGTGAATGAGAGAGAAGAGAGGTGAGAAAAGTGGACTTTAAATTCGGGGACACATGTGTGCTCTTGTTGAGAAGATATGAGCATAGAGTGTTGGCATCTCATATGAAAAAAAACAACAGGACCAAGCATATGTAAATGTCCAAGTGTGAAAGTAATCTTGTGTGTTGATGTAGAGTATGCATTCATGAGAATTTGGATCTCCACGTAGTAAAAAAAGTTTAAAATGACGCTAATAAAGGAGAATGCTAAGTGACTACAAAAAAAGAGAGAAAAGTGCTAACAATATGGTCCCATGTGACTACTTACAACTTAATTTTTTAAGACCCAGGTAGTCCCATGTAATTTTTAAATTAGCACAATACATAACTTAGAATCTTCTTCTAAAATGATAAAACAATTATAATCTAAGATAGGGAAATTTTACTATAAATTAAGAAGGATTAAAATTATACAATAGCCACTTAACCATACATTTGTCACAATTGTATTTTGTCTTCCTTCTCTTATTTTTTTAAAATTATACAATTAATTTTTTTCATTAAACATTGTGCCTTAAAACATAAAGGAATAAACAACCATGCACTTTTTGTCTATACACATCCAAATATAGCCCACAAATAGGGGCAATATTTTGAATTTCAATTAATTAATAAATATGACCAAATGCACATTGATAGACAATACCCATTTGAAAAGATTATTTTGAAAGAAACATTTAAATTTAGTGTTTGTTTTTTTAAGTTGAGTTTTATTAAAAAAAATAGAAACATTCATTACGCCAAGAGGGTAACTACAGTGGTAGCAATGGGTGTGGTGTAATGGTGTGATAACACAAACTAATAAATAGCCCACATATAAAAAGAACGTGGCATTAAGGGATGATTGTGACCCTGTACATAAAAACAAGTGCCACGTAGGGGCCAGTACCTGCCTTGTAGTGTTGTTATTATAGTATTTGTTTAGTTGTAATATTTTTTGTTGATTGGCTATTGGTTTTATAGACAAATTGCATTCTGATAATTGAAAAATTAATTTTTGAAGAGTGTTAAAATGTCTTGGGTAAATAAAATTGAAATCTTAAAAATAATCTAATTTGGTAAAAATAAAATAGGACTAAAATATTTCCTTAACTATAAAACTAAACTTTACAAAGCCTATTAAATAACACAAATATTTCCTTAACTATAAAAACAAGAGCTGCAAAGTAGCCAAGTTTCTGCCAAAATGTTCATGAATAGTTTTGTTTTGTTTTAATTTGTTGTGTTTGTTTAGTTTTAGCAACAATGTTGATAATATAATAACTTTATAATAATCTTGAAATTTGTGAATTTTTTGGTTTAAGTTAGAGTTGATAGTTTTGTAATATTTACAATGAATGCTGAAAATTGAAGAACTTTGAGATTCTACATTTAATAATTAGATTGCATAAAATGGAAGTTGTAAAGTAAGTGATTTTTTATTAGACCTGAAGATTTATGATTATACTTCAAGATTTGTGGTGAACTTGACAAAATGGATTATTTGATTGATATAGCCTCCTACAGCTAGAAATGGGCACCCTAGCAATTAAAACTTGGTTCTTGATGGTTTGACAAGAGGCAAATATAGAAGGCGATAAATGCACTAGCCTTCAATAGTTTGCACTTAAGCTGCAATACAAAGAGTTGTTAGTGCTATAAAAATCACTTAACATCATGAATACAAAGAGTTGTTAGTGCTATAAAAATCACTTAACATCATTATTTTAAAGATTTGAAGTTATAGCTTATAGTGAGGGACAGGTGAAACCCTAAAATTAGTTCTACCATATAACTAGCACTTGCACCAATAAGAGGATCATGGAATACCTTGTTTGGAATAGCAAATGAGTTTAGAAGATCTTCGAGCGTGAATGTTGTTTACAACATGAAATTTAGGGAATACATTGATAGGAACCAAACAGTTTAGAAAATTTTCCACACGTTCCAAGACAATGCACAAATGATGAGACTACAAAATACAAATAGTTTTCTGCAACTCAAAATATGAAAGAAACTGTTGAGCCAATGATAGAAATAACAACTACTGCAAGAACCCAAATCAATGGAAGCCCGTGAATTAAAAAACAATTTAAATTTTTCCAGTCTTGCAATACCTTAAACTGAGATATCTCCAAAAATGTACCAAAAGTTGCATAACTCGGTAGATTGTCCTATCATGAAATGTAGGGTATTTATAAAATTTTGGCATAAAAACCATGAAATGTAGGGTATTTATAAAATTTTGGCATAAAAACGGTTTGGGTAGTTGAACTGTAATAGTTAGGTGAACTACACTGGTTTTTAATATTACGAATAGGTTTTGATTTAGGTTTTTAGGTTTGCAAATAATAAATTAAATTCCTTAATTTTAATTTTTATTTACAGAGGAAAGATTTAATTAATTAATTAAAATTAATTAAATCTTATGATTAAAGGTAGATTAGGGATTAAGGGAAATTTAATTAATTAATTAAAATTAATTAAATTTCATGTGAAGGGAGGACTTATGGAATTGATCACTGGTCAATTTTTCCTATCTATGCATTAATATATTTTTTAAAATTTTGATGTATTAGTATATTATTATCATAGATTAATGATATTATCTATGTAAATGATATATTATTATTATTATTAATTATTAAAGACATATATATAAATTTGGGATAAACTTATAAATTATATTTGTATTTAAATTCCTATTAGTATTAATATTGATTAGTAATAGGAATCTTATATAACTATAATATTTTTATTGTCTAATAATATTATCAATATTAATATTAATAGGAATTTAAATACACATTTCTTAATATTTTTATTTTTATTTCAGTTATAATATATTATTTTAGTTATAATATATTTAAATTGGTTAATAGGTGAGATGCTAAAAAAACTTTACTGCCTAATATTTTACCCATAAAGTCTCAAACTAGAAACTTAATAGTTTTAAGTATTAGTATATTATTATCATATATTAAGGATATTATCTATCACAAAACTTTATAATATAAACCTTGATGATCTGCAATAATCGCCCTTATCGGGTGAAAGTTTTCTACCAATTAGATTGAAGAAAAATTATTTTTCAAATATGTTTTGTTAAAATATTTGCATCTATATAATAGTAATAGCTAAATATTTTTTAAATAGAAAAACTATTTCAGTTCTCATTGGTTGCAAAAAGAATTATTAATAACTAGTTAACAACAGGCCTCGCTTATAGTTTTCTTGGCAGAAACTAATAAACTTTACAAAGCCTACATATTTGTATTTATGTGGAGAGCCCTGGCCCTAGTTGTGTGTATAGAGATTTGAAATGTCTCCTTAAGATATTAAAATGTAATAATACTAATACTTTTATAATTTAAAACACATTAAAATATTGTAAGTTTGAAGAATAAAATAAAAAATGTAATAACATGGTGAAATATTTTTAACTTTTGACTAAATAAAATTGAAATCCTATATTTTTAACTCTTGAGTAAATAAAATTGAAATCCCAAAAATAATCTAATTTCATAAAATAAAATGTGTAGAACCCTAACCCTAGTTGGGTCTGGAGAGATTTGAAATGTCTGCCTAAGATATTAAAATGTAATAATATTGAATACTATTACAATTTAAAATGCATTAAAATATTGGAAGTTTGAAGAATAATTAGGCAAGAATAATTATTTTAATTAATATAATATTGTAGTTTAGTAATAATTTTTTTGAAATGTGTTGGGTAAATAAAATTGAAATCTCAAAAATAATTTAATTTGGTAAAAATAAAATAGCACTAAAATATTTCCTTAACTATAAAACTAAACTTTACAAAGCCTACATATTTGTATTTATGTGGAGAGCTCTAGCCCTAGTTAAGTGTATAGAGATTTGAAATGTGTGCTTCAGATATTAAAATGTAATAATATTAATACTATGATAATTTAAAATGCATTAAAATATTGTATGTTTGAAGAATAAAATAAAAAATGTAATAACATGGCGAAATAATTTTCAAGATACTGTAGATTTTTAACTTTTTAGTAAATAAAATTGAAATACTAGATTTTTAAGTGAATAAAATTGAAATCACAAAATAATCTAATTTCATAAAATAAAATATGTAGAACTCTATATTTTTACTAGTATTATTAATATTATAACTTTTTACACCTAGTCTAACAACCAGGTGGGAAAAGCAAAATTTACTCCAGATTGGATAGATTTTATATCAGTGAGGAAAGCTTTTAATTTTAGAATAAAGAGTCATAAAACTATGTAGAAGTTGTTCCTTCTACTTTGTTAGACCATCATCCCATTGAAGCTTGTATAAGATGGAAAGGAAATCAAACTAGAGGAAGATCTAAAAAGGAAAGCATTTATAAGATAAATTGTTAACTACTCAAAGACAAAGACTATTGTGATGGGGTTATAAATCTTATAAATATCACAAAAGCTCTCTTTAGTTCATCCTCAAGATCTCAGTATTGGAGTGCTTTGCTTCAAAACTGCAAAGTTGTTTTTCAAATAGTGGGAAAGAAATTTACTAAGGATAGGAGGAGAGCAGAGAGTAGGCTACAGTCCCATTTTCTAGAATGTGAAAAAAAGGCTCAGGAGAATCCAGGCAAGGATGAAAATGTTCAAAAATTAAAAGAAGCCAAACATAATTTGAGGAAATTTCAAACTTTTAGGGATCAAGGGATAAAAGTCAGAGCAAGGCTAAACTTGTTGGTAGAGGGTGATAGAGGTTCTAAATATTTTTTCAATCTGTTAAAAGAAAAAAATGTTAGAGAAGACATAGGCCCAATTGTAGACAACAAAATGTGTTACAAAGAAATTGATGAGATGAAAGAGGTGTTTAGATCTTTTTATCAGAAACTCTTCTTAGGAGAGGATGACACAGAGGAATGCAAACTAGCCTAGGACCTATGTAAAAGGATAGTTCCAAAAACAATTATAGAGGAAACGGATAGTAAGCTAGAAAAACAAATTAGTAAAGAAGAATTAAGAATAGCTATTAAGACCATGGAAAATGGAAAGTCTCCTGGTATAGATGGAATACCAGTAGAATTTTATAAGGCTAATGAAAGTTGGATCATTGATGACCTGATGGAGGTCTATCAGGAAGCTATAGAAAGAGGTACTCTAGGTCAAGACATAAACAGGGGTGTGATTAAGCTTCTTCCCATGGAAGGGAACAAATCCAATATTAGGAATCGAAGGATGATAACTTTGTTGAATGTGTCCTACAAAATTATAGCCAAAGTCTTAGCCTTAAGGTTGGTTGATATTCTTCCTACCATTATAAACCCTAACCAAACTAGCTTCATTAAAGGGACATATATCCTTGGGAACCTGATCACTTGTTGGGAGGTTCTAGATTAGGTGAAGCAATCTGGTCAAAATGTAGGTATTTTATTAATAGACTTTGAGAAAGCCTATGACATAATTGAATGGTCTTTTATACTTATGATGCTAGAAGCCTTGGGATTTCTGAAATTCTTCTGTAACATGGTAAGAATGTTGTTTAAAGATGCATCTGTTGAAATATATGTTAATGGTTCTCTATCCAATTCCTTTAAGGTGGAAACGTCCATTAGATAAGGGTGTCCTTTAGCCCTTGCTTTGTTTGTGATTACCTCAGAAGCCCTTTTTTGCTTGCTAAGGACTTATCAGGTTGAGGGAGTTCTAAAGGGCATAACATTGCCCAACAAAGAGTAGTTATTAAATGCTTAGTTTGCAGATGACACTACATTATTTTTGGCCCTTGAAAAGGAAAATTTTGTAAATCTTGAAAAAAGACTATCCTTGTTTTGTGAGGCTGCAGGTGCTATGATTTCTCACTCCAAATCTATCTTGCTAGGTTGGGACATTCTTTCACCTTGTTGGCTGGATGGAAGCAAGTGGCAGTGGGGGGATTCTACTAAGCTGGTGAGATTCCTTGGTATCCCATTTTCTGTTAGCCCCTCCTTAAAGGATATGTGGGATTGGTTATCTAGAAAGATCATGAAAAAGCTTAACATGTGGAATAAACAATACTTGTCCTTGGCTGGCAGGCTTCTGGTCTGTCAAAAGATTATGTCCTCATATTCTATTTATCATGCATCAACATGGTTTTTTGCAAGCTACCAACTAAACATTATTCAAAAAAAGATCAGAGAATTCTTGTGGCCTGATGGGAAGGGGAATAAGAAGAAACACAAAGTTTCTTGGGAATGGTGCTATTTAAGTAAAAATCGGTGGGTTGGGGCTAAAAGACCTAAAGATTCAGTGTGCTGCCTTGGTGGAAAAATGGATAGTTAGGGCTTTTGAGGGTTCTGAGTCCTGGAAAATTTTGATCCTTAATAATATTAAGAGTGTAGTCCTAAAAAATCTAAATAATGGATAGAGCTGAGTCTTCATGATATTATTCTGGGAGAGTTTAATGTCAAACCTGCCAAGTCTGTTGTGTTTGGTTCAATCTAGAGAGCATGGGAATTTGTTAGGCCCTTCATAGAAAATAGAGGTGTTGTTGATGTTAATAATAAGGTAATTGATCAATCAAGAGCTATTTGGTGGAATCTAAAGATTAATGAGAAGGTCTTGGCTTTGCTTCAAGGTTACTCCTCTAAAAAGTGGCATAAGTATGGCATAAAAAATTTCACTGACATCATTCTTAATGGTAGTATAAAAGGTTGGGAGCATATGAAAATTGAATACAACCTTCCAGATGAAAAGAAGGGAACCTACACTATTTTTGATAAGATAAGTGGCATAAAAGGGTGTCGATCCCAGTACAGAACAACCAAAAAGGTGTACCAAGAACTATTACAGTTTAAGCAAAACCATCATAGTTTAAGTAAATAAAACATAAAGACAAAAAGTAACAGGAAACCACAGACATAGCATAAAGACATTAGACTGACAACAGACCAAGCCTCCATAGGCTAACCAAACATCGTATCCCAGTCATCCACCAGGAACTGGAAAACATCTTGGTAGTCTTTTAGTTTTTTGTCCTTCATCCCTTGGCCCATAAGTTCCTCACCTTGAAGAACTGCTAGAGTGGTGGTAGACCTATGCATCACTTTAGCCAAGAACTTAGCCAGAATGTTGAACTTCCACTCTAGATCATTGAGTCTAGCCGAAAGGGTTTTGATTTCTTTGTCTTTGCTGGTATTCTTTCCACCTTTTTCTTTTTACATGTTCCTTTTTTCCCCTTTTCTGAGATGACAAAGTCTGAACCTTGAACATTGAACTCATGGAAATTCAAGCTAAGTGGGCTTGATCTTGGAGGAAACTCCCTGGTTAAGCGCGCTTGGGTCGGAGTAGTACTGGGATGGGTGACCTCCCGGGAAGTCCCGATGCTTCACCTCTGTGTGCATCACCTAGATGCAATGAGTGCTAAGTGGACCATTCATTAACATGAGTGATGGGTTCATGTGAACCACTACTCATGAAATATGGGTCATGTGTTTGACTCAAAAACTACATAGTTAAAACCCTGAAATTAAATATCATACTCATGGAAATTGCTGAGACCCTCATCATCAACCTCCATCCTATCATTTTTGTTTTCCTTGTTCACTAAGAATTGTCCTCCCATTTGTTCTATTTTAGCCACCACCATATCCATTTTGTTGTTACCTTCAGAATCCACACCCTGCTTCTCAATAGAAACCATCTTATTTTGATCCTCGAAACCTTTATTCCTCTATGGCTTCAATGAAACCTCCTTGTTCTTTTCTTTAAACCATTCCTCCACCTACATCTCAACTGTATCAACTTCCACTGTCGAGGCAGCCCTCCTCTGGGGAGTAGAGGTAGGCTTGGCTGCGAGTCTTGTCGAACTCCTGGTCGATGACGCTCTAGGTTTGCACTCTATGATAGTATAGTCCTCATCCCCAACACTTTCTAAACCCTCACTACCCTCCTCTGGGCTAAATTCCTCCACCACCATAGTAGCCTTAATCCTACTTTCAATGCCACTCTCTTCCTCAAGGCTACCCCTCTTCTTCTTTTGTGGAGTCACCTGGGTAGGGTTGCCTTGTAAAATTTTTCTTTTAGTAGGGGTCATCAAGAGAATTGGGAGTGATGTCTTCCATGGTGGGTTCAGGGATTTTGGCCACAATAGACTTTTTCTTGCCAGTCTTTATGGAGGTGGCATAAGAAGTAGGGGTGACTTCTATTATTATAACTAGTTTAACCTTCCCCTGGGTAGAATTAGGTGACTGAGGGGGTTCAACCCTAATAAGAGTGAGGACTTTAGGAGGGTAGAGAGCGAGATGGAATTTGTAAAGTCTCATTATAAGTCCCCGGTGGAGCGGGATCTCAGGCTTGCTAGAATATATAGCATGTTGTTCTTTAGTAGTCACAATGGAAGTTTCTAGAGATGAGAGTAAATAAAAAGGAAAGCTTATTAATTTGCTACACCTAAAATGATTCAACAATGCAAAATGGTAATGAAAGAGTCTCCTGAATCTTCCCTCTAAAGTGAAGTATTGAAATGATCATATAACATACCTCATCCCACCGTTGAGGTAGAAGCTGTCTGTTGAATCCCCCATGAAGGTTGTGTAAAACCTCTCTAGGCTTGAGAAAAGCCATCATACCTTCAGTATTAGACAATTTACTTCTCCTAGGGTGTTTAGTTCCATCAATGGGCATCCCCGTCGCTAACCCAATCACTTCTTCTGAAGTATCAAAACTCACAGCTCTGATCTTGACCTTCCAATCCTTGTAGGAGCACAGAAACTTAATAGAAAGGCTTTCATCATGGCCTTGTAAACACTCCAGGTAAGAAGAAACCCCACCCTCTTGGAAAATATTCCAAAGTGTCTGGCTTCTTTTGAATTCCTCACAAGTTTTCAACTCTGTACACGACCTATCTCCCCCCATATTACACTAGTGGATCTGATTTGAAATAACGATGTAGGAAGCAAAAAAGTACTTAGCAATGCAAACGATAGTTTTGACCTTAGCAATGAAGCTCAACTCCCTCACTTTACTAATAAATCTCAAAACAATGATAATCACATCCCTTCTCATGCTATAGGTAGCGTACTTACTAATATTCACCATGAGTGAACAATCTTTCTCTTTCTTTTCATAATAAATGAACCCATAATGCTCATCATTATAATTCATGCTAGGTGGAGTCATGATGGAGTCACAAAAATTCATGTGCTTGGGAAAGTGAGACCCCTCCTCATGCTTCCATCTCAGCATGGTACAAATGCAACCTTTGTTATGGAGGTGAAATCCTATACTGACAATATTAATCTGGTCCACCAACCTCTTGGCACCCCAATCTTTGAGATACAAGTCTAGCTGGTAGTTAAAACAAAATTCCAACTGGCCATCCAAGCTCGCTTTATGACAAAGATGTGACACATCCCTGACAAGATTGATTTGGCACAACAAATTTGTGGCACCCCAATCTTTGGAATGTGGGTCCATCTGGCAGTTGAAACAGAATCCTAGTTGGCCCCCCAAGCTCACCCTAGGATATGGGTTTATAAACATGGGTGACTAAGGGAGAGACATAGCTCCTTGTCAATAAGGTTTTGAATCTGTTACGGTAGGTTATTATTAATTCTCCAGCAATGCCAAGTGTCCATGTTCTATCCCAGGTTAGCCAGACCATCCGCCACTTTATTTCCCTCACGTTACACATGCCCAACCTCCCTCTATTTGAACCCAGAAAGTAAGTAGATAATATCTTCCGTAATGCTCTTCATTTTCCTACCATTGATAGACCTTTCAAGGGTTGTATCTAGAATGATTTTTGAGTCCCCTTCCACTTGCAGATTATGTATTCCGATAGAGTGGGCAATTTTTGGGGCCTTTAACAGATCCAATCCCTAAACAAAATTATTGGATTGGATACCTAAACCCCCTGCATAAGCCACAATGAAGGCTCCATGGCAGTCTCTGAAAATCCCGCCACCGCTAGTCAGCCCGGTATTCTTTTTTTTTTTGCACCATCAAAATTGAGTTTGATCCAATCTCTAGGAGTGGGTTTCCAAAGAGTGTTGAGTCTAGCCATGTTTTTGGAATTATCCACCTTGTTCATGTTAGCATTCAATCACTAATTCTTGGCAATCTGGATTTCCACCAGGGTAGGGGGTTTCTCAGCCATGTGTAGAGTGTAGGAGGACAAGTTCTTAGCCACCACCCTGCAAAAGGAGAAAAATACCTCATTAGCAGATCGAGCTTTGTCTCTAAAGATATGATTGTTTCTCTCCTTCCAAACAATCCATCCAAAGTGGGGGTATTTGTATCTAGAGTTCCCTTATCTTGGGATAAGAGAACGGGGAGCTCCAACTTTGTGTGAAGTCCATTAAGTTTTCCTGGAAAACCCATTCCAGGTTGAGATTCTCAAGAGTTTTCCCCCATAATTATTTAGAAACTCACAATGGAAGAGAAGGTATTGCATAGTATCTTGTTATTTAAGACATAGAACACATCTATTAACCAATTAGAAGCCCCTTTTATTGAGACTATCAATGGATAGAACTTTATTGTGAGCCACTGCCCACCAGAAGAAGTTGACTTTAGGTAACAATTTATTGTTCCAAACACTCTTCCAAAACCAAATCTCTAGTCCATTGTTTGTTAGCAGGTGGTAAGCTGATTTAACCAAGAATTTTCCTTTTTGATCTTGACCCCATAGCATTTCATCTTCCCTTTCAAAAATTAGGATTCTATGCTTGTCCAGCTCATTTTGGAGAATCTAAAACTCTAACTTCTCATCCTGGGTATTATAGCAATTCGAGAGGTTCTTCCATCTTCTTTGGCTGTGGGAATGGCTAGAGATGTAGTTATAGACCAAGTTGCCAAAAAAACTAATCGCTCTCTCCTTAGTGGTCCTATTCTTTCTGTCAGATAGAGGGCCATCCCTTAACTAGTTATCCTCCCAGAACTTGATTTTATCCCCCTTATCCAACTTCCATTTGATGCCTTGGGAAAGCGTATTCCTGGTTTTGGTCATTTTGTTCCAAATTATTGAACTCTTGGGAAGGGTATCTCTATCCAGAATACCTAAATTGAGGCCATTTTGCAGGTATTTAGTTTTCATAATATGAACCTAGTTTTTCTCCACCTTAAGAGAAGTCCATCCAATTTTGGTAAGTAAAGCTTTATTCATTCCCTAAATTTTTTTGATTCTCAGTCCCCCTTGTATCTTGGGTAGACAGACTCTGTCCCAACTAACCAGTAAAATCCTCTTCTTTTCCTCCACACTAGTCCATAGGAAGGTTCTCTAGATCCTTTCTAATTTTTCTGCCATGTATCTGGGAATTTTAAACAGGGAAAGAAAATAGGTGGGCAAGTTGATGTTTACCAACTTGGATAAGAAGTTTACCTTTCCACCCCTCTATTTTTTTTTGGATGCACTTCAGAATAGTATTCCAAAAGGTCAAGGTAACATCTTTGACCGTGAGGGGTAAACCCAGGTAAGTGGCCGAGAGGGAAGCCTAGTTGCACTAAAGAATATTTCTCACCTTAACTTGCAGATCCAACTTAGTGTTGAAGAAAAACACATTACTTTTTTCATACTTGATGCATTGCCCAGACACCTCTGCATAAGTGTTTAGCAAGCTCTTCCTTCTTGTGGCCTCCACCATTGAAGCCGCCCTAAAAAGAATAGTATCATCAATGAACTATTGGACAGCCGATGGTCTTAAGGTGGATGTCGCTTTGACACCAGAGAGGGTGTGACTATCCAGGTGGGCAAGGATGTTTCTTCCTAGAACATCAGCCAACATTATTAATAGATAGGGGGAAAGGTGGTCTCCATGTTGGATACCCCTACTAGCATCAAAAACCCCTAAGGAATACCATTCACTAAAACTGAATACTTGACAGTGGTGACACATTCTTTAACTAGGTTGAGCATTTTGTCATTGAACCCAAACTTCTTTAGGACTTTGAGTAGGAAGTCCCAGGAGATTCTATCATAGGCTTTGGATATGTCTAGTTTAAGAGCCATACTCAAACTGTTACATCTTTCCATTGAGTGGATGATCTCATGGGTCAAGATAGCAGCATCCATAATTTGTCTTCTTGGGACAAAGCCTTTCTGGCAATCCAAGATGAGGCTATCTAGCAGAGGTTGAAGTCTTAGGACCAAAGTCTTGGTGATAATTTTACATATGGTGTTGCACAGCCTAATGGGGTAGAAATCAGCCATAGTTTTAGTGTTACTTTTCTTGGGAATCAACACAATGAACGTGGCATTAATCTGCTTGAGAATTTTACTAGTCTTAAAAAGTCCTTGACAGTAGTCATGACATCGTAACCACTATCTCCCAGAATTCTTGGAGGAAGGTAGGGGGAACCTATCTGGCCCCAGTTCTTTAAAATCCCCTATCAAGAACACAACCATCCTAACTTCCTCCTTAGTGATAGGCTTTAACAGCCCCTTGTTGTCATCCTCCAAAAGGATAGAGGGAATATTGTCCAGAAGATTGTTTTTCTATATACTATCAGATCTATTTTTCTGTTCCACCAGGAAGTTACGAAAGTAATTGGATGAAAGATAACCCAATTCTCTATCATCATCAACTTCCGTATTATTTTCATCAAGCAACTTAGTGATTTTGTTCCTCTTTCTATGTTTCATAGCTAACTGGTGAAAGAAGGCTGAGTTCCTATCTCCCTCCTTTAGCCATTGCACCCTAGACTTCTATTTCTAGAAGATTTATTCCTTATTGATAATGTCCTTGAGGTTTTTGATTAACTTCTCTTTAGTGTTATACGTGTCCTCATTCCCATCCCCCTTAGCCATCTTATCTTGAACTTCTATAAGTCCTTCAGTGATGTGTTTTTTCTGGTGCAATACATTGCCAAAGCAAAATTTTTTCCAACCCTTAACTTTATTTTTGACATAAATAAGCTTTTGGGTGAGTCTAAACATAGGAGATCCATGAACAGGGATTCTCCACCATTCCACAATGTAATTTTTAAAGTCAGGGTGAGAGGCCCACATTATTTCATACATGAATGGGAAAGGACCCTTAGGGCCACCTTTAGTCCAGGAAAGGAGGGCGTTATGATCAGAAATGGTGCGAGGAAGAGCTGAGAGGGTAGAGTTTTGAACCAAATCCCAGTTAAAAGAAACCAACATCCTATCCAACTTTACCTAAATCAGTTGATCTCCCCTTCTTTTGTTGGTCCAATAATAGGGTTGGTTATTAACCTCTAGATCCATAAGTCCAGTCTACCTTAGGAAGTCTGCCATGTCCACCATGCTGTCAGAGTAGTCCATATTGCCCCCTAATTTTTCCAAGGGGTAAAGTGGGGTGTTGAAATCTCCCCCTAACATCCACAAAATCCTTCTCTCATCATTTATTTTGGAGCTCAGACCTTCCCATAGTTCCTTCCTGGCATTTCTAGTGTTGGGGGCATAAATGTTGATCAAGTTCCAAGTTTTCTTGTTCATTGTGCATTCAATTTCTAAGCAATACTTATTGTGCAAGAAGTAACACCCTGAAGAGTTGTATTTGTTCCACATGGTAACCAAACCTCCAGAAGCTCCTATAGAACAACTAATAATGTAGTCGGCCATAGGCCAGATATTATTGGCTATTTTTCTAAAGTTTTCCTCAGACATTTTAACTTCTTGAAGAAGAATGAAATCTACCTTATTGTCAAAGATACAACTCCTTATCATGAGCTATTTATGGGGGCTATTGAGCCCTCTCACATTCTAGGTGATAATCTTCATTTATGGGGTCTTCTGGAGATAGCCTCTAGAGTGCTTTGTCTCCCATTGGTGATTTCCTTGGTCGCTTTCCTGGTTCTAGTTTCTCGCAGGGATAACCTCCCTACCCTTCCTTTAGTCTGCACATCTATTGATTTCTTATTGTGTTCTTTCCCTTTCTTCTTGGGAGTGATCCATCCCTCTTGGTTACTAGTACTAGCCCCCGAGGAAAGAACCCTGTCAGGTGATAGAATAGATTTCTCTATACTTCCCTGGATAGTAGTTCGAGTTCCTTCCATCCCCAAAGCCTCTAGACCAATTGATTGTCCTTGAGCAGCCCTTTCTTCTCTAGACAAGCGAGTGGTTTTCTTGTTGGGGGTTATGATTTCTCCATCTTTGGTCTCATCCGAGTCCAGGGGAAGTCCTTCAACTACTCCTGTAGATCTACTTCGAGATCCTATTGTAACTCAAGTTGATGGGGATCATTGGGAAGAACAAGAGGGACTTCCACCGAGTCACCTAGACCCTAGTTTCCATCCAGAACTGTAGTCCTAATGGGGGACTTAATAATTTCAAGAAAGTCCTCTTTGAACAAGTAATCTTCCATAGCATTCTTGTCTTCCATGACCAGTTTATTTTTCTGAGGCCTTGGTTTTTTGCATTCAAAATAAGGTACCCCTTTTTAGATTAGTTTTGGCATAAGGTAGTAGAGTTTTCATATGTTAGTTGTCGTTCCCAGCAACTGTATTTAGACTTTAGCTTAATAGTATTAGGTAGAGTCTTATGAATTTCTACACTAACACAGAATCTAGAAAATACCAACCTAGTTTTGTGTTTGGTTGTGTTGTCCAGAGTGATAAATCACCCAAAAGAGTAGCCAATCCAAGTAAAAATCTTCTCATCAAAGAACTCTAGGAGAAGTCCAAAAAGTCTGACCCAAATTGGAGCTTACCTACAGAGCTCCATTGCCGCATCAAAACCCAATTTCCAGTAACCTAGGAAGAGGCTGTCTTTGTCATACATCCATGGCCCTCCTACCAATATCATGACTAAATCTTCTTTGGACATGAACTTAAAGAGGAATAGGCCACCCGACATGGCACTAGTCAGGACTCTACCTTTTAGGTGCCATCTAGCGGTCACCCAATGTCTAATGTAGTGCCCCTCCATTCTCACCCTAGATGAACAGGTGGTCAGTCTAAGGAGCATGAGGATGAAGGTAAGATACTTAGAATATTTAAGGTATATTAGACATGTTGATGATAGAATACTCATTTATGCTTCTAGTTATGCTTATCATGCATTATGGATTACTGATGGATTATGGATTAGAATTATCATGTTTTATGTGATCATTTGATATCATGATATATGATTATTAGTTAGAAATGTATTTATTATTTGTGATGTTTTTGATGAAGGGATGGTGTAGTATTATTCATTATGAGCACCCTACTATGTTACGATTCCCTATCACATTATGTTTGATTATATATGTTTGTACACAACCCCTTGGTTTGTCGCAGGTTGCAGGTACCAGGCACCGACTCCACCTGAATTAGAAGGTCTGAGCATGCCTTTAGACCAATGGATAATGTGGATGGGAGATAACATGGGGTTCCCTCTGTTAGCCAATGTCTTCAGTTTGTCGTCATCCATGTATTTCCTGTCATGGGTGTAGTTGTTGTTCTATTGGAACCTGCATTCAAATGTTGATTAGCCTATGGTATGTGATTGTCATTATTGTTGCTTATGTGATTTCGAGTTGTTGATTATAGTCATTGCTTCATTTTATAGAATAAGTGATCTATGTGTATAGATGTGTTGATGTTTGATCATTTTCGTTATATAGTCAATGTGTATTGTTGGAGATTTATTAATGGTTATAATAACAATAATAAGTTTATATATATACATCAATATTAGTTATTTAATTAATGTAGAAGATTGAGAATAGTAATTAGTTGGTTTTTATATTAAATTAAATTAGTAGCTTTGAAAGTTAGCAATAATAATAATAGTATTAGATAAAATTATAAATAATTAATATATTATTGTGAATGAAGTTATTCTTGTGTAATTATAGGACACTATTTTTATAATTATGAATTAATTTGTTTAGTGTGTTGTTGTGAGTGGTGAATAAATAATATGGTTTGGAAGATTCTCCTGGAGGTGGAAAATCTATGAATTTGATTTTTGGTGTGAGTGGGTGGTCAGTTACGGGAAAGTTATGGAATGGGAAATTAATGAAATTGGCTATTTTTAGGATGTTGGAAGATATTTGAAGGGGATTTTGCAGAGTTTGGGGGGAGACATCTAATAGAGGGGGCTTTTGAGACTCAACAAGGCTTCATATAATGCTTCCTGGCAGGGTGAAAGAATTTTTTTTTTTTGGAACTTGTTTTACTCGCCTAGAGAAACTAGGAGGAAGAAGTTTGGAAAGACAAAGCACATCTTCAGGCAACTTCATTGTTGTGGACTCTATTTGTACTAGTTGGAAGAGGTATTTTCCTTTTGGGTTTCTGTACGTTTTCAAGCTAATGGCAACCATTTTCAAATCATTTTTGCAATCATTTCCATCCAAGAGATGGTTCATTTCTATGGCATTCTTTCATCTGTATGAGAAATTTGTAGATTGGGAATGACTTTACACTTACTGGCAGTGTTCTTAGTTTTCTAAAAACTTTTAGCTAAACTGGTTGATATAGTAGCTGCAGACAGGATAATTATCTAAAACTTTTGGCTTAAAGCTTGTGTGCATACATCCTAAAATTCACCTTCTAACAGTTACCCATACGCTGGTAAGGCCTTGAAATTGGCAATAAACCCCCTATTACTTGCTTATACTCATAATCCTTCTATGGGTAACTTGTAATCCTTGTTCCTCATTAAACGAATTCTCCTTGGATCTTTTGCCTATGGACAGTGCACCTTGTCAGTGAATCTGCATTTTGTATTCATAAGCCCCATGGCTTCTGGGATGTAAACTTTTGTTAAAATGATATTAGTGCGTGCATGATTCTTAGGTTAGAATATTAGATCTATTTTGATCCTTCCCTATAGCAATATATCCATTAGTAAATTGAAGGCGTGGCTAGATTTATTTGATATGACCTTATGGTCCTATAGTTTTACTTTGAGGAAGCATAGCCTTTCGTTATCTAATACGAAGGTTGTGTTATGCATCTAATAACATGATAGGGACATTGCAGAATGCATTTAGTTGAAAGTTTCTTAAACCTATTTATTAAACCCATTTTGTACAACCATTGCTTTCCATGAGTCTGTCATCTCATTGGGAAAACTATCATATAGTTCGCACACATGTCTAGAGTATATTTTTTTTACTAAGAATGGTTTATCTTTCTCATAATTTTTTTTTTCATTGTTGAATGGCCGTGGTGTGCCATTATGCTCTCCTTCATCAAAGATTTTTTTGGTTCAGAATTTACTAATGTCAATGTTTAAACCATTGTTATTGTAGTACTTTTACGTGCTCTTCTCTAATGCCTGTATAGAGATGCTATCTCTTGAAATGGAAGCGTCCTTATCTAAGCCATTTTCTCCAACTTTGCATTCATCTTCCTTGTCTTCAGATATGATCTATCTCTTAATCAATGGCTTCCAGGAATATTCTTAATTTATCTTTCTGATGTTTCTAAAATTGTTCTTCACCACAACCGCCACTTCTGTATAGTTGTCTGAGAGAAGAAAATTAGCTATGCAACATTTTTTTTGATCCTTCCAATTGCTATTGCATTTAAAGATTTACTTAATTGATCCTGTCTATCTGTATCTACATCAAACTTGTAATTTCTCTTAGGTGTCTTTATTAATTGTCCTTGTGTCTTGTCAAAGCCTTCACCAAAACAAGGAAATGGGTCTTTTTCTCCAGTCAACTTGCCCTTGCATATTCTTGAGTGAATATAAGTGAATTCATAGCATAGATTTGAGAGTATCTTGTAACATACTCTTCTCAAGTCTAAGTTTTGTTTAGTAGATAATATGCCCTGACCGCATCATCTTTTGTTTAGTAGAAACTTATCTTTAGCTCCTTCAAGGTAGATCGACACTATCCAAGAATATAGAAAGTTTTTGTGATAACATGATCTTCACATCTTATGTTCTCTAACCTTATAGTTACCCTAGATGGAAGTAATAGTGGATGGCTGTAGATAGTTAATTTCCTATAGAATATTGTGGCTATTTGATGGCCTTTTCATATCTTATAGAAATGTAAGGTTAATGAATGATAGTGAGAAGTAACCGTACAATTTCTAATCTTGAAATTAGAGTTAGCATATGGATTAGGAAGTAGAAATATATCTTGTTATGTTGATTTACATCTTATGAACTCAAGTAAACTTACTTGAATCTAATTTTGGTTAGTTATGTAGCTAGATGACTTTGAATTTATATCTGTCTGTAGTATTACAACATTGGTTGAGTTATATTTTTTTTAGAGGAAAATTTAGAGGAAAAATAATTTTTATAAAGGTTAAAACTATAATAACCTTGTAACCCTTGAATACTTATATGTTATAATATTTCTATTAATAATTATAAGTAAGTTGCATAGATAATTCATTTGTTAACCATGTGGATAAGGTAAGAAGATGCATTTCCTAATAGCTTAGTGGTTAGACATTATATTAGGCTATTTAGTCTATTTAGTTCAATTCATTACCTCAATCACATTATAGAGAAGAGTGTCATAATTTCAAGACTTTGTGAACCAATCTCTTGTGATTGTTTATTGTATTACATAGTCTCTATCTAACTTGCATGCTTTTGGGCTTTAGTAAAATGAAGTAATGAATTATACCTTGGTTCAACTCTTTTCTTCATTATTTATTACTATTTTTAAATCCTAAGAAATGTTTTGAATGATAGATTTCCACCTTGAACTTTCTATATGGAAGTAAATAGTTGTTGGGTAGATATTTTATCCTATGATAGTCATGTAGCGTAAAATAGTATTAAATAAGGGAATTTTTCCTTTAAAAAGTGTTGATGCAGTATTACTCTTAAAGAAGTATCATTTCTTTAAATTTAGTTTAGGATAACTTCATTAGTGTATTACTTCTTTAAATTTGGAAAATATGTTCCTGGTGTTCATAGAATCTTTATGCATTTATAGAATACTTTAGAAGTGAATTGACTAGGCTTATAACAATGTTATTGTGATGTCTACTTTCCTATATCAAGTCAATGAGATAGATTCACTTTGTGTTGTTAGATGATTGATCTGAATTGGATTAATATTACATTCTTTAAGACCATTATTAGTGCATATTTGGTTTGGTTATTGAGGTATTGATGAGGGATCTGGGTTTATGATGTGTTTTGGAAGTGATCATGATGTATGACCATGTTATGTTTTAATGATGGAAAGTGTGTTTCTAGAGGCCTAGGAGGGTGTGAATGTGAGTTGAATGAAATGCACTCTTGTAATATTGTCTCCTGTTTCATTTTAGTATGATACATGTGCAAGATGGGTAATGCCTTGCTCAGAGTACCTATTCTTGTAGTTTTGTCTTGAACTCATGTTGATGTCATGTTCCTAATGTGGTTGTAGAGTCCTTGAATGTTGGGTTTTAGTATTGTTTTGAGCATGGAATAAAATATTGTGTTGGTTTATGTAATTAGTTGAAAATTGGGAGCAAGATGAACCATGCCTTTCTCTGGTTTCATGTTGTTTATGGTTGTCATGACTGTTTCAAATAGAATTTTTGGGACAATGATTCAAGAGTTGGTCCTTGAGATATGATTTGTATGCAAGAGGATAGATGCCTTGCAGTGTTAATAACATGCATTTCAATTTGGGGATTTTTGTATTTTATCTTGATAGGGGTACTAGTTGTATGTAGGAGAGTGACTTTCATGGTGGGGCCGGTGCCCAAAGTGGCTACCTAGATAACCCCATGAAATTTGTAATCAAGTGATAGCATAATAATTAATCTAGTTGGGTTGGGTAGTTAAACACATAATAAGATAATTATGATGCCTCACTCAGGCCTATAGTGCTTTCTTAGGCTAAGGATGGGATGAGAAGGCTTGGTTGGCAAGATCGACCTCCTTGTCTTCATGAAAGGATGTATCGGTTCTACATGTGTCACCCTATGGGGCCGGTGCCTAGAAAGAGGTCACCAAGATAACCATAGATGGGGGCTAGTTTCTAGAGAGAGATAGCTAGGATAACCCATGCTAGGACCATGTGATGACACTCTTCCTACTATATCTTAGTTACTTCCTTTTTGTTATCTTCTGATGTTGCCTCTGGAGTAGTGTTAGCCATTTTTGATCTGTGTTTCTATGTCAATTTTGTATTTGCTTATTTGTACCTTGTGATCTTTGACTTAGTGGTACCTCATTGTTATCTCCTAGCACAGGGGGTGGACCTCATGGTTCCACATGGTCATGTGGTTGTGCTTTATTCCATTGGTTTTATGGCATCATGGCTCGTGTGTAAAGATGTATCTCTCTTGATTCCAATTTTACACTTGTATCGAAGATGGACACTTGTACTATTTGTATTTATATTTTTTGTATCAAAGGAAATCCTTATGTAATTGATGTATCTAGAAAGAGAGCTTTTGAATCAGTGAAACTATGTAATTCCCCTTGTAAGATATACTATTTTATACTTGTAATCTTAATGCAAACTTCTTGATGTATTTGTATGTCGTAATGAAAGATGCTAGTTGGTGTATTTGATTAAACTATGTATGTTGTTGGTTGTTGTTATATTTCAATAATGCAGCTATGTAATCCCTAGAGATGTTAGTTTAACTTGTTGTTATTAGACCATGTTATGTTTTGTTTTTACCACTTCTATAGAAAAAAAAATTGCCTTTTGATTGCTTTAGTTGAACTTATCTCTAGGGTTGCATGGCGGGGCATTATATCTAACCATGTCGATGTTGGGCCTTAGAGCTTGGAACTTACCAACCGGGGAGAGTTCCAAGGAGGAAGTTATTTTGTCCATCATCTAGTCTGGGATCTGGAAGTCCATTCCATTCTCAGGTTCTAATTGCCCGGAGTCTTCAGAAGTTTCTATAGGCCTACTAGAGTCCCCTAGCAAGGCATGTTTCCAAGCCTTGGGATCTAAGCTCGAGGCTAGGGAAATGGGCTCATTAGTACTAACCGAGATAGTACTGACATTAGCAAGAATCTCCTGCAGGCCCAGAGGAGGAGTAGGGCCCCCTGGGCTGACAACCTCCATGAGTGAAGCAGGTTCAAACACTATTTAGAGCGGGAAAGAGAACCAACATTATTTTATAAAAGGAAGTGCGGCCTTTCTTGAGTCAAAACTTCATATTGGACTCTTTTAATTGGAAGAACTTTAAATGGAAAGATAGAACAATACTTGAGAAAATAGAGCCAAAAAAGTTATATAAACTAATCACTGATAAGCATGTAGTACTTAAGCACATTAACTAGGTGTGGGATGCTAATTTAGATTCTAAATCCACATCTAAAAATCTTTCCTGTGTTCAGAACTGTCACCTAGAGCCCAAAAAGTCTTGTTTTAGATGGTTACTTTTATTGGATAGATTAACAGTGGGTAATGGTAACCTATGTCTTGTCTGTAAGAATTTGGAAAGAAGTGATCATATATTCTTTAGCTATCCTATTACCAAGTCTATATGGTCTGTCTTCTTAAGTTTTTTAAATGGTAATCTAGCAAAAGTTTATGTGTCCAAGTTAAATATCTTATGTGGCTTTGTTGATAGCATTGATAAGATTGATAATGTTTTTTGTCTTGTATTTTCTATTGATGGCCTTTGGTTGTTATGGAAGGCATGAAATGAGCATCTTTTCCAAGGTAGGGATAGGAAACTCACTGGGTCCCTCATTGGACTCACTCTTTGATTGATTGTTGAATAGGCGGTGGCTCTGATAAAGTTGCCAATAGACAAGTTCATGTAAATATATGATGAAGGATCAGGTACTGTGTTTAGGGATGACATAAAGAAAGTAATGTTCTGGCTGCATGAATATAGGGATAACAAAATTAGGCAAGAAGAAGGTTCTGGTCAGGCAAGTTTACAAGTTGATAGTATCAGTGGGCAGCTTGAAGGCCAATGGGAAGAGTATCCTAAGCAGACTTTGATCTTGACCTAAGTTGAAGGCTTGACTGGAATCACATATACCAATTGGTAGCAAGAGATGAGGGATTGAGTAGTTCCAAACCTAAGAGCAGGGAGATTAGTGGATTGAGGGACAGCCCCAAGTAGTCAGATGTAGAAGTTGTAGTTTTCATGCTCAGTTGGAGAAGGTCGAGGATCATAGTGAGCAGTAATGCCATAGCAGATTCAGGATGCAGAAAAAGAAAAAGTTTTTATGTTTCTAGTAGTTTTTTGTATAAAATCCAAACATTAACTTGCATTGTAGATAGATAAGTGATAATTGTAGTCTTTTTTTGATGTGGCTTCCTGGGCCACCTCGAATATGTATCCTTTGTTTTTGTTAATATTATAAGTAAACTATCTGCAAGTT